>OZ008369.1:261922786-263122786 GCA_963931995.1 Phaonia tiefii | reverse complement strand
ACTGACTCCAAATTTCGGTAGTAAATTTTAATAATTTCGACTCGTTGTTGGCTCGCATATATTTCCATGATGAAATGGCAAACCTTGCTGAAGAGAAATGTCAAAAGAGCGGGAAAAAACATGTCGTCGTTTGCTGTCCCTATCGATTTACTTTTGTAGCGTCTCTGTTGAAAAACCCGTTATATAAATTTTTTCTAATTTTTTCATATTTTCGATCAGAAATGGGAATGGGATACCCTGGGTAACGAATTACCCATCGCCGTGGGTAACTACCCGATATTTTCCCCATTATCCCGAGGGTAATGGATAACCGTGATGGGTAATTCTCCATCGTCGTGGGTAGCTACTTATCATTTTCCCCACTACCCTGTGGGTAATGGATAATAGTGATGAATAATTCCCCATTTTCGTGGGTAGCTACCCTTTATTTTCCCCATTAACCTGAGGGTAATGGGTAAACGTTCATTACACATTCCCCACAACGATGTGTATGGGTTGCACATGGGGGGTAAATACGAACTCTGATAATGCACAATATTTTTCACGCGAACGATTTTAGTAGTACTCGATTTAAGTGTAAAATTGCAGGAATTCATAATGTTGCACAAAGTTAATATAATATTCTTGTCCACGATTCATGACGTTTTAAACCTTTACTTACCGCAAAATTACGCATCAGCTGCATGCGTATAAAATAATTGAATTCCATTAAAATGTTATAAACTAAGAGTCTTATTCATAATACTTGTGGGAGATTTATGAGACTGATGATCATTGTGTGAAAATTTTTGCTTCTTAAACGTTTTATAAGAATGTATGAAAACGCCTGAGTCTCTTGCAAGAATCTTTTTCAAATAAACTATAAACTTACCGTTGCTCCCTCCTCCTTTCCCGGCCGTAAGCCCGAAGCACACATATAAGTGCTTGCAATAGTTTTTATTTTTTCGATGCCACTAAATTTCGGTTTTAATAGTAACTGCAACGAGAGAGGAATACAAATACAAATACGAGTATATTATTATAGTTGTATGCATTAAACAGCATCTTATCCTTGTGGGAGCTTGCTTAAGTTTATATCCTTCTACTTCTCCTTCTTCCACTTCTTCCACTCCTTCAATTTCTTACCTTATCA
This sequence comes from Phaonia tiefii, assembly GCA_963931995.1. Lineage (NCBI taxonomy): Eukaryota > Metazoa > Arthropoda > Insecta > Diptera > Muscidae > Phaonia > Phaonia tiefii. The sequence goes on along the minus strand of OZ008369.1, from coordinate 263,121,654 downwards.
AAATCGCATATAATTTCGTTTAACAACCGCAAACATTCCAGTCCCTGCTTATTCACATCGGTTTCATCGTAGAATTCCTTATAGTTTGGTATTGAGGCAAACATGACAGCCACACAGGAATAACTTTCATGATACAATTCCGTGGAATTTTGTTGCAACAAAAAATGAGTGGCAACGTGAGCGGGTAAAATGTTTTCCAAAAGTATCTGTGCCATGGGGGGGGGGGGGGGAAAGAAAATATTCAGTTGTATTTAAGAGGAAAAACAAAAGTTGGAAACAGGATTTATAAACATTTTAAAAGTAGATTCTATAAATATTGACAATGTATGGTTAAATTCGAGAGTACGAGGAGCATTATTTTGCCGTTACCTCATCAAAGTAAAAATTTTAGGTCGAATTTCAACGCGCTTACATGGACCGAACATATATAAGTTTGGAAAATATGTGAACCTTTAGATAAAATCGGAAAAATGTTCCAAAAAACAACTTTGTTTAGTCCTATTTTTTTCGACGTAGCTGTATTAGGTGATAGATCACGAAAATAATCAGGCACCTTAAATTGCTTCGGTCGAAAATATGTGGTACTCAAAGGGTGAAAGAAACATTTAAAATATTAACCAAATTTCTTATCAGAAACAAAAAAATGAATTGACATAATTCATGGGTTCGTATTTCGTGGGTAACGGCCATTATTATTGCCGTGGGGAATGGGTAGCGATCATTTACCCATTACCCTCTGGGTACTGGAGAAAATGGGTAGTTACCCACGGCGATGGGTATTGGACCACTTTATGAAAACCCATAAGAAAACCCTTAAAAATTGGTATCCGTTTCCGAGATATAGACATTTTTTTCTAAATTTTTCAAATTTTTTATGAAAAAAATGGGGCTGAGTTACCCTGAGTAACCCATTACCAATAGCCGTGGGTAACTAGCCATTATTTTCCCCATTACCATGAGGGTAATGCGTAATCGTGATGGGTAATTCCCCATTGTCACCATACCCTGTGGGTAGTGGGTAAACGTTTATTACAGATTCCCCATGTCGTTGTTTATGGGTTACACACAGGGTTCTATTTCCAGGATAACCCATTATTATTGCCGTGGGAAATGGATAGCGATCGTTTACTCATTACCCACAGGGTATGGGGAAAATAATGGGTAGCTACCCACGAAAAAGAGGAATTACCCATCACGATTACCCATTACCCTCAGGGCAATGAGGAAAAAATTGGGTAGCTACCCACGACGACGGGTAATGGGTTACCCAGGGTAACCCATCCCCATTTTTGATGGAAAATATCAAAAAATTAGCAGAAATCTCTATATCTCGGAAACGGAGCGTCCAATCGAAAAAAATAACCAATTTTTGCGAGTTTCTAAGGCGTTTTCATAAAGTGTTCCGATTCTTATGGAAGAATTTTTTTTTCAAAAAATTCGCCAAAATAAAAAATCGCTAAAATAAAAAAGTGGCTATAACTCGAAAACGATGCGTCCAATCGAAAAAATAATTTATATACCTTTTTATTTTAGCGATTTTCTTATTTTGGCGATTTTTGGAAGAAAAATTCTTCCATACGAGTTGGACCACTTTATGAAAGCTCCTTAGAAACTGGCAAAAATTGGTTATTTTTTCGATTGGACGCTCTGTTTTCGAGATATAAACATGAGGGCGTTTTAGCGATTTTTTGTTTGAAAAATTTTATTTTTTTGCGATTAAAAAAAAAAAGTGATGCCATATTGAAGACACCTATTGGTTAAAGCCTCTTTTAGATGTAAAATTTTTATTAATTTTTGGATTGGACGAACCGCTTTCGAGTTATAGCCACTTTTTTATTTTAGCGATTTTCTTATTTTGGCGATTTTTCGGAAAAAAATGTCTTTCATACGAATTGGACCACTTCATGAAAACCCCGTAGAAACCCGCAAAAATTTGTTATTTATTTGGTGGGTAGCTACTTATTATTTCCCCCACTACCATGCAGGCAATGGGTAATAATGATGGGTAATTCCCCATTTTCGTGGGTAGCTACCCACTATTTTCCCCATTGCCCTGAGGGTAATGGGTAATCGTGATGGGTAATTCCTCATTTTCGTGGGTAGCTACCCATTATTTTCCCCATACCCTGTGGGTAATACGCATACTCGTATAACACATTCCCCACGACGATGTGTATGGGTTACACATAGGGGGGGGGGGGTAAATACGAACTCTGGTTACACATAGCGAACTACAACAGTGCGAACTTTGGGCACAACTTACCTTATTTATTCCCCTCATGGTCTCCACTTCCTCTTGTTCAACCTTTAGCTTAGCCTTCCACAAGAAATCGGTGCGGGCCACATATTCGCCCTGGCGATCTAATGTGTGCAGAACAGCGATGATCAGAAGAAGCAACAAAAATCCCTTAACCTCAATGGGTAAACTGTAATTGTTAATTGTAAAACAAATATTTATTTAAAATGTTGATACCAACTTGTTAATTGCTCTCCTATGGACACACAACTTACAATTCATTCCGGTACAGAGCATTGTACTGTTCAAACAAGTCACTGTAGTGCAAGACTATAGCCTGACACACCAATGCCACACACATTGTGATCAACTTCAATATGAATCCGGATCTTAGGAAAGCGGAAATAGCAGCTAAACTTATGGCACAACAGAAGAGGTATATGGGTGCTATATTCAAGTCGGGATACAAGGGCAAAGAGGCAATTTCCGGCACCGACGAATCATTGGAGTTGTTAGAGTTTGAGGTAAGATTGGCGGTGAAATCGAAGTCATCGGTAGCAAAGTTGATCTGTTGAAATGTGGTGAGTAAAATAATGTATAATGATTTTAGGGTTATTAGAGCTTAAACTTACCACACTAAACACGGCACAGGCCGAGACCAATATATTGATGATGATGAACATGGCCAGTCGTAAGTACCGACTGCTGGCCACTACTTGGCCGGGACTATTTCTATCTGATGGCGATGAATTTATGTCGGGTACACGCATATTGCTCAGGTACAGGAATAGCCCAAGTGAGATAAATGTAGCTATCAGGGAGCCTAATAAAGCAATGTTGCTAGAAATAAAGATGAATACAATTAAGGCATAAAACAACATGTTGCTAAAGCTGATGAAAATTAAAAAGGATTTTTAAGCAGACATAACAGAAGTATAACACTGTGTGTAATTTTTTAAGTCATGGAAATATAACCATATACGGACACCACTACTTCATAAAAGACCAAAATCAAAAGATCCGTGTCTCCCAGTGTTGCCCAAAGTCATGCACTTTTTTTTACCGAGGCCCCAAATCTTTGGGGCCCATTTTTGCAAAAAAAGTGATCAGTTTGTCAGGCTCATATCTTGCAATTTGTTCGGAATATTGATTTACTCTCTGAGGGAAAGTGGTGGCTCTTGTCATAAAAAATAAAAATTGTGAACATATAAAATCAAAATAACTTCATCTTCAAGGTCAAAATTGCAAAAAACTTTAAAAAATTCGATTTTTTTAACCTTTTGTCCCCTGTTCAGGTCCAAAGGTAGCAAACCGTTCAAACTGCAAGGAAACAATCAACTACAAATATTTACCTAAGATCTCAATAAATAACTTTCTAGAACATATGAACGTCGTAGGAATGATTCTTATATTAAGGGCTGCGTCCCTTGTTGCGTGTGCTGGGCTTACAGCTTTGCCTGTGCTGCTGCGGTCGGTGAGATAGCATAGTATCTCAATGTTGAAGTAAACGGTGTTAAGAATCATTACTAGGAAGTTTATATGTTCTCGAAAGTTGTTTACTGAGATCTTAGGTAAATGTTTGTGGTTGATAGTTTCCTTGAATTTGAACAGTTTGCTACCTATGGACCTGAACGGGGGAAAAAAGGTAAAAAATCGATTTTTTTAAAGTTTTTTTGCGATTTTGACCTTGAAGATGAAGTTGTTGTGATAATTTTTATTCCTTATGACAAGAGCTACAACTTTACCTCAGAGAGTAAATCAAAATTCCAAACAGTTTGCAAGATATGAGTTTGACAAAATGATAACTTTTTTGCAAAAATGACACCAAGGCCCCACATCTTTGGGGGCCCATAAAAAAAGTGCATGACTTTGGCTAAAACTGGGAGACACGGGTCTTTTATCACGTAGTTGTGTCCGTATATGGTTATATTTTTTCATGTTGCACTGTGTAATTAATAAAAAATAATAATAAATATAAAGGCAATAAAATTGTTCGCGATAATAAAAATTGTCTGGCGATATTCGAAATTGTATGTATGTTATCAAGGAGTGTGCATTTCATCTCAACTTTAAAAATTATTTAATACTAGTAATAAACCACATACCACCTCAGTCGACTGAACATTATTTTAACTGAACCTGCTTAAAATAGTTTTGCTCCACACACAAAAGGTAGAAAAATTAGCTTAGCGAGGACAAAGAACACAAACCAAATGAGAGAAGGACAGCAGTTTAATCGGGCAACATTATCTTTCGTGACTTTTAGTTTGTCTATATTTTCAAATTACACCTTCCAATAACTCGATATCTAAACTTGTTGTCGAATAATAGTTTCAAAAGTTGTTACTTCGTTTAAGGATTTCGATAAAAATAAACTGAAAACCCACATTTTTTATTTAATTCCCAAAAAATGTTACTTCCGATAACAGATAACTATGAAGTTCTCAAAGAATTTTATTAAATATTTTTTATTATTTTTACCTAAAGTTAAGCCCACAAGTTATTGAAAAATTGTATTTAACATTTGTACATTATTTCTTATCTTTCTTTGAAGCAGCAAATAATTTAGGTTATTCGAATTTTTTGATTTGTTGCAAATCTTATCTTCCGATAACTCGATAACTAAGTTACGGAAATTTTTTATGTCAAATTGTTGACTTCATTTAGGGTTTGTATCAAAATAAAGAAAAAATCCAAATATAAATTCAATTTGCAAAAATTTTAACTACCGATAACTCGATAACTACGATAAGTTATCGAAAAATTGTATTTCACATTAGTACATTATTTTTTATCTTTCTTTGAAGCTATAAGTAATTTAGGTCATTAGAATTTTTTGATTTGTTGCATATCTTATCTTCCGATAACTCGATAACTAAGTTACCGAAACATTTTATGTAAAATTGTCTACTACTTTTAAGGACTTGTATAAAAATATAGTGAAAATATAAATTTATGTTCAATTTCCAAAAATTTTAACTTCCGATAACTCGATAACTATGAAAGTTATCGAAAAATTGTATTTCACTTTATTACATTATTTTTTATCTTTCTTTGAAGCTATAAGTAATTTAGGTCATTCGAATTTTTTGATTTGTTGCATATCTTATCTTCCGATAAATCGATAACTAGGTTACCGAAACATTTTCTGTAAAATTGTTGACTATATTTAAGGATTTGTTGAAAAATAAAGTGAAAATACAAATTTATGTTCAATTTCCAAAAATGTTAACTTCCGATAACTCGATAACTATGAAAGTTATCGAAAAATTTTATTTCACATTATTACATTATTTTGTATCTTTCTTTGAAGCTATTAGTAATTTAGGTTATTCGAATTGTTTGGTTTTTTGCACATCTTATCTTCCGATAACTCGATAACTAAGTTACCGAAACATTTTATGTAAAATTGTCTACTACTTTTAAGGATTTGTATAAAAATATAGTGGAAATACAAATTTATATTCCATTTCCAAAAATTTTAACTTCCGATAACTCGATAATTATGAAAGTTATCAAAAAATTGTATTTCACATTAGTACATTATTTTTTATCTTTCTTTGAAGCTATAAGTAATTTAGGTCATTCGAATTTTTTGACTTGTATGTCAAATTTGTATGTCAAATTATTGACTTCATTTAGGGTTTGTATCAAAATAAAGAAAAAATCCAAATATCTATTGAATTCGCAAAAATTTTAACTACCGATAACTCGATAACTATGAAAGATATCGAAAAATTGTACTTAACATTTGTACACTATTTCTTATCTTTCTTTGAAGCAATAAGTAATTGACGTTATTTGAATTTTTTGATTTGTTGCAAATCTTATCTCCCGATAACTCGATAACTTAGTTACCAAAATTTGTATGTCAAATTGTTGACATCATTTAGGATTTGTATCAAAATAAAGATAAATTCCAAATGCGTATTGAATTCGCAAAAATTTTAACTACCGATAACTCGATAACTATGAACGTTATTGTACAATTTTGTTTGATATATTTTTACTTTATTTTTTACTTCTTTACTAAAAGAATAAAAAAATGAGACATTCTGGTTTATCGATTTTATAAATTGTATCTTCCGATAAATCGATAACAATGAAAAATATCGATTTATCGATTTTATGAATTTTATCTACGGATAACTCGATAACAATGAAAAATTTCGATAAATTTTATTTAATATTTTAAAAATATTTTTTGGTTTTTTTTCAAAATATGAAAATGAAAATGAATGAAATATGAAATTTAGTTGTCTTAGGTCTGAGTTATTTTTAGTTTTAATTTCCTTGAAGGCTAAAGCGAACCACAGACTTGTCATTCATGAGCACGAGCTTTGTCGGTAAATTTTTGGCTGACTGATAAATTTGAAAAAATATTATGAAATTTTTTTGTGAAAATGACAGTGATTCGAACAACAGCGATTACATTCATATTTGGTATCAAGAATGGCGGTAAAGCGAAATTAATCATTATCGATAGCTGACGTTCATGCACATGAATGACAAATCTGTGGTTCGCTTAAAAGATCATGTTTTCTCGGGTTAGAGAAAACAATTTACTGATTTTTGTTTCAAATTTTATCGTCCAGATATTTGCATGATTTATCGAAAAATTGTAAATTATTTTGTCGTCTTCTTTTGATGCGTTCTGCAAAAAAATCAAACTGGAAGTTTTCGAAAGTCGTCCTCAGGCCGCACATTTGAACCCTGCGGGCCCTATTCAAATGCAAAGGTATAAACATTGTTTGCAGTGGCAATTAAAAAATATTGAATTGCTATGTGCTCAGGCAATGCAAATGCAGGTTGTGGAATCGGATGACAATGCTCTGGCAATGCAAATGCAGGTTGTGGAATCTGATTACACTGCTCTGGTAATGCAAATGCAGGTTGTGGAATCGGATGACAATTGTTCAGGCAATACAAATGCAGGTTGTGGAATCGGATGACACTGCTCTGGTAATGCAAATGCAGGTTGTGGAATCGGATGCGAAGGCTTTTAAGTATTTTGAATTTGTTTGACTGCTGGCAATTCTTTTTTTAAAGTAGTTTATATGTAGAGGTTTGTGGCTGCGTTAGGTGTGGCCTCGTACTACTTTCAAATTCCTAAACCTGTACATATGATATTGGAAGTCCGTGAAAATCGGGACAATTGTCAATGGTATTTAAATTTTTTTGAATTATTTATCATTATATATTATTTACCATTATATTTACCATTATATAAATTATAATTGTCATATAATTAATTTGTCCCATATATGGCCCTATGGCTCCGATCGCCCACAAAGTTTTAATTTGTAAAGTTCTTATATTTTACTCGATTTCTGGAGGAGTTTTTTGGAGCCCGCCGCCCTGCTGTTTGCATTTTCGTCATAATTTCTTATATGTAGGTAGCATCCATACAACCCTCGAACATTTAAGCGATTTAATTTTTCAGTTAGTACGTTTGGATTAGATGTAGAAAATACAACAATTTCGGTTAGTGATTGGTTTCAATAGATGTTTGACAAATATCGAATCAAACGTTTAAATAAATCCAAATCCTCTTCACGCTTGTTTCAAAACCAAAGACACACAGAACTTTATGATACTCGTAAAAAACTTGACGAAAAATATAGACGAACAAATATTTTGGCACAATTTAATCATGAAATTATATTACAGACGTTTCCTTTACATACATATATATGTGTCTGATTTTCCCATATACTTACCAGCTTCCTTAGCTTATCCCTACTCCCCACCATATACTTACACATCCATGACAATGAATTGCACCACTGCTATGGAGATGAACAGCAAAAATGTACAGATTAAATCATAACGAAAGTGCGTGTCTGGCTGGGCACGATACATCACCTCACGCGGTGTATTGCGATACCACATGGAGAACGCCTTCAGTTCCGTGGGTGGTCCAAACCAATTGAAATTGAAACATTTACGCTCCGGTGGCAATAAATTTGATTCAATCATTGCTATACTCTGCAGGATATCAAAGAAGCCATGAAACAAAAAACAATGAAAAAAAAGAAAATTGGAAGAAAAGAAGGAAAATCATTATCATAACAATGCAATTAAGAAGAAATTATACAAAGGAAGGACAAAAAAAAAACCAGAAAAGAGACCTTTGAAATGAAAACACATAAAGGCGATGTAGGCAATCCCGTAAACACGGCACATTTTAAATAAGGTTACCTTGTATGAAAATTGTATATTGTCCCTATTCTGTGGGTTGAATACTAAGAGATAAATTTTGAATTTGTTACAAGGATGTAAACAAAAAGTGTGGTAAACATTTTGCTTACACTTCGAAGAATGTGTATGTATTGTAGGTATATGTGTGTACTGAATTCATATGTCTCCCAACGAACAATTGGAGGATACAAATCACCATGGGGATACTGCGGAGATATCACAATATTTATTTTCAATCATGACATATATTAATTTGCCACAGGACGTATGATCATTTTCAAATCCAATCCAAACCACGAATATGGAAAATAAACACCGAAAAAATTTAATTATATATTATTCTACATAAGTGATTTAAAATTTACCAACAACAATAAACCACAAAATTAATAATGATAAAAAACAAATACCCAAGCTCACAAATAAACCAACTTCATGGAATTCACCAAATCAATTCAAACCAATTCACCCAATAATCAGGCAGAACATAATAAATCTAATGAACTAACAGTTGTAGTTAAAAAAATTAAATTGTTCGAGCGTTTGGTCGTATTTTTAATTAATTTTATTCTTCGATATTTCGCTATCCTTAGGGTAGCATCGTCAGGAAGTTAAACACAATTACACAATTATTAATTAGAAACGAAATTAATAAAATTAAGTTGTTCGAGCGTTTGCTCGCTCGCTACCCTTTTGGTAGCATCGTCAGGAAGATAAACACAATTATTAATTAGAAACAAAATTAGAAACAAAATTAATAATTGTGTTTATCTTCCTGACGATGCTACCCAAAGGGTAGCGAAATATCGAAGAATAAAATTAATTAAAAATACGAGCGAGCAAACGCTCGAACAATTTAATTTTTCAATATAATACGAACGGTCAGATAAATCATCACATATTCGAAAAGTTTTAGTTAACGTTTGAGAAATTCCTACTACAAGGTTACCAGGTTTCCAATTGATAAATGGTTGGTTTTTGTTGGAATAATAGACAATTCAGGCAAGCACACTCCGTGACAAGTTCATTATCAGATGCCTAACTATTATCCCTTAATTGATAGCATCCAAAGAGTTTTTACCGGGCACAAGACGGCACATAAAATCCCCCTCGCTGCTCGAAATAGATCCCGCCAGATGTGAGTCACATGCATTCGTCACATGCATTTTCTTTAGTTGTAGGCAACGCGCGGGCTAGACAATACTAACGAAATTTACATTTTAAACGCACGCACTCTTGAGTATACTGTAAGAAAATCTTTACATCAAATCGATGATAAATGTTCATTAGTTATTCTTCCTTGAATTGATGACAAATTTCATCAACTCAATGAAAACGTTCTTCAGTTTGAAGATGGCGCGTTTCTTCACCCTTGTCAGCTTCATTGAATTGATGATATTTTTAACATTAATCTTCATTATTTGACTTTAGAAATTATTAGTGGGATTGATTCCAAATATGGTCGTAGTATTGAAAAAATAAAGAGAAGAAGAAAAAACAAGTAGAAACTAGTTTGAAGATTGTGGGTTTCTTCACCCTTTTGAGCTTCATTGAATTGATACTATTTTTAACATCAGTCTGCATCATTTGATTTTAGAAATTATTAGTGGGGTCTATTCAAAATATGGATGTAGTTTTGAAAAAATAAAGAGAAGAAGAAAAAACTAGTAGACAATTGAAGAGATGAAGAAAAAACGAGTAGAAACTAGTTTGAAGATTATTGTTTACTTCACCCTTTTCACTTCAATGAATTGATGATATTTTTAACATCTTCATCATTTGACTTTAGAAATTATTAGTGGGATCGTTTCAATTGTCTACTAGTTTTTTCTTCTTCTCTTTATTTTTTCAAAACTACGTCCATATTTTGAATCCACTCTATGAGCATTTTCTATGTGGCTCTATACCTTGTTCTGGTGAATTTTGTTACAATGAAAAATATACCAAAGAGTTTGGCTACACCTTGCAACAATTTGGCTACACAATAACAAACAAATTACATCAAATTGATACCAATTTACATCAAATTGATGACAAACAGACATTAAATTGATGACAGAATTCCATCGAATTGATGAAAATGTAATCCATCCATTTAAATCCATCTAAATGACGAACAATTTACATCAAAAGTGTGAAAAATTTACTTCAACTTGATGACAGACTTACATCACATTGCTGAAAAATTTGCATCAACTTGATGTATCGATGTGCTTTAACTACTGATGAAATATGCATAAAAGATTGATGAAAGGTTCTTCATCAATTCAATGAAATGTGTCGTAGGTTGGACTATGAGGAAATGTGTCGTCAAATTGATGAAGGAGTTCAAAAATTTGATGGAGCTTTTTCTTTCAGTGTAGATTAGAAAACGACTCGTCGTTTTTGTAAAATTTATACACGACTATGTTGTGCAACAACGGAAAATGTATAAAGGTGTCAATTGTCTAAAAGTACTCATGAAAAAACGGCCCAGCAACATATTGCAGGAACCATGTATATGTTTGCAAGCATTGATTTCATGAAGATCTACTGTTATACAAATAAATCTACTGCCTTGTTGTCTGTCACGTGTTTGTTTGCAACACTGTTCAAGAAACAAAGCCACATTTGGGTCACAAAAACATATATTGTAACATATTAATCATTGTGTCTCCAACATGTAATATTGAATAACAAACACAATGTGTTTGGGCACAAGTATACTATATTTGCGACAAGCTACAAACACGTTATGTTTGCATCCAAACAATGAAAAAGGACAGATTGTGCTTGTTCTGGGATAGATGCAGAGGGGATATGTTTTCAAACTGATTCAAAAATGTTACAGCAGATTCAATACGGCTGAATGCATTTTGTATAACTTTTTTGTTGAATATCTTGATATATTGTAAAAAAAGCTTACGATACGATACCTACGTAGTCATCGGAGTATTAAATTCTAAACTCAATTATAAACGCATGACTTAATTTTCCTGATTTCATTAAATAGAAAACTAAACAATTTAAAAAATAAAGAAAATCAAGTTACTCGAGTGCACCGATTTTTTTTTGGAAATTTTATCTTCGGTAACTAAAAGAGTTGTAGAAAAATATTATTTAATATTTTCCACTTAGTTTGAGGCTTTGTATGGTAGAAATTCAAAAAAATAAATTTAATTTATCGAATTTTCACAAACATTAACTTTCGAGATCTCGATAACTATTGAAGTTATCAAAAAAAAAAATTAATTTTATTTTACTCAATTATTTTTCACTTTCCTCTTAAAAAAACAGAAATATTGAAAAAATTAGGTTATAAATTTATAGGTCTGTATAAAATGCAATCTTTCGATAAGCCGATAGTTAAGATATCGAAAATTGTTTTAAACATTTATTATTTATTTCGACAGTCAAATAGCCAAAAAAGGCGAACTATTAATCGAATATTCAAACATATTAAATTTTGATATTCCAACGTCGTTTCGAAATTTTGCTACCTATGGACCTGAACAGGGGGAAAAAGGTAAAAAAAAATCGAATTTTTTATAGTTTTTTAAGATTTTGACCTTGAAGATGAAGTTTTTTTTTCATATGTTCACAATTTTTGTTCTTTATCGCAAGAACTACAACTATCCCTTAGAGAGTAAATCAAAATTCCGAACGGTTTGGAAGATATGAGCCTGACAAAATGACACCGAGGCCCCAAATCTTTGGGGGCCCATAACAAAAGTGCATGACTTTGGGCAAAACTGGGAGACACGGATATTTTTTTTGTATTTTTTCACGTAGGTCATATTTCCATGACTTAGAAAATTACACACAGTGTAATTATGGGATCGATTTTATTTAAAAAATATTTCTCTTCTATTTCACAATTTTCAAAATCTTTAGCTTTCGATAACCCGATAACTTTACGTTTTACAAAATTTCATTTAATATGGACCAATTGGTTTCCACTCTTATTAAAAAAATGGGGAAATTCAACAAAATTATGTCATGAATTTATAATATATACTATAACTCGATACATATGAGAGTTGTCAAAAAATTGTATCCAATATTTATTTTTTATTTTAATGGTCTTCATAACAGAAATCGACAAAGTGAATTTTATTCATGGGTCGAACAAATTTATGCCGAAGTTGCTGTTGGATTAGTACCAGAAAAGAAGGCCCACCCACGAGGAGAAAAGCCAGGAAGAAGCTAAATTTTTGATGTGTTAACATCTATAGGCACGGGTAGGGCAATCTATCAAAGTGAACACACGCAAACAACACAGCGTTAGCATCACATACGTGGTTGTTGTACAACAATAATATGATGGTATTGATGTAGCAGCAGCGAACAAACAAGCAGGTTGTCGTCGCCAAAGAGTATTGAATAGTATAGAGAACTCATGGAACGAATTGTATGACTCAAAAGCACTGGCGACATCTGGCGAATGATTCAAAATGTATTACTCTCTTTTTGTCATAACTTGGTTCATTCATAATTTTGATGTGAAACATTGATGCCTTTTGAAACAATTATGCTTTTTGTATAGTTTTATGTAATACCATTGTCGAAACGGTGCATTTATATTGAAATATTCTATAAAGAGAATACGACACGTTAATGCTCTTTTATTCAGATTTTCCACATGAGAGCGGAAAAAGAGTGCAATAAGTTCTCTATACTATTCTATACTTTTTGTCGTCGCTGTGTTTATGACAAAACAAAAACAATTATTTCAGTGAGCTAAATATTGCTTTATTTATTTTAACAATATTATTGATGGGAAGTATCGTTTTCTGACAAAAGTTTCACTCGACGGGGGAACTTCCTCCATACTCCATGCGATGTGGTGGCGACATCAGTAGCGATATTGCATTGTTTGCTGGGTCTACATTGCAAAGGATGGTGTTGCTAACAAGCGCGTACTTAAGATGCTATTAAGACATATTAATGTGGAACAATTTAAAATGTTTGTGTACAACAGTGAGATAAATAAATATATGAGTACTAATTTTTTGGGGAATTAAGTCAAGCATCTTCTGTTTTGGTTAGATTAGGTTGAAAAGGGGGAAACAAAGTATTAGTAAGTCACCAGCTGTGGGCACTTCGTCTTCTTGGATTTTCAATCGCTCCGCCTAAAATGCCCCAGACAGAGTATTGTATTACCGGAAAGGTGCTGAACTATAAATTATGAACTATAAAAGCTGGAAAATGGTAGATAAAGTGATCCATTACTTAGATGTCTCCTCACAAGACCTACATGGGTTTGCGTCGGTGTGCACTCTGAGTAAATAAATCGTCTCAGTCGTAGTTTTTGCAGCTTATTTAATCTTCCCCTACGCCATTGACTGTCAGTGGTACAACGGTTAGCTGCGCGTCTCTTCTACATAAGAATGTGAATAATAATATTATTATAATAACGCTACCTGAGCGCTACCTAAAAAGTGTTAAGAATCATTCCTAGGAAGTTCATGTGTTTTAGAAAGATGTTTCTTCAGACCTTAGGTACATTTTTGTCCATGATTGTTGCCTTGAATTTTGAACGGTTTGCTACCTATGAACCTGAACAGGGGAAAAAAGGTAAAATCGAATTTTTTTTTTGACCTTCAAGATGAAGTTTTTATATGTTCACAATTTGTATCCTTTATGACAAGAACTACAACTTTCCCTCAGAGATTAAATCAAAATTCCGAACGAATTGCAAGATATGAGCGTGACAAAATGAATCATTCCTAGGAAGTTCATATGTTCTAGAAAGTTGTTTTTTGAGATCTTAGGTACATTTCAGTAGTTGATTGTTTCCTTGAATTTTGAACGGTTTGCTACATATGAAGCTGAACAGGGGAAAAAGAATCAATTTTTTTAATTTTTTTTTGCGATTTTTGCCTTGAAGATGAAGAACAGGGGAAAAAGTGTAAAAAAATCAAATTTTTTGAAGTTTTTTTTTTGCGATTTTGACCTTGAAGATGAAGTTTTTTTGATTTTATATATTCTTTATGACAAGAGCTAAAATTTTCCCTCAGAGAGTAAATCAAAATTCCGACCGAATTGCAAGATATGACCCTGACAAAATGAATCATTCCTAGGAAGTTCAGATGTTCTATGAAGTTGTTTATTCAGATCTTAGGAACATTTCTGCAGTTCATTGTTTCCTTGAATTTTGAACGGTTTGCTACCTATGGACCTGAACAGGGGAAAAAGGGTAAACAAATCAAATTTTTTAGATACATTTTTGTAGTTGATTGTTTCTTTGAATTTTGAACGGTTTGCTACCTATGGACCTAAACAGGGGAAAAAGGGTAAAAAAAATCAAATTTTTTGAAGTTTTTTTTTGCGATTTTGACCTTGAAGATTAAGTTTTTTTGATTTTATATATTCTTTATGACAAGAGCTAAAACTTTCCCTCAGAGAGTAAATCAAAATTCCGAACGAATTGCAAGATATGAGCCTGACAAAATGAATCATTCCTAGGAAGTTAATATGTTCTAGAAAGTTGTTCATTGAGATCTTAGGTACATTTCTGCAGTTGATTGTTTCCTTGAATTTTGAACGGTTTGCTACCTATGGACCTGAGCAGGGGAAAAAGTGTAAAAAAATCTAATTTTTTAAATTTTTTTTTTTGCGAGTTTGACCTTGAAGATGAAGTTTTTTTGATTTTATATATTCTTTATGACAAGAACTACAACTCTCCCTCAGAGTGTAAATAAAAATTACGAACGGTTTGCAAGATATGAGCCTGACAAAATGATCACTTTTTTGCAAAAATGACTCCGAGGCCCCAAATCTTTGGGGGCCAATAAAAAAAAGTGCATGACTTCGGGCAAAATTGGGAGACACGGGACTTTCTCTTTTGGCCTTTTATCACGTAGTGGTGTCCGTATTTGGTTATTTTTTTTCGTGTTGCACTGTGTTATCAACCATACGACATACAGGGTGTCTCAAATGAAATGTAAGACATGTCTTTAAAAAAATGTTTTTTAATTATCAAAGTACAGTATTTGTGAATTTATTTCTTGTAAATAATATCGACTAAATGGTTACCTTCACCTTCACGGCATCCATTTGGTCGAACGGTGGAATTCCCAATCACGGCTAACACATTGAAAGATTTGGATCGTCACGAAAAGATTGGTTTACACTCTCTACGTTTTGTGCCGTTCTTTATGACCTTGACCGCCCAGGTTTTGGCTTTTGTAGTGTTGAATGGGTCTCTTCCCATTTGTGACAAATTTGGAATGAGGGAGATACTTGGCGCATCATTCAAGTGTCAGAAATATTACAGCATTTGTCCTGACCTTTAGTATAGCTGCTTGTCTGCTAGTCACATAGGTTCTCGTTAAAGGTCCTGTTTCAGTTTTAACGAGACATTGTCTGACTAGCAGACAAGCAGTGAGACTAAAAGTCAAGATAAATGACTCTAGTAGGGGCTATGTTATAGGTGGCATGTTATAAAAATATGGCCGTCGGTGGTGCAATGGTTGGTGTGCGCGGCTCTTGTACATGAGAAAGTGGCTTCGGTCCCTACTCAGATCACCTTACATTTCTGTCGACGACAGTCACCTCGCGCTTGGAGATCGCGACACTATCGAGTACTTAGGCATGAAAAAGATTCTCAAAATACCATTCGGAACCGGTGTAAAATTGTAGGTTCCAATCAGTGGTGTACCAGTAAAAAGAGCACAGCTCTATGACTGTGAGAAGCTCTTCCCAATCCCTGCATGGTATGTAATGGGAAACCCATTACCTACGAAATACAAACGTTGCTGGTAAGCGATACAAGGTCATAATCAGGAAAGTTTTATTGCCGCAAATTTATGAATTGGGACTGGAGGACATGTAAAGCCATCAGGATGGTGCAACTGTACACATATTGTGCGCGACAAGGTGTATTTTGAGGGATGCGCTTCCGGGTTGTCTATTATCTCGTTTTGGCAATTTTCAATTTGACTTCTTTCTTTCTTGGGGGTTTTAGAAAGATACGGGTCTATGCCAACAATGCGCATACTCTGGAAGCTCTCAAAGAGAGTATACGACAAGAGTGCTAGAACTTATCGCCGGAAGTTCTCTCCGGAAGGATTGAAAATGTGGTAAGGATAGCTCAAACTGGTTCTTATCAATGGCAGGGCTTACTTGAGCGATATCATCTTCAATATGTTATGGAAAATAAATATGGAAAATAAAGTAATAAACTGTACATATACAAAATATACAAAAAAATGTCCTTTAATTCTAAAGATGTAGTAATATTATATTGGGTGAATGTTGTTGGGCTGCCCTGTAAATCTACTAACGTAATTTGTGGAACTTAGAACGTATAATTAATAAAATTTAAAGTATCATCCGTGGCGGATGATTAATATGAGGACACAATACTAATCATGCGCTCCTCAATGTTGTACGAAATTTCTGTTGGCCAAATTCTGTATATACAACATTTATTTAAATTCTTTTTATTGTTTCCTTTATGTAAAGAAGTTACGGTTATTTTCCTCATTACCCTGAAAATCTGTCTTTTTTGCTGTTTGGGTACAAATATAACGTGTTTGGAGCTTGTAACAAATATACTGTACTGGTGCCCAAACATATTGTGTTTGATATTCAATATAACATGTTTGAGACGCAATGATTAATAGGCTATAATATAAGTATTTGAAACCCAAATGTGGTGTTGATAACAGCTAAAAACAAAAACGAGACAGACAACAAAGAAACAAAAAGGCAAGGCAGCAGATCTTCAATTCATGAAAACAGTGCTTGCAAACCTGTACATGTTTCCTGCAATTTATTGCTGGGGCCATTATTTTTCAGCGTGTACCCATTATTTTCCTCATTACCCTGTGAGTAATGGGTAAACGTGATGGGTAATTCCCCATTGTCGTGGGTAGCAACCCATTATTTTCCTCATTACCCTGTGGGTAATAGGTAAACGATCGCTACCCATCCCCCACAGCAATAATAATGGGTTATTCAGGGTTACGATTTACCCACGAAATACGAACCCTGCTTGTAAGTGATACAGATATATGATCAACGAGTTTTATTGCCGGAAATTTATGAATTGGGACTGGAGGACATGTAAATCCAACTGCACATACACTTTTCGCGACAATGTGTATTTCGAGGGATGCGCAACTGCACATACAGTTTTCGCGACAATGTGTATTTCGTGAGATGCGATTCAGGGTTGTCTAATATCTCATTTTGGCAATTTGCAATTTGACTTCTTTCTTTCTTGGGGGTTTTATGAAGCCACGGGACTGTCCGAACAAGGTGCATACTCTGGAAGATCTCAAAGAGAGTATAGGACAAAAGAGCGAGAACTTATTGGCCGTAGTTCTCCTCAGAACGATTACAAATGCGATAAAAAAAGAGCCCAAATGATCCTCACTAGTGGCGGGGCTCACTTGAGCGATGTCATCTTCAAAAACTTATGGGAAATGATAAAGGCCTCAAGTAAACATTTAACAAATATTCTTTAACAAAATAGCCTAAAAGAACAATCGAAACAAATTAAACTAATCTCAAAATTGGTCAAGTCAACATAATGGGAAATATTCCTTTAATTCTGTAGTCACAAACAATAATAGCCTAACTCGAGTTAGGCCAAAATTGAAAAAAAAATTTTGAGAAGTCACCGTGCTCAAATAAGCAACTATTTTTTGTTAAGAAGTAAGTAAAATAATTCGTTTCCTTGTTATCTGTAACAAAGTTATCACAAAAACTCCGACTAATGATTTGCAGTAAAGATATTAAACTTTAAACTGCTCTCCCTGAAAAATTTTAGAATCGACTTAGGCTGTTATTGTTTGTGACCACAGAATTATAAAGATATAGCCAAATTACATTAGGCTGCCCAGTAAATCTAATAACATTATTTTGAGGAGCTTGGAACGTATAATTAATAAAATTTAAAGTAGCATCCGTGGCGGATGATTAATATGACGACATAATAGTAATCATGCGTTATTATTCGAAATTTCTTTTGGCCAAATACTGTTTAAACAACATTTATTTCAATTAATTTTATTGCTACCTTTATGTAGAGAAGTTACGGTTGTGTATATGATTACTTCTGAATGAAAATGTAAAATTTTCTGTAAAATTCTTTATAAATTTACAAAACCAACGTACGGAGACACATTTTAATCGAAACAAAATCCTGCCATTTTTTAGAAGTACATGACACCACCACACACATACGATAAGCTAAATCATATAGGAGACAGTTGCACACCTACAGTATAAATCTTGTATATTAGGTACCGCATAGTATAACTGCCACTTGGGATATATTACACTTTCTTCTTGGATTTAAAAAAAAGGAGATAAAATTGCAGAATATGTTTAACTTAATGTAATAATTGAAAAGTTTGTCGCTACAGGTTTCTCTTATGATCGAACACCTGAATGAACACATGTACAGGGACAACAGTTTATAACACGACTTGCCAAAACTTTTTGCCAAAAATTGTTCCTTTCAAATAAGAACATTTTTATTTTACCACACTCCGAAGTTTTCATTTCAATCTCTTTTCAAATTAATTTTAAAAAAGTTTTCACTCAACCCTCTAGCCCGTACTTACAGCCAAACCAATATTCTTGACCAATTTCGATTCGGCAATATTGGCAAATGGTCGATCAGCACCCCAGCACTCAACGTATTTGGTCATCTTTGATGAAGGACGATTACGTGTAACATGACCTAAAAGTGGACACAGTTGAGGTAAAACAAAGAGAATATTACCAAATATATATACAAGAGGGGGGAGTAGATTGTGGGTACTGTGAAGAAATCTGGGAAAATCTTGTTAAATCAAGGTAAATTCAATTACTTTGCCAGTAAAGTTTAAATTTTTTTGTTTTGAGTAAAAGCCAGAGTTGCTTAAACTTTGCGAGTGGAAAAAGTAATTCAATTTACATGTAGGAAAAGTTTGTTACAACTTTGTTAACATGTGTTTGGACATGGTCAATATATACAGAAGAATTGTGCTCTGGGCATCATACTAAGTACATACCTGCATGACTGCGAAAACTTTCATTGGTATGAAATGACATTTTACGCTCTGTAAATGAAGCAGACGAACGTCTTCTATCGGCAAATGAGATCAAACCTGCAAGAATGAAATTGAAAATAAAAATGAAAATTTTGTTATAGAGGACAGTAATAGAATTGGAGAAATAGTCAAATATTTAAATTAATTTGTATTAAATATTTTTATTAAAATTTCTATAGTAGTTGGTTTAAACCGGTTGTCATTAAAGCAAATCCCAAATTCGTGTCGGATGATTACTAAAGGTTGTCTCAGTAAGATTGCACTTTTTAAATTTAGCGTCATTTTTGTTTTGTGCAAGTGGCAACTTTGAAATTCCGATTCCGATTATTCCGATTATTAAAACTGGAGAGTCTTACGAAAAAACAACGCGTTATATTTTTGAAAACTTATTACAAAAATTTCGAAAGTTATGCTGAGACCGATCGGAAACTTCGAAGAATATTCAGTCGAGAAAGTGCAGCTTTATGGCGCGGATATGGCCACCGTAGTTGCTGATGACGAATCGTATTCTGGACATCCAATTTTTGTTCACTTTTTCGAGCAGTCCTGGCCGTATGTCATGAATAACACGAACAATTGTGACATCCAAGCCGTCAATTGTTACTGGTTTATCAGCATATACCACTGACTTCACGTTGCCCCACAGAATATTAAAACATAAAACAATATTACAACACAAAATTCAAATAAACGATTCACGAAGAACATAGGACATCAACGAATTATCTCCATCGATTTCTGTTTCTGACAGTTGAATTAATTTGGTTCCATGAGAGACGAGTTTTTTGTATTTCTTTTCCAGGCACCGCTTCCATGGGATCTCTGCCTTAAACTTGCGGCAGAGATAGCCACCACGGTCAAGACCCCACAGACAGGGAATCTCTGGCTGGAACAAGGGGAAACAAAAGGCAACAAGGGAATAGGCGGGTACCAAGTGCAAGACCCCACAGGCAGGGAATCTTTGGCTGGAATCAGTGGAAACAAAAGACACTCAAAGAATTGGCCGGTCCCAAGATCAAGATCACAACAGGCAGGGGAGAGGTATGCCACCTTGAACCAGCGGGAGAGGTAGCCACCACGGTCGAGACCTCACAGGCAGGGAATCTCAGACTTCCACCAGGGAAAACAAAACGCAACCAGGGAACAGTCGGGTACCAAGTTCAAGACCTCACAGGCAGGGATTCTCTAGCATTAGTCAGCGGGAGAGGCAGGCAACAAGGTCGAGACTCCACAGGCAGGGATTCTCTGGCGTGCACCAGGAGCCACAAAAGGCCATCAGGCAAGAAGCGGGTGCCAAGTTCAATATCCCACAGGCAGATAATCTCTGACATGAACCAGCCAGAGAGGCAGACAACAAGGTTGAGACACCACAGGCAGGGAATCTTTAGCTTGAACCGGTGGAAGATGTAGTCAAGGAGGTCGAGACCCCACAGACAGGGAATCTCTGGCGTGCACCAGGAGCAACAAAAGGCCATCAGGGAAGAGGCGGGTACAAAGTTCAAGACTCTGCAGGCAGTGAATCTAAGCGCTTGAACCAGCGGAAGGGATAAGCTACAAGGTCGAGACCCCACTGTCAGGGAATTTCTGGGTTGCACCAGGAGATACAAACGGCAACCAGGGAAAAGGCTGGTATCAAAAAGGCAACTAGGGAATAGGCGGGTACCAAGTTCAAGACCCCACAGGCAGATAATCTCAGACATGAATCAGCGGGAGATGTATGAAATAAGATCGAGACCTCACAGACTTGGAATCTATGGTATGCACCAGGAGCAACAAAAGACCATCAGGGAAGAGGCGGGTACCAAGTTCAAGACCCCGCAGGCAGATATTCTCTGACATGAACCAGCTGGAGAGGCAGACAACAAGGTTGAGACTCCTCAGACAGGGAATCTCTAGCTTGAATCAGCGGAAGGATGCAGGCAACAAAATCGAGACCACACAGAGAGGGAATCTCTGGTAATCACCAGAAACAACAAAATACCATCAGGGAAGAGGCGGGTGCCAAGTTCAAGACCCCATAGGCAGATAATCTCTGACATGGGCTTAAACCATGGAAATGGTAGTTATTGGGAGACAGACTTGCTGTGAATTGCTACAATGTCTACGTTTGATCCAGATTCCACAGGTAGTGTGTCTAATTCACTACTACGGCTCTTCAATATCTGCAAACAAAATCGCCTGAATATTAAGTTGCCCCGGCTTTTATGCACTCAGAGCTGGTACAAAAAGGATGTACAAGTAGAGAAGAAAACCGATGCAATTTGTCAACCCTCGTAGAAGAGAACCAAAAAAGTTGACGCGATTCACTCAAACGCATTTCTCTCTTGCGTCATAACTTGATTATATCATACTTTTTTGTAATTTTATATAAACATGGTTGGAATTTCTATAGTTAGATACTGTAACAACATCAGAAAACTGTTCATGTATTGAAATATTCAACGAAGAAAGTAAGGGAGAGGGCACAGAAACGATGCTCTTCACTCGTTTTCTTTGTTGACATTCCACTCCATGAGTAAATTTTCTTTTCTATTTAATATTTCATACTCTTTGCTGATAGCAGTCGTTAGCCGTTGCAGCTGTAATGATATGTTTTAATATCAGCTCATGGCCAGCTGACGATAGCTTCTTGTTGTTGCTATTGCCCTCCAGATGGCGTTGTTGGTCTAATGATGCCGTTGAATCCAACAGATGGCGTGCCCACGAAGTGAACAGATGGCGTTGCGGTCCGAATGTATATGTGTGACGGAAACGAGCGGACAACTTTCACGTTCACAGTACTAAGAATAGTATGTAGCATTGATAGTGGCTAACGGTGGTGCAATGGTGTCGTGCGTGGCTTTTGTGCATGAGAACATGGTTTCGATCCCTGCTCTGACCACCTATCTTTCGAGTATTTTTCGAGTATTGTCATAAAAAATTCTCAAAATACTGTTCGGCACCGGTGTAATATTGCAGGTCCTAATCCGTGAGTGTAAAACTACAAGTGTAAAACTAGAAAGCGCAAAGCTTACTGGTAGTGAAAAGCCCTTCCCAATCCCTTCGTGGGATGTAACGGGAAAACATTTTATAATTTGTTTAAGTGGCGTATAATTAATAATAATTGATATACCGAACACAACAATTAAAAATTAATCATACGCTCCACTGTATTCATCATATATATACGATATAATAATTATTAGTTGTTTTCATCTAAAATTGTTTCCGTAACAAAATCCCTTAAATCCAAAACATAAATCCTATTTTTAAATTAAATATTAAATCTTCGCGCTTACCTTGCACTGATAGCTTCCTTCTACTTTTCGCCTCTGGTATATCTGTGACACCTAAATTATTTGATGTATTCGTTGATGCAGCATTCGTGGTGGCATTATTAGCGTTGTTCGCCATTAATGCTGGACACGCTGTGACACTACCATTCGAAGCTCGTGATGTTTCCAGATTCGCCATAGGATTTTCTGTTATATTGGTAATGGGCGTACTTGAACTACCACCACCTTCACTGCCACTTGCACTCAATGCATCATCATTGGGTAAACTTAAAGATGACTTGGGTGTTAGCGATGCATGTGGTGGTGGTGGTACAGTATTGGACATAACTGGTATATCTGAGCGAGAGTTATTACTTTGCTCAACTTCAGTCGCTGTTTCTTCGGGTTGTCGTAATTCTACGGAATCCTCATCTTCTTCCTCTTTAATCGACATTGATGTTGTTGTCGAGGTTAATTGTGGCAGTTTAGGTTCTGGACTATTGGATGTTGCATGAGTGGGCGAAAGTTTGGTGTTACTCTCGTTGGTATCCGGAGTATTAAAGTTTATTATAGTGGTGGGTAATAGTTTTTCTGTTGCCTCAGCATCTGGGTTATTATTATGGCTAAATGAGCCGCTGTGTTGGTGATAAGGTGAAGTCTCGTTACCATCAGGTGAGGTGGTACATTCGACGACGCGTGGTACAGAATGTGTTACAAAGGTGGGCTTCTAGGCGGTAAGACGAGAGGAGAGAAGGAGAGAACAAGAAATCGGCATAAATAACAGGAAATGAGAGTTTTTAATGTTGGTTATAAATTAATGTTTATTAACCCTCTACTATGAGAGAGAGAGAGGGATTTGTAAACTAGAAGTTATTTTCCGGTACTCCGGTTAAATTTTTAATGTAATAATTTTAATTGAGGACTAAAAGTACACAAGAGAGATGGGAAAGTAGAAGAATACAGTAGTAGTAGTAAATTCACGGCTTATAATTAATATTAATTCAAGGACCAAGTAGCGTATGAGTAATGTGCAAAATGTTGACCTATTAATCATTAGTATAACGATTTGCGAAATTTAAGTAGTGTAATCGTATTCTAGCGGATAAATTGTATTAAGGGATATTGATTGCATTTTGTTACTGGACATTTGTTTTACCAATAAGCCCTCTACTAAAAGTTATAACCGGAATACATTTTTAATGTAATAATTTCAAAGTACAATAAAAAGTACGCAAGAGAGATGGGAAAGTAGAAGAATACATAAGTACTAGAATTCACGGCTTATAATTAATATTAATTAAAAGACTATGGAGCGTATGAGTAATGTGCAAATTTTTCATTTATTAACCATACGTATTAAGATATACTAAATTTAAATTGTATAATCGAATTATAGCGGTTGAATTGTATTGAGGGATATTGATTTCATTTTGTTAATCGACCTTTGGTTTACCAATAAAGAATCCAAATTTATCGAGCTTGAGGCCAGTATTGTAGTTTTTGATATTTAGCTGCACTATTGGTTAGATTCCTGATTGTCGTATTTGATAGAGATATTTCGAAAATACAAAATCCATATTGACCTCAAGCTTAAAAAATGGATTAGTTATTATTAAGGGGTAATTTTCGTGACACGCACACTGTTGATTAAATAACGTAAATATTTAAAATATGTATGGGATGCAAGGTGATATGTATAAGATACAGGACTGTTACAGGAGGCGGAATAGCAAATGCAATAATCATTTACAACGGGGTTTTCAATAAGAGCGCTACAAAAGTTTTTTTAAATAAAACAAAACCGGTTTTAGATACCAATGAAATTCTTTATTCCTGTGAAAGTACGTTCGATGCCATTATGTATGGAACTCGATTTCTTTTGCATGGCCACCACGGGCACGCTTGCATAAGTCCAGACGCTGAACCCAATTTTCGACGGTTTTCAAGCATGAATCGGCCGATACTGCTGCAATTTCTCGTTCGATATTCGTGTACGAAGTTCATCAATCGTCGCTGGCTGGTTGGCATAGACCATAGACTTGACGTAGCCCCACAGGAAATAATCTAACGGCGTCAAATCGCACGACCGAGGCGGTCAATCGACTGGGCAATTTCGTGAGATAACAAGTTCACCCAACTTGGTTTCCAATAAATTGATTGTGGCATTCGCTGTGTGGCTTGTGGCGCCGTCCTGTTGGAACCACATGTCCCCCAAGTCCATATTATCCAATTGGGGCCAAAAATATTCGGTTATCATTGAACGGTAGCGATTCGCATTCACAGTAATGTGCCTGCCGTTCTTGATTATCACGGAAGAAGTACGGCCCAATGACGCCGCCGGCCCATAAACCGCACCAAACCGTAATTTTTTCGGGATGCAATGATGACTCATGGATTACGTGTGGATTGCTGTCTGACCAATAACGCATATTTTGCTTATTGACGAAGCCATTCAGCCAGAAATGAGCCTCATCGCTGATTGTTGGGGCCTCCTAAAGTTGGCCTCTTAAAGTTGAGGCCACTGACTCCAAATTTCGGTAGTAAATTTTAATAATTTCGACTCGCTGTTGGCTCGTATATCTTTCCATGATGAAATGGCAAACCGTACTGAAGAGAAATGCCAAAAGAGCGGGGAAAAATATGGCGTCGTTTGCTGTCCCTATCGATTTACTTTTGTAGCGTCTCTGTTGAAAAACCCTTTATTACTCTACAAGTCAATCAAACTGTTTACCAATGTTTGCGTTTGATTAAAAGATATTGGTTGTAGACATGTCTTATTCCTAAAACAAATATTCCAAAAAAATATTGAAATTTATGTTTTCCTAAAAATACTGGCAAATCACATAAGGTATTTTGACAGATCAGCGACGAAATTCTATTTATTACATGGGAACTTGGGCGTTTTTTACAATCTAATACTAATAGGTGACAGTAACGCTTCTGTAGACCGTTTAAGACATAACATGTGAGACAACCAGCATAATATTTTACCTTCGGTGGTACAATTAAATACGATTCCACTTTATGATCTGCCAGATAGGTGTCACGATTTCCACCATTACCCTCTTCCACTTCAAATTTATCTTGTAAAAACTCCAGAGTTTGTTTGGTGATGTGAACTCGACTGTACAAAAATAAATATAAATTTTAAATTGTTACGATTAATATAAAATAATTTAAGTACCAGTATAAATATATATATATAAAAAATGTCTGTTCGACAACATTTAACACTAGATAAAAAAAGAAGTCGTGATTTCAACTTACCCTGCCACACCACCACTTTCCATATGATTTGCAAGTGTCACATCGTCACTCCAAACATCAAATTGCCATTTGCGTAAACCCAGGACACCGCACAGGACATTACCCGTATGGATGCCAATACGCATATCTACATTAATGCCGGTGGCCTCACGTACGTGCCTGAAAGGATAATGAAAGAGTGGAAGGGCAAATAATCTTAAATATTTTGTGGTTTATTTATAATGTATCGAATTGAAGACGAGGATAAACTTTTGTATATCTGAGATTTATATGGTTGAATATAGGCAATATTTGTATTCACTGTCAGTAAAAATATATTATTAATTTTACTAAATGTGAATACGTACTGATTTGTTATAAGCAAGGATATTATAGTAATAACCTCTGCATATCTTCGGTGTTTAGAAAAGTAAACGTATGATTGATTTAAATTAACGCGTGGCGTATGATTAATATTGATAGCTATATTTCTGCAAATTTGACATATTCATGAAGTTAAAGCTGTTTAACAGCCCACAATTACTGGATCGGTGTATG
Source organism: Phaonia tiefii (assembly GCA_963931995.1). Lineage (NCBI taxonomy): Eukaryota > Metazoa > Arthropoda > Insecta > Diptera > Muscidae > Phaonia > Phaonia tiefii. Next base: position 263,095,129 of record OZ008369.1, on the reverse strand, counting down.
TTTAATATACATATGTGATCTTGTTAATCAAACCCACCTAGTGTGTCAAAATTCATGAAATCACGTTTTTTTGGATTTATAAAGCCCTTCAATTTTGATAAAATAATTTATAAATGCAATTATATACAACAGTAAAAACCCAATAATTGCGCTTTACTCAAAAACTTGTTTTGACACACTAGGTGGATTTTAATATTCAGGGTCACAGATACTTATATTAAAGATTCATTGAAACTTTGTTGGTTTCAAACTTTGAAACTTTTAAATTTTTCTGTTTACCAAAAGTCTACAAGTGGAAATGATTATTTTATTGAAATTATACCCTAAAGTATGTGACTAATATTAGTAATTGTATGTATGATCTGGCGGGAAAATCATTTTAAAATCATTCTAAAGAATGGGGCACAAAAACTTAGTATGAGAGTGCATGATACATTTGATTTAAAATAAACCTTGAATGTGTATGATTACTATTAATTACACTGTAGAACACAAACAAAAAATAAGAAGGTTCTGACAACGGAAAATTGCAAGGCTCTGAAACGGGTGGAAAAAAATATACGTGTATCGGCCTTTTGAAAGTTTACTTCTGAATTTTTTTGAAAGGGGGTAAAATTTCCCCCTTTTGCACATTCTTATGATGAATCGGTATAGGAAACCATGTTATCCTTACATTTTAGGTATAGGATGTGTTCAGCAATGTGTTCAGGATGTGTTCAGCAATATGGGTAATTTTTTGTTCTTTTTTTTTTTGTGGAAAAGGCTAAAAAATACTTCTAAAACAGGGGTATAACGGTTTAAAATGTACCACAAAAAATATTCCTCATAAAATTCTACTATAAGTTTCTTAGCACACCAAAGCTCAAAACTGAACTTGAGTGCCAAAAATAAGTCTATCAGTTTTGACTCCATTTGATCAATTTAAGGGTTAATTTCGTACTTATTTCGAGTTGGCACTAAAATGTCCCACAAAACTGCATTTTAGGGGGTACAATTTTACATAAATTTTCACTATAAGTCACCGAACAAAAGGAAGCTCTAGAAAGATGAAAAAATAAATGTGTAGAATGTACCAAAAAGTGTACCTAAAGTGTAAAAAATTTACCTAAAGTATGGCAAAATATAAAATACCCGCATTTGAGCTGCCGTCAGTTAATGGGTGGCAATTACAGTTGACGAAAAAGGTCAAGTATCTGGGAATAATTCTCGTCAGACAACTGTCTTGGAAACCGAATGTGGAGGAGAGGGTGAAAAAAGCGTCTGTCGCGACAGGAAAGCGCTAAGATCACCATGTCAGACCAATACTTCTCCATGGCATTGTAGTTTGGTGGAGGTCCCTTCAAAGGAAATATATTCCGAATTCCTTGATGAAAATTCAAAGATCAGTACTGATTAGCGTTAGTGGGGCAATGGGCACGACGTCAGGTACTGTATCTAGTGCTATCCTGAACATCTGTACTCCTGATATCATGGCCGAATCGGCAGCCGCTACATCCCTGGTGAGAATCAGAGATTGTGGCGTTTTGATATCGTGGCATTCCGGACACGCTGAATTACTACACCGGATCAACTATATTCCCATAAAATCGGACTACTGTATCCCCTACCTTCTACCAACCAGCGACAAATCTAAGGACTTCTATTCCGAACAGGAATACCTGGGAAAAGTCACTGGATCATCAGATTTTTCACGCATGGATCAAAGTTGGACGAGCAAGTCGGCTATGTGGTCCGTTCACCGGACCTAAATGTAAATATCTCAGGTGGAAATTACGGCCATACTGGAGGTTGCTGAACTATTGAAAAGTAGTGTCACAACCCTCCGGAGAATACGTATCTACACAGACAACCAGGCTGCCATAAAATCCCTGGAAGTCATGTTTGATACATCCCTGACGGTGAAAGAATGCCAGTCATCACTTAGAGTGATGGCAGAGTATTTCGACATCAGGCTCATCTGGGTACCGGGACACAGCGACATTCCAGGCAATTGCGTAGCGGATGCGTTAGCTAGACAGGGTACTACGGCACAAGTTCTTCCAGCAAAAGAAGGTGTTAGTATGCCAATCTCTACCTGCCGTTTGCAGATCAAGCAGTGGGCCGATAATATGTTCATGGACAAGTGGAGACTTACTTCAACTTGCAAACAAGCCAGGGTCCTCTGGCCATAGGTTGACAGAAAGAGGACTAGGCAACTACTTAACTTGCCGAGAGGCAGGTTATCCACAATAATAGGAACACTTACGGGACATTGTCTTGTAGGAAAACACGCCCTAAGATTGGGACATAGAAACTCCACTCTCTGTAGATGCTGCATGGAAGAGGACGAGGAAACGACGAAACGCCTTATCTTGGATTGCCATGCTCTGGCAGGACTGAGAAGTAGGATATTCGGAACACATTTAGTTAGCACCGTAGCCCTAAAGGATATTCCTGTAGGTCTTATAGACAAATTCATTGAAAGGGCAAATTGGCTAGACGAGTAGTCAATAGTTGTTATAGAGGAAACTGCAGGTATCACAATGGACTTCTTTAGCCTAAGTGTGCTAGACAGCGTGCTGTCTTGCAGCCTTTTCAACCAACCAACCAACCATGGCAAAAATAGTACATAAAGTACATAGTGTACAAAAAGGTACCCAAAAAAGTACATGACAACGTAGTAAAACGTGCAAAAACATAATAAAAGTACATAGTGTACCAATATCATACACAACAGGTACTGTGTTGATAAATGTTTAGTATATTCTACGTACTTGTTTGTACTTTTTAGGCAGTTTGGTAGAATTTTACAATTTTTTTGGTACAATTTATGTAATTTTTTGGCACAGTATATACTTCTCAGTTTACAATGCACTTGTTTGATACAAATTATGTTTTTTTTTGTACACTTTGTATACTTTGTGCTACACTTTCAAGTATGTTATGTACTTATTAGCTCACATTATGTACTCCTCGGTAAGCTATGTATTATTTTGGTACATTCTATATAATATATCGTACATTTTGTGCAGTTCTTGACTACCCATTATATACGTTTGATGCATTTTGTGTACTTCTTGTGCAATTTTTGTACATTTTTCAATGCACGTGTACATTTTTGACGCAACTTTTGTAAAACTTTATATACTTTCTAGAGCATTCTATGTACTTGTGTTAATTGCATGCAATTTTTGGTACTTGCTTGCTTTCCGCCACCGTTATATTTGCAATGAAAATACGAAATGAGAATTAGAAACATAAAACCCCATATTTGTTGACCACCCCCCTCAAACGCTATAAGGACCACGATTTAAGGATATGCACTAGAAATATAAGAACACTGTACACAAACGGTGCCATCATCCAACTGGCAGATGTCCTCGAGAATTATAGGGCTGGCATTACTGCTATCCAGGAGATGCGATAGACAGGACATGGCTCTACAAGGAAGAAGAACTGTAACATATATTCATTATAGTTACCATGATAAAGAGCATGAGTTTGTAGTTGGTAAAAAACTGCTACAGTTGGTCTCAAGGTTCAGTCCCGTGAGTGAAGGTATAGCTACCATGTTTATAAAATAGAAATACATTAACACATCGCTAATATGTGTACATGCGCCGATGGAAGAAAAAAAAAACGATGATACCCAGGACATGTTCTATGGGCGCGTAGAGTACACGTACGACCGCTGCCCTGCCCATGACATTAAGATTGTTCCAAGTGATTTTAATGTCAATTCCTTTGAATCAACCATCGCAAAATTCAGTCTACACTAGTGTCCAAAACACCGGATTTCGGTTTATTTGGAAAACCAGTTTTTCAAGAAACCGGTTTTCGGTTTTAAATTTTGTCAAAAACCGGTCGAACCGGTTTTTTCGTTTTGAATTAAATTACACTTGCAGCACTGCCAATACATTTGTTTAGGGACCATTTCATATACTTATTCGTGTTTAAAACTCAAAACTTAAAACTCAAAATTTAAACTCAAAATTTAAAACTTAAATTTAAACTCTTTTTAAATTTGACAATTAAATTTGAAATTAAAATTTAAATATTATTCCTATTTAGAATGCGTGTTTAATATAAAATGTAAAAGTTTCATTCAAATTCATATTGTACTGATTTAGATTCCAAAATCAAATTCAAAATTCCACATTTGAAAGAGACTTTCATGTATGTAAATCTTATTACGCTCAAACCAAAGAGAATTATATAAAGAGAAGAAGTCATGAGTGTTTCAGTTCTACCAAATTCCCACTGAAAGTCACTGGGCTAACGACAGTCTTGATACGATTTTTTTCTGCCAGTTTCTTCTTCCACAATTTGAACGTAATACAAATGAAAATAAGTGAAAATTGTTGTGTTCTTCAAAACAAAACTAATGTTTTTGAATATAAAATTATTCCAAAAGTCATTAGTGCCAGTAAAATCAAATTGAAAGTCAGTTTTTTCAATTCGCCTATCGCTCACTCCCTTTCACATTCCTGCCCTGTATCAAATTTTCAGCTAGAAGGTCGACCAGCTGTGTCATCGAAACTCCCTGCTCAAAATATTTATTGTAAAATAATTAACGTTATGAAATTTGAAAAACAAAATTAAAATTCTTATTCAAATCATAAAATCATTTTGAAAATTGAATAAAAAAAATTGTTTGGAAATGTCATTTAGAACTTATTGAAGCATAAAATCATATTTGAAAATAGAAATCGAAATCATGTTTCTTAATCAAACATTTCATTAAATTTCGAAAACCATATCATTTATTATAATTTTTTTTGTGTGGATATGAACACAAACTGAGTAGAAACCGGCTAACCGGATAACCGACGTCAAATGACTGAAAATTACGTTTTTTAAATTACGTTTATTAAAAGCCGCCACACGGTTAATCGCAAAAAGCCCGGTTAAACGGTTTCACCGGTTATACGGTCTCAGTTTTGGACACTCTAGTCTACACCCAACGTTTCAGATAACGGAATAGGACTGTTAGATTTTACCGCCATGAAAAACATGGTTGTCACTTATGCCAGATTCCAACAAAGACATTCATAAGAACACTTGGATATCCCCTGGTCAAAGGACGAAGAACCAGATTGAACACCTGGTAATTGATGGAAGGCACTCTACTCGTGTAATGCACGTACATGTGATTCGAGAAGCTAATATCGATTAGGATAACTATCTGGTTGCAGCAAAAGTTCGCAAAAGGTTAAGCTGAGCGAAAGTCGCACCAAACCAGACATATAGGAAACTGGACATCGGAAAGCTGCAATTACGAGCGATTGCCTAGGCCTTTACGCAAAAGGTGCTAAAATGGTACCAAAATAGTACCAAACAAGTACTATTATTAAAAGGCACTTTCTCCCCACGTACCAAAAAAGTACCAAAAAGTACGAACAAAGGTACAGAGAACTACAAACAGAGTATTAGGACGACTTTCACACTCGTAATTTAAAAGACCAAAGAAATAGCAAAGAAGGAAACAAAAGATACTAAAAATGGTACTAAAAAAGTACCAAAAGAGGTACCATAAAAGTATCCAAAAAGTACAATTAATTTTGAAATGTAGTCCCTAAAATGCACAATTCCAACTCCAACCATTTGGTTTTGACGACAGTACTATATTTTTCCCCTATTTGTATCTCTGAAAGTGTAAATCTTAAAAATCACATATCTTCCTATGGCTGCATTATAAGAGGAATGTGCAACCCAAATTTCATTATTCAGTCTTCAGCCGTTTGGCATTTACAGTGGTACCATTTTCGTCCCGGTTTGCCCTATTTTTCCCCCTAAACGTAAAAATGTTTAAAAGTCACTTATCTCCCCCCCGCCCTTTAGTATGCGTTAAGAGGAGTGAACACACCAAGTTTCGTGATTCTGCCTTTAGCCGTTTGCAGTTTAGCGTAGTACCAATTTTATGCCGTTTTGCCTCGTTTTCCTCCCTAAAAGTAAGAATTTTTAAAAGTTACTTTCTCCCCATGTACCAAAAAAGTACGAACAAAGGTACAGAGAACTACAAACAGTGTATTAGGACGAGTTTCACACTCGTAATTTAAAAGCCCAAAGAAATAGCAAAGAAGGAAACAAAAGATACTAAAAATGGTACTAAAAAAGTACCAATAAAGGTACCATAAAAGTATCTAAAAAGTACAATTTATTTTGAAATGTAGTCCCCAAAATGCACAATTCCAACTCCAACCATTTGGTTTTGACGACAGTACTATATTTTTCCCCTATTTGTATCTCTGAAAGTGTGAATCTTAAAAATCACATATCTTCCTATGGCTGCATTATAAGAGGAATGTGCAACCCAAATTTCATTATTCAGTCTTCCGCCGTTTGGCATTTACAGTGGTACCATTTTCGTCCCGGTTTGCCCTATTTTTCCCCCTAAACGTAAAAATGTTTAAAAGTCACTTATCTCCCCCCCGCCCTTTAGTATGCGTTAAGAGGAGTGAACACACCAAGTTTCGTGATTCTGCCTTTAGCCGTTTGCAGTTTAGCGTAGTACCAATTTTATGCCGTTTTGCCTCGTTTTCCTCCCTAAAAGTAAGAATTTTTAAAAGTTACTTTCTCCCCATGTACCAAAAAAGTACGAACAAAGGTACAGAGAACTACAAACAGTGTATTAGGACGAGTTTCACACTCGTAATTTAAAAGCCCAAAGAACTAGAAAAGAAGGAAGCAATAGGTACTAAAAATGGTACTGGAAAAGTACCAAAAAAGTACAATAAAAGTATCTAAAAAGTACGATTTATTTTGAAATGTTGACCAAAAATTCATAATTCCATCTCCAACCGTTTGGTTTTGACGACAGTACTATATTTTTCCCTATTTTGGCCTATTTGTATCTCTGAAAGTGTAATACTTCAAAATCACGTATCTTCCCATGTCTGAATTATAAGAGCAATGAGCAACCCAAATTCCATTATTCGGTCTTCAGCCGTTTGGTATTTACAGTGGTACCATTTTCGTCCCATTTGACCAATTTTTCTCTTTAAGAGTAAACATGTTTAAAAGTCACTTATCTTCCCCCGCCTTTAGTATGCGTTAAGAGGAGTTTCGTGATTCTGCCCTTAGCCGTTTGGATTTTAATGTAGTACCATTTGTATCCCTTTTTGCCCCATTTTTGTCCCTGTCCCCATTTTGTGCCGTTTTGCCCCGTTTTCCTCCCTAAAAGTACGAATTTTTAAAAGCCGCTTTCTCTCCACTTTTCTATGTGTTAAGAGGAATGTACACACAAAGTTACATGATTCTGTCTATAGCCGTTTGGATTTTAGTGTAGTACCATTTGTATCCCTTTTTGCCCCATTGTTGTCCTTTGGAATACTTACTTACTTATCCGGTCTCGGACAACCCTGGGGGGTCAGGAACCTTACAAAAGGAAGATAACATATTTCGCCAACCAGTTCGATCTTTTGCTTTATCTCTCCAGTTGGCAATACCAAGTGTTCGAGTTCAGTTTCGAAAACCCTTCGCGCTGGTTCATCTTCATCCATTCTACTGACAAGGCCTAGCCAGCGCAATCGCGTTATCTTGATCCGCTTAACTATGTCAATGTCAGGATAAAGCTCATACAGCTCATGATTCATGCGTCGCCGATACTCGCCGTTGTGCACTATAGGGCCATACATTTTTCGGAGTATTTTTCTCTCGAAGACTCCTACAGATGTTTCGTCTGCTTGCGATAGGACCCAGGATTCTGCGCCATAAAGCAAGACAGGTTGAATGAGAGTCTGGTACAGCTGGACTTTTGTTACTCGAGAGAGGGCTTTATCTCTAAATACGAATACGAATTTCAAATTTAGAATACGAATTTCAAAAAATCTCTTCTTATCTCGCATATTTACCCCAAAATGAATATAGAGTACAAATTTCATTATCCTTTGGCCAGGGCGCTGATGAATCAGTCAATCAGTCAGTAACGCAACAATTTTATATAGAGGGTGGTTCAGTCACGACTGGACAAATTTCACCAGCGTCTTCCTTGGCTCATTTCATGAAAATGTGTCCATCTAAGACCACCCCCGAAAATGCAAGGGGGCAAAATGAGAGCGGTTTGAAAATTTTCGGATTGGTGGTCGGAGGGTACTAAGTTCTGAACCATTGCTAAGTTCTGAACCTGTGGTCGGATTTTTTTATTTTTGGGCTTATTGGAAAAGCTTTTAAGAAACCATTCAGAATCATTAAAAAAAATTTAAAAAAGTGAATTCGCCGAGATACGGAGCTTTCGAAAAAAATGTATTTCGCTTCCAAAAGAGGAAACAAATTTTTTTTCCATTTCAGTCAAGTAGTCATTACTGTGGAACGGTACGACCTCTGGGCTTAGTTTAGGTAATTTTGGAAAGGTAAGAGGTAGGGCTATCTTTTAAGAGTTGTTATCTGCCATCTGGATGAGAAAATTGAGGTTACGTGCACGAGGTTATGTGCATGTCTTTTTCGCTTTGATGGTATTGAAGAATTTGTAAATCCTGAACTAATATTAAAGGATGAATAACTTCTTGTAAACGTCACGCTATTTCTTGAAATTTTCAGCTAGAAGCTAGATTCAACCTTTAAAAATTAAGAATTTAGGATATACACTTTGGTGTTGTCATTGGATTTATATTATTGCCGGCAAACTATCAGCGATTTTCATTATACCATGAAACTACAAGAGAAATTGACAACTGAAATATGTTTCAGTTCTTAAAAAAGTTTTGATTTATGACCATATACTTAAACATTTCAACCACAATAATCTTCTTTTCATATTAACATTTCTAATGGGCTAAACAAATCTCTTAATAGCCTCGCTTTGTCCCAAAAGGGATACTTTAAAAAAGGATTTTGAATTCAAGAAAGGATTTTTAGTATATCACATCTTTCTTGGATGCAATTATTATGCCGCTTTCTATGCTTTTGCGAAAACATCACACAAATCCTAAAACATACAAACTTAAAGAAAATATATTTATAAATATTCCAACAGAGTAATTGTCTATTTGTATGTGATTTTCCTTTGAGAAAACCAGTCGTGTGTAAATATCCCATAAACCCTCAATATATATACTGACATATATATACATATACAAGGATAACAAAGTATTCTTTTCATTGTGAAGAAAAATCTCTTGGAATATTCAAGGCCACTAAAATGTATTTATCTAGGATATATGTACATTTATACTAACATGTGTGAATATCCTTGCTGTTTATCTGTGTTGAAGGCAACACCTGTAAATATCTATTACAACAAGTGTTTATCATGTCCTGGCTGCCTTGTTTCTGTTGCTGCTAAATTTGTTTGGGATGGTTTTCAATCAAAGTCCTGTCATATGTTAGCGTTAGTGTACACTTAGGTCTCAACACTTTATGTTTGTGTAACTGCGCTTGTATATGTATGTGTTTGCATAGTGTGGACTTTAATAACAATTTGTTTGCATTTCCATGTGTTTGCTCGTTATCTAAGTATGTGTGTTAGTCAGTGTTTATATTTACCTATACACCCGCACACAAGTTTGCTGGAATATTTTACAGACTACATATCACTTGAGTCAGACTTACCTGATGGCATCAATCATTTGTAAGCCCATATTGACACAATTTGAGGCATGTTGGGGCCTAGAGATGGGCAAACCCGATACACAGTAATAACAATCACCCAAAATCTTAATACGCAAACAGTGATTTTCCTGCAAAGATGATAAGAAAGAATTGTTGTGGATATATTAGGAAGATGACAGAATTTAAAATTAAAAATTTAATTCAAGTCAAAAGTACAGCCAAGACAGTGGGATTTCTTTAAAATACGGGTGGCGCCCGAATATTGCTACAAAAACAAAACGTAATAACTCTTTTTCTGTGTGAGCAATCGGCTTATTTTTATTTTATTTTACAGGCTACTAGGAGGTGGATCAATAAGTCCATGACGTTTTGAATGAAACACAGTTTTTTTTTTGATGTGTTAACATCTATAGCGGCGTAGGGACTAAATCTATCAAAGTCAACACATGCAAACAACACACAGACAGGTTTTCTGCTGCTGCTAAAACTAGATTTTGTGCTGCTGCTAAAACCAGAATAATGACGTGTTAAACAAAAATGAGCGAGCAAGAGAGCAATGAAAGAGTGGTGTGGCAGGGGTGAGGCAAACGAAATTGTGTCTATAGCGTATGTATTAACATAATACTGTATGTATGTACAAGTGTCTGTTGCTGTTGTTGAACGGATATATAAAGCATAGCCACGCAAAATTTCATGTGCAAGCCCATGGGCTTGCGCAGTCGACGTTATGGTGACACACTAATACGTCAGCTACTTCGTACAAAGTATGTATGATGTTGTGTGTTTGGTTGTTTTTGTATTGTTTTATGTAATAACATTGTCGAAATGGTGCATTTATATTGAAATATTCTATAAAGCGCATAAGACTCGTTTATGCTCTTTTACGCAGGCTCTCTACATGAGTGCAATAAGTTCTCTATACTATTCAATACTTTTTGTCGTCGCTGCGTTTATGGCAAAACAAAAACAATTATTTCAGTGAGCTAAATATTGCTGTATTTATTTTAACAATATTACATCTAATGCTAAAGCAGATTTATGAAAAAAGAAAGTGCATTAGCAATCTAGCCTTCTGCCTAGATTATTCTTTTTTTTCTTTTCCGATGTAACAGTTACTAAGTTGTTCATAGAAATCGAACAGGTACCGTGTAACAAAACGGTGTTAACACATCGCCCGTGAGTTCGAACACTCATTGATTTTTTGCAAAAAAAAATATTTTATTTTTCAACATAATCTCCTTTTAGCTCAATACAGTTAGTCCTACGTTTCTCCAATTTTTGTATCCCTTCCCAAAAAAAAACGATTTTTCGAGGTAAATAAAATAGGCATTTGTTTGATCAATTATTTCATTGTTGTAGCTAAATCTCTTTCCACCGAGCCATTTCTTTAGGTTTGGAATTAGGAAATAGTCACTGGGGGCTAAATCCGGAGAACATGATGGATGAGGTACCAATTCCTAGCCCAATTAAACAACTCCAAACAATCCTTTGAAGTTGTCACACGATTATGTTTACAGTCAATTGAGAGCAAACGCGGCACCCATCTCGTAGACAGCTTTCTTAAACCCATCTAATCATTTAAAATCGAAACCACACTGCCATATGAAATGCCTATGGCATCAACATTCTCACGCACTTTTACTCTTCGATCGGCCAACATCATATCGTGGATTTCTTCGAAATTTTCGGGTGTATTGACCTCAATTGGCCGTCCAAAACGTTCAGCGTCATTTGTACTTGTGCGACCACAACGAAAGTCAGTAAACCACTTTTTTAACAATGAAATCGATGGTGCAGAGTCCCCATAGTATTTATTAAGCTTTTTCATGGTTTGATTGAAGGTTTTTTCACAAAAAATAATAAAAATAATGAGAATTCGAAATTCACTTTTTTCCATTTTTAAAAAAATTCAAGAGGTTGTATGTTTTGAATAGCTGAAGGAACTTACTCAAAATTTAACAGTAGCCTTTTAACAGGTGGTACCTGATGGGAGCAGTGTTGCATTTCATGTAACTACGAGGGAAGTTCGAATACTCACGGACTTATTGATCCGCCTCATATAGAAAATTGTTGCGTTACTGACTGACTGCCAGAGTCATCAGCGTCCTGGCCAAACAGCTAATAGTAGGATAATGAAATTTGGACTGTATATTACTTTTGGAGTAAATATGCGAGATAAGAATTGATTTTTTGAAACTCGTACTCTAAGGGACTAAAATGGGGCAAAAAGGGATACAAATGGTACTAAACTAAAATCCAAACGGTTAAAGACAGAATCACGAAACTTGGTGTGTATTTTCCTCTTAACATATACAAACGTGGGGAGAATTCTTAATTTTAGGGAGGAGAACAGGGAAAAACGGCACAAAATGTAAATATACCATTAAGAGGTGTTGAACATGTTTACCGAAACTGGAAGCATCACACAAAGACCCTACCATCGATATCTCTACACGCAAAGAAAAAAAGTCGTTCCTCCCTATCAAAATCTCAGCTAACCGAAGTTCGTTTGTGAACTGTAGTTGGGAGAAACGAACTTGTGTTAAGCCATACATGTCATTTCGTTTGGGAGAACCGACAATTTTTTGCAGCAAATGAGTTATGAGAAATACGAGCTGAAAAAACGTTTGCGAGAAACGAAAAACGGTGCCGCCATCAGTTCCTTCGGTTACAGCAACGGAGTTGTAGTTGCTCCAAACTAAAAAGTGTTGGCGTGAACTTAAAAACGTTTCCAGTAAACGAGTTATGAAAAATTAGACCTGAATCGATTCCGCCAACTGTTCCTTCGGTTACAGCAACAGAGTTGTAGTTGCTCCGAACAAAAAAAGTTTGCGAGAATTTAAAAATGTTTGCAGTAAACGAGGGAATTATCCATCCAAGGTATATTAACAAGGTAGAAGCACTAGAGTGTGTGATCACTTTTATGTGTATGCGTGAATGTGATCACTTTTATGTGTATCGACAGAATGAGAGAAATTTACGTTCTTCGCAATCTGTGCTCTCATTAGAAAAGTGGCTAATTTCTGTTACCGCAAACGTTTTTTAAACTTGCGGCAAATGTAATTTTGAACGCGTATGATGCAAACGAGAATTCTTTTGCAACAACGTGATACACATTTGCGATATCGCGGCTGACAATCGCGGCTGTAGCATCGTCAATTCAGGCAAATCCAACCGTTTCGAGTCGAAACTTAACGGCGCAAATTAGAGTTTCCAGACGGTCATTATAACAGATAATTCATGATGGCTTAAATTTGTTTCCGTACAAAATCCACATTACAAACAAGACAATCCCGCAAGATTTGCCAGGAATTTTGCCAAAAAGTTATTGAAATGGCCGAAGAAGACAACAACTTGATAAATTGCTCGATAATGTCTGATGAGGTTCATTTTGATCTAAACGGCAATTTAAACAAGCAAAATTGGTGTATTTGGAGTGAATCTAATCCAGAAATACTCCCTGAGATGGAAGTACACCCAGAATAACTTTTCACTATGTGGTGGGCAATTTCATCGAAGTGCATTGTGGGGTCATACTTCTTTGAACAAAACGGTGTAACAGTAACTGTGACTGGCGACCGTTATTTAAAGATAATGAAGAAGTTTTTTACCCAGAACTGCGCCAATGACGTATCCGTCTCAACAGCATTTGGTTCCAGCAAGATGCAGCCACTGCATACATAGTCAGACCGGTTACGGTGGACCTCCAACGAAAATTCCCCAACAAATTAATATCCAGAAACGCCACTTTCCGCAGGCCTGTTATTTGAAGTGATGGCGTGTAGACTGAATTTACAGACGGTTGACTCAAAGACATTTTCCCTGCCCATAAAGCATGTTCTTTGTGTCATAGCCTTTTTCTTCTGATCATAAAGCATGTCCTTTGTGTCCACAAATTAGGGATATGGTGAAGTATTTTGCTTCTATGCGGATGGTGGCTATACCTTCAGTCAGGAGTTGAACCTTCAGACCAGATGTCGTTGTCTTTTACCTACTACAAACCCGCAACCAAGTTCATGCCCTCTATCATGGCAGCTGTAGTCAATATATGTCACAGTTCTTCTTCTATGTACAGCCATGTCCTGTCTATCTCATTTCCTGTATAGTTAGCAGTAATGTGAGCCCTATAATTCGCGAGGACATCTGCCAGTTAAATAATGACACCGGATCTGTATAGTGTTCTAACATTCCAAGTGCATATGCGCAAAATGTGGTCCTAATAATGTTTGCGGGGATCGTCAACAAATATGGGGCGTAATGTTTGTCATCTTCATTCTGTATTGGCATTGCCATTAAAAAACGGTGGCGGAAGGCAAGATGAGCTCATAAAGACTGCTGGATGATTATTCCTCATCCAAACGGTTACTTCCCTATTAGAAAAAAATTCCACCTGATACATGCTACAATGACTAGATAGTCTACGATGTGGGACTACGTGCTCATTCATTTCGAGCCATCCATATACGAAATCACATATCCCTCTATACCAGGAAATCTTCTGTTCTAAGAATCCCTTCCCGGGATAACAGTATGGTTTTTCCAATCGCAAAAATTCGCTCGCGAACCATTAAAAATACAATCTTTTCGTATCAGCTCAGTTTGCGATTGTATTTTAACGCGATAATTACTTAAGCAAACGAGCGTTCGTCCCAACATTGCCTTCGTATTCTAAAGCCTTTACTGGGAGCTATGATATGCGTATTGGTCTAACATCTTTAGGTGCGGTGTGAGAGACCTTTCCCGCTTTGCTAGTAAACGCCACTTTTATATCTCTCTGTCATCTACATAGGTATAAATCTTAAGTTTATACACGCGATGTATAACTTTATCAGCCTGGGGATCAATAGATCGACCACATACCATTGAAACCCCAAAAACACCAAAATTAATATGAGAGTGTATGATTAATATTAATTTTTGTAAAGTCCTTAATGCGTATGAGTAATATAAATAGTGGTATTATTTAATTTAAATAAATCAGCGTGTATATGTAACTGAACAGGCTGCATTATAATTTTAAAAATTAACTAAATAGCTGGTCATATTTAAAAGTTAATGGAATGAATTGTATGCCTGTTTAGTCATCGTCTAAAAATCTACACGCATACAAAACGATTATCAGAAATATTAGGTAAGATATAAGAATATGTTGGAATATTTGTGGATATTAATTAATATTGTGGCCGTCGGTGGTGCAATGGTTAGTGTGCGCGGCTCTTGTACATGAGATCCTGGGTTCGAAGCCGGCTCTGACCACCTTAAAAAAAAAAAAAAATTTTCTTTCGGCGGCGGTCACCTCGCATAGTGACGGCGACACTATCGAGTATCTAGCCATGAAAAAGCTTCTGAAATTATTATTTTGAGAAGATTTTTTTGTACTGACATACACAGAAAGAAATATTTCTTTAGATATTAAGGCTGTTTTTTTCCTCACATAGAACTTACGCAAGGGTTAGCTGTCAAACGAACTATTATATTGTGCTCACTTTTTGACATTTATGATGAGTATACTATGGCAAATCATTATGAATAGGTTCACGCTGGAACAACGATAGCAAATTACCCAAATTTACTTTGAAAATCAATCATCGGTTCTCGCAAATTATAGACGACTTCGTGTTTTTTGTGGCGCATATAATCGTCCGTCTGTGCCAGTCATCAGTCGAGCTGTGGATAGATTTCATAGCACAGACTTTCCAAATGATTCAATAACACCAACACGTCTCCACAAACGTGCGTACTGAAGAGAATGTCGCCGCTGTAAACAAAAGTGTGGAAGAAGATCTACATTTATCGGTTCGTCGTCGGTCGCAGGTCAACGGAGAGCGTTACGGCTTGTTTGTTTGAAAATATGGGTGCTATTGTACAGGTGGAGATGTGGTTTAAACGGGAGCTACGTGCCATACGACGACCATCAGTTTATTGATATCAAAAATTTGACAATAAGTTGATTTCGAGAAATGGACGTGTCAATTGACCTTCAAGGTCGTTCGATTTGGCACCTCTCAATTATTTATTGTGGGGCTACGTGAAGTCACTGGTTTATGCTGATAAACCAGCAACAATTGGCACCTTGGAGGCCACAAATGTTCTTGTTATTCCTGACATATATCATATTGTGTCAAAAAAAAGTGACACAAAATTGGACGTCCAGAATGCACTTTGTCATGAACAGACGCGGTGGCCATATGCCCGAAATCTTTTTCAAATGTTTCGATTAAAAAATTTTGGTTGATTAAAATATAATTTTTTGTGTTATGTTTTTTCTAATTCAATTTCTATCGAGCTTAAAAACACCCTTTATATGCACATTAGGGTGGGTCAAATTGTTGGGGTGAGAAAAAATGGAAAAGGCGTATAGCAAAAACGAAATGTACGCAAAATTCTAAGAAAATTACCCTAAGAACACAGGGGTCTGAAACTAAAACCTCGCCGGGAGCCAGGTTTTGAGTTTAGATCCATAGTTCCTTGGAGAAGTTTCCTAAGAATTTGTCGGAGATTACATTTTGGATATACACCTTTTGACAACCCAATTGATCCACCCTAATGTTCTTCCTTAAAAAAATTCAAACTTGGTTTACAAAAATGCATGAAAAACTCAAGTGTGTTAAGCCAGATGTTGCTTTCTACTTAATAATTTTCAACATCTACTGAATTGTTTTGAAAAATAAAAATATTTCCTTTACTTTAATTCTAAAACTCACCTGTGCAATCTGATCAAATCGTCCAAATAAATCATTTAAAGTTTTCACCAAATCACTGGCCGTCAATTGTTCTGACAATGGAGTAAAATTGACAATATCTGCATACAATATGGAGACATTATTATGCCTTTGCACATGCAGCTCATGGAAACGTGTGGCCGATGAGTTGGTCTGGACGCCAGCACGTTGGCAAGCATCGGCCATTTTCAACATAATGCTGCGCTTCACCTAAAACCACCACAGGACAAGAGATAGACAAAAGAGATAAACAAATTTATATGAAAATCTAAGAGACAGAAAATAAAAAGAACTCTAAAGCCATTTGTGCAAACTGACAACCACAGACCATTGTTGGGGAAAACAACCAAATGGCTAGAAAATATTCAATATTTTTTATGTTCTTCTTTATTCATTTGCCACTATTTGAATTGTACAAACCTCAGCTGCTATATAAGCGGGTATAACGCTTAGCAATAATTGTTCCTGTTGTTCACGTTCACATTCCAGTTTGACCCGTTGCTCGATGCCCGTACGTGTGCCATCAACTGTGCGTGTGTGGGCGGCATCGGACATGATGCGATAGTATAAACCGGAAACGGATGCACTGGCTAACATCACAATTTCACCGAATAGCTGCAAAAGATAAAAGACAATAACAGCACAGAAATAGCAACATATTGAAAATGGGATTTACTGATGCATAATGGAACGCAATGTGGACTAAAGCGTCGACATCGAAAAATATAAAATTATTAAGTTGTTTATGAAACAATTGACACAGAAAATGTTATGAATTTTTAAAATATTCAACAGAAAAGGAGGTGTTTCTAGACACAACAGGGGCGGGTTAATCCAACATAATTGATTACTATGATGCAAAATATTAGCTGGAATAATAATTGATGATATTCCAATAGGTTGATTCTACAATTTATGGGTGGGACAATATATGACATTTATTGCAAATTTGATTTTTTAATTTGGTTGTATGTTTTTTTTTTGTTACGGCTGATTTGGTTAGTTTACATGTTCCTACAATAGAAGGTCAGGGGAACTTTTTTTAATAAAAAATGGTTGGTTTTTGGCTGAAATATTACATACTTTGTTTATACACATTCCATCCTTTAGCTCCCCATATAAAATGGTTGAAATATTAGGTTAGCGGAGACAACGAACACAAACCAAATGACAGAAAGTCAGCTGTTTCATCGGAATGCTATAATTTTCCGGAGTGCAGTTTTTGCTTGCCACATCAAAAACGATGTACAAGTAGACAGTCAAAAATTTCTCTTCACTCAAATGCCAACAAACTAAACGAGTGAAACCCTAGTACTTCTTTACTCTCTTCATTGAATATATCAATACACGTGTAGCTTTTTGATAATGTTATTGTATATAACTATACAAATTCCAACCATGTTGAAGTAAAATTACATAAACTATGCAAAAAGTATGAAATAAGCAAGATATGACGCGTGAGAGAAATGCATTTGAGTCAACTCCTAGCACATTTTGGTTCTCTTTTACCAGGGTTGCCAAGTTGCGCACATCTTCTGGTCATCTAATTGTAAATCGTCTTTGGCCACATTCAAAAAGGATGTACAAGTAGAGAAGAAAAAACTGTGCAATTAGGCAACCCTCGTAGAAGAGAACCAAAAAGTCGACGCGATTCACTCAAGCGCATTTCTCTCTCGCCTTATATCTTGATTATTT
This sequence comes from Phaonia tiefii, assembly GCA_963931995.1. Taxonomy (NCBI): domain Eukaryota; kingdom Metazoa; phylum Arthropoda; class Insecta; order Diptera; family Muscidae; genus Phaonia; species Phaonia tiefii. The sequence goes on along the minus strand of OZ008369.1, from coordinate 263,077,184 downwards.
CATACTTTTTACATAATTTATGTAATTTTATTTAATCATGGTTGGAATTTCTTTAGTTAGATACTGTAACATCATCAGAAAACTGCTCGTGTATTGAAATATTCAACGAAGAGAGTAAGAGCGAGAGCAGAGAAATGAGGCGCTTTACCCGTTTTCTTTATTGGCATTTCACTGCATTAGTATATTCTTTTCATTATTTAAAATTCCATAGTCTTTGCAAAAAAACAAATAGGGTTGCTCGTTTTTCACAAACGAACACAAAGGCAGAACAATTTTCGAACTCTTTCTCAGAAACGAAATCACCATAATGACCTGTCCCCTGATCTCGAACAAAAAGCTAATAGCGTACACAGACGACAGCGTTAATTTGCATTAGCAGTCTTAATTCAAATTAACTTGTGAATTATCCCCGTCCCAATGTGTATTAGCTTTGGCGTAAATTCATGAAATCGGAGTGCATTTATACTGCATTTAGGTATTTCAATATGTCAACACCGTTGACAATCAATCAGCTCAAGATGTATCTATACGTAGAGGTGATAGCCGGAACACAGTGGAAGTGGAACTTTCTTGTGTTTGTTGTTTGCTTTGTGGATTTTATGTACTGATGCTTGACACCGCTGAAGTGGATGTTATTGCAACAACACCACCTGCTATTACCATGTATTTGATACATCTTGAATCAGCTGTTGTCAAATTGTTTGCAATCGTCAATTGAAAATGGATTCAAAGTCAGCAAAGGTGAGTTATTTTAATTGTTTTTTGCAAAAAAAATGAGAAATATTTAAAATCGAAACGCATTTTAAGATTTCCCAGGGAAAGAATAATAGCACCAACAGAATATCTGCTAATCGTATTCTCCGCCTTCTATCCATTTGATTTCGATGTAGAAGTCCAAAAAATTACTTGACATACAAACAGCTGTTTACAAACAAACAGCTGTTTACTAAATGCACAAACTGTCGTCTGTCAGGGCAAAATGTTAATTCACATTAGTGAGCTTTTAATGCAAATTAACGCTGTCGTCTGTCTACGCTATAAGCGAACAAAAGTCAGTCACTCCTATTCAACTCAAACTCAATTTCTCTAAGTCGAAATTTTCGTTCGACTGACTCTATGTTTGTCACCAAATAACAGTTTGTCACCAAATGACAGAATTAGAGGAAACAAAATTTGTACTGAAAAATTTTGAAAAAATTTAAAAAATTTTTGAGTGAAATTCTGATATTTTATTTGAATTTTGAAATACATCCATTGGATTCTAAAATTTCTATTTGAAATTTGAAACACATCAATTGAAATTAAAAAAAAATACATCAAATGAAATTTAAATGACATCAACAGAAATTGAAATTTAAAAATTATTAACCGATTGTAACATTAGATTTTAAAATTTCAATAAATGTGTTTTAAATTTAAATTGGTGTGTTTTAAATTTCAAATACAATTTTTAATTCAATTGATTTATTTAAAATTTCAAATAAAATTTTAGAATTTCAATTATAATTTCAATTAAAAAATTTTGTAAATTTCAATTGATGTATTTCAAATTTCAAATAAAATTTCAGAATTTCAATTTCAATTTCAATTTCAAAATTTAAAAATTTGGTCTCTATTTTGGTCAAAATTTTCAATTTATTTTTCTTTAAATTTCAATTACAAATGGTGAAGTCGAACACATTCAATATGCAACAGTGTCATTAGGGTGACTTTTATTTTATTTATTATTTTGAAATTTTAGCTCTTTAAGAGCACAAAAAAACATTATAAAGGTTATGAAATTTTTCGGATCAAAGAATATTGTTTTTTTGGCATTATAAAAGACTCTTTTCTGAGAAATATTTTGAGCTCTTTCAGAGCCAAAAAAACCATCATAAAAGAGTATTTTCTAACAAAAATTAAGTGTTCTTTCATAGCTCAAAACACCATCATAAAGATTATGAAGGCTTTCGGATCAAAAAATATTGTTTTTTGGGTTCTTAAAAGCGCGATAGATCCGAAAATAGAGTCAGAAAAGACCCCTTTCTGACCGATATGGCTTGCTGAGATGATAACATACTCAGAATAATCCGAAAATGCACTTTAGTGGAAATATTTTCTGACTCCGTTTTCGGAGCGCTCTGAAAATGCTCTTTAGTAGGACTCTTCTTTGACTCATTTTTCGGAGCGCTCCGAAAATGCTCTTTAGTACGACTCTTTTCTGAGCGCTCTGAAAATGTTCTTTAGTAGCACTTTTTCTGACTGCTTTTTCGGAGTGCGGCTCTTTTCTGACAAGAATGAAGAGATCTTTCCGAGTCCAAAAAACCCATCATAAAATACTCTTTTGTAACAATAATTAAGAGCTCTTTCATAGTTCAAAAAACCATCATAAAGGTTATGACGGCTTTCACAGAAAAAACTATTGTTTTTTGGGCTCTTAAGCGAAGGCTTCGAAAAAAGAGTCAGAAAACGGTCAGAAAAGACTCCTTCCTGACCCATATGGCTTGCTGCACTTTGCTCTTTAGTAGGACTCTTTTTTGACTCCTTTTTCGGAGTGCTCCGAAAATGCTCTTTAGTGAGACTCTTTTTTGACTCTTTTTCGGAGCGCTCTGACTCCTTCTTCGGAATGCTCCAAAAATGCTCTTTTCTGAGTGCTCTGAAAATGGTCTTTACTAGGACTCTTTTCTGACTCTTTTTTTGAACGCACGGAAAATATTCTTTAGTAGGAGTCTTTTCTGACTCCTTTTTCGGAGCGCTATGGAAAAAAACAAAAAAACAACATAAAAAACTCTTTTGCGACAAAAATTAAAAGCTCTTTCAGAGCCCCAAAAACAATCATAAAATACTCTTTTCTAACTACAATTAAGAGCTCTTTTATAGCCCAAAAACACCATCATAAAGCTTATGAAGACTTTCGGATCAAAAATTATTGTTGTTTTTGGGTTCTTAAAGAGCGTGAAAGCTCCGAAAATTTTGTGCTAAAATTTAAGAGCCTAAAAAAACCATCATTACAGATAATTTTTTGACAAAAACTAAGAGCTCTTGCAGAGTCCAAAAACCCACCATAAATGACTCTGTTCTAATAACAATTAAGAGCCCAAAAAATTATCATAAAGTTATGAAACCTTTCGGATCAAAAACTATTGTTTTTTGGGCTCTTAAAGAGCGCGAAAGCTGCGAAAAAAGAGTCAGAAAAGACTCCTTCCTGACCCATATGGCTTGCTGAGATGATAAACATTGTCAGAATAGTCCGAAAATACACTTTAGTGGGACTCTTTTCTGACTCTTTTTTCGGAGTACTCGTAAATGCTCTCTAGTAGGACTCTTGATTCCTCCGAAAATGCTCTTTAGTGGGACTCTTTTCTGACTCCTTTTTCGGAGCGCTCCTAAAAAACAAAAAACCATCATAAACGGCTCGTTTTTGACAAAAATTAAAGTCTCTTTCAGAGCCAAAAAAAACCTCATAAAAGACCCTTTTCTACCAACAGTTAAGAGCTCTTTCATAGCCAAAAAACACTATCATAAATATTATGATGGCTTTCGGATCAAAAACTATTATTTTTTTGGGTTCTTAAAGAGCGCGAAAGCTGCGAAAAATGAGTAAGAGAAGACTCCTTCCTGACCCATATGGCTTGCTGGGATGATAAACATTGTCAGAATAATCCGAAAATGCACTTTAGTGGGACTCTTTTCTGACTCCTTTTTCGGAGTGCTCCGAAAATGCTCTTAAGTACGACTTTTGACTCCTTTTTTCAGAGCGCTGTCAAAATGCTCTTTAGTGAGACTCTTTTCCGAGCGCTGTGAAAATGTTTTTCAGTTGGACTCTTTTCTGACTCCTTTTTTGTAGCGCTCCAAAAATGCTCTTTAGTGAGACTCTTTTCTGACTCCTTTTCAGAGCGTTCCGGAAAAACCCAAAAAAGCACCATAAACGACTCTTTTCTAACAACAACTAAGAGCTCCTACCTAGCCCAAAAAACTATCATAAAGATTATGAAGGCTTTCGGACCAAGAATTATTGTTTTTGGACTCTTAAAGATTGTGAAAGCTTCGAAAATAGAGTCAGAAAAGACTTATTTCAGACCCATATGGCATGGTGGAACGATAATATAGTCAGAATAGTCCGAAAATGCACTTTAGTGGCACTCTTTTTTGAATCGTTTTTCGGAACGCTCCGAAAATGCTCTGTAGTGGGACTCTTTTCTGAGCGCTCTAAAAAAGTTCTTTAGTAGAACTCTTTTCTGACTCCTTTTTCGAAAATGCTCTTTATTGCGACTCTTTTCTGACTCCTTTTTCGGAACGCTCCGAAAAAAACAAAAAACAATAAAGGGCTCTTTTCCGACAAAAATTAAGAGCTCTTTCTGAGCCCAAAACACGCCATCATAAAAGACTCTGTTCTGACAAAAACTATGAGCTCTTTCAGAGCCCAAAAACCCATCATAAAAGACTCTTTTCTAGACAAAAATGAAGAGGTCTTTCAGAGCCAAAAACCATCAGAAAATATATTTTTGTGATAAAACTTAAGATCCCAAAAAAAACGTCATAAAAGACTCGTTTCAGACAAGAATCAAGAGCTTATTCAGAGCCCAAAAATCGTAATAAATGACTCTTTTGTGATACAACTTACACGCTAAATTTTTTTTATTTTTTTGTTGTATTTTTTTATTTTTTGTTGTGTCCAAACACATTGTGTTTGCTATTCATTACTACATGTTTGGGGAACAATGAGTAAAAGGCTCTAATATATGTATTTTTGGCCCAAATGTGGTTTTGTTTGTTGAAAACTGCTGAAAACACTAATGTCTGTCACAATAAAGGAACAAAAAGCAGCAGATCTTCAACTCATGGAATCAATGTTTGCAAACATGTACATGGTTCCTGCAATATATTGCTGGGGCCGTTATTTTTTAGCATGTAAGAGCCCAAAAAACCATCATAAAAGACTCTTCTCTGACAAAAATGAAGAGCTCTTTCAGAGCCCAAAAATTCGTCATTATTTAGTCATTCCTCTTTATGATTCCTGGCAAACCGTAAAGCTATTTCAGATCTAGCCATAGTGGAAAATTCTCAATTGAAATGAGTTTTCGTTAGCATTTAGTTCGATGAATTTTTCAATAGCATCATTCAGAACAACCGCTGATGAAAATCTGTGGCTAGATATGAAATAGCTATACGGTTTGCCAGGAATCAAAAACAAATTTTATATAAATGCATACAGTTTAGTCTACTATTATTGATTAAATATCATCTTAATGTCTATCACATTTCATGGAACTTTATTGTTTGGAAACGGCTTAATCTACATAGTTAAAAGCCCCACTCAGTATGAACTATTACGTTCACTTTTATGAGACCCCTCGTCTCGTCGTTAATATCCTTTCAACCTTGTTACTATTATGGCACCACCGTTACCTGCCGTTGTAAATTTCTATGTAAACGTTTTATTTAACCTTGGAATATCTTTTGGCGTAAAAGGTTTTTCGTTTCATTTTTCCTTTTGTCAAAACACACCTCGTTTCCATTGCGACATAAAAACACCGAATGAATGAATGAATGTAGTAAAACCGAAGAAGAACAAGAAGAAGCGAAAAAAAACTTGACAGGAAATAAAATGAAAAGTTATCGCCGACATGACATTCGCTTTCAACCTCATTGACATTGTCCTTCCACTACCGTTCCTGGTTGTAGTGAACAAGAAAAAAATATTTTGTTTAAAATTTGAAGGCAACAACTGCAGCAGCAACAGCTACAGGCAAATGTTGGGCGAGTAATATTTACATTTCGTTAGAAAATTTGGGTGACACTCTAGTATGTTGTAAATTGTATTTATACCCTCACCCTAAAGGTTATAAAGATATATGAAATCCTTTGGGTCGATGTGATCCTTTGCCAAATGTGTGGCAAATCGGCGTAAAACCCAATAAATCTTAGTGGGGCTAAAGTCGCTTACGGCACGTAAAATTGGCCATCGATCAAACGCCTAACTCGGTCAGTTAGCGTTCTGGGGATATAAATCCATATCAGTAAAAGAATAATTTTTTACTTAGAAAATTGTATCAGGCCTTGAAAGCTTGTAGTATGAACTTCGTGTACATTGACATTCAAAATCAAAAAAAAAACAAAACTTCAAACATATTTGACATTATCTCGGTCATTCGAAAAACTATCTTACATAGAAATACAACTGTGTGTTGTAGATAAATTAACCTCAAAACAAATGAAACTCTATGAGAATGTAACAGGCAAAGCGAATAGCAAGGACAAAAGCCTGCTGCTGTTGTAATTGGAATAATTGACTTTCATGTACTGGGGGATGGTTGATCGATACCAATTCGCATATGCAAATTGCATATAAATTTGGTACATGTACATTAGTGTGTCCCTTATAACGGGTTTTTCAATAAGAGCGCTACAAAAGTTTTTTTTAAAAAAAACAAAACCGGTTTTAGATACCACTGAAATTCTTTATTCCTGTGAAAGTACGTTCGATGCCATTATGTATGGAACTCGATTTCTTTTGCATGGCCACCACGAGCACGCTTGCAGAAGTCCAGACGCGGAACCAAGCATAAATCGGCCGATACTGCTGCAATTTCACGTTCGATATTCGTACGAAGTTCATCAATCGTCGCTGGCTTGTTGGCATAGACCATAGACTTGACGTAGCCCCACAGGAAGTAATCTAACGGCGTCAAAACGCACGACCGAGGCGACCAATCGACTGGGCAATTTCGTGAGATAACACGTTCACCCAACTTGGTTTGCAATAAATTGATTGTGGCATTCGCTGTGTGGCTTGTGGCGCCGTCGTGTTGGAACCACATGTCCTCCCAGTCCATATTATCCAATTGGGGTCAAAAATATTCGGTTATCTTTGAACGGTAGCGACTCGCATTCACAGTAATGTGCCGGTCTTGATCATCACGGAAGAAGTACGGCCCAATGGCACCGCCGGCCCATAAACCGCACCAAACCGTAATTTTTTCGGGATGCAATGATGACTCATGGATTACGTGTGGATTGCTGTCTGACCAATAACGCATATTTTGCTTATTGACGAAGTCATTCAGCCAGAAATGAGCCTCATCGCTGAAGATGATTTTCCAATGAAAATCCGAATCATCATCAAGTTGTTGCTCAGCCCAATTCACGAACATACGACGCTTATGGTGGTCAAGCGGCTTCAATTCTTGCGTCAATTTGATCTTGTAAGGATATAGGCCAATATCTTTTCGCAAAATTCGCCACAACGACGTCACAGAGACGCCCAATGCTTGAGAACGCCGTGTGAGAGACACATTTGGGCTTTCTTGAACTGAAGCCTCAGCGACAGCAATATTCTCGACACTACGAGCACTTCTTTGTCTCACTGGTACGGGAACAGTTTGTACTGTGCCTGTGGATTCAAATTTGTCCACTAGACGCTCAATTGTTGATGTGGTAGGACGATTATGACGACCATAAATTGGACGTAGCGCTCTTAAAGTTGAGGCAACTGACTCCAAATTTCGGTAGTAAATTTTAATAATTTCGACTCGCTGTTGGCTCGTATATCTTTCCATGATGAAATGGCAAACCTTACTGAAGAGAAATGTCAAAAGAGCGGGAAAAAATATGGCGTCGTTTGCTGTCCCTATGGATTTACTTTTGTAGCGTCTCTGTTGAAAAACCCTTATATCACAGCGGCAAATAACTGTTATGTTCTAGAGCTGCTAGCAGGGTACAAGTACCTATATGGTAGTAGCAGAGTTCATCGATTTTCATGTTCTATGTCTCATTTTGTTCATAGATTTACACTTCTTTTCGATTTTGGTTTATCATGATTTTTAAAAAATGAAAAATTTTAATTTTTTAGGCAAAAAATTATTTTTTCCTTCATAAATTTATTTATAACTGCAAAACTGTTGATTATGTGGATAAATAGTATATAAATAGATTAAAAGAGTTGTAATTCTTAATTTTTTTAAAATTTGGTTGAGCAATATCGAACTAGTGGTTCTTGAGGTATGATGCAGATAATATGAAAAAGTTCGCTCGTCAACCCTGCTACTTGTATGAGCAAGTCGCCACAGGTTAGAGTTCTTGGAATGGGCTTAAATTTTTGTTTAGCATTTATTAGGATAATACGAAATAATTTAGAGGATATGCGTCACAAAAAAAAGAACCTCGAAAAGTAAGGGACACCCTAATGTACATATGACTATTGATCTTATCAATGGTATCAATTAAGGTACACATTGTGATTGCTATTCAATATTACATATTTGAGATACAATGTTTACTAGGTTATAATAAAGAGTGTCTCAGTAAGATTACACTTTTTAAATTTGGTGTATTTTTATACCCTCCACTGTAAGTGATAGAGGGTATATATCAGTTTGTCATTCTGATTGTAACATATAGATATAAGGCTTTGCGACCCCATAAAGTAAATATATTCTTGATCCTTATAACAACCGGAGTCGATATAGCCATGTCCGTCTGTCCGTCTGTCCGTCTGTTGAAAACATTCTCACGACTTCAATCGGCGATAACGCGGTTTGGTTTTTGGCCAGAATGTTCCCCGTATTCCTGAGCAGTTTGGTATTGAAAATCAGCGAAATTGGTCCATTGGAAAAAATTTTATGATTGGAAACGTAAAAAACTCATAAAATTTTCACATTAATTTTTGTAGTTTTATACTAAACTACTCCTTTTGCCGTGTGGTGAATTTCCATGTTGAAAATCTTTGTTGTTCTTTATAATAGGTAAGTACTTTCATGTGTTCATACATTTATATGAATTTTGTCACATTTCATCTAAGGTCGCTGTGGCCTGTTGAGTAAAGGGTTGCGCGTTGGAGTCTGAGGGTTGTTGGTTCAACTCTCGTCCCAGCTTGTTTTTTTTTTTTTTTTTTTTAACAGTTCTTCAAGAAATGCTTTTTTATTTTTAAGCTTATTTTTATTTTTTTTAAAAAAGTACATTTTCTTAAAAAAGGTCCTTTTTAAAATCTAATATTTTGCTGGTTAACACTAAGGTGGAGGGTATCAAAGATTCGGCACAGCCGAATTTAACACTTTTACTTGTTTTTTTTTGCAAGTGGCAACTTTGAAATTTGACAGCTGTCACATATGTTTGTTCCGATTATTGAAAATGGAGTGCTTTGCGAAAGAACAACGCGTTATAATTGTGAAAACTTATTACAAAAATTTGGAAAGTTATGCTGGGACCGCTCTCAAACTTCGAAGAATTTTCAGTCGAGAAAGTGCACCTAATGTGTCAACCATTCGAAGAGTGGTCAACAAATGTGCAGGAACTGGGTCGGATATGGACAGTAGGACTCCTGTGCGTCAACGAACCGGTCGGTGTCTTGAAAACATTGCTGCTGTAAACGAGAGAGTCGCCGAAAACCTCAAAACATCAATACGGCATCGATCTCAACAGTTTCAAATTTCACGAAGCAGTAAGCAGCGAAGTTTAACAAAAGACCTCCCTCCACCGTCATGCGTACAAAATTAAGCCTTCTCCGGAAATCAAACCAGCAGACCATGGAAAGCATCGGCAGTTCGTTCAATAGGAAATGGGGCAAAGTGAAGTCAATGCCAATTTTTCAAAAAAAAAGAGTCATCTGCATTTCCATCTGAATGGCTTCGTGAATACACAAAATTGTCGAATTTGAGGCTCAGAAAATCCTCATGCAATCCATGAGAAACAAATGCACCCACAACGAGCAACTGTCTGGTGTGGATTTTGGTCAGGCGGCGTGATTGGGACTCACTTTTTTGAAGGTGATGTCCAAAATTGCAGTGATTGTAAACGGCATTCGTTACAGGAACATGATAATGGAGTTCTTGTAGCCTCAACTGGACGGCATGGATCTGGACGACTTGTGGTTTCAGCAACACGGCATTACCTGCCACACAGCGCATGAAACAATCGATTTATTGCAGCAACGGTTTCCAGAACAAATTGTCTCAAGAAATTCTGAAAGTCAACTGGCCACAGAAGATGATGCAACTTAACGCCGTCCGATTTATCTTCTTTGGGGTTTTGTGAAATCTTGGGTTTATTCTTATAAACCAAATTCCTGAGCTCAAATACAAGATCCAACGCCTCGTCGATGAGATACAGCCACATCTCTGTGAAAAAGTCATGGAAAATTTCATGTAAAGAGTAATGGCCTATCATCAGAGTGGTGGGGTCCATTTGCCGGATATTTTAATCCATTCTTAATCGAAACATGTCTTCTTTATAATCCAATAAAGAAATCACAACTATATCAAACATAAAATAAATAAATGGTTTCCCATTACATCCCATTAAGGGACCGGGGAGAACTTCTCACAATCACTGTGCTGTGAAAGCTGTGCGCTTTCCAGTTTTCACTCACTGATTGGGACCTACAGTTTTTTACACCGATTCCGAACGGTATTTTGAGAAGCTTTTTCATGGCTATATACTCGATAGTGTCGCCGTCACTAAGCGAGATGACCGTCGTCGAAAGAAATTTTAAGGTGGTTGGAGCAGGGATCGATCCCAGGATCTCCTGTACAAGAGGCGCGCACACTACCCATTGCACCACCGACGGTCGACAATCAAACATATGTGATTTTATTTTAAAATTAAAAAGTGTTCCCTTACTGAGACACCCTTTATAGGGATTTGTGGAAAACTGCTGAAAACAAACACGTGACAGACAGACAGAATTGTTGGTACGTTTTACGTACATTTTGGTTGGCGTTTGTGTACGTTTTTGGTACACTATGTACCTTTTGGCACATTTTAAGCACTGTTTTCGTTATATGTACCTTTTTTGGTCTACGTGAGGTACGCGACCTACTCCTAAGTCACTTGCTTTACTCCTTTGAGGCGAAAATGAGCATGTGTGAATGCATCTAAATAAATATACGCATCTCGCCCGCGTACGCATGCTCTTTTTGTTTTCTTTTTCTCACGCGCTCGTGAGACGTATATTTTGGAGTTTTTTTTTCATCTCTTGAATAATGTGTAGGTGCGTTTTTATTCTCGATTTGCTGCTTCGAGCGTGCGTTTAGCGTTTATAGTTAATCATGCGACTTAGAATACAATTTTTCAAACTTCATTCAAAGGAATGTGTTGTTCAAACTATTTAGGGTATAAAGAGTGAAACTTAAATGCAACTGAACCTATTGCCAGACATTTGAAAGTTCAATTCTCGCTCGGCATTTAGCCACGCCATATATTGATTTTCATTTTTGCAAGGATGTAAGGATATTTTTACAATTTCTCATCCAAAAAAAAAGAACATGTGTTTCACATTTCATACAACCTACACCTGAGTACACAATCAAATCCCACAAAAGTGCCCGTGTAGTACAACACCATTTCAATAGTGCCTACAAATTGTTCACAAAACCACTTGAACCATGAACTTTTAGTGAATGGAATGGAATAGTACATAAAAACACTAAACAAACACGATGTTTAGTGGGATTATAATCCTTTTATACATAAAGTTAGGAATTTGAATGAATGTGTATGCGGTTTCATCCCTTTGTGGGAAAAGAGCCAATTAATATTTCAAGAGAATTTTGTATGTGTCATTATTTTGTGGTCCCTTTACATGTTTTATGTTGTATCTACTTACTATGGGTAAATCAGGTGCATAATCCGGTGTGGTGCCAATGCGATATACAATGTGTATGGCTGTCATGAATAGAGCCAGGACCACGGACACAGGCCATGATATGGGTAGCATTGTGTGGATACCCTAAAGAGAAGGAAAGTTGAAAAATTAATGTACAGCTTTTGCAAAATTTAATAAAATGTACTACAATATTTATGAAAAACGAAATCCTTTCACACGCTCCTGCAATAAATAAGACCACTTAATTGTCCCTGGAGTTCACCTATAGTCTCCATACAATTTATGTGAGTAACCAACATGTGGATAGTAACAGGTTGGCAATTAAAGTCAAAAGCTATTCACGTCCAAAGTGGTCAGTGAAGTATAACTTTGTACACCTATAACCATAAGACTATTAACACATACGAGAACATACAGGTGTATACTAACACCAACACTTAGCCATGTTTAATCACAAGTGCTTTGATACCGGAACTTCCGTTGAACGACACATGCAGCCATTCATCTGTGAATATATGTATGTATATTGAGCTGCTTCCTCTAATGCAGACAAGGATAACGTATAGAGTAGACATTTTACCAAATTGCACTTGCACCAACAAAAGTTGCTTCATATATTCCACTCACACATACTCGTACATTTGCTGATACCCAGTCGAAAGACTCTCACAATATCGTCGTCATCATCAACATCATCATCATCATTGTGATTTTTGACTCATACTTACTAGGAATACAGCAAACAGGGGCAATGGCGCCAATTCTTCACCCGTAATTGCAGCTATCGTACCCAAAGAAAATGTGGTTACAATGGCAAATGCTAATGCAGCTACGGGTGAACTTAATACGGCTGGGAATTGTAATGCCGTTAGTATCCCAGCCGATATTAATGCGGCCGTGGCCAGTAATAGAGTTTGCAGTAATTGCTGAAATGTAATAAATGCGAATGAAAAATAATGTTATTAAATACATGAGAAATTTAAAACTTAAATAAATATTAATTATACGTCTTTAAATAAATATAAATTATACGTCTCCGTGTTACAAGACCTTTTCACCATGAGTATACGAGTTTTACTTTTTCACCATGAGTAGAAACCATAGTCGTATATACAATTGCAGTAATCATATCTCCGATTTGCGACAAGACATAACTCAAAATTTATAATTTTTCAATAACACAACATTTTCTCCTTGTTTAGTTGTATCAGAAAATTTGATTCGCATAACAAAATTGTTTTTAAATTCGGAATGACAGTATTTCTAAACTAGAATGGTAAATACAATGCTATACAACTTGAAATTTTCAAAGTTATTTTACTCGAAGCCACGTTATTTGAGATATGACTGTCTTCTCGCAGATTTATATCTTGAGCGATATGTTCAAATGTCAAAAAATTTAAAATATATCATACGTCCCCCTACCTTTGAAGTTTTTTGTTACTCATACGTATTGAACTACAAAAAATTGAGAATGTAATTTACCACTGAAGCCGGGAATACATGATAAATCAGGTTGATGTGCATGTTCATTAGGAGGGACTGATGGGAGAGAGAAATAAAATTGGGTCGATCATATTTCATAAACCAATTTCAGAACCCGACTTCATAAACCAATTTATAAATAATAAAAAAAAAATTACATGAGGTGTCAGGGGACACCCGGTTGGAACGAAGTTCCTTTCACTATACATTATGTAGTAGTTAGTTCCAACACGCCTAAGTCGCCCGCTGAAAAATACGTTAATTTAAATGGATCTATAAATGGATCTTTTTGTAAAATGATAAACTTTTTTTAAGAAATTTTTTTTCCTACAATGTATTTTTTTTAAAGTATATTTTTAGGTCCTTTTTGTAACAATATGTATTATATTTTCCCGAAAAAGTCTTTTTTTTAAAGAGACGTACTTCTTTTATTAAAAGCTAATGTTTTTATACCCTCCACTGTAAGTGATAGAGGGTATATATCAGTTTGTCATTCTGATTGTAACATATAGAAATAAGGCTTTGCGACCCCATAAAGTAAATATATTCTTGATCCTTATAACAACCGGAGTCGATATAGCCATGTCCGTCTGTCCGTCTGTTGAAAACATTCTCACGACTTCAATCGGCGATAACGCGGTTGGCCAGAATGTTCCCCGTATTCCTGAGCAGTTTGGTATTGAAAATCAGCGAAATTGGTCCATTGGAAAAAATTTTATGATTGGAAACGTAAAAAACTCATAAAATTTTCACATTAATTTTTGTAGTTTTATACTAAACTACTCCTTTCGTCGTGTGGTGAATTTCCATGTTGAAAATCTTTGTTGTTCTTTATAATAGGTAAGTACTTTCATGTGTTCATACATTTATATGAATTTTGTCACATTTCATCTAAGGTCGCTGTGGCCTGTTGAGTAAAGGGTTGCGCGTTGGAGTCTGAGGGTTGTTGGTTCAACTCTCGTCCCAGCTTGTTTTTTTTAACAGTTCTTCAAGAAATGCTTTTTTATTTTTAAGCTTATTTTTATTTTTTTTAAAAAAGTACATTTTCTTAAAAAAGGTTCTTTTTAAAATTTAATATTTTGCTGGTTAACACTAAGGTGGAGGGTATCAAAGATTCGGCACAGCCGAATTTAACACTTTTACTTGTTTTTTTAAGAAAACGTATTACATTTAAGAAGAAGTACTTTCTGTACGAAAAAGTCATAAGGGATGATTTTTTATCTATTCGGCCTTTATATTGGTACTTTTTTATTTTATTATTATTTAAGCTCAAGACCATCCATATCTCAATTTATAGAGATATAGTTTTTCGAAAAAGAAGATGTTTTGCAAATGGATCCTCATGATGCCTGGCAAACCCGTATAGTTATTTCAGATCTAGCCACATGTCTTCATCAGCAGTTGTTTGGATTGCTGCTTTTGAAAAAGATGAGTTTTCGGTTGCATTTAGTTTAATTTAGGCAACTTTTTTTTTAAAACAGTTTACGTTTTTAATAAAATGTACTTATATAAGAAAAAAATTTATTTTTAAGAAAAGGTACTTTTTGTATGAAAATTTCCTTCTTTTAAGAATATGTACTTTTTGTATGAAAATTTACTTTTTTTAAGCGCCCGTTGAAAAGTACCCTAATTTACATGGATCTTTAAGAAAAGCTACTTTTTGTAAAATGATAAACTTTTTTTAAGAAAATTTTTTTTATAGAATATATTTGTTTTTTTTTAAAAAAGGATACTTTTAGGTCCTTTTTGTAAGAATATGTATTATATCTTCCCGAAAAGGTCCTCGTTTAAAGAGAGGTACTTATTTTATTAAACGCTAATGTTTCTTTAAGAAAAGGTACTATTTTTAGTACTTTCTGTAAGAAAACCCCATAAAAGTATTATTTTTTTTACAAACAAGTAATTTTTAAGCACAGGTACTTTTTAAAAAAGTGGTTCTTGTTTTAGGAGAAGGTTATTTTGCACAGGTACTTTTTAAAGAAGTGGTACTCCTTTTAGGAAAAGGTTATGTTTTTTAATAAAATGTACTTATTTTCAGAAAGGCTACTTATCTCGAGAAAAGAATAGAAAGATATTATGTTATCTTTAAGAAAATGTACTTTTAAGAAAAGGAATTTTTGTAAGAAAATGCTTTTTTTAAGAGAAGGTAGGTTTTTGAAGAAAAGGTTTTTTTTTTAAGAAATGGGAATTTTTTTTACAATTGGTAATTTTTTTCAATAATATGTACTTTTTTAAGAGTAGGTACTAATCTCAAGAAAAGTTATTTTGTTTCACAAAAAAGGTACTCTTTAAAGAAAAGGTAGTTTTTTAAGAAAAGCCAATTAGTTGTAAGAAAATGTACTTTTTACGAAAGGTACTTATTTTTAAAAGAAATTAGTTTTTTTTTAGGAAAATGTACTTTTTAAGAAAGGTACTTATTTTTAAAAGAAATTAGTTTTTTTTAAGAAAATGTACTTTTTGTATGAAAATTTACCTTTTTTAAGAAAAGGTACTTTGTGTATGAAAATGTACTTTTTTTAAGCGCCGTTAAAAAATACGATAATTTGAATGGCTCTTTAGGAAAAGATACTTTTTGAAAAATTATAAATATTTTTAAGAAACAATTTTTGGTATAGAATATATTTTTTAATAAAAAAAGTATATTTCTGTGGCTTGGTGCTAAAAGGGCCAATGTCAAAAAATACACTTTTGAGATAATTGTACTTGACTGTTTTACAGAAAACTATTTTAACTACAGCATACAAATCTTCCAAGTTTCACTTATCAACTTTGGCTCAGATATATAATATATTTGAATAGAATACGATTGTAAAATTGGTTTTTTAAAAAGTTGTAAAATTTAGAAGAAAAGGATGACATTGGCCCTTTTAGCATAAAGTTATGTTTCTATTTTATGTTTTTTTTTGTGACATTGGCCGTCATAATAAGAACAATAACAAATAGAAAACCATTGGATTTCAGTTGATTATTATATGTTGTTGCAAAGTTGATTGTAATCAAAGGATATAAAAACAAAAAATAGTAGCAAACTAAGGAAATAATAGCATTATTGTGTTAATTCACATTCCTCCTCCATACCTTCATCTGCCAAGTAATCCACGATATTGTCATTTGTAGTTATTTGTTCCATGAAATGATTGTAGTATTTTCGATTCGTATTGGTAATGTATGGCAGAAGTGCCTTTAAGTCATTCAATTTTCCTGTACTTAAAGGAACTGGTTCGTTGTTGAGTGGTAGAAGCTTGAAAAGATTGCCGTGTCAGGTTTTCTTGCTAAATGCAAACGAAAACTCATATGAATTGAGAATTTTCCACTATGCAAGTGTTCGAAAAATATCGCAAGCAAAACAAACAAGAAAACATTTGCAAACAACTTCTTTCCATCTCCAGAGAGCCATCGCTCCCCATTAGAAATGATTGTTGTTGTTGTCTAAACGACAACACAATAGTAGTATTCATGCAAACAAGAAAACCTAGAACTTTTGCCCAGCATAAGTTTGCCCCGAAGCGTTTCATGAGGCACCAAATAAAGTTGCTCAGTGTATCTATGCAGCAATTGTCAAAAAAAGGCTGATAAAGTAAATAAACAAAGTAAAATTTAAAGTATATGCTTTACCTATTCCATTATTTTATTTTTTTCGCATAAATCAAATACCCGCTTTTTTCAATACAAAAATATTGACATTGAAATGTCAAAAGTTTTTACGTTTAATTTTCCAGGTTTGCTCAACAAATTTGCCTCGAAAATTTTTCACTTTTGTGCAAGTCGCTTTGTATGGGAAATTTGTTTGTTTTGACGTTTGCTGTGCAAGTTTACGATGTTTTCGAGTTTACGAGGTCGAGCTTTCATGAAGACCACTAATGTTTTCAGGCAATTGTTATTGCCTGTTGTTTAGTCGTGCTCTACGTTCATCAGGGATGATTTATTTATTTTGCCTTTTTATTGGTACTTTTTTATTTTATTATTCAACCTCAAGACCATACTATATCTCTATTTTTTTATTTATTTTGTGTTATAAAAGAGGTTTGTCAGGAATCATGAAGATGCATTTGCAAAACATCTTCTTTTTAAAAAACTATTTCTCTATTTATTTAGATATATATGTCCTTGAGCAAATGCCGAATGTTTATTAAAAAAATATATAACATTAGTGAGTGCTAAAAGGGGCAAAGTAGACATTGGCCCTTTTAGCTTTAAATTTTATGGATGAGTTCATATTGACATTGGCCTGCATTACATTTATTAATCTCTTCTGTGTTAAATTTGGCATTGGCTGTTTTAGCATTATGAAAGAGAGCAAGAAAAGAAATCCAATGCAATGATTAACTGAAAACAGCAAAATATTGACATTGGCCCTTTTAGCACCAAGCCACAGATTTTTAGGTCCTTTTTGTAAGAATATGTATTACATCTTCCCGAAAAGGTCCTGTTTTAAAGAGAGGTACTTATTTTATTAAACGCTAATGTTTCTTTAAGAAAATGTACTATTTTTAGTACTTTCTGTAAGAAAACCCCATAAAAGTATTAATTTTTTTTACAAACAAGTAATTTTTAAGCACAGGTACTTTTTAAAAAAGTGGTACTTGTTTTAGAAGATTATTTTGTAAAAAAATTTACTTATTTTCAGAAAGTCTACTTATCTGAAGAAAAGAAAAGAAGGTATTGTTTTATTTTTAAGAAAATGTACTTTTAAAAAAAGGAATTTTTGTAAGAAAATGCTTTTTTTAAGAGAAATGGGAATTTTATTTTAAGCACAGGTAAAAAAATTTACTTATTTTCAGAAAGTCTACTTATCTGAAGAAAAGAAAAGAAGGTATTGTTTTATTTTTAAGAAAATGTACTTTTAAAAAAAGGAATTTTTGTAAGAAAATGCTTTTTTTAAGAGAAATGGGAATTTTATTTTAAGCACAGGTAAAAAAATTTACTTATTTTCAGAAAGTCTACTTATCTGAAGAAAAGAAAAGAAGGTATTGTTTTATTTTTAAGAAAATGTACTTTTAAAAAAAGGAATTTTTGTAAGAAAATGCTTTTTTTAAGAGAAATGGGAATTTTATTTTAAGCACAGGTAAAAAAATTTACTTATTTTCAGAAAGTCTACTTATCTGAAGAAAAGAAAAGAAGGTATTGTTTTATTTTTAAGAAAATGTACTTTTAAAAAAAGGAATTTTTGTAAGAAAATGCTTTTTTTAAGAGAAATGGGAATTTTATTTAGAATTGCTTCTTTTTTCAAGAATAGGTACATTTTTAAGAGTAGGTACTTATCTCAAGAAAAGTTAGTTTGTTTCGCAAAAAATGTACTCTTTAAAGAAAAGGTAGTTTTTTAAGAAAAGGAATTTAGGAAAATGTATGAAAATTTACATTTTTAAGCCACGGTACTTCTTTAAGATAAGGTATTTTTTTAAGAAAATGAACTTTGTTTAAGAATATGAATAGGTATTTTACTTTTTTAAAGAAAACGCACTTCAGAAAATATTCGTTTTTTAAACTTCGTTCACTTTGGATTGTTAATTTACTTTTTATTGGGCTCACAACTACAATAAATACTAAATATTGGTTACAGGCTGCACCTAGAAAACTTCCCATTAAACAAGAAATTTCCCAATATATGTTAGTCTAGACACAAACCATAGCAAAAGTATCGAATATGGTTGATAATACTGGGATGTAGCATAATAGTGCTTAAAAAAAGTTGTTTAATTTTTTTTCATTTAGCCCCCATCCCGCAACGTGCGATATGGAGCTTCGTTCCAAAAAGTTTGTATGGTAAAGGGCCGAAGATAGGGGGTAGATATATTGTACCCATCGGTGGTGCAATGGTCGTTGTGCGTGCCTCTTGTACATGAGATCCTGGGTTCGATCGCTGTTGTGACCAACTTAAATTTCTTTTATTATTTATTTACAACTGCGAAACTGTTGTTTATCTTGGGAAATAGAATAGGTGTAGATTACAGCTATTGTAATTGTTAATTATTACCAGTAGTATCAAATTTTTCACGGATGGTTCAAAGTTGGACGAGCCAGTAGGCTATGTGGTCCGTTCACCGGACCTAAATGTAAATATCTCCTTCAAGCTGCCTGACCACTGTAGTGTATTTCAGGCGGAAATTACCGCCATACCGGATGTTGCTGAACTACTGAAAAGTAGTGTCAGAACCCTCTGGAGAATATGTATCTCCACAGACAGCCAGGCTGCCATAAAATCCCTGGAAGTCATGTTTGCTACGTTCCTGACGGTGAAAGAATGCCACTCATCACTTAGGGTGATGGCAGAGTATTTTGACATCAGGCTCATCGGGGTACCGGGACACAGCGACATTCCAGGCAATTGCGTAGTGGATGCGTTAGCTACACAAGGGCACTACGGCACAGGTTCTTCCGGCAAAAGAAGGTGTTAGAATGCTAATCTCTACCTGTTGTTTGCAGATTAGGCAGTGGGCCAATAATTTGTTCAAGGACAAATGGAGACTTACTTCAACTTTTAGATAAGCCAGGGTCCTCTGGCCACAGGTGGACAAGGAAGAGGACTAGGCAACTACTTAACTTGCCGAGAGGCAGGTTATCCACAATGATAGGAACACTTACGGGACATTCTCTTGTAGAAAAACACGCTGTAAATTGGGACATAGAAACTCCACTCTCTGTAGATGCTGCATGGAAGAGGACGAGGAAACCACGAAACACCTACTCTTGGATTGCTTAGCTCTGGCAGGACTGAGAAGTAGGATATTCGGTACACATTTAGTTAGCAACTACAGTATATTCCTGTAGGTCATATAGTCAAATTTATTGAAAGGGCAAATTGGCTAGACGACTAGTCAATAGTTGCTATGGAGGAAACTGAAGGTATCACAATGGGCTTCTTTAGCCTAAGTGTGCTAGACAGCGTGCTGTCCTGCAGCCTTTTCAACCAACCAATTGTTAATTAATAAACAGCTATTGTAATTGTTAATGTTAAGCACACGCGGTGGCTGCTTCATTGCCGCCAAAACTTAATTTCAACAAAAGCACAATTTTGGCAACCCAACATCCACTTTGGAACTAAGTTTGCAATATTTCCCAATTTTATTCAAGCGTAAAGTGGCTCATCATGATATTGACTGTTGGTCAATATTTCAAACAGAAAAGGTGAAAAGATACTTGAATTTGGACCACCCGTTGTATAGCTGTTGTTTGTCGGATATTGGTGAATACAAGAGTGGCTTTAGACATATAAAGCGGTCATAGTTCTTCCTGAAGACTTTGGAACAGCAGACTTTGGAACAGCTGATATTTACTAGAGAGTATTGATGTAAGATTTTTATCTACTGAAAATCCTACGTACTGCAAGATCAGATCTACAGACACCACTGCATGAACTAGTAGCATGCATAGTGAAATCTTTCTCTGGTAAGGAGAATACATTCGTAGCCATCTCGGCATTGAGGTTGCGTTCAATAATATCAATTCTAATGCCATATAATTCGGCCTATCGCGAACTTTAAGGTTATTGTGAATCCTTTTAAACCAAACGATAACAAGGAAACTTGCCACAGCCGATTTGGATAGCTCAACCTCTACGAGGCATGTTACCAGAGGTACACCTCAAGGAGTAATTGCTTTGAAAAAGCAATACGCTTTTGAGAAGCGTAATTTGCTTTGAAGAAAATGAAACATTAAAATTGACCAGCATAGTTTAGCGTGACTCTATATTTCTAAATCTTCCCAAGTACAACCTTTAAAGGGTGTAATATATACGGTCTAATATAATATATCCTCTAAATTGTCGTCTTATTAATATTAGTTATACGTCGCGGTGTTTTTAACTCAATGACAAACTCAAATCAAATATAAATAAATCATACGCCAGAGCCGCACTTGATTCCGTATTTATCTTTTGCTAACGAAGTATTAAGAATGGGACATAAATTATTGGAATCAATTTTGTATTATTTTAAAATTTTGTATTATTTTTCTTTTATAAATTAAAACAAAAATTAATTTACAGTAAACATACGTTTACCATGTGCCCAAGTATTTCCAAATTAATCTTTAACATACACCGTCGTGATTTAAAATATATATTAATCATATTTCATGGTATAACAAAATTGTACATGAAGTATACGCCTCAATCATTTTAAATAATAAATTAACCAAAACAAAGAAATTAATTTTTATAAAAACTAAAATCAAATTTATACGAATTTCCACTTTTCAAGAGTTAAAGTCTTTACAAATTCCATATTTTCAAGTACAACGGATGCAATTTTATGCTCTGACTTTTGTTTCAAAGTGTCGTTTTTTATAGGTTGGTCGACAATCCCCAACACACTCACCTGTTGATAAACGACTCCAATAATGATAGAGACCACACATGCCGCCAATGATATCCATAACCCTGAGCGAAACAAGGACTTACGCAAACGTTGGCGATACCTTGTATACAAGTCATCCAAATGAATGTCCTCGGCTGCAAAGAAACGGGAAGGTAATACAAAAATATTAACATGGCGGAAGTGATGAAACAAACTAAGTGACCTCAAAATAATTTGCACGTGCTTGAATATATAATCATTTTAATAAATATAAACCGTGTTAACGTTTGTATCCTCAAAGGATAAAACAAAACCAAAGTTAATGTTACGAACAATATTATAACGGAAAAGAATAACCAAGACACAGTTTGCTTTGAGAATTTTTAATGATTATAAGTGGGGCTGGCATTGGGATCATGGTGGGCCAACTAACCACACACAACCTAAAGGACATGGATTCAGTGATCTCAGCATGATTAAGGGAATTATTAGTTAGTAATCAAAATTTGTGCTTTCTTAAACTGAATACAAATGTCAAAGGTCATACAATTACGAAATTTTATAGTTTTCTTCCGAAGCATTTCTAATATCGAATTGCTTATTAAGTATACGTCACAATAATTGCGAATGCCCTGCTATTTAATAAATAATTATTAATCATACGTCGTAGTATGGTTAAATTTACACTATTAACTCATATTGATTTTATATTTAATATGAAGTACACGGCACGTAGCCACGTATGCCATTAACTACCATAATATTTAATAACAAGTTAATAAAAAGAAAAATATTCGTTTTAACAAAACAAGGTTCATCTTTAATTATGCGTAGTTCTGAGCATCACGCTTGTGTTATATTACACAACCCATTAAAAAATAACATTGGATGTCGGTGGTGCAATAGCGAGTGTGTGCGACTCTTGTACATCAGAACGTGAGCTGGATCCCTGCGTAGTGATGGTGACACTATCAACTATTTAGCCATGAGAAAGCCTCTCAAAATACCTTTCGGATTCGGCGTAAAACTGTAGATCCTCATCAGTGCGTGTAAAACTAGAAGGCGAACAGCTCACTGATTACGAGAAGCTCTCTCCAATTCCTTCATTTAATGTTATGCGAAACCATTTCTTATACTATCACAACTCGGCACTTGGTTTTGTCCCATTAATTACAAATTTTCTCAGTCCAAAGGCAGACCATGGTTTCCGCAATTTCTTCAGTAAATCGACAGAAGATAAAAATTCTGCATTACAAGTGATCATTTCAAAAATTTTAGTAAAACCCTTTCATACAGTTCCACTGTGTTACTGCATTTCATCCAAATCTCATTAATATAATTCCATATTACTTATACGTCATTGTATTGTTTTATCATTGACAATATTCAGTACCCAAATTTTGGTAAAGCACCTGATAGAAAAAATCATAACCAAATCCACAGGATATGTAGATGTATCAAACAAAATTTTGCAGTTGCACTGTATCATGGAATTTCGTTCAAGTCTTATTAACATAATTCCACATTACTCATACGTCAATTTATTGTGTTATCATGGGCAAATATTCATTTCACAAATTTTAGGAAAACACCTGGCATAAAAATCTAATAGCAACCCCAAACGAAATGTAGAGGTGTTTAAAGTTGGACTGTAGTATTGAATTGCATTCAAGTCTCATTAACATACTTCCACATTACTCATACGCTTTTGAATTAAATAATTTATTATTACTCATACTACACATTACTAATGATGTCATTAAATTTTAAATAAATGTATTTTAATCATGCGAGATAGAATTGTTGATTTACATGCTCCTATCAACTCATTCAATAGCATTTGTGTCATAATTTTGAATTCAAAATGCTTTGTATACCGTGTTGTAGCTAAATCCTTTTATTACACTTGTTTTTAATTGAAAATCAAGCATTCGACATTCATAAAGCTACAAGTGCTATAAATTGAATAAAATTGTGATATTTTCAGGGAAAAGTTTATGTCATCTAGTGCTGCATTATTTAATTTTTCGTTTAATTCTCTTCATCTCGGCCGAGTCCAATAGAAATTATGTGAATTATTGCTGCAGTATCATGGAATATTTTTATATAACAAAATATTAATTACACATAATAATTACACATTGTAATTTATATGTAAATTTCGTGTTAATTTACGACGAATTCACACATATAATTCAATATTAATCATACGTCGCAGTACTACAATAAATTGAATACCCAATAATAATAAGTATACGCACAGTATAATATAATGAAATTTAATTCGATAATATTTATAACACCTGAAATAATCCAATTTGTTATGAAACAAATTTTGTAGTCATATTGTATTAAATGTTTATCATATTTAAGAATATACATTTAGATATTCTTTCATTGCAATTTAGGCACTGACAACCCATAGAATTGGGGACCATATAATAACGAAGACATCCTAATTCCCCAAACGCCTCATTCATTACCTTTCCCCTCCAATTGGTGACAACTAATGTTCATAGGGAATCATCCACCTGATCCTTGCGGTGGAGAGTTTTGTCTCCCTTGGGGTATATTTTCGTATACCTTCCGCATAACTTTATCATTATACATTGTACTGATGTTGTCCAGCCAACGTCAACGGGTTCTTTGAGTCGCTTAACTACGTCAGTGTCAAGAAAGAGTTCATAGAGTTGAGGTTCCCACGTTTAGGAACTAACAAATCAGGCTTTTTTCATTAAATTAGTACTAACTATCGTCTTCGTGTTCACTCGGGTGGTGGAAATTTAGAAATTGGGCAACAGTTCAGCCTTTCCAACTGTGTATCATATTCATTAAAGGCTTTTGAAGCAAAAAAGTTGTGTTGGTCCAAAATCAAAATTTTTTCAAGAACGATATTTTTCAAATATTTAGTACAACCGTAATGTATTTGAAATAAACAAAACTTAGCTGTCATATTAACGTCAAACAAACACCCTTTTTAATAAATGAAAACTGAGTCCAATATCTCTAGAACTAACTGAAAATAGCGAATATCGGTAATATGATAAAACTTTCTTTTGTATGTGTCAGTTGCCAAAACGATTAACTCGCATTACAAAAAAAAACCTATGGAAACTGAAGTTTGCAGTGTGTTTTAATATTCCACTTTAATTATAAACTCAAATTATCATTATATTTTATCAGGGATGATTTATTATTTATTCGGCCCTTTTATTGGTACTTTTTCATTTCATTGTTCAAGCTCAAGCTCAAGACCAAGCTCAAGATCTGTGGCGAGATCTGAAATAAATATTCAGTTTGTCAGGACTCATGAGGATGCATTTGCAAAACATCTTTTTTTCAAAAAACTATATCTCTATTTATAGAGATATAGAGAGGTCTTGAGATTGAACAGTGAAATAAAAAAGTTAAAATTATGTTTTATGTTACTACGGCTCTAGTTATAATGTGTAATTCAAAATCTACTGAGTACATTAGTTTAACCAACAGACATTAATATATCAACATTTTGGAAAAGTGGAGTTAATCAGTTTGGCTTCTGAACGCCTCAATTGCTTGTGCGCGTAATGAACAGTTATGACAAAATATTTAGAAAAAACATAAAAAAACTAAATTTTGTTTTCTTAAAAATCGAAATAGAGCGAGAAGTAGTCAACTTTGGAAATATTCTGAAATATACCCCACTGTGCGATTTTTAATGTTGATATCCTTGATTCCTTGCTTATAATCGGTTTTTTACGCAACTTAAATATATTCACTAGATCAAAATTTTTGTGAATTTTTTGTGGTGGGCATGTGAAGTCTCTCGTCTTTAGGGACAAACCAACCACGGATACTGGCTTGAAAAACGGCATTACACGTATCATTGGTGAGATACCGCCCGAAATGTTGGAAAACGTGTACCAAAATTTGACTTTCACAATGATCCACGTGAAGAGAAGCTGTGAGCAACATTTGTATGACATAATCTTTAAAAAGTAAATGACAGACATTGACTTATTGATCCAAATAAATATTTCATTTCACTTGTAAAAATTTTCTGTATTTCCTGCAGTTTTCAAAAACCAATTAGCAAAAAAATCAACCAGTATTTAATATTAATCGAAATTAATTGTGTATATTAACAATTATTAATATTAATTTTAAATTATGAATTGGATTTGTTCCTCTATCCAGGAAAAGCAATCGTGGCTACTGCATTGCACATTAATCCTTATTATTTCCCACATGCCATTACATCAATATCCTTTCATTTGTATTGAATCTTGAATTCAATATCAATCACACGTCATAATGAAGATAATGGTTTCACTTATATGAAGATAATGGTTTCATAATAACTTGTTAATTAGGTACGAAAGACCCTGCTGGTCTTACATTACACTGTCTTCCAATTTCGTGTCAATAAATTTGCATGTCCTTCACACTACAAGTTTACATGAATTCAACATTAATCATACGTCGTGGTACCATTTTATTTATTGTTACTCATACCACATGATTTTATTAAATAATGACTACGTTAGTTAAGCATCACAGTAATTTTTCAATATACGATTAATTGGAAATAATCACATTAAATTGATTGGAAATTATAAGTTCTTCATAAATGGGGCTTTACAGTAGAGTGTTCATTACCGAACCCGAATACCCGCCGAATACATGCCGGTTTTTATAAAGCTTAATTTTCGAACAATCCGAAAAGCGACTATTTGGTGTCGTTTAACCGGCTTTTACTCAATTTGTGCTACATGTCCTTGCAAAAATTTAGTAATTAAACAGAGAACGATATAACTATCAAACATTAATGAATTTTTTTAATTTAGTTGCACGGTATCCTATTTTAAAATATAATTTTGTAGCTGGAATAAGATATATATAATATTTAAAATTATTCTTATTTTATAATTTGAATAAAATATTTAAAATTAGTACATAAATTAAATTTCTACAATTTCACTTTCATATATAAATACATGAAAATAAGTTTAACGTGAATATGAATTGAACTTCAAAATTATATATTAAATTGCAAACTGAAATATGATTTATATTTTAATTTAAAAATTAAACGTTATTGACAAAATTAAATACAGCTGTGGAATTTTGAGATCGAACCATCAAAAATAATGTTCAATTCAATTCAATTCAATTCAATTCAACTCAATTCAACTCAATTCAATTCAATTCAATTCAATTCAATTCAATTCAATTCAATTCAATTCAATTCAATTCAATTCAATTCCATTCAATTCAATTCAATTCAATTCAATTCAATTCAATTCAATTCAATTCAATTCAATTCAATTCAATTCAATTGAATTCAATTCAATACAATTCAATTCAATTCAATTCAATTCAATTCAATTCAGTTCAATTCAATTCAATTCAATTCAATTCAATTCCATTCAATTCAATTCAATTCAATTCAATTCAATTCAATTCAATTCAATTCAATTCAATTCAATTCAATTCAATTCAATTCAATTCAATTCAATTCAATTCAATTCAATTCAATTCAATTCAATTCAATTCAATTCAATTCAATTCAATTCAATTCAATTCAATTCAATTCAATTCAATTCAATTCAATTCAATTCAATTCAATTCAATTCAATTCAACTCAATTCAATTCAATTCAATTCAATTCAATTCAATTCAATTCAGTTCAATTCAATTCAATTCCATTCAATTCAATTCAATTCAATTCAATTCAATTCAATTCAATTCAATTCAATTCCATTCAATTCAATTCAATTCAATTCAATTCAATTCAATTCAATTCAATTCAATTCAATTCAAATCAATTCGATTCGATTCGATTCAATTCGATTCAATTCGATTCAATTCGATTCAATTCGATTCAATTCGATTCAATTCGATTCAATTCGATTCAATTCGATTCAATTCGATTCAATTCGATTCAATTCGATTCGATTCGATTCGATTCGATTCAATTCGATTCAATTCGATTCAATTCGATTCAATTCGATTCGATTCAATTCGATTCAATTCGATTCAATTCGATTCAATTCGATTCAATTCGATTCAATTCGATTCAATTCGATTCAATTCGATTCAATTCGATTCAATTCAATTCAATTCAATTCAATTCAATTCAATTCAATTCAATTCAATTCAATTCAATTCAATTCAATTCAATTCAATTCAATTCAATTCAATTCAATTCAATTCAATTCAATTCAATTCAATTCAATTCAATTCAATTCAATTCAATTCAATTCAATTCAATTCAATTCAATTCAATTCAATTCAATTCAATTCAATTCAATTCAATTCAATTCAATTCAATTCAATTCAATTCAATTCAATTCAATTCAATTCAATTCAATTCAATTCAATTCAATTCAATTCAATTCAATTCAATTCAATTCAATTCAATTCAATTCAATTCAATTCAATTCAATTCAATTCAATTCAATTCAATTCAATTCAATTCAATTCAATTCAATTCAATTCAATTCAATTCAATTCAATTCAATTCAATTCAATTCAATTCAATTCAATTCAATTCAATTTAATTTAATTCAATTCAATTCAATTCAATTCGATTCGATTCAATTCGATTCAATTCGATTCAATTCGATTCAATTCGATTCAATTCGATTCAATTCGATTCAATTCGATTCAATTCGATTCAATTCGATTCAATTCGATTCAATTCGATTCAATTCGATTCAATTCGATTCAATTCGATTCAATTCGATTCAATTCGATTCAATTCGATTCAATTCGATTCAATTCGATTCAATTCGATTCAATTCGATTCAATTCGATTCAATTCGATTCAATTCGATTCAATTCGATTCAATTCGATTCAATTCGATTCAATTCGTTTCAATTCGATTCAATTCGATTCAATTCGATTCAATTCGATTCAATTCAATTCGATTCAATTCGATTCAATTCGATTCAATTGAATTCAATTCAATTCAATTCAATTCGATTCAATTCGATTCAATTCAATTCAATTCAATTCAATTCAATTCAATTCAATTCAATTCAATTCAATTCAATTCAATTCAATTCAATTCAATTCAATTCAATTCAATTCAATTCAATTCAGTTCAATTCAATTCAATTCAATTCAATTCAATTCAATTCAATTCAATTCAATTCAATTCAATTCAATTCAATTCAATTCAATTCAATTCAATTCGATTCAATTCGATTCAATTCAATTCAATTCAATTCAATTCAATTCAATTCAATTCAATTCAATTCAATTCAATTCAATTCAATTCAATTCAATTCAATTCAATTCAATTCAATTCAATTCAATTCAATTCAATTCAATTCAATTCAATTCAATTCAATTCAATTCAATTCAGTTCAATTCAATTCAATTCAATTCAATTCAATTCAATTCAATTCAATTCAATTCAATTCAATTCAATTCAATTCAATTCAATTCAATTCAATTCAATTCAATTCAATTCAATTCAATTCAATTCAATTCAATTCAATTCAATTCAATTCAATTCAATTCAATTCAATTCAATTCAATTCAATTCAATTCAATTCAATTCAATTCAATTCAATTCAATTCAATTCAATTCAATTCAATTCAATTCAATTCAATTCAATTCAATTCAATTCAATTTAATTTAATTTAATTTAATTTAATTTAATTTAATTTAATTTAATTTAATTTAATTTAATTTAATTTAATTTAATTTAATTTAATTTAATTTAATTTAATTTAATTTAATTTAATTTAATTTAATTTAATTTAATTTAATTTAATTTAATTTAATTTAATTTAATTTAATTTAATTTAATTTAATTTAATTTAATTTAATTTAATTTAATTTAATTTAATTTAATTTAATTTAATTTAATTTAATTTAATTTAATTTAATTTAATTTAATTTAATTTAATTTAATTTAATTTAATTTAATTTAATTTAATTTAATTTAATTTAATTTAATTTAATTCAATTCAATTCAATTCGATTCAATTCGATTCGATTCAATTCGATTCAATTCGATTCAATTCGATTCAATTCGATTCAATTCGATTCAATTCGATTCAATTCGATTCAATTCGATTCAATTCGATTCAATTCGATTCAATTCGATTCAATTCGATTCAATTCGATTCAATTCGATTCAATTCGATTCAATTCGATTCAATTCGATTCAATTCGATTCAATTCGATTCAATTCGATTCAATTCGATTCAATTCGATTCAATTCGATTCAATTCGATTCAATTCGATTCAATTCGATTCAATTCGATTCAATTCGATTCAATTCGATTCAATTCGATTCAATTCGTTTCAATTCGATTCAATTCGATTCAATTCGATTCAATTCGATTCAATTCGATTCAATTCGATTCAATTCAATTCGATTCAATTCGATTCAATTCGATTCAATTCGATTCAATTGAATTCAATTCAATTCAATTCAATTCGATTCAATTCGATTCAATTCGATTCAATTCAATTCAATTCAATTCAATTCAATTCAATTCAATTCAATTCAATTCAATTCAATTCAATTCAATTCAATTCAATTCAGTTCAATTCAATTCAATTCAATTCAATTCAATTCAATTCAATTCAATTCAATTCAATTCAATTCGATTCAATTCGATTCAATTCGATTCAATTCGATTCAATTCGATTCAATTCAATTCAATTCGATTCAATTCAATTCAATTCAATTCAATTCAATTCAATTCAATTCAATTCAATTCAATTCAATTCAATTCAATTCAATTCAATTCAATTCAATTCAATTCAATTCAATTCAATTCAATTCAATTCAATTTAATTCAATTCAATTCAATTCAATTCAATTCAATTCAATTCAATTCAATTCAATTCAATTCAATTCAATTCAATTCAATTCAATTCAATTCAATTCAATTCAATTCAATTCAATTCAATTCAATTCAATTCAATTCAATTCAATTCAATTCAATTCAATTCAATTCAATTCAATTCAATTCAATTCAATTCAATTCAATTCAATTCAATTCAATTCAATTCAATTCAATTCAATTCAATTCAATTCAATTCAATTCAATTCAATTCAATTCAATTCAATTCAATTCAATTCAATTCAATTCAATTCAATTCAATTCAATTCAATTCAATTCAATTCAATTCAATTCAATTCAATTCAATTCAATTCAATTCAATTCAATTCAATTCAATTCAATTCAATTCAATTCAATTCAATTCAATTCAATTCAATTCAGTTCAATTCAATTCAATTCAATTCAATTCAATTCAATTCAATTCAATTCAATTCAATTCAATTCAATTCAATTCAATTCAATTCAATTCAATTCAATTCAATTCAATTCAATTCAATTCAATTCAATTCGATTCGATTCGATTCGATTCAAATCAATAAAATTCAATCCAATTCAGCCTTTCAGCGGTTTTTTAAATTCTACGAAACCGAAAACCGGTTTCCCGAAAAACTGATTTAAACCGAAACCCGGTTATCCGAATATGTCGGCGTTTTGAACACTACTTTACAGCCAGTGAAGGTTAACGACCCATCGAAGCCAAAATAACAAATCTGTATTAACAAAAATCAAATTCTTTCAATTAAGATTTGATCTCTCACTATCGGAAACCTTTGACTTTTTAGGCTCTTTACAAGAAACCTAGTTTAATACCCTTCCTGAACCCAAGACCTTTGAAAAGCCTTTTAAAGGCTGATGACTTCAAAGGGGACGCTTTTGCTCAGCCAAGTGACCTCAATTGCCGGACACAATATGTTCGTGGTCGTTGTGGATCAAAATCTATCCATTTCATAGACAATTGTCGCCCTCTTTTACCATTTCATCACAGACAATCAAATGTTACACATTCACATTTGTTGGAAAAGTGTTTTCCCCATTTTTAAGTTATCATGCATCAATGTTTTCTTTCTATTTAAACCCGATACCTTTAGTAACCTAAACGCTTCCACACAATTGCAACAAGCTCAAGGCTAAGTCAGGACCTTCTTTTCTTCGCATTGTTCATGTAGTAAAAAGTAAATGTAGTAAAAACATATTGCTACTTTAGAAATGTGAAGGAAATCTGAGATGAGTACTTATGAAGGAAAGTGAACAAAAATCATCATCAACGTCATCATCACCATCATCATCACCGTCATCTGTTTTGTCAAGTTTATGTACTTAGACTACATTTAAGCGGAAACGGAAATAACTAAACACACTTTTCCTTCTCTACACAACCAGACGTTTCAACTACTGACTATACACACGAATGTGTATTGGTATGTACATTTGCTGCTCACTTATACAACTATCACTCATTGCTCTTTACATTTGTATTCGCATGACATGTCGGTATGGGTGTGTGTAAATGTTGAAGCAAAAGTAAAATCCATAATGTCATGTTATTTTTCATTGACATCGTGTACCCTTTCAATGGCTCGGTGAATAGGGTACAATGAAATAATCAGAGATGGATGTAATAAATTTAGCAAATACGTCCATAACATGAACTTTATCAAATTCCTAAAAAAAAATTCTAAACAAAACTAAAAAATTCGAGAAAATGCGTAAAAAATACTAAATAATAAATATAAATATTTACTAAAAAGTAAAAAAAATTATAGTTTTCAATTCAAAATTCGCATGTTTATCATGCTATGCAGTATGACTGCAACTTAAGAATGGCACTGCGTATAATTAATATTGAATTCCACTTTTTAATATTATTGTTCAAGCTCGAGGCCAATCTATATCTCTATTAATAGAGATATAGTTTTTTTTAAAAAAGGAGTTTTGCAAATGTTTCACTATGATTCCTGGCAAACCATATAGCTATTTCAGGTCTAGCCACAGATCTTCATCAGCGGTAGGCCATCCGCACCAGCGGCTTTATTATTGTTCAGGCGGGAGATCGCCGTCCTAATCTCGTCTTGGTTGGTGGGGCTTGGGGGGGGGGGGGTATAATCCATACTACATTACCGCCTGATCTTCAGTGGAAGAATCTGATTGGAGTAGTGCTGAAAAGGTGGTCTCTCCACAGTCACCAGATTCCCATTCTCGTCCTTGCAGGAGGGCAGCCCATTATTAGACCCGTTATTCAATCTTCTTACCCTCTGGGAAAACTTTCGGGATTCTTTCACTCACGCTCTGCTCCCACTGCCATTTTCCCCCCTAAATAGTAGTTGGTTTTCCTCCCTTCTTAGCTTCTTGTACCGCTCACTCACAACACGCGTTGTAACTGACTGTTTCGTTGCCATACGTGCAGCGTCTTTTTCATCAGTTGCAATGCGACATTCTCCATCGTACCATGGCTTATCCTTCTGCGGTTTTTTGATAGCCAAGTTCGGTCCTTGCAGCGGTTTCCATAGAATGGGAGATGTGCTTCCACTGCGCATCATTTCACCCAATTCAAATAATTGAAACTGTTTCATGATGTTAGTACTAATTGTCACTTGTAAATATCCGTCTCTGGTTGTCAGCTATGCTTTTGTTATTTTCCAATCAGATGTTTCCATTGTTCAGAAATCTGCTGTATAGAAGTTTTGTTCCCTCAGATTTCTCTGTTTAGATGGAATTTATTTTATCAACGTTACTCATTGAATTTTATTTAACCATGACAGTTTCATTTTAAATTCCTTGCACCTTACATTCCAGGAATTTTTGTTTACTTTTTTTGTGATTTATTCGATTTCTTTGGACAAGTCCCTGGACAATTGTTAGCGTCACGAAACAAGATCCCAACACAAAAGTGACCCCAACGTGGTTGGTGTTTTGGTCGTTCAATAATTCATTGACATCATTTTGTGCGTGCTAAAGTGTCAAAACAAATTTATAAATATTTTGTAGGGTGTCATCATTTCTGTTTCTCTCAGCAAGTGTTAAATTGCAGCAGTCCTGCCGTTGAAGGACCAAGTTTTTACCTTTCTTTATGAGCTAGCTGAGCTTGTGTCCACTATCTGTTTGCCACACTTTTGTGGCCGTGAGATAAAAAAAAGGAAGCGTGTTTATAATACTGGAAACAGGAAAACAAATTGGTTTCAGTGGTATCTGTACTGGCTATCATCAATCTAGGTAGGGTGGAGTTTGTTGAAATTCTTAAATTTTTTTTAACATTTGCCATTTGTTAAGAAATAGTTAATATAAATTTAAAACTTTTAAACGAACGTATTAAGGAGAATTTAAAGTCAACAGAAATAAAGAAAGATCTTTGAACAAGTGACCAGTGAATCTAAGGATTTTCTCGTAAACTACTCGTATTCAATCAAATAGATGCGATTTAATAATGTTGTGTTCTAAAGCAAACTGTTCAAGTTTTCATGTCCTCTGACGGATGAGTAACATGTAATTAAGTCCTGATTTTTCAGACGTCACAATCTTTTTTAACTTACAATGAATCTGGTAACAACAAAATGATTTGAAACTTCAGCTTCCGTGTTGGACGAGTAAGGATGAGTAATAATATACCTCAATAAAGCAAACATTGAAATGAATTGCTTGACAGCGTATGATTAACATGTAACTGAGACGTATAATTAATGTGAAATTCCATATTGCCAGTATATCTGTGCTGCAAAGGAAAAACGACTTAAGAGCTTTTAGGAAAAAAACTCTAAAGACACTACGAAGACCACTGTGGGTCCCAATTACCACCATATGCAGTTTTTATATATCTCGACCGATATTTCAGGATCGAGAGAAGAAATGTTTAACTTCACTGATTACATGTTAGAACTTCACAAATGGAAAATTCCATCTACAGATGATCGCCTAAAACAAATTGGAAATGCACATAAGTCGTTTTTCCTTTTCAGCACAGATATATAAGAACAACACAGATTATGACATCGAGAGTTAGTGCTAAGCCAGAAGGACCACTTAGCTAAATCCAAGAAGCTCAAAATTGTATTTATACCTAGGTGAGATAATTGTTCTAGGCCACTAAAGAATACCAGTCTCACAAAAGACAAAATAATACTGGCTAGTGCTGGACATGTCCAGATGAAATGTTTAGAGGATGTTTCATTGTTTTAGCTTTAACAATGACATTTACTATAGCCTTCATATTCGTGTTGTAACAAAACCGGACCAAGCAGTGATACCTTGTGCTTAGCTAGATACAGAAGATTCTCAGAGCTTCTCCTTTTGAACCTCTGATCTATGAGTCGTGCGAAATCAGACATATAGAAAGCTGGACATCAGCGAAGCTCACTCCGATACTGGCGCAGAACACATCTCCGCCTCATGATCCTGAAGCTCAGTGGAAGCACATTTGCCACTCTCTGAAAACTGCTGTAGAGACCGTACAAGGTTATGAAAAACTGCTTGAAGACAAACCATGGTACGATGAAGAGTTTCGCATGACAAGTGATAAAACGAACACTGCATGTATGGCAATGCTTCAGTCAGTTGCAACGCGAGCCCCGGCAAAGCGGTAAAAGCAGAAACGGAGAAAACTGCTGCAGAGAGCGTATTAGGTTATGAAAACCCGCCTGAAGAGAACACCATTGTACGATGAAGAGTGTCGCATTGCAAGTGCTAAAAAGATCACTGCAAGTATGGCAATGCTTCAGTCAGTTGCAACGCGAGCCCCGGCAGAGCGGCAAAAGCAGAAACGGTGAAAACTTCTGAAGAGACCATACAAGGTTATGAAAAACCGCTTGAAGACAACACCATGGTACGATGAAGAGTGTCGCATGGCAAGTGATAAAAAAACGTTGCACGTATGGTACTGCTACAGTCAGTTGCAACGCGAGCCCCGACAGAGCGGTAAAAGCAGAAATGGATAAAACTGCTGCAGAGAGCGTATTAGGTTATGAAAACCCGCTTGAAGAGAACACCATGGAACGATGGAGAGTGTCGCATGGCAAGTGATAAAAAGATCACTGCAAGTATGGCAATGATTCAGTCAGTTGCAACGCGAGCCCCGGCAGAGCGTTAAAAGCAGAAGCGTAGAAAACTGCTGCAGAGACCGCACCATGTTAGGAAAACCCGCTTGAGGACAACCCATGGTGCGATCAAGAGCGTCGCTTGGCATGTGATAAAAAGAACGCTGCACGTATGGCAATACTTTAGTCAGTTACAACGCGAGCACCGACAGAGCGGTGAAAGAAGAAGTGAACAGAGGAACTCCGTTTGTTCACGAACAAACCCCGGTTGTGGTGAAAGCGCAAGAGTTAGCAAATTAAATATTAGAGAATGAAGAAAGAGGGCCGTGAATTCTACCGAAGAGTACAAAGCCAAATCAACGGCAACAGATCAAGGTCCCCCTATTCTAGACAAAATGATGAGAATCTTGTCTTGAAAAGTGGAAAATTTATAGAAAATATGTTTTAAGTTTCAAGGCTTTAGTATTTTTATTTGAGCCATCAAAAGTAAACCATCTTCGTGAATTTGTAAACATGTAAAAAATTTGCCACCATCAAGTAATTCAATGTTTCCATTCGAAAGGTATCAGCCCAAGCAATATTAAAACCCAGCTAGATTATACTCTGGGGGAGACTGCTCCTTCGTTTGCGACTGTAAAATAAATACGAACACCGTAGTGGTCGACCAATTGCGTTGTGCACGCCAGACACAGTTAAGAAAATCCACAAAATGGTATTGGATAATCGTCGGCTGAAGGTGCATTTCAAAAAGTGTTATACATCGTATATTGACCGAAGATTTGAAGATGAGAAAGCTCTTCGCAAGATGGGTGCCGCGTTTGCTTTCAATAGAGAAAAAACAGCGTCGTGAAGGTGTTTCAGTAGAGAGTTTGGTGATGTTGCACCGCAATAAAGCCGATATTTTGCGTCGACTTATAATCGAGGATGAGACATAGGTTTATCACTTCACACCTGAGGCAAAGGAACAGCCAAAGCAGTGGACAGGAATGGGAGAATCGTGTATAAAGAAGGCGAAGACGGTTCCATCTGCAAGAAAGATCATGGCGTCTAATTTTTGGGATGCGCATGGGATAATTTTTATAGATTATGTTCGGAAAGGAAAAACCATCAACGTGATGAATTTGTGGAAAAAGGCCGCATGTGGCGCAAAGAAACTGTTGTTTCATCATGGCAATACTCCAGTTCACACATCCACTATTGCGATGGCTAAAATTAATGAATTAAAGTTCGAATTGCTTCATCACGGATCGTATGCGCCAGATTTAGCTCCCTGTGACTATTTTATATTTTCAAACTTGAAAAAATGGCTCGGTGATAAAAGATTTGCCAACAAAAAAGAGGTGTAGTTTGCGGTTGTTGGCTATTTTAAGGAGTTTGGCAGTTCGTACTATAAACGGTATAGAAGCTATTGAATATCGCCGGAAAAAGTGTATCGAGCTAAAACGAGATTATGTTGAAAAATAAACAAACTTTTTGCCAACTCTTTTGTGTCTGTATTTGCAGAGAATGTTTTGAATATGGAGAGATCACTTCTGTGCTTTACTTTTCCCAGGAGACTACAATATAGATAAGGATTTTGAGCAAATACAGGACGATGGTGTCAACTGCCCCCTCCTAACCAAAACGAAGTTAAATATATGAAATAAATATGTTCCCATAACATTCCGTGAAGGGACTGCGGAGAGCTTATCCTTACCAATGAGCCGTGTGCTTTCTAGTTTTATACTCACTGATTGGGACCTATAGTTCTACACCGATTCCGATTCACGACACTCGGTAGTGTCGCCAACACTAAGCAAGGTGAACGTCGTCGAAAGAAATAGAAGGTGGTCGGAGCAGGGATCGAACCCACATAATAATGTACAAGAACCGCGTACACTAACCATTGCACCATCGACGGCCACGCCAAAGCGAAGTTAGAACTGCAATTCGAAGCTTAGGCGGCACTTTTTATGTATTTCTTTGTCATCAAAAGTGCATTTTTTGTACTTTTTTGGTGTTGCTTCTATGTATATCAAAAGTAAATTTTTTGGTGCATTTATGTACATATTTGTGTATATTAAAAAGGGGAATTTTCTGGTACTTTTTGGCACAGAAAGTACGGCCTGGTAAATTAATGGAACATTCGATGTACATTTTAGTAAGTTTTATGTATGATTTTGGTAAAATATGTACTTTTTGGTACACTTTATGCACTTTTCTGGGTTTTTGTGAACTTGGTAGATTTTATTTACTTTTTTGGTGTGCAATGTTCTTTTAGGTGCTTTATGTACATTTTTTGGTACTTTTTCGTACACTATGTACTTTTTGGTAAATGTGTTGCCACATTTTATGTACTTTTCTTTTTGATACGCTATATGCTTTTTAGTACACTTCATATACTTTGTGATACAATTTTAAGTACGCTCTATGTACTTTTTAGCATACATTATCTAGTCTTTTCACGCGGTAGACTTTATGTACTTTTTGGTACACTCTTTTTATTATTTGGTACAGTTAATGTAATTTATCTTACACTTTATATAATTGTTTGCCACCCATTTTATACTTTAGGAGCATTTGGTTTACTTTTTGTACAATTTATGTACAATTTATGTACTTTTTGTACAATTTATGTACTTTTTGTACAATTTATGTACTTTTCGTTCAAATTATGTACTTTTTGTACAACTTATGTACTTTTTGTACAATTTATATATAGTTTTTGTACAATTTATGTACTGTTTGTACAATTTGTGTACTTTTTGTACAATTTATGTACTTTTTGTACAATTTATGTACTTTTTGTACAATTTATGCACTTTCTGTACAATTTATGTACTTTTTGTACAATTTATGTACTTTTTGTACAATTTATGTAGTTTTTGTACAATTTATGTACTTTTGTACAATTTATGTACTTTTTGTACAATTTATGTACTTTTTGTACAATTTATGTACTTTATGTACAATTTATGTACTTTTTGTACATTTTATGTACTTTTTGTACAATTTATGTACTTTTTGTACAATTTGTGTACTTTTTGTACAATTTATGTACTTTTTGTACAATTTATGTACTTTTTGTACAATTTATGTACTTTTTGTACAAGTTATGCACTTTCTGTACAATTTATGTACTTTTTGTACAGTTTATGTACTTTTTGTACAATTTATGTACTTTTTGTACAATTTATGTACTTTTTGTACAATTTATCTACTTTTTGTACAATTTATGTACTTTTTGTACAATTTATGTACTTTTTGTACAATTTATGCACTTTCTGTACAATTTATGTACTTTTTGTACAATTTATGTACTTTTTGTACAATTTATGTACTTTTTGTACAATTTATGTACTTTTTGTACAATTTATGTAATTTTTGTACAATTTATGTACTTTTTGTACAGTTTATGTACTTTTTGTACAATTTATGTACTTTTTGTACAATTTATGTATTTTTTGTAAAATTGATGTACTTTTTGTACAATTTATGTACTTTTTGTACAATTTATCTACTTTTTGTACAATTTATGTACTTTTTGTACAATTTATGTACTTTTTGTACAATTTATGTACTTTTTGTACAATTTATGCACTTTCTGTACAATTTATATACTTTTTGTACAATTTATGTACTTTTTGTACAATTTATGTACTTTTTGTACAATTTATGTACTTTTTGTACAATTTATGTACTTTTTGTACAATTTATGTACTTTTTGTACAATTTATGCACTTTCTGTACAATTTATGGACTTTTTGTACAATTTATGTACTTTTTGTACAATTTATCTACTTTTCGTACAATTTATGTACTTTTTGTACAATTTATGTACTTTTTATACAATTTATGTACTTTTTGTACAATTTATTTACTTTTTGTACAATTTATGTACTTTTTGTACAATTTATGTAAATTTTTTTCCTTCTTTAATATTTACGTACTTTCTTGGATTTTTGTGCACTTGTTGTTAATGACAAATGTACTTCTTTGGTACAAACTATATTAATAACCAAAATACCGATCCAGATTCATTTATTGGATCCATTTTTTCCTACCTCTTCGCGTGCCGTACACGAGTAGCCCCCGAGTCGCTCATCGAGTCTGTGGAAGTGCATATAAATAAATAAACTACATTAAAGAAACAATAAAGTGCGTAAAGTGTACCATACAGTTCATAGTGTATATTTATTAATCATACGTTATAGGGCAATACTCATACGCAACAGTGTCAAATATAAGTACACTTGACATAAATTTTAAAATATTAGTTCATAATGTATATTTTGTTTCCTGATATCCTATACAAACTGTTGTTGACAACGTTTCATGGAAAATATGTATTTTTAATAAAAAAAACATTTTTAAATGATTAATCTTCATCCTTTATGTATCAAATATTTGAATGCCTTAAAAGCTTAACGAACATTTTTAGTAGAATAACTACAGCAACCAAAAATGTAAATCTCTGGTTTCGAATTGCATTTGGTTGTTTAATAATCCCAAAATAATATATGCAAATATTGTGCATTCATACTTGTTGAGAGCAGGATAAAAATGGTGTCACTACTTTTATTTTCTCCACATTTTGCGATGAGTTTTTTCCTGTGAAGCTCAAGTAGCAGATTACATGTAAGAGGGATTTTTTGTATAGATTTAAACAGTTTGGGGCAAATAAAAATATTTACATTATAGTTATATATACTCGATAGAAAAGCGGTGCTGGGCGAGTTCATTTCGATATTAATTCTTCCTATGGAAAGAGAAATATAGGGAGAGGAATCTTTATGACTTTATTTTAGGGCCAATTGATCTTGTCAATTGTGAGTCGTGTAGACATGGTAATACATATAATTACTATCGTTAAAACCGTTAAAAAATTATTAAAAAAGCGTCACATATACAAGTTGAATTAAGTTCAACTTAATCGTGCGTTGCGTATGATTGATATCAATTTATTTGTAGCCCTTATGAGTATGAGTGATATTTATTTTTTATTGTTCATAAATGCATATATTTTACGCGAAGACGCCAGGCCCATGCATTAGACAATTTTCCCACAGTGCGTCGGAATCTTTGTGATGAGTTGCATGACCAATATTCTTTAAACATTCACAACAACTAGCGATCCTGGGCTTGATACCATCCATTACGGAATAGTATTGATACCAATTGAGGGAGGTGTAATATTTATTGGGTAAGTCGTCACTGGAGTTCAAAATAGAAGAAATGAACCGACTTTTATCGCTAGCACCAGGTAAAAAGTTTTGAATCGTAGGTTGTGTATGGAATGATTAGAGAAGGGAATGCCCTTGCGAAGAATTCGTTCTGTAATCATAAATGCATCGGGTTCCAGTTGGGTTTGAACATAATCGTGCCAGAAATAGTTCGTCGAAATATGAAGAGGACTGATGGGTCTATCTATGAAAGAATCTGCAAACGGGTTGTCACGACAGAATCTACAACAAAGATAAAACACATCTCTTGTCCAACAATGAAGCCAGGTGGGGAAAAATATCTACCCAGGTGATATGGAGAAGTTGCGGGACTTAATGTAGTCATGCCATACATACTTATACATACATACATATATTCCCATTACATCCTATGTAAGGATATGGTAAGCATCTCACAATCAGTGATCTATGCGCT
This sequence comes from Phaonia tiefii, assembly GCA_963931995.1. Lineage (NCBI taxonomy): Eukaryota > Metazoa > Arthropoda > Insecta > Diptera > Muscidae > Phaonia > Phaonia tiefii. The sequence goes on along the minus strand of OZ008369.1, from coordinate 263,036,312 downwards.
TTCTAGGTTTAAACTAAGTGATTGAGACCCACAGGTTCAGAATAGTATTTTGTAAAGCTTTTCTATGGCTAATTACTCGATAGTGTTGGTGTCTCTAAGCGAAGTGACCGTTATCGAAAGAGAATGTAATACAGTCAGAGAAGGGATCAAACCTACGTCCTCTCGTGCAAGAATCGCCTACACTAGCAATTGCACTACCGACGACCTCAGCTCATGTTGGTCATTCCAAAAACAATTTATTATGTCAATGTAACATAGTCTTCCGCCGCCGTCCGTGGTGCAATTGTTAGTGTACGCGGTTCTTGTACATGAGTACGAGGGTTCGATCCCTGCTCCGATCACCTTACATTCCTTTCGACGACCGCCACCTCGCCTAGTGATTGCGACACTATCATGCGAATAAATGATTATGCGGAGACATAAAAGCTCTTTTTTACACCTCTCGCATTTTCCTACAACTTGAATAAACTACACGTATGATTGATATTAGTTAACATCTTTCTAATTTCCCTAAAACTGGAATAAGTGATTGCCTACCTATGCGTATAATTGATATTATTTTGAATCGTTCTTATTTCTCTATATCCTACACGGTTCGCTTAAAGGTCGAATAGGTTCGTCAAAACCTTCAACCATTTCTGAAAACGGGGATTGGTTGGGAATCATTTATGTATTTAAACGTCGAAAACCGCAAAATCCTAGCAGATCGGCTTCTCAAGTTACCACCAAAGTAAGCTGCCGTGTTTTGACGATAGCACACGCGGCCATTTGAAGCATCCATCACTGTTCGAATGCTCTTCCCCGGGAATTTTTTGACAATTTAAACATGTTCAATGGATGAGTTACCTCTGGACATAGAGGAGAATACTCATTGGACCAAGTTTTCATACTACTTACTTAATAGAAGTGCGGGAAACGGGTTAAGTTGAAGATATAATACCATTCTTGGATTTAGAAATGAAAATTTATTTGTACATTTCAATTACATAATTAAATAAACTCATTAGTTTATCACAAAATATAGAAAGGCACATTTGAAAAGAATTATTGAATCTTATTATTTACTATAAATGGGTTGAGGAGAATTGAGCCACCGCTTTTTTCAAATTATTCATATATGCCTCACTTTCCATTGTGTTTACCTTGTACCTATTCCAAAATGAAAGGAACTCACGATGGATCGATTCTCCCGCCTGCTCTGACCAATATCCTAAAGCTTCGTTATTCTCAAAAAAATAGATACAGTCCTCGAGGTGTTCCAATAGTACATGGATTTTTAGAGTAACTGTTACATTTTGTAATGCTTTGTAGTTTTTTCTAAGCTCTTCTATGTACTTTTGGAGACAAGTGTTTGAGCCATTTTTTCTTGTTCCAAAACAACATTTCACAAGATTATCCATAGCTTTGAATGTATGGACATACGGACTAACGGCAAAAATCCCAACCTTACCATATATTTCCCAATCGAACAATTTATCTGCTTCTTTGAGAAGTTTCCTGCATGCATTGCCCTCAAAAATGTCACCATGGTAAGTCTTTGAAACCAGGTTCAATTTTTTTGGCCAATTGAGTGCAGTTTCACGACCCACTAAAGGAACAAGCCCATCCCAAAACAAATGGTTTACAAATCCCTGCAATATATGCAACTCTGGTATCACGCATTTTTGGAGTACAAATATATTGTCATCTTCGCTGAAAAGTGGAGGGTTAATTGTACTGTTATGATTTTTGGCATTTTGCTTTTTCCCTCCTCCAATCTGAGCGAAATTCATGTTATCGTTTTTCAAATGTCCATAGGTCTTTAAACTTGAAATTAGATTAGAATTATCAGTTTCACTGGTATTATCGGAATTTTTGGCTTGAAATAAATCTTTTCCACTCCTCAACTCTTGGAGAGAAATAAAGCAATAGGGGCAAGGGTAACTTGAGGTGGCTGTTTGTTGGCCGTTAGCGAGGAGAATAATTTTGAAATCGGACACAAATTTGAACGGAATGCTGTTCAACTCAGTTATCTCGAACAATAATTTGATATTCGCATACGTTTCCTTTATTTGAGGTACGATGCATAAAAGTATCACCCTATGCACTGAAGAAAGCTTTGCTTGCGTTGAAGTACTACCGCCTTCAGAATAGAGCTGTCGTTTTTTTACCACCCGTTCCTCTTCGTCCTCTTGGTCACCTTCACCCATTATGCTCATACAAATTTTAAAAAAACCCTGCCCGCCATCAGCCATCACTTTAATGTTAACATTGCCCACTTGCTGCCTTTTCTCTAAAACTATTTCTAACAATTGTTCAGCATTTCCATAGACGACGGGCCTTTCAGACTTTTTATCTCCACATTCGCCATCAAAATAAAATTTTTTGGTTTGATATACATCTTCGAAGATTCGTGATTTGTTACCAAGATGTTGAAGATAATTGCTGGGAACGGATTTTCTTCCTACGTGTGTTCTCAAGAAATTGGTGAACTTTTTCATCTGATTGATCGATGAGCCCATGTGCAGTTGAAAATTATCTAAAGATTTTTCTGGGAAAATTGTGTCTTCGACAAAGCTCGGATTGAGCTGAACTCTCGCCTTTGCTCCACGTGTGCTCAAGACCACTTGACTATTTTTACTTTTTGCCGATCCGAGGTTTTCAGTGCTTTGGCTATCCAGCTTGCGCTTCAAAAGGGCCGTGATAACATGCTCTTGCTTTTTTTCTGGTATTTCATCGATAATGTGTAGAATATTCTCCTCGACTTGGTTGTTGCAATTACTTGGATGTCTTTTCCCCTTACCCACTTCTTGATAACACTTCTTACAAATGCTTGCGTTTTCCAATTTCGGGGGGTGGGATGCATTCGGTTTTTCGCAGGACGTCTGTATCATTTTGGGGGTACTTCGGAAATGCCCCCGCCCTGTTTTATTGTACACATGACCTTTAAAAGCTGCTGTCAAGCAAATTAAACATTGACATTCACCATTATGGGCGCGTGTATTCTTCCGTAGTTCAATGTCCTCATAATTTGGCATATCCAAAGGTCTCAACAGAATATTTTTTTCTCGCTCCTGAAGAGTAATCCTACAAGTCCCACAAATACCAGTTGGAAATCTCTCATCAGCTAAGTTGAAAGTGGCGGTAAGATGTTGTTTTATTAATTTCTCCAAATTTTCATTTATCCGAAACTGTGACTCCGTTTTGACACTGAACACTATTTTCCTGCCACAAGGTGCACAGATTTTGGCTCTATTGCTTTGATGGGTACTTTTTGGTCTCATTATTGCACTATAAAGAGGCACAAGTTTTCGTGAACGGTAGTTTAGAGGAAAAAAATTAAGAATTCGGTTGGAATATTACCACAAGAATGTTCTTGTTCAACTTTCACAAAGTTTCGCGTCGCACTAAATTACAGTCCGATGTTGATTATATGCTTTATTAAAAATGTTCCAAGAAAGACTGACATTTCCGTCAATTTTGTGAGTGACAAGCGGTCACATGGTTTGACTATTGTCAAATGAAGATGTTGCCAGATCAATAATTTTAAGAAAAAAATGCAGAAAAAAATTGTTAAATTCTAAAAAAAAAAAATTTTACATTTGAAAAATTAAAGTGCTTGTATCTTCAAAGGCCGATCTGCTAGGATTTTGCGGTTTTCGACGTTTAAATACATAAATGATTCCCAACCAATCCCCGTTTTCAGAAATGGTTGAAGGTTTTGACGAACCTATTCGACCTTTAAGCGAACCGTGCCTAAGTAAATTGGCAGCCGGAACATAATTTTGTTGACTGCATTCATTTTCACAGATGTAGTGGCGTATGATTAATGTTTAGGTCTTACGTATTTGTCATTGTCAATTTAAGTTTCACTAATGAGTTTTACAACTTTTAAATGAAAAATCCGTTTGTTTGTGAAGGAACTATTTTATGATCAACTGAATTGGTGACGTATTCATTTATAATTTACCAAAGAAGTCATTCATCTTGTAAAGCTAACTTCATGGTTATGCGGAGACGTATACTTGACATTGATTGGGAAAAGCTATTTATTCATCTCTCTCATTTTCCGACAACTTGACTAAACATCTTTATAATTCCCCTAAAACTTGAACTAGTGATTGCCTACTTATGCGTATGATTGATATTATTTCGAATCTTTCTTATTTTTCTATATCTTAAGTAAATTAGCACCCAGAACATCATTTTGGTGACTGCATTCAGTTTGAAAGATGTAGCGGCGTATGTGTAATGTTTAGGTCTTACGTATTTGTCATTGTCAATTTAAGTTTCCCTAATGAGATTTATAACTTCTAAATTAAAAATTCTTCTGTTTGTCAAGCAGCTAAATTATGTTTCTAGTACATTTATGTCTATACAGATTCCTAGAAGACATAAAACAGAGCCCATAAATCAACTCAGTCTTTAGCATTTTTATTTTTGTATAATATTTTACATTTAAGGAACAATCAAAAGACATTCTTAGTCTGTTCTCATTTCAATAATTTCATTTACACTTCGACCTTATTTCTCTCTGATATATGCAAATAACAATTTGCATATTGCGTTGACTTGAGAATTCTTGTATGATGCCTTTACAATACTTCCTTTCACTTGTGTTCTGTCAACCTTATTCTCATCTACATTCATTATTATGGTGGCACAGTCCTTCTACGTATACCATCATAAATAACAATGTAACCAACTTTTTTCCACAGCTCATTCTGTGTATTCTGTGTATTTTATCCTTGTTAACGATGTCCTGGGGTACCATGTTAATAGTTGCCACCATTGTGACCAGATGTGCAACAGTTGTAGTTTGCAAATGGATACAACGATTTCCATATACCAAGAAACTAAGCAGTTTTCACCCCCACACAGTTAAGGAACTAAGAATAATGTTTCTTTTTGTTGCCTGAATACCAGGAAGTGAATGGAAGTGAACACACAAAGTCATTGCAGAGTGTTGCAACAAATTGTAGTCCTGCATTACTTTAGTCATTATTTATATTGCATGGGAAAAAGGAAATATAAAAGAGACGTTTAAATTTCTCTGATACTAACTTTAATTACAATAATAATATATAAAATTTTAAACGGATGCAGTGACTTATGACATCAGGAAACTAAAGAGTTATACAATATCTTCCTAAAAAGTACAGTTCTTTAAACATGTGAAACTTATATTGCTATGAAAAGATTATTTTAACAATTAATATCAATTATACGCATAAGTGTTGAAATATAAATCATACGCCACAAACTATGCTACGCCAAAAATCTATCCAAAGTTTATTTTTTAAACCGCATGATTCATCCACAGTTCGATTGATTAGGAAGTGATTAATAAGTACTTAAGTCAAAGAGCCTATCAAAATTCATAAGTTGAAAACCAAAACTAAAAAATTCCCCAAATACACGAACAATCAGGAAAATGACCCCCACCCATAGGTTAATGAGCATTTTAAAATATCTAGCATAGGAACTAAAATGTCTACATAACTAGTAGATATTTTCAATATTTTAATACCATGACACATTTACTTTAAATTTTGCAAGAAGGCTACAGTTTGAATCAAACGTCAACATAGCCTTAAAAAATTAACACCAATCACTGAAACTGAAACGTGTTGGCATGAACCCAGCATCTTATAAGCATATCATACGCGAGAACTTCAATACAAATCTGCCCGAAATTTAAAATCTATGACCCTTCCGTATCTATCTAGGCCCAACGTATCGCTGATTGTGTTAGGCTTGAGGTAATATTATCTGATTGGAAGGCATGCAGCGAGGTATGAGGTCATGGCAAATGTGCATGGAAACTAAAATATGTGGCATCCAGAATATCTAGTTAATATTTGAATTATTTTAATAAAACCAAACAATATTTTATTTTAATTTTGATATAGTTTAAAATCATGGTTTAAAAGCATGTGTTAATATTTCCTTAAACAAATCTATATGAATCATACGCATATACATGTTATACCAATAAATATTAATCATACTTAAACAAACAATTTATTAACAATTTTTAACCGAAATTTTTCTCATATGATAGCATGTTTAGCAATGCGATGCTCTCATACTTCCACATTTCTAGCATCACTAATCATTCGTTATTATATTATTGAATAAATTAGTATCAATCATTCGGCTATAGAGTTTATACCAATAAATATTAATCATACGCAAAGTAAACAATGTAGTCATTCTCTTATCAAAATTTGTGTATTAAAATTTGTATAAAAAGAAAAAAATTTTAACAATGCGATTACCAAACACTACCAATCTAATATCAATATTAATCATGCCGTAAATAAATCAGTGTCAATCATACATCCATAATGCTGATACAACAGACAAGATTTCCCATTACATTCCATGAGGGGATTAGGGGGAGCTTCTCACAGCCAGTGAGCTGTTCGCTTTCTAATTTTTCACTCACGGATTGGGACCTACAGTTTTACATCGGTTCCGAACGGTATTTTGAGAAGCTTTTTCATGGCTAAATACTCGATAGTGTCGCCGTCACTAAGTGGGGTGGCCGTCGTCGAAGGATATTTTAAGGTGGTCAGAGCAGGGTTCGAATCCACGTTCTCATGCACAAGAGCCGCGCACACCAGCCATTGCACCACCGACGGCCGTATACGTTACATTATTTATTTACTAGTAGAGAAATTTCCTACCAGTAATTGTTGAATTTGGTGGATTCTCTCAAGCCGACGCACGTGAGAAGTTACCGAAGATTATACTGCTTTATTTGCCCCAAAAGGTTTGGCAAGTAAAGCGAGTAAGGATAGCTTAAACCTCGAAAAGGCAGATTCAAATATTGTGGCAATAGTTTATTTCCTTTGGTTTGAGTTTTCAAATAAGTCGAAGAAAATATATTCAGTCTAAATTTTATTTTTGATATTGGCGGGCGTTTTGAAATAAGTGAGAATACAATTTTCTCTTTTTTCCTTTTCGCTCTCTCTCCTAATTTTTGCCTTAACGTCTCCCATGATATTAGAGATGGTATTTATTTGTGATCGATTAGGTCTCTATAATTATATCGTCCTCTATTAAAACAAAAATCTACACGAGTCAGATTTTAAAAGATAAAATGAAAGTCGTGCATCTAGAAGGACGGGCCTTATATGTAAAAAGTGGAGTTTATTTATCGAGTATAAAGAGTGTTATTTTTAGAGGCATGATGATGAACTGTATTAACAGTTTCGACAAGCAGAACATCCACCCGATTGGATGAAAGGGCCGTAGACAGAAGCAATAACGTCTGCTTAGAAATCAAACAGACAAATGTTGTTGCAAACAGGTGTTATTTCGAGCTATAAATGCAGTGCATTGCATTGGACTTAGGAAAAGGGGATAAGAGTAGGGGGAAAGAGAGAGAAGTACATGCTAATGTTTGACTTAAACTTGCCGGAAGCTTATTCCACATACGGACTGTTCGGCTAAAGAACGAATTGTTTCTGTAATGCGCAGTTCGATCCAACGGCCAGGAAACAGAAACTGGATGAGTTTCACTTGAAAACCGCGTCGTACGGTTAAATACCATAGCTTCTGGAATGAGGACATGTAATTCGGGGGAACACTTTCCATGAAAATACATATAAAATACCAACACACAGCTAACATTTCGTCGATGCTCCAAGGCGGCAACAGTGCTGGATACGCTGCTGTCGCCTATCAGCTTCAAGGTGGACGCTGGAGCCCCAGCCCAAAATTTGAGGGTTGAATTCCATTTTTGGGCGAATATACTTGGTGTAGATATTGAGGAGATTGGGTGGGGTGAAAAATTGTTTACACCGCTTTAAAAGTCCAGGCACTTGAATGCTTTTTCGACACGCTGAAAATGTGTTTATTCCAACGAATGTCACATTGTATCTTCATGCCCTGAACATCAAGAGCTTCCAAATCACCAACATCTAAACCACCCATTGAAATCATTGGCAGGGTCGAGTCACCACTGTGTTGGTGCGATATTCTGCAGCACTGTTTTGTCATCGGAAGAGATACTGTCTATTACAACTCGTGTGGAACGGTCTCTGAGAAAACTCGAAATAAATCGAGAGAAGTTTCTACCTAACCAAAAGCATTAACCTTTGATAGGAGTGTCTGGTGCCAAACTCTATCAAATGCTTTAGAAATATCTAAGGCCACCATTTTGCTCATGCTCAGTGGACGAGCTAGCGTCGAAGAACACTTACTCAAAACTAGTGCCGGAATTCTATCCGGACCAGGAGACTTTCCTACGTTAAGCTCCCCGAGGACCTTTTAAACTCCTCGCGTACGAAAAAAATATCTCAGGCACGGAGCTAGATATATTTGCGATGCCGGGGAGTGGCTGAGAGCTAATCGGTAGTGAGGAGTTTTCTGCTAATATTTCGGCAAAACGGTTAGCCTTAGGCGCGAAGACGCTGTTCATGCAGAAATTCTGCGCGTGGTAGTACCTTGGCACAATTTGATCTAGCTAACTTGCGCAGCATATAAGTAGTTGGCTTTTTGTTCAATTTCCAATTACTTTGGATCTGACAGCTTCTTTGCATGCCTGATTAAACCAACATTTATCAGAAGGTTTAGTCGAGATTTTCTTTGATGGAATGAGTATCTTCATTCCCGTTCAAATAATGTTTTCCACCATTTCTGCCGCAGCATTGACCATATCGTCTAGAAAACATAGTTTCCAGTTGAACTTCCTATAGAATTCGTTGAGCTCATCCCAACGAGCTTTTTCATCCATGAATTTGGAACGCTTCATGGCCGGCATTGACGCGACATGAAGATCAGAGTACGAAAAGGAGGCAAAAACAAGGCAGTGATCCGAATTACCAAGAGGTGCAAGGATATTAACTTCATACTTGTCAGGGTGTGACGTTAGAAAAAGGTCAAGAGAGTTTGAAAATTGCCCTTCAACGCACGGGATGTGAGTTGGGGCATTTACCACTTGCACTAGGTGATTGTGTGCAGCGAAAAGCTGAACGTATTGACCAGCCAGGAATTATTGTGGACGTTAAAATCACCAGCAATGGCAATTGCACTAGCCGGAAACTTCTCTAAAATTATAGTTATTGAGTCAGAATGTGCGTCGAAGTCATTAAATGAAAAACAAATGAAGATCCAACTATATCAGAGTCTCATACTACCTGTCTTTTATAATAGAGCTGAATGCTGGGTCATATCGCATGTTGATAAAACATCACTGGGAGTCTTCGGGGGAAAAATGCTATGCAAAATAAATGGTTCTATATTCAAAATCGGCGAGTACCGACGACGGATGAACCAAGAGCTGTCTAATCCGCATCGCAACATCGACGTAGTTATGCATATCATAATAGCCCGTTTTCGCTGGCTAGCCCATGTCAGTAGTATGGATCAGAATGAACCAGTGCACAAGGTATTCGAAGACGTACTTGAAGGACTTGAAGGACTCGTACTCGTTGGAAAGGCCTGGTTGGTTGGAAAAACATGTTATCCTAATTTTGTAAGGCTCTTGGCCCCTGTGGGTTATTCGAGAGGCTATGACTGTCATGGTTGGCTGGGATTTAGTCCAATTGGAAGTTCCATTTTTAGATCCCTTGTTGAAAGATTTGAGGCCGTATTGCAGTAATAACGCAGCGAAAATTTACATCCAATTCGTCAATCGCCTCTTGGCTTATCGAGTATGAGTTATTCGGGCATTACGTTCCATAGCAGTAATAGTTGCTCCAATACGCACGACACGACATTTTGGAGAATGCATTTTACCATTTGAAATACAAGTGTTGACCATTAACTGGGCGTAACGTGCGATGCATTTCAAGAACAGAACCATGTTATTCAAAATGAATCTACACAATTTGCAAGTGGTGTTCAGTCGTCAATCATTTCATGATGAAACGACAAAGCAAACTAAACAAAAATCACGTGGCAGCTATCAAATTGAAAATCACTGGAAACAGTATTTACCAGGAATATTCCTCTAAGAACACCCTTTAAAAATTATAATGACAAATTTTGATAATGACAATAGTACACTTTATTGACACGGTACCATTCACTATCTTCTTAAAGAGTTACGCTCATCGCTGATTCACTGACTCTGTCACACTTTAGTGTCACACTTTTTGAACACATACACCAAAAAAACGAAAAAAAAGAGAAAAAATAAAAACATAAACGAAGAAAAAACGAAAAAAACAAAAAAAAGCCAAAAAAAAAACAAAAAAAAAAACAAAAAAAAAACGAAAAATACGAAATAAATCGAAAAACAATTTTCTTGGGGGTGAATGATTCCTTTGCAGAACGAAAGGCATAGGTGAGTATATTAAAATCCCGGAAAGACATACCCCTCTTTTTGGAATGATGCAATTTTCATTTTGAGCCGAAATCGTGTTTGAAAAATGTTCAAAAACTATGTTTGTCAATAGCGCAGCGCAATTTTCAGTTATGGTATCTTCAGTGAAATTGAATTAGACTTGATTTTCGTAGAACATTTCAATCCTCTAGCTCGATTCCTTCAGTGTCCTTTTTGTCGTTATTTCGAGAAATATCAAAAAAAAGTACCACGAAAATGTTGCAAAGAAATGAATATCTTCAACTGTTGCCGCTCCTGTTGGTACTTTTTCAAAACAGTGTTTAGATAGCAACCTAGAATAAACAGCTTGAGGGTTTAAAATGTTTACCTAGAAGTGGGATATTTATATAGATTACGAGTTATTTTCGTCCTTTTTGAAAATCGTTGTGAATCTTAAATTTAAATGCAATAAGGTTTTTGATTTTGTCCTCGGGTTTTCCTACGCAAGTGCACACTATACTTTCTTAAATGCTTTAATCGTAATCTTTATTAATCATACGTTCCATTATACTAATATCGATCATACCCAACGGTGGCCAATTATACTCATTGAAATAACTTTTTATGAGTTTTATTTCAAATTTAAAACGAATAGATAATAAAAATAGATTTTATATACCAATTATGATATTTATATTACTGTTATTTATATTCCCCAAAAACAAGACAAATGAAAAAATACAAAAATAATTGGAAAACGTATAAATCTTTTTTGTATGTTGACACCTGTCTTTCGTCACACTGTTTTGTTTTAACATTGAACTTAGGACATGAGTGTCCTTGAATATCTTCCCCACCTTCAGTGGACTCAATTTAGAAACACGTGCTCGTCGGTCAATCATTCAACAACCCTCATTTATTATTTAATGCTCTTGCTTTGTCATATCTAGTGTCACCTTTCAGCTAATTTTGTTCCCTTTTAAATTAAATATCAGGGTGCTGGTTAATTGGGTAATATGACAATTTGGTGCAGGTGGGGGTTACTTATTTATATATTTTCTACCATAAAAGCAACAAAAATGGGAGATTATATGTGTCCAGTCCTGTTTTGAATGTTTTTGTCCGAATTATGGTGCAGATATATTATATTTTTAGGGTTCTTGATCTGAATTAGTTGACGCTCTTTTTCAGTGATTTTGCACAAATGCCCTAAAATTGTCAAATGCCCAATCTTATATATAAAAGTGATATGTATTAAATTTTTAATGTTGACACCATGTCCAAGAGTAGATATAGGACTCTACCACGTGTGCTTGTCTTTGAACTGGTATATACCAAGTGTGTTCTAAACATTAAACACTTGTCCACGTTTCCACCTAGATACTTTAAGGTGCTTGAAAGTGAAATGATGCAAAATTTCTAGATGGAATTTTCTTGAGTGCATTTTTGAAAGGAACTGGCATTGCTTCCATGACAAAGCTTCCATTTATTTTTAATTTAGAAATGTCATTTCGGGCTGAGCAAAGTGCCTTTTCCATCCACTTTACTACAGAGTTAGAAACTTTTGCATGACATTAAAATACTTTATCATCTCCATAAAAAGCTACATCTTGACTGCTAAATTTAAATTAAAATTTTAAACATATAAGGAATAAAAAAATGTAGATAGCACAGATTGCAGCGGCAGAAAGATATGCTGACAAATCGGTACCTTGATATAATCCTGAACGGGCATAACCCAGAAATCGATTTTCGTGCTTAAGTTCTCCTATCATGGTGGTTATAATCCCCAAATTGCATTATGGGTTATGTTTGCGATACTGAACAGACATAAACTCCAACAGGTTAAGACAGTTTTTTGGGTTTGAGAACCCATAAAACACAATTAAATTCATAAAAAGAATTTGTATTCGAATCAAATATCAAATATTCAAATTCAAAATACTATCAAATATTATACTCAAATATTATACTGTCATACTGGGCTCACTTTCGACGTTTATGATCATTATACTACCAAATTTTCCAAATTTATTTTGAAAACCAGTCATCGATTCGGGCAACTTATAGACGACTTCTTGATTTTTGATGGCGTACGAAATCATCCATCTGAGTACGCCTTCCGTCGAACTGTGGATAGATTTCACGTCACATACTATTTAAATGATGCAATAACACTAACACGTCGAAGGAATGTTCATACGGAGGAGAATATCGCCGCTGTAAACCGAAAGTGCGAAAGAAGATCCAAATTTAACGATTCGTCGAATTGGACTTGGGGCTCTGTCGAATTTTGCGCAAAGATCTTGGCCCACACCCGTATAATACCCAGCGGCTGTAGGAATTAAAGCCAGTATACCATCATAGGCGTTGTTGTTTCACCGATTGGGCGCTGGAGTAGTTGGAAACTGGACCGATGTTTTATCGCAAAATTGTGTTCAGCGATGAGGCTAATTTTTGGCTTAAAGGATTTATCAGTAAACAAAATTTCTGCAAATGAAGTGAAACCCATCCACAACAGACCATATAGACTCCATTAAATCCAGAAAAATTCACCGTTTGGTGAGGTTTACACGCTGGTGGCATCATCGGACGCAATTTCTTAAAAAATTAAGCCGGATCTTGCGTTACGGCCAATGGAGATCATTAGCGCACCATGATAAACGATTTTTTGTTTGAAAATATGGACAAAATTCATCCGGTGCCATACGGCCACCGCAACCATAGATTTATTGAAATCACTAAAAGCTTCTCAAAATACCGTTCGGAATCGTTGTAAAACTGTAGGTCCAATCAGTGAGTGAAAACTGGAAAGCACACAGCTCAGTGATTGTGAGAAGTTCTCCTCTATCCCTCCAAGGGATGTAATGGGAAAATATTTATTTTATTTTTATTTGGCGATAAGTCTATTTCGAGAAATTTACCTGAAAATTGGCCCCCAAGGTCATGCGATTTGACACCTCTCGATTATTTCCTGCGGGACTACATGAAACCACTAGTTTATGCTGATGAACCAGCAACAATTGACGCCTTTGAGGCTACAATTCAGGAATACTCGAAAATGTGATCCAAAATTGTACTTCCAGAATGCGCTTCGTCATGAAAAGCCGCGGTGCCCATATAACCGAAATCATTTTCAAATGTTAATCCCATGAATTGATCTTTCGAATAAAACAATTTTTTTGGCTAAAATTAAATATTTGGTGTTATTCTTTACAATTGCAATTTCTATCGAGTTTAAAACCCACCATTTAAATGAAATTGAATCTTAATGTTAACATTCATTTTATTAGTTCGTAACACGATTAATTCGTACGAATAAATAATATTCTCAAGGAAAATTAATTAATATTAATCATACGCAGTTTTTTCCTGCATTATAAACATTAAGTTATGCGGCTAAATTACAAACGGAATGACTGTCAATAGGTACACTAAATGACTTATTGATTTCCTTAAATATTTATTTATTATTCCATCCTTAAGTTTGTAAAGTTGTAAAATATAATTCTTATTAATCATACGTCTTTCTCATAATTTCATAATCCTTGTAATCCTTAGGACTGTAAGCCGTTAAGGTGTGCAACATCCTTCCAACAAATTATATATTATTACCCACATTTAATTAAACAAATATGTAAATACCAACATATGTCCTTAATGCAAAAAAATATATTAAAATTAAGTATATTACGGAAAACCTGCTCTCAAGTATTCTCTTTATTATCCTCATTTGCAGTTCAACAATTTTTTCATTAAGAAACACAAATTTCCACACTCAAAATTTTAAGAATTTTCTTTATATTCAACCAAACATTTTACTCTTCTCGCAGGCCAAACAACACACACACTCACACACAAGCCTTAGGGTAAGCCATGGCTGTGAAATTGATTAAAAACATTTGGTTTTTTATTAGCTTCTTGAATGTGTTGCACGTATGTGTGTATATCCTTATATCCTTTGTCGCTGCCTCTTGGGTAGGAAAAAAATATTTCTTTGAATTGCGTTAAATTTGTTTAACATCTAGTCAGCGCCATATCTTGTATGCAAAGGTCTATTAAAACGACACATTTCCTTTTTGAAAATAATAATAAGCATGCATGACAATTTAGAAATGTTTGTACACGTCCTTCTTATTAATACTCGAAGATTAGGACTTTTTTAAAAGCACACATTTGTATGAGATGTTTTTTTAGGATGAAAATTTATTTTCTTGATGGTTTCCATTAATTCCCTCAAGTGCTGTGCCATGCGTGTCAAAGCTTGAAATACGATGTACACAATTATTTCTACGAAAATGTGTGATAACGCTTTCATGTTTGTGATCAAATTAATAATGTGCATTAATAGTAATCATACGACTTGTGTACCCAATTACACAGAGCGTATAAGCAATATATACAATTTATTTGATAATCACACTGAAAGATATATTTATTGTCATTTCCTTTGCATGGTATTATTATAGGAATCAAATCAAGTTGGGATTGTAGTCTCAATCAATTTTTTAGCACGTAGTAATTACCGTAATAAGTTTATGAAACTAAACTAAATGAGATAATTCAAAGGGATGATAATCTCTACGGTTTTACCAAACTATATATAAATCTCGGCCGGCTGTGGTGCAATAGTTACAGTGCGTGCCTCTTGTACATGAGATAATGGGTCCGATCCCCGCTCTTGCCACCTTAAAATTTTTCTTTCGGCGATGGTAACTTCGTATAGTGACGACGACACTATCGAATATTTATACTTCGGAATATTTATAAAGGGCGGTAACCTCGCTTATTATTTAGCCACGAAGAAGATTGTCACAAGATTGTCCGAACCCGGTATAAAACCGTGCATCCCAATCAGTGAGTATACAACTAGAAAGGGTATAGCTCACTGGTAGTCAGAAGCTCTCATCAATTCTTCATGGGAAGTAATGGGCAACCATTTTGTTCCTTTATTAAAATATATTTCAAAAATCATACGTTTAGGTGGTCAGTTATAATAGTAGCCAATAGTGATGCACAGAATCGAGGAACCGGTTCTGCAGAATCGGTTCTTTAACAGACCGAACAGACCGGTTCTTACAAGAACCTAATAACGGTTCCAAAAAAACCGAAAACCGTTCCAAATGGACCGAAATACGGTCCCAAATGGACCGAAATACGGTTCCAAATGCACCGAAATACGGTTCCAAATGAACAGAAAATGGTTCTTAAGGAAACAAAAAACTAAAACGGTTCCGAAAAGGCCAACAAACGATTCTAACAGTACTGAAAACTGGTTAAAAAAGAACCGGTTTCAGGATAACAAGACTCGGTTTAAAAGGATCCAAAAGTGTTAACCTTTTAGGGTATGAAAATGTGAAATTTTTTCAAATTTTATATTCTTTATGAAGATATTACACTTAGCCTCTCTGAGACAGCAATTTGCTGAGAGCCGGAACCGGTCTAAATGCCCGGTTCTTTTCGGAACCGGACTCGACAGAACCGCACATCACTAGTAGCCAATTCGACGGTTTTACGTGTTTATATATGACGATTTTAACTGGGTTCAATGTGTGGATGGTTAATTGCACATTAAAAGCTACTTTTGCGTATACAAAAAACTCCTCGTGGGTAATAGATACATATATAAATCATACGGGTAATTCCAAAATATTTCGACCCACTCCAGGACCCGATCCCTGTAGAATTGTATGAAATTTGGACCATACGAATTCTATGACATCAGAATTGAGTCAAAATTCATAGTTGTTTTTGGTTTATGGTTCGTTCTGAAAAAATGACCTGAGTTTAAAATGGCATATCTTTGAAATGCGTTAATGGATTGCAAAATGTTAGATATCTTTGTAAAGCTTGCAAAAACCGCTTTAATAATAGTCCATACAACAGTGATGTCGTTATGGTTCAATGATATTGAAAACTCCATAGTATCCTTTATCCTTGAATATCCTGGCATAACGTCACTTTAATTTTTGATTTCCTCCACCAAAAAGAAAGTCCATCTTTTTCTCTACATCACAGCCGAATTAATTTCCTAATAGGATCTCCATGGGATCAATAGATACATAAGGTTTGGTAAAAACTGATCGAGTTTTGTTGTTTTAATTCAAGTAGTGTCTACGTATAACACAGTGATACAGAAAAGACTAAAGTAGGAATACGTGGGA
Source organism: Phaonia tiefii (assembly GCA_963931995.1). Lineage (NCBI taxonomy): Eukaryota > Metazoa > Arthropoda > Insecta > Diptera > Muscidae > Phaonia > Phaonia tiefii. The sequence goes on along the minus strand of OZ008369.1, from coordinate 263,019,890 downwards.
AGTGATAGTATTTTTCTTGTAGGTATTGTCGAGTGAAACAAGAATCTACTTGTGAAATTTACCAAACACCCCGGGTTCAAAATACTGATTTTTGTTTTGACTTTTTTTTGGAATTACCCATACGCCTAGTTGATAAATTTAATTAAAATCAATTATACGTCGCAATACTACCTAAACTATCATTGCAACGAGGTAGGCCATTTTAGCGTAGAACCTTTGGTTCGAATTATATGACGTATGATTTATATTATATGACACATAAATTAAATCAATCATACGCCATTGTAATACATACGAAACAATATTGATAATACGATGTGGCAATTTATGTAAGAAATTAAACGTCTAGGTGGTCACTTCAAATTTGAACCAATTATACAATTTAAACTCGTGCATGAAAGGATAGACTCTCATTAGAAGCCAAATCGGAATATGCGTTAAACATATGATAGATAATAAAGGTATTTCTATTAATTATACGCCTAGTTGAAATATTTGGATTCAAATTAATTATAGGTCGCAACAATTTACACAAGTATCGTGGCGCATAAGTATATGGGTGATTGTTCGGAAATTGTTATTTTTCAGATAGCAATTTTTCCAAACCTCGATATGTCTGCAGTACCATTTTTTTACGTTTCTGAATGTTATCATGGTCCAAAAGTATGATCTGAAGATCACTATACTACAACACCAAAGCAATCGAAGTTATGGAGCATTGATGGTATTCCGATGCCACGGTAGTGACTGCCTGAAGGAAACTTGACAAATCAAAGTGTTGATATGATAAAACAATTTTATTGATTTGTTATCCAATTTTTATGTGTAAAGCCTCAGTCACAATGACAGTCTGGCTTAATATATCGATTTATTCCGAAACCACTGAGATTTATATTCAACATGTCAACATGTCAAATACTTCACTCTCGTTTTGCTAGCTCTTCGCAAAAGCCTACTGTGTTGCCAGGTCTTCGCAAAAGCCTACTGTTGTTGTCAGGTCTTTGCAACAGCCTACTCCCCTTTAATCATTCAGTGACCATTATTTATCAAACCAGAAATCATTATTTATCAATTTTAGTCAGTATTGGAAACTATATGACACGGTTGTGACAGCCACGGTTGTGACAGCCACATTTGTGACTTTCAGTGTTTAACCTAACCGCGCTCCAGACCGGTTTGGAATTCGACAAGTTCCAAAGACAATGAAGTTCAGGCAATGAAATATTACTTTCATAACCGGGAATCAAGCCTAAATATCGTACGGCATATGTGAATCATAAGAGAACGGTTCTGACGTATTATTTTGTGACTTAGCTTTTCAATTTTTCGAATTGAATTCCCCTTCGTATACATGTGCGTGTGTTGACTTCTGTCGGTGTAAATACTGCCACTACCCCCTCCACTCCAAAATGCCAGCAAGTGGGTCATATTGAAACCCCGGAGATGGCGCCACCACAGTCGAATTCAAATTGTACAAAATTCTGACAAAACTGTTGGACAGACTTCGTGGACCGTTCAATAACCATGGCGTGCATATTCCTCCAATTTTTTTGCGTAGAATTGTAAATCTAAATGTCCCTTAGAACATATATGCAGGTAACTTCTTTCAAGCCACGTCCTTGACGGATATTACTGCTGAAGTCCTGAATTCGATACGGAGGACAGGCCATGGTTGTGACATTTTGAACAGTTTTTTCTCCCTAAAACCGACTTACACGGTTCAGAATGGAATGTGTTTCATGGAAATAATAGAGTACCATCGTAGCTTCGGAAACATGTCGCAATTTAATCACCATTCGACCATTTTAGGGTGGGAAAATTCAAAGGACGAGAAAATGACAATTTCCGAACAATCACCCATATGCGTTAAACATATGGTGGATAATAAAAGAATTTATATTAATTATACGCCTAGTTGATATACTTTAATTATAATTAATTATACATCACAACATTTTAGTATCGTGGCCAGCGGTGGTGCAACGGCTAGTGTCCGCGGCTGTTGTGCGAGAGAACGTGGATGCGATCCCTGCTCTGACCACCTACCACTTCACTTCTTTCGACGACGGTCAACTCGCTTAGTGACGGCGACACTATCGAGTAATAAGCTATGAAATAGGTTATCAAAAAATCGTTAGGAACCGGTGTAAAGCTATAGGTCCCAATCAGTGAAAGAAACCCAGAGAGCGCACAGCTCAGTGATTGTGAGAAGCTCTCCTCTATCCCTTCAAGGGATGTAATGGGAAAATATTTGTTTATTTATTTATTTTATCGTGGCTGTATGATCGGTCAATTTCGCGTAAACCCCTGTTTCGAATTACGAATCCTATGGATATCAACTAAACACACAAATTTAATAAATTATACGCCATTGTAATGTATACGAAATAATATCGATAATACAATGTGGCGATTGTTTATTAAATGCCTATGTGGTCAGTGCAAATTTAACCCCATTATACAGTTTAAACTCTTGCATGAACGGATAAACCCTCATTAAAAGCAGTTTCGAAATACGCGTTAAACACATGGTGGGTAATAAAGGCATTTATATTCATTATACGCCTAGTTGATATGTTTCAATTAAAATCAATTATACGTCGCAATAATTTACATACGTAACAGGTGCCAAAATAAATCTTCGGTGCCGTGGTGGTCGGTCAATTACGCGTAAAAGTTTACTTTGAAATATCAGCCATCATATCACTTTCTATTTACTATACTAATAAAATCAATCATACGCCTTTGCAAAAATACTCGAGATACATATTTTAGTAATTTTAGAAACATTTTAGTAAACCCTTAAATTGTCATTGCAGGTTGTTCTTAGAGGGACTCGTAAAAAACCTACTACTAAACCCATATCATATGAATTTCTGTTAACAATTCTAACGTATATTTGAATTCAAATCAATTATACGTAGGGATCATAGAGAATGGTAGGCGAGTAAAAGGACTGGCTCGCGTTAATCGCTAATTAAAGAGTGGCCCCTTATTTAGACTGATAGATCTACTTCGAAACAAACACCCAAGTACCAACGATATTAATTAATCTAGCTGCCAAAGAAATTATATTAATCATGCGTCTAGGTGGCCAATTCAAATGTAAACCAATTTTACAGTCAAAACTTGAATATGAAATATAGTAAATATAGTTCATTAAAACCCACTTCGAAATATATACTAGTCTCATCATGAATAATGTGGGTATCAATATCAAGCATACGCCTATTTGATAAGTAGCAATTAAAATTAATTATACGTTGTAATAATGTACATAAGTGCCAGGCGCAAACCTAACTCTCGTTGCAGTGTGATCAGTCATTTACACTATTAAGTATAATATGACTTTCCATTATCATACTTATTAAATCAATCATACGCCTTGGTAGCAAATACTCATTAATATCAATAATACGGTAGTAAGCACTTCAACTGTCATTGTCATCATAAGAATTTGTATTAACAATTCTAACGTATATTTGAATTCAAATCAATTATACGTAGGAAACGTAGGGATGGTAACAGAGTATAACGACTGGCTCATGTTAGACGTCCATTAAAGAGTGGCTCCTTATTTAGACGGATACAACTACTTCGAAAGAAACACCCAAGTACAAACGATATTAATGAATCTATCTGCCAACGAAATTATATCAATCATACGCCTAGGTAGTCAGCTAAAATGTAAACCAATTATAAAGTTAGACCTCGAACATGAAATATTTTAGTTCATTAAAATCCACTTCGAATTATGTATTAAACTCATGATGACTGATATGGGTATTTATATCATGCATACGTTATAATACTGTAGATAAGTGCCAGGCGCAAACCTAACTCTCGTTGCAGTGTGATCAGTCATTTACACTTAGTCGATGTAGAAATATTAATTATAATATGGCTTTCCGTTATCATACTTATTACATCAATAATACGCATTTATGACAAATTCACATTAATATCAATAATACGGGTTACACAGTTTAGTAAACACTTAAACTGTCATTGCAGGGCGTTCTAAGATGTGCAAGAAAACACCTACATCTAAACAGACTTCTTATGAACTTCTATTGAAAATACTTACGTATATTTGAATTCAAATCAATTATACGTAAGGAGCAGAAAGTAGGTAGCAGTGTATAAGGAATAGCACAAGCTAAGCTTCCATTAAAGAGTGGTATTATATGCACACAGGTACAACTACTTCGAAACAAGCACCCAAATACCAACGATTGTAATGATTACATCTTCCAAAGCAATTATATCAAACATACGCCTAAGTGGTCAGTTCAAAGTTAAAGTAATTTTACTGTTAACACTCGAGTATGAAATATATATGTTCATTAAAATCTAATTCGAATATATATATAAACGCATCATGACTAATGTGGGTAGTTATATCAAGCATACGCCTACTTAGTAAATGGCAATTAAAATTAATTATACGTTGCAATAATTGACATAAGTGACAGGCGCAAATTTAAACTACCGTTACAGTGTTTTCAGTTATTTACACATAAAAATTGTCCTATGTGTATAACCGATAATATGTCTTTCTATTTGTCATGTTAATTAAATCAATCATACGCCTTTGTGAGAAATACTCAAGAATACTATGATGTAGGAATTTAAGTAAGAATGTAAACTGTAATTGCACGGTGATTGGTGATGTTCTCGTAAAATCCATTCCTAAATACGCGTCATGTATCATTCCATTAATATAACTTTCGTAGGTTTGAATTCAAATTAATTATACGTAGGAAGAAGTTAAACATAAGAACATTAAATACATCGCGGATAATAAAGGTATTTTTATTATTTATATATCATACGCTTAGATAATAGATTTCAATTAAAACTAATTATACGTCGCAATAATTTCGATAAGTGGCAGGCACAAGCCTATACTGCCATTACAGTTTGGTTGATCGATTTCACGTAAAAATTAGTTTCGAATTATATATCCTATGACTTTCAAGCAACCGTACTAATTAAAATAATTATACTCCTTTACAATAAACACGAAATAATATCAACAATATGACATAGGAACTGCCGGAAGCAACTCAATTGTTATTCAGACTTCAAAGACTTCAATTGCTTCCGGCAGTTCCTGTCTCATATTATTGATATTATTTCGTATTTATTGTAAAGGAGTCGTTCAATTTATACGTACAAATTTACTTTCAAATACACATTAACCATGCCGGGGTATGTTTGAATCCAACTCAACAATACATAGAAAGATTAAGCAGGTTAGGGAGATTAAAGCACTGTTTTGAATTCAAACTTCCCATAAATTAAGGATCTACACTGCAATTGCAGGGTGATAGGGGATTTTTTTTGTAAAAACTACTCGTAAATACACGTCATATGTCTTTCCGTCAATATAACTTACGTATGAACTTTTTCCGATTTGAATATTCCACATTTATCGTTAGTATAGTTATTTTTGTTCAAAATTCAAGCTTGAAGTCACGTATGTTAAGATCTTTAAAAGCATCGGGGATAATAAAGGTATTTGTGTATATCATACGCCTAGTTGATAAACTGCAATTAAAATTAATTATACGAAACAATATTTTATACAAGTGGCATGCAAAACCCTAAGCTGTCATTGCAGTTTGCTTGGCAATTTCCACATACAAATATGTCCGAATTAAACATCATATATCTTATAACCAACCGCACTAATTGAGTTAATCAACGGCTTTTTACACAATACGCAATAATATCAATAATACGACGTTGGTATTTATGTAAGAAGTTAAAGTGTCATTAAAGGTGGTCGTCGCATTTACACGTAAATATCTACTTCTAAACACACATCATATGATTTTTTTATTAACCATATTAACGAATGTTTGAATTCAAATCAATTGTATGTAGGGACAATAAGCAGGGTAGGGAGTATACGGACTGTATCGAGTTGAAATTTCCCTTACAGTATGGCCATTTCCTTGCACCGATAGAACTACTTCGAAACATAGACCTAGGTACTGAAGTAATTAATTAATATATCTACCATTGTAATAATATCAACCATACGCATATGAGGTTATCAAATGATTATATTCAATTAAAATTCAATATACATCACAATAGTTTACATAAGCGATAGGCATACACCTAAACTCTGGTTGCAATGTGGTCAATCATTTACACATCAAAATCGACTTAGAAATATAAATCATCATATGACTTTATGTTTAGCATAATAATTACATCAATCATACGCCTTTGTGACAAATACTCGTAAATAATACGAAGTAATATTGAAGTTTTTATTATAACAAAAATGTTTCGTGTTCTTTTTATGCACTTTCTCTATACTAAAGCTTCATTATACTGGTAAAATTTTATAAAAACAAAGCATAATTCATTTTTGTTTTAATAAAAACTTCTATATATGGATGCCAATTAAAAGCAATTTCTAGGTAAACATTAAAGGCATTGCAGGAAATAATGGTATTTATTTTTATCATATGAGTCTTCTTTAACCATATTATTGAATAAAAATCAATTATACGTAGGGAGAATAAAGACAACAGGGAGTCTAAGGACTGGCATGGGTGTAACCTCCCTTAAAATGTGGCCATTTACTTTCACCGATAGGAGAACTTCGAAACATTTACCAAGCTACCGAAGTAATTAGATAATATATCTACGGTAGCAATTATAATTAATCATACGTCCATGTGGTCAGTTCGAATTTAAATCAAATATACAGATTAAAATCGTATATATATGGATATATGTCAATTAAAATGATATATAGATTTGTGCAGGAAATAACGGTATTTAGTTTTATGAATTAAAATCATTTAATTTTTATTTAATGTTTGAGAAGTTCATACTACAAGCGTACAAGGTCAGAAATAAGTTTGTAATGTGAAAAATGGTTGCATTTTGTTGGAGGAATAGACAATTCAGATAAACACACTCACTGGCATGACATGTTTCGAACTTTCGAACAAGTTCATTCATCTGATGCCCAGCTACTCTGTCTGAACTGATATCACCGGTAGATCATCAATCATTTATATACAAACACGTTTGATAAATTTTTACATATACGAATTATTATCGAACGAAAATCCCTATGTATCAATTCATACAGAACACCCTAGTTATTCCAACACAAGAACAGAAAGGTTTCTTCCTCCATGTTCATCTCTTCCTCCTATTTTCTCGCAAGAATGAAGTGCTTTGAGGTTAGTTTTTTTTTACCAAAGTCACTTTATAATCATGATCAATTTTGTACTTAAATCTCGACTTTAAATGTCAAAGTAGTTGTATATCATAAAATCCGCAAAGCGTATTAAAGTCCAATCCAAAAATTATTTTTGAATCATTACCAAGATTAAAATTATTAAGTTAAATAGTCACTCTAGATATTAAAGAACTAAATTATGTCTATATCGCAACACCCTTAATCTATTATTTCTGAACCGGAAATGTCACTCTGTTCTCCCTATGTAAACAACTACTTCGAAATATACATAATGAGCCCCTAATTATATCAATCATACACCTAGGTGATTAGTTTAAATTTAAATCAATTATACGTAGGCAGAGTTTATGAAGAGGTTTGGGATTCATACGAAATATGTCACCAATGTCATTTTACTCAATATAAAAATAATGTATTACGTTAATACACCTACGTCATAAGTTCGTAAATATATAGGCGCAAAGTCGAACTTTAGTAGAAGTTAAGTCAATTATTTTGAAATAGAAGGCTACTTCAAACTGCAAACAGTGGCAGTCAACAAAATCGAAAGAAATTATAATAATTATACGCCTATGTGTTATGTTTATATTGATATCCATTGTAAGTGGTATAAATCATAGATGAAGAAAATAATAGATATAGCGCGACCATTGGCAACTTTGTTCACTAGGTGGTGTCCTGTACTACTGTCACTTTCACTGAAGTTTTCCATAATTCTCATTGACGTTTATTCAAAATTGTGGGAAATTTTTGTGAAAGTAATTTAAACAAGGGAAAATGTGACAACATTTAAATGATTTTATATAATAGCATTTGTTTCTTACATAAAACACTATTTCAAAGCCATGAGGCATTTGTTGCGATATCAATAGGAGGAAACCCGTAAGACCGCCCAAAGATGAACATCCAGGAATGCCTTTTTAATTTAAAAACTTCCCCGCCCAAAAACTATAGCAACTCTTTGGTCGCAGATGCCAAAACTATTAGAAAACTCTCAACAAGGAATGGAAAACTCTCAACAAGGAATGGTAGGCACAACCAATTTATTAGGACATAGACGGTGGTGACATGGCTTTGCAATTCGATTGCAATCAGATATTCTTCTTTAAGTAACTTGTTATATTCTTGATATTTTTGTTGAAAATTACTTTTTTTTAATCGAAATTTTAGAATTTTTATTGTCACATTTTTTGACTTTTTTGGGGATCAAAAAAAATCCCATTTATTGCTTCAACGACATCTAGAAAATTACCCATTACACTAAAATTCTCCCAACACTTGTGCTTCATCTATTTGTTTACTTTATCTATGGTATAAATTGTCGGGAAATAAATAAATAAATAGGAAAACAAATAAGAAGTTGTGAATAAAAAGTGTAATCGCAGTGTGTTCGCTGATTTTGACATAAAAATCTACTTAGAACTACAAAAAAAATACATTTCTGTCATTAAAATGAATTATATCACTTATACGCCTACGAGTGTAGTTTGCATTGATATTAATTATGCGTCATAAAAATAGTCATGAGTAGGCAATGGCTAAGCCGTTTTGCTGTCTGTATTGACATATTCAAACATTGATAAATCAAAAATTTCAATTTTTTTGGGAAAATCATCAAATTTTTACATATTTTTTTGAAAAAGGACCAATCGATAACTAAGCCATTTATCGAAAAATGTTATTTAATGTTACAAATTTACCTTCTGATTCACTATCAGAAAAAATTATTTATTTGCGGAAAATTTAAAAAATATATTCGATAAATTTTGAAAATTTTAACAGCTGATATCTCGCTAACTAAGCGAGCTTCCGCACAAGTTCAATTACACCGGTTTTCTCCAAATATGGGTATTTTATATTTTGTATTTAAAATCTTCTCTTCCGCCACCTCCATACCTTTTTTCGCGAGTTTTACCAACTGGTACCACCACCTCCATACCAGTTTTGCCATCGACATCCAGCCTGCTGCATCGTTGGCAATTCGTACAATGCACAAAATCGCAGCAATTTAAAAAATATTATAAATTTATTGATATAAACATTAAATATTAATCATACTCATCGTTGGCCAGTTAAAACGTGGGCGGATCAATAACTGCGTGACTTTTTAACTGAGACAAAGTTTTTTTTTGCAAAAAAAATTATTTTTCAACATAATCTCCTTTTAGCTCAATAGACTTAGTCCAACGTTTCTCCAATATTTTTATCCCTTCCAAAAAATAGGATTTTTCGAGGTCCATAAAATAGGCATTTGTTCGAACATCGTTGGAGCTAAATCTCTTTCCACCGAGCCATTTCTTTTGGTTTGGAAATAGGAAATAGTTACTGGTGGCTAAATCCGGAGAATATGGCGGACGAGGTACCAATTCGTAGCCCAATTCATGGAACTCCAAACAAACCTTTGAAGTTGTCATACGATTGTGTTTACAGTCAATTGAGAGCAAACGCGGCACCCATCTTGGAGACAGCTTTCTTAAACCCAACTGTTCATTTAAAATCGAAACCACACTGTCATATGAAATGCCTATGGCACCAACAATCTCACACACTTTTACTCTTCGATAGGCCAATATCATATCGTGAAAAAATTTCGAAATTTTAAGGTGTATTGACCTCAATTGGCCGCCCAGAACGTTCAGCGTCATTTGTACTTGTGCGACTACAACGAAAGTCAGTAAACCACTTTTTTTTACCATTGAAATCGATGGTGCAGAGTCCCCATAGTATTTATCAAGTTTTTCCTTGGTTTGATTGAGGGGTTTTTTTTCGCAAAAAATAATGTTTAATGAGGACTCGAAATTCCCTTTGTTCCATTTAAAAAAAATGCACCAGGTTGTATGGTTTGAACAGCTGTTAAACGCAAAGTCAATGACGGAACTTGCTCAAAATTTGACAGTAGTTTAACAGCAGGTGGTTCTTGAAGGGAGCAGTGTTGCATTTGATATAACTACGAGGGAAGTTCGAAAAGTCACGGACTTATTGATTCCCCCTCCAACAACACTTATACGTCACATGTCTCACATATACCTTTGGTATTATATTTCCCATTAGGAGCAACAATTTGCAACCGTGACTTCTACGTGGCAATATGATTTCCGGACACGACTCTGCTGAGAAAGTTGTGACAAAAAGGCAAAAGTTTCGGCATTGCTTTGGAGGGGCACATTTTTCTTTCGTAGATGGTGATGTCCGAAGTGTTTGATTGCATTCACGATGAACCTGACGCTACTAAGACGCTTGGGTTCATTTTAAATCACGAAAGTGACAATTTACGTCTTGTTTTACTCAATTATTAAGCACTGCGTCTTGTCTTCGATTGCTCGTCTTTATAATCCTTTGGATTGGTGAGGCTTAGTTGTCACAAAAGCCAAGATTTTCATGCAACTTGTCTTGAAGCTCCAGCTTCATTTGGATGAAAATCTGAACCAATCGTTACATTCGTCATGGTTTACATAGACATATTTCGAAATTCGATTCTGTTCACCACTGCCATATTCAAATTCAAAATAAAAAACCCATTCCTTCCCTGATTCCCTGCACGTATCGAAGTGCGGTCCCAGTTGGGAGATGTCCAATATTTTTCACTGTGCTCTAAGTCGGGAGTAGCTCCCTTAAAAATTCTTATGATGCCAAAGTTTGAGCTGTCTGCAGCGTGTCTTCTAGCGGAACTTGTGCACTTAGTTGTCAAGATGCTGTCATTTATCTATGAAATTCAATGCTGGTCCGACTAAGGGTGGTGCTGTCCTGGATTCGAAAGCAGCCATCAAACTTCAACGTTTTAGTATCCAACAGTCTCTCGAAAACAACCGCTCGCAGATCAAATGTTGAGGCATTATAATTCTACAAATTTGAACCCTGCTGATGTTCAGCATATTCTGCATATCTATGGAAAGGCAATCACGCTTATCCTTGTAATAGGAATTTTTAAACAATGCTTGTTCATCTATTTGTTCCAATTTTCCAGCTTAACCTTTCCCTGCATATCTTAGTGTTCTTATGCGCACAACAATTTTGCGAAAACTGAAATCACAGCTGATTGTGGTGTATTCATGAATTCTAATCAGATTTTTCCTATAAGTTTTTGTGGCTATTACTTCCAACCAAATACAAACTTTACGACACTTGAAATGTAACATCAAATATTAATATTTGTTAGTACCCCTACGACAATTTGAGCCTTTCCCTCTTCCCCATTCAACCAACACGTTTTACCATGTCATAATTTGGAATATTAAGGAAATTCAAATGTATCTGAAATTAAGGCATATATACCTACAGAAGACATCTTAGTTATACGTAACAAGTCCTGTCAGTAATTCAATCTAAAACACAAAGGAGATGACTACATATTCTTGATATACAGATACATATATATATATGTATATCCTTCTGTTAATGCTTCATTATAATATCCTTATAGACGCATATACACGCACACATAAGATGATTATTATAACATCCCCATCTTTAGTACTGCTGTCGCTTCCTTGCTTGTGTTTATTCATTTAATTAACAAGCTTAGAAGTCCTTAGTACAAGATGATCTTAACACCTCTCAAGCTGTACTATTATTCACTTAAGTGCCTAAGATTCTTATAAATTCATTATCTCAGTTCTATTCACATCTCTAGCAGCAACATCAACATCATCATCATCATTTTCGCCATCTTCATACTTCTGTCAGCACCTGTAGTGCTGCAGCTTTAAATAAATAACTATAACGACATTTTCTTTACAAATGTTAAAGCAGAAGTTTGTCTGTAATTTATACGCCACTATATGAAATGGCTTTAAATGGATGTAAGTTTATTTAATGTATTTTACAATGCTAAATTCTTTAGTTTATCTGATAATTATTCATGATTTGTACAACAAAACTTTGTAAATTTGTTGATACACAAAATTAAATATTAATCATACCCATCGTGGGCCAGTTAAAATTCATAACACTTATACGTTACATGTCCCACCTAAAGTTATTACAGTAAAAAGTTTAAAATCCTAAATATTTTTAGAAATACAATAATATTGACCTCGAACTCACCTTAATATTATTATTTTTATACTGAAAGAGAATCGAGTTCATCTTATTATATTATTTTTAAATTGAAGGAGAATGGTCTAGAAATATCAATTTTAAAATCCTAAGTTTATTGTTGTATCCAATCGTTAATCCTAATTTGTATCCATCATACCCCTTAAAATCAACAAAACTTATACGTCACATAGTCCCAGGAAAGTTAATATATTAAAATTACGATAACGAATACAGCAACAACCTACAATAATCACAAGAAACACAGAAAGTGCACTAAATATATTTGAAACTCCCTAATCTAGTACATTATCCAACCCTTAACCCTGCTGTTAGATTAGGACCATTTGGTCCAAATTTTTTCTGTTTTCCCTTGTAACTTTGGAACGGTGATATATACTGACTAAATTTTTCTGCTAATGGGGTCTTTTAATAAAACAATGTTATGTGCGAAAATTAAATTTTCTAACTTTATTCAGGACTGAGAAAAATACAAAATGACGAATCTTAGGTTAGAGGACCATTTGGTCAATAGTACATTTTTTCATTACCAAGCGAATGTAAATTCATGTCAAATATTTAGAAGATGTTTTTGATATGTCAAATACTTGCTTTAGAAATTATTGAACCAAAATAGTTACAAAGGATAAGATAAAATTATTATTTTGGATGAAAATTCCAGTATGGACCAAATGGTCCCTCAACCTAAGATTCGTAAATTTTTTCATTACCAAGCGAATGTAAATTCATGTCAAATATTTAGAAGATGTTTTTGATATGTTAGCGGATGTTTTTGATATGTCAAATACTTGCTCTAGAAATTTTTGAACCAAAATAGTTACAAAGAATAAGATAAAATTATTATTTTGGATGAAAATTGCAGTATGGACCAAATGGTCCCTCAATCTAAGATTCGTAAGTTTTTTCTAATCTAACAGCAGGGTTAATCCCGATTTGTATCGCCATTTTGAAAGTTTGTTGATATACAAAAATAATTATTAATCATACGCATCATTGGCCAGTTCAAATTAATAACACGTATACGTCACAGACCCCAGGTAAAATTACAGTGGCGAAGGTAGCATAAAATCACAATAGTTACGGAAAGTACGTAAAGTCTACTTAATATAGATTAAAATCCTAAATATTTGAAGAACTACAACAATACTGATCTTGAGTTCAAGTTATTATTATTATTTTTAACAAAATTTTACCACCTTGGGAACACGCTCAGGAAAAACCCCAAAAATGGCATCCTTTATGTTCACAGAATGTAGTACAAGTGGTCCGAAAGGGATAAGTTACCCCTAAGGCCCAAAAGATCAAAAAATCCGATGCCTGTGAGTCGAGACCGTTTTTCTATATTTCAATACCCACAAAATAGTCACGAGAAGCACATAAAGTGCACTTAATGATTTTGAACATCCTTAATCTGGTACATTATCCAACCCTTAATCCCGATTTGTATCGCCTTTTTGAAAGTCTGTTGATATACAACATTAATTATTAATCATACGCATCATTGGCCAGTTCAAATTAATAACACGTATACGTCACATAGCCCAGGTAAAATTACAGTGGCGAATGTAGCAAAAAATCACAATAGTCACGGAAAGTACGTAGATTACGTAAAGTCTACTTAAGATATTTTAAAATCCTAAATATTTGAAGAAATACAACAAGGCCTCGAGTTAAAGGTATTATTATTTTTTTGGCAAAATGTTACCACCTTCGGAACACGCTCTGGAAAACCCCCAAAAATGGCATCCTGTTTGTTCACAGAATGTAGTCCGAAAGGTGTAAGTTGCCCCTAAGGCCTAAAAGATCAAAAAATCCGATGCCTGTGAGTCGAGCCCGTTTTTCTGTATTTCAATACCCACAAAGTAGTCACGAGAAGCACATAAAGTGCACCTAATATATTTGAACATCCCTAATCTAGTACATTATCCAACCCTTAATCCCGATTTACGGCGCCTTTTTGAAAGTTTGTTGACATACAACATTAATTATTAATCATACGCGTCATTGGCCAGTTCAACTTAATAACACGTATACGTCACATATCCCTGGTAAAATTGCAATGGCGAACGTAGCAAAATATCACAATAGTCACGGAAAGTCTACTTAATATATTTTAAAATCCTAAATATTTAAAGAAATACTACAACAATACTGAACTCGAGTTCAAGTTATTATTATTATTTTTGGCAACATTTTACACGCGCTGGGAAAAAAAACAATAAACGGCACCCCCTTTTGAATTGTTCACAGAATACAGTACAAGTGGTCCGAAAGGGATAAATTGCCCCTAAGGCCGAAAAGATCAAAAAATCCGATGCCTGTGAGTTGAGCCTGTTTTTCTATATTTATATATTATCGATTTTTTTTTACAAATATGCATGTATTGGTACTCAAATCAAAGGAAATCTTACGATTTCATTGGTGGTATTGATTCCTCTCTACGTGGCTCGTACCGTGTGCTAAACCTATTTGAAAATCGATAAATTCCATCCATTCCATTCCATCTAGGCGCTCAAATTCAAATTCCCTCTGTACCTTAAGTCGAATTTGGCGCAATTTTTTGGCGACTCACAGCCATCGCATGTGAAAACTAATGGCACCAATGAAATCGAAGGATGATTTCCTTTCATTTAAGTACCAACACTTACCTGTAAGTTTTATTCAATTTTTTATTCAATTTTTTGGGCCTTAGGGGCAATTTCCCCCTTTCGGACAACTTCTTCCCGACTCAGGAGCTCAAGTCAAATAAAACTGCATATGTATTCAGTTTTTTTCCTGCGCTTGTCCCCCAGGTCGTAAAATTCAACCATATTTTTAAATTGCAAGAGAATAGTCGACAAATATAAATATTTAAATCCTTAGTCTATTGTTTTATGCAATCGTTAATCCTGATTCGTATCGATAAATTTTTACAAGTTTGTTGTGCATTGGATGGACATTGTTTATCTGTATTATGGGCACCTATAGTGTGCGCGGCTCCTGTACATGAGAATGTGGCTTCGATCCCGGATCTGACCACCCTACATTTCTCTCGACACTATCGAGTACTTAGCCATGAAAAAGTTTCTCGAAATACCACTCGGAACCCGTGTAAAACTAGAGTTCCCAATCAGTGAGAGTAAAAAGTAAACTGGAAAACGCAGCTCTCCCCAATCCCTTTATGAGATGTAGTGGGAATTTAAGCAAATCGGCCAATTTAAGTAAATCGGAGGACCCTTTAAATGCTCTGGCCTATGAACTAAAGTCACCTATTCTGATAGCACTCACCCCACTAAAGTGTCAACAAAACAACTCATATTCCAACGATGTATAATAGAGATGATAGCTTGCCACAACATCACCGCCCACCATCGTCATCGCTTTAATTTGAACCCGGTCCGGAAGTTCCATAAGAGATTTGGGAACTCTCTTTTGACCCCTTTTCCCAAATTCCAGAAAGGGATTTGGAGCTTGCGCTCTTATAAGAGAAGCGTACTACGTATTACACTTCTGGGATTGAGGAGAACTCCTCGCAATCCCTGAGTTGTGCCCTTTCAATTTCACAGCTTATCACCTTCTCATTTAAAGCGTTTTCGGACGGTTTTGTATTGGGGAAGCTTTTTTCATTGGTACTTACTTGAAAATGTTTTCCTTGCTAAACAACTTGTCATTTGTCGAAATAAATAAAAAATATTTATAATTTTTATTAATTATACGTACTAGTGTTCAATAATTAAGACTACGCATACAACGCATTATTTGCTAATAGTTAATATTATTCAGAAATATAAAATTGTATAACAAATTACTGGGTTGTTCTTTGTCAGAATATAGGAGAAAATAGTGAAACACTCTTACATGGAGAGGTCTTAACCAATTCAGGACCTTTATGATACAACGTAGCACTTTGTTCGGTCTGAATCGTTGAACCACGAAATTGCCCCCTTGAGGTTAAGAGAGGTATATCAGTTTGTGACGCAGCTACGCAGTACGATCTTAAGATAATTTAAATATTACATGATGTAAAATTTGAAATAATTTATTCTAGTCAAACATGTCCTTTTATTTATTCCCAACAGCTTTTACATTAATGAGAGCCCAGTAATCTAATGTCAAGTACGTGGCAGTCTGTCTAACAATACAGCTACTTAACTAATTTAATAAATATGTTTCCATTGTAATGGGAAACCATATATAACGGGTTTTTCAATAAGAGCGCTACAAAAGTTTTTTTAAATAAAGCAAAACCGGTTTTAGATACAAATGAAATTCTTTATTCATGTGAAAGTACGTTCGATGCCATTATGTATGGAACTCGATTTCTTTTGCATGGCCACCACGGGCACGCTTGCAGAAGTTCAGACGCTGAACCCAATTTTCGACGGTTTTCAAGCATAAATCGGCCGATACTGTTGCAATTTCCCGTTCGATATTCGTACGAAGTTCATCAATCGTCGCTGGCTTGTTGGCATAGACCATAGTCTTGACGTAGCCCCACAGGAAATAATCTAACGGCGTCAAATCGCACGACCGAGGCGGCCAATCGACTGGGCCATTTCGTGAGATAACACGTTTACCAAACTTGGTTTCCAATAAATTGATTATGGCATTCGCTGTGTGGCTTGTGGCGCCGTCCTGTTGGAACCACATGTCCTCCAAGTCCATATTATCCAATTGGGGCCAAAAATATTCGGTTATTATTGAACGGTAGCGATTCGCATTCACAGTAATGTGCCGGTCTTGATCATCACGGAAGAAATACGGCCCAATGACGCCGCCGCCCCATAAACCGCACCTAACCGTAATTTTTTCGGGATGCAATGATGACTGATGGATTACGTGTGGATTGCTGTCTGACCAATAACGCATATTTTGCTTACTGACGAAGCCATTCAGCCAGAAATGAGCCTCATCGCTGATTGTTGAGGCCTCTTAAAGTTGGCCTCTTAAAGTTGGGGCCACTGACTCCAAATTTCGGTAGTAAATTTTAATAATTTCGACTCGTTGTTGGCTCGTATATCTTGCCATGTTGTCCCTATCGATTTACTTTTGTAGCGTCTCTGTTGAAAAACCCTTTATAAATACTTATTAATTTTAATATTTAAAAGAATCAATTGCTTGAGCAGATTATATGCGAGTTTAGAGGCTCTATATACACAACATCGAATTTTAATAATTTATATTAGTTGTCGCTTTATTGTCAGATTATCCCCATTTCGCAAACGTCCCATTTTCCTACGAACTTTTTTAAATATAATGTTTTACAATATTAATTATTAATCATACGCATTGTTGGGCCGTTAAAATTAGTAACGCGTATAAATCACGATTGTCACGGAAAGTACGTAAAGTCCAGTTAATATATTTCAAAATCCTAAATATTTGAAGAAATCCTTATTATATTATTTTTAATTTGAATTTATATAATTTTTTAAATCCTAAGCCTATTGCGATGACAGGAATGCTGGTCATCAGCCAGAAGAGCTAGGCGGAAACTCACGTAGCTTAGAGCAGAAAGAATCTGATATGGGCCATTAGATGCTTTAAGCCCTATAAATCAGCCGGATCTGACGGGATAATTCCCACGCAACTACAGGAGGCACTATACCTATCTTGTAGTTGGTTGGAGGCAATCTTCAGGGGCTGCCTTATGCTGGGATTTGGATTCCTAGCATTTGGAAGCAAACCAAAGTGGTTTTCGTCCCGAAAGCGGACAAATGCTCTCATGTCAAACCAAAGGACTTTAGACCAGTCAGTCTATCATCCTTTATTCTTAAGACATTTGAAATGTTACTGGACATTCATGTTCGCAGTATTCTTCCACAGAATCTACTATCGAGTTCATAGCATGCCTATATCAATAGCAGGTCAACTGAGACGACTCTCCACTCTATAGTCAGCATAATAGAAAACTCTCTTGAGAATAAGGTCTTCGCTCTGGGGACGTTGCTGGACATCGAGGGAGCCTTCAATAACATTCAACCTTCGGCAAATCTTAGGTCGTTACTGAATCTAGTAGTCGACAGCTTAGTGACACGCCTAATTAGGAAGCATCTGGTGGATAGATCCGTCAAAGCTGAATGGGGTGGTGTTACAATTGCTAGGACCGTTAACAGGGGGACACCGTAGGGGGGAGTTCTGTCTCCACTATTATGGTTAACTTCTGTCAATGAACTGCTTCTTGAATTGGACATAGCTGAATGCCAGGTTTTTGCCTATGCCGATGATATTGCTATCATCTGTACGGGTAGAAACCTCAATTTGCTTAGCAATCGTACAACAAGCCTATTTAGTCTGATTTCGAATTGGACTGCTAACAACGGACTATCACTTAACCCACTTAAAGCCGAGCTCATCTTGTTCTCTCGAAAATATAAAATACCCGCATTTGAACTGCCGTCAGTTAATGGGGTGCAATTACAGTTGACGGAAAAGATCAAGTATCTGGGAATAATTCTCGACAGAAAACTGTCTTGGAAACTGAATGTGGAGGAGAGGGTGAAAAAGGCGTCTGTTGCTCTTTACTGTTTTATAGGGGCGGTGGAAAGCACTGGGGCCTGTCTACTAAGATTATCATGTGGATTTATACGGCAATAGTCAGACCAATACTTCTCTATGGCATCGCAGTTTGGTGGAGGTCCCTCCAAAAGAAATATATTCTGGATTCCTTGATGAAAATTCAAAGATCAGCACTGATTAGCATTAGTGGGGCAATGGGCGCGATGTCAGGTACTGCAATTAGTGCTATCCTGAACATCTGTACTCCTGATATCATGGCCGAATCGGCAGCCGCTACATCCCTGGTGAGAATCAGAGATTGTGGTGTTTTGATATCGGGGCATTCCGGACACGCTGAATTACTACACCGGATCAACTCTATTACCGTAAAAACGGACTACTGTATCCCCTACCAGCGACAAATCTAAGGACTTCTATTCCGAACAGGAATAACTGGAATAATAATACCAGTAGTATCAGATTTTTTACGGGGTCAATTCAGTGGACCTAAATGTAAATATCTCCTTCAAGCTGCCTGATCACTGTAGTCTATTTCAGGCCGAAATTGCCGCCATACTGGAGGTTGCTGAACTACTGAAAAGTAGTGTCACAACCCTCCGGAGAATATGTATCTACACAGACAGCCAGGCTGCCATAAAATCCCTGGAAGCCATGTTTGCTACGTCCCTGACGGTGAAAGAATGCCACTCATCACTTAGGGTGATGGCAGAGTATTTTGACATCAGGTTCATCTGGGTACCGGGACACAGCGACATTCCAGGCAATTGCGTAGCGGATGCGTTAGCTAGACAGGGTACTACGGCACAGGTTCTTCCGGCGAAAGAAGGTGTTAGTATGCCAATCTCTACCTGCCGTTTGCAGATCAGGCAGTGGGCCGATAATATGTTCAAGGACAAGTGGAGACTTACTTCAACTTGCAAACAAGCCCGGGTCCTGTGGCCACAGGTGGACAGGAAGAGGACTAGGCAACTAATTAATTTGCTGAGAGGTAGGTTATCCACAATGATAGGAACACTTACGGGGCATTGTCTTGTAGGAAAACACGCCTAATATTGGGACATAGAAACTCCACTCTCTGTAGATGCTGCATGGAAGAGGACGAGGAAACGACGAAACACCTTCTCTTGGAAGGTGTCCCTGGTTTGGCAGGATATTCGGAACACATTTAGTTAGCACCGTAGCCCTACACGATATTCCTGTAGGTCTTATAGACAAATTCATTGAAAGGGAAAATTGGCTAGACGACAAGTCAATAGTTGCTAGAGAGGAAACTGCAGGTATCACAATGGGCTCCTTTAGCCTAAGTGTGCTAGACAGCGTGCTGTCTTGCAGCCTTTTCAACCAACCAACCAATCATACTCAATGTTGGTCCATTGAAATTAGTAACACGAATAAATCACAATTGTCATGGAAAGTACGTAAATCCAGTTAGTTATTTTCAAAATCCTAAATAATTGAAGATTATATTATTTTTAAACTGAATTTATATCAATTTTTAAATCCTAAGTCTATTGCTTTATCCAATCGTTAATCCTGATTTATATCGATAAATTTTACACATTTGTTGATATACAAAATTAAATCAATCATACCCCTTAAAATCAATAAAACTTATATGTCACATATTATATTAAATGTTAAAATTTCAATAACGAATACAGCAACAACCCACAATAATTACAAGAACCACATAAAGTCCACTTAATATATTTGAAAAATCTCTAATCTAGTACATTATCCAACCGTTAATCTCATTTTTCATCGCCCTTTTTTAAAGTTTATTACTATACAATATTCTATATAAATCATACCCATCGTTGGCCAGTTACAATTAATACCACGTATACGTCACATACCCCAGGTAAAATTTCGGTGTCGAACGAACTTTTTTAAATATAATGTACTACAAAAATATATGTTGGTTAACAATTCATATTATTTTCTATTATTTTTTTATGTTGTTTTCAATTTGTCCTTTAGTGCGTACAAATAATTTTTGAAGCCAAAGTGATCATCATATGCCTCACTATACCAAATATTGTTAAAAAACAACAAAACAAATAAACAATCTAATAATGTATTTAAAATTAATATAAATTGTAGAAAAAATCAGTTATTGATAGTAACTTGTTAGTGAAATAATATTATTGTCCAAGTTTTATCTACGGCAAAAGTTGTAATGTTAATCATACGTCGTTTCGTAAAACTATCAATGTTGCTCATTCGACCGGGTCGTGAAAAAATCCCAAGGTCGAGGGAAATTATTAAAGATCACCTCGAGACAACTTATCACATCGATCCCAACTTAAAAAAATCCTTACCGAGCCCATAAAAAAAAGAGCTTACTTCTTTGCCTGTGCTGCAGCGGTCGGTGAGATAGCATAGTATCTCAATGTTAAAGTAAACGGTATTAAGAATCATTCCTAGGAAATTCATATGTTCTAGAAAGTTGTTTAGAAGTAGTTGATTGTTTCCTTGAATTTTGAACCGTTTGCTACCTATAGACCTGAACAGCGGAAAAAATGTAAAAAAAAATCGAATTTTTAAAGTTTTTGCGATTTGAAGATGAAGTTTTTTTGATTTTATGTGTTCACAATTTTACGACAAGAGCTACAACATTCCGTCAGAGAGTAAATCAAAATTCCGAACGGTTTGCAAGATATGAGCCTGACAAAATTATCACTTTTTTGTGCAAAGTGCATGACTTTGGGCAAAACTTGGAGACACGGGCCTTTGTATTTTTTTTTGGTCTTTTATCACGTAGTGGTTATATTTTTTCGTTTTGCACTGTGTTATATTTTATTATATTACAGCAACAACAACAAACTCTGATTTTGTCGATATGCTGTGATCAACCTCAGTGGTGTTTTTGCTGTTTGTATGCATGGAACGACGGCGCCGATTGCGCTAAAAATTATGCAATAATTTGCGCTAAAAAGTATGCCATACATTTTTTTTTTAAAAATTTTAGATAGCGCTAAAAAGTATGCAATAATTTAATGCAAACAACATGAAAAAATATTAACATTAATGCTGTAAATATATCTTCTCATACGTGCTTTCGTTGATTTGTCTTGGAATAAAACTTTATATTTCCAAAGCAAAATGTCCTTGGTTTCTAAAGGACTTTAAGCCTGGAGAAAAATATTTTTAAATGTTAGGGGTAGAAACTGCCTACTTTACAATATGATGTCGTACGTCAGCGACATCTATAGGACAAAAGTAGAACTCGTCGAGACCAATACATTGATGTCTTGTATATTATGGTCTAATCAGGAAAACCACAAAAACTACGATAAAAAAAAGGATTTTTCTGTTTTTCACGGGATCGGAAAGGATACATTTTTTTTAAATTAGCTCGAGGTAATATTTGCCCTGGACTTGGGTTTTTTTTATATGGAGGCCGACCCGTGGTATTCAAAATACAAACCTGGATGTGACATTTGTGACATTAGAATCATAATGCAACTAATAGAGGTTGCGTTATAAGAACAACTTAAATGGTTTGCTTTTCCTTCTGTTCATTACATGAAGTATCCATTTCAAATGTATATGGTTTTTATAATTTCTGGTTTACTTTTATTCTTGAC
Source organism: Phaonia tiefii (assembly GCA_963931995.1). Taxonomy (NCBI): domain Eukaryota; kingdom Metazoa; phylum Arthropoda; class Insecta; order Diptera; family Muscidae; genus Phaonia; species Phaonia tiefii. The sequence continues at coordinate 262,997,510 of OZ008369.1, read as the reverse complement.
ATATATTTGTGTTAACTTTGACACGGAAATAAAATATATTGTATTTTTTCCTTGATATATTGGTATCACCTGTTAGAACAACCATCTCGATTCGAAAAAAACTGTTGCTTACATTGCGAATGCCTATTGAAAATATTGCTTGCATTGTGATTCCGGCTTTGCTCAAACACTGGGTTTGACACACTAGGAGGGTTTTAATACGCAGGGTCACATATACATCGTATTTCTGAATATTTTTTGTATTAGTTTTCCTTTATTCGATATATTTTATTAAAGCTGATAGAAAAGTTATAATGTCTTTAAATTCAAACACAATATATCTCCTATTTATAAAGAAACAGCTTAAATTTAAAAGGTTTGCAACATACGTCCTCGTAGTTTCAGGCAACCTACAAGGTGGCGCAAAAGTAATCCTCCTATCAGAAAATGCTATAAATTTTGCGATTGGCCCCTAATGTCAGCTCTGTTTTGACATTTGTGTAGTAAACACATGCGAAATACACGTTAATAAACAATGTTACGCTACACTGCTCCAGAACGCGGAATATTGCTGACTATTTATTTGACCAATAATCGGTCGGTGACTTTGGCACAACGTGAATTTCGTCGCAGATTTCCTGGCCGTCCAACGCCTACTGGTGAAACACTGTGACGTTTAGCCGCTCGCCTCGAAGAGACTGGCACAACATGAGATGCTGCCAGGCGTGGCAGACCCCGGAGTAGCCGTTCTGCAGAGAATATCGCCGCTGTTGCCGGCGATGTCATGGAAGCGCCGTCGACATCGACCAGACGACGTGCCACGCTACAGAGCAATGATCAACGAGTTCTTTTTGCCGCAACTTGATGAATTCGGATTGGAAAACATGTGGTTCCAACAGGACGGTGCAACGGCACACACTGCACGTGCCACAACCGATATGCTGAAGGATGCATTTCCCTGGCGCCTAATCTCCCGTTTTGGCGATTTGCACTGGCCAGCAAGATCGCCTGATTTGACCGCTCCAGAGTTCTTTTTGTGGGGCTTTTTGAAGTCGCGGGTTTATGTCAACAAGCCTCAGACTCTTGCAGCTCTTAAAGACAATATCCGTCAAGAATGTGAGGACGTATCGCCGGAAGTTTTGGCCAAAGTGATGGAAAATGCCATAAAAAGGGCTCAAATGACAATCAACTGTGGCGGCGGCCATTTACATGACATCATATTCTCGACTTGATGTAAAAAAAATTAAAAGACCAAATAAAAATAATCCACAAGAAGAATCAAAGTTTTTAATTTTTTTTAAATTACAGCCAAAAAACATCGGAAGTTTACTTTTGCGCCACCTTGTATATATCAATTTTAATTCTTGCCACAGATCTTTATCGGCTGGTGTTTGGAATAATATGCTACATCAATATTTATCAATTCTTTACAATATACAAGGAACATTCGCAACATTTCTTAAATGTATCTTAATCACTGTATCATTTACCTTTTTGACGTTCAAATTGTATCCCAAAAAATTTGTCGTTCTCTTGATTATTCTACAATCTATAAAGTTTTACACAATGTTGTCTAAAAAAACTTCGAATGTCGTTCCTGTTTACTCGTACAGTAAAAGTTATTGGAACTCTTTTTAAACACTAAACGATTCGATTTCTGTTTCTGACAGCTTGGAAGGGTTTAACTTGCGATATAACCAAAGTCGACAAACGTTTAAGAATAGTTTGCACACGGTTTTTCAGAAAACATACTAAGGTTCTCATCCCAGGGAGGTGAAATACAAATTTGTGTACAAAAATTTACAAAAGTGTTGAAGTAACGAACAATTTTTTACTCCATGTGTATGCAAACTTTTCCTAACAAGAGTAAAATGAATGTAGTAATAAGGCGCCATGTAACACCCGCATGAGACATAATTGTGGTGTGGCCAACTTCACCATATCAATACTAAAGCAAATTCAATACAAATAAGTAAACGAATAAAAACTTTGGACGTTTCGGGTAGATTTTTCTTAACACTGTGGAACAAAATGAAACTTTTCCCAAAATAACAAATCTGACAACGGATTCTAGTAGAATGGGATTAAACCGTTGTACCATATGCGACAGCAATGCAACCTCTTGACCATCTTATGCTTTTTAGCTTCGCTGACTGGGTTGAAGATCGCTTGGCTGAAGATGAATCTTTTACCGAAAAATCATATTATCCCACAAAGCTAATTTCACTTTGGGGGCTACGTTAATAAACTCCTCGATAACGTGTGGATATTTCAATGTTATAAAGTTAAAATTTTTACCCCCTCTACCATAATCCGTTGTCAGAACGTTGTCTTTTTCGTAAAAGTTTTATTTTGTTCCACAGTGTAATTTAAGCAAATAACAACTATGTATGTTTCGGGTAGATTTTACTTAATTAATATTTAAAGTTTCCATGCGGGTTTCTTGACGTTGACAGATATAAAACTTTAAAGAAACTTAATTCAAGGCTAATACAAATTACTCATACGTCTCGTAAGCTCCTTGTCTATTTGTGTCATTAGTAATACTCATACGTCATGATGTGTCGATTACTACGTTTAGACGACAGCGTATATTGTGCTATGTCAATTAAGTATATTGTGATATCATATCGCGATATGTCAAACAAGTACGTTCTACTTGCACACAAAAAAATCATATTATCCAATGAAGCTAATTTCGCCTTGGAGGCTACGTTAACAAACTTCTCGATAATGTGTGGATATTTCGAGCCCCAAATGTTAAAATTTGTATCCCCTCTACCAGAATCCGTTGTCAGAACGTTGTCGTTTTCGTAAAAGTTTTATTTTGTTGCACAGTGTAATTAAACAAATAAAAACTTTGGACGTTTCGGGTAGATTTTATTTAATTAATATTTAAAGTCGGTTTCCATGCGGGTTACTTGACGTTAATAGATATAAAACTTTAAAGAAAATTAATTTAAGGTTAATAAATATCACTCATACGCCTCGTAAGCTCATTGTCTATATGTGTCATTAGTAATACTCATACATACATGATGTGTCGATTACTACGTTTGTATGAGAGCTAAGATTGTGATATATCAATAAAGTATATGAAAGTAGAACGTACTTGTTTGACATATAGCGATATGATATCACAATATAAGATTTTGTGGAAACGTAGTACAGTCGTGTCTGGATATGCTGAACACCGGATATAGTGAACACCGGATCTGATATACTGAACACCAAAAAGTTGTACATGTAGTATTCTAAATAGTGAACAATCGAAACCCTCTAAATAGTGAACAAAATGTTTAAACCAACTTCGAGCAGAAAGGAACAAAACTACACACAAAGAACTGAAAATCAAAGCGGATATTCCCTTAAATTTAATTTTCCTGTTGATTGCTACAAAGGCGGTTGTTACTTGACGTTAGCGTCAGCGATTATATTATTATTTGTCGAGAGCATATCGTTTCTCAGCGAAAGCGTGCTAGTTTATGTGCATTCAAAAGTCTCTGAATGCCAATATATTGATAGTGCGGACATCTCCTCGGAAAAAGGCTTTCTATCTTTGGCAAAAGTATATGGATTACCTAAACCATGTACCTCGAGAATAAACAAAAAAACGCGCAATATCGCTCACCAGACATTGGAGCATGTAAGAAGACTCCAGAAACCTTGAGCATTCGCGCATGGAGAGGGCATTATACATATCGTTTGAAAAATAACGTAACACAACTGTGCAGTCAGTGGATAAATGCTGAATGGAAATTTGCGCCGCAAAAAAGGGACCAAAAATTGTGTTTCCTTATTTCAGCTACAAAGCACTAATATCTGTCAAACATTCGTTCCATGTAAGCACGTTGAAATTCAACCTTACATTAAAGATATGGACTCAAAACGTGCCTGTGCGTGTGCCACCTTTTTTCGACCAGTTGCTTGCATTTGTAGTAATACCACTTTTGTGACCACATTTGGTGGCTCCAGGGGTCATATCGGGTCAGTTAGACAATTGACGCCTACTACACTATTGTTACTCCTATAGTCTTCTATAAACGACCCATGGATTCATTTGCTGTATATCCTACCTTTACAATTATAGGTGCTAAAACCCCTGGGGCAAATATACTTGACTGTGGTCGTCAAAGGGTTAAGGCGTATGACATCCCAGTAGACTACCGCAACTCTACGAGTACATGGTTGAATTCAGACATCTTTCTAGAATAGTTACACTATTTTCGTCCTTCTGTATAATACTTTTCACTTGTATTCAATTGTCATTAGGTCCAAAAGTTTTTGCAAAAAAGGGATTACAAATAAGAAGCTATCCTATTGCTTGACAACTCAATTCAGTCAATCCGCCAGATAATATGTTAAAACTGTTGAAACAACGAGTTTTTGAACAAATAAAACCAGGTTTTGAACAAACCATTACAACCTTGATATAACGAACAATCTGGATACTGTGAACCGGCCTTGTAAAAATTAGTTCACTATATCCAGACACGACTGTATATACATATCTCAAAAATCATATGATATACCATATGCGAAGCAAACTACATTGAAATCCGCCATTTCCGGTATTGACAATTGTAAAAATATAATTTAATAACTAACATGGTGTAAACTTTGCAAGGGTTTCTCATTAATAATACTCATACGTTAGGGTGCTCTATGTCACATTTTCAAAATCATTTAATACACAAAAGCGATCCCGAAAAGCATTTAAAACTTTAAAACAATCTTGTTAAAAAGGCCGCCAAAACCTATCCAGGCAACTATTCAAGGCTTTGAAATTCGCTTTTGAAATAAATTGCTTGAGAAATCAACAATTTGAATTAATATTACTCATACGTAATTTCAACTTTGTAAGTTGTTCTTCTGGCCGGCCATGGGACTTTCCGTGGAGGTAGAAAGCTTATGATAGCCATTCGCTAGGGACTGGCCAGAAATTATTACTTCATTGGCCAGTCCAAACAGTTCACTACTTCCACGCAGTATGTCCTGGACAATGGCTTTATCGGAAACCTCCGTTAGCTACCAAGAGTGAGAGAGCGGAAAAAATGAGCAGCCTAATTGGTCACGCTGATATGTCGAAGGTTTAGTAGGTGGCCCTGCCACTGAAGCTCATCAAGCTATCGGGCATATTCTTTTGTCCTTTAGAAGGCGGATCAGCCAAACATAAGGGCCTACGACGGATATAAACCAAAATAAGAAAATCCAAGTTCGACATATTGCAAGGTGGTCAGCGTTTGGTCCTGGCAGTAGGCAAAATTTAAAAACCTGCATATTTGCAAGCAGACGAAAGATCTCAAATACTCCGAAACATTCATGGTCATATAGTGCACAACGACGAGTATCGGCGACGCATGAACCATGAGCTGTATGACCAATGTGCTGGCAGGAGAAGTGTTTTCGAATCCGAACTCGAAGGAAGACGAAAAATAGGAAGACCAAAACTCCGATGGAGGGATGAGGTTGACGAATCCATGCGTACACTTGGTATTGTCAACTGGTTGGTGAAATATATTATCTTCGTTTTGTAAGGTCCCTGACCCCTCGGGGTTGTTCGAGACCGGATAATTAAGTAAGTTGTTTTCTTAAGGTTACCCCTTCGGTATTGTGTTTATTTAAGAAACCTCTTACAAATCATTTGGTATACCAAAGTTCATCCAAAAGAAAACATTCAGCATTTTCTGTTATTGATAGTTCTGAAAACGATAGTTCATTACAAAAAAAGCTATTATACATCTTCCAAAGCTAACAACTAACTGGTTCTCATTAATAACACTCACATGTCATGACGAGTGTTGTCACGAAACTTTTCAAAAGTTATTTGTTCCAAGAAAAATTCTACAAAAAAAAAAGAAAGTAAATTTCAAAACTGTTCATTTCGTTGGGTGTTCCTTTTTGGTGTGGCTAGTTGTGAAACTGAATGTTAATAATTAATAATACTCATACGTCTTGGAAACCGAACAAGTTGTTCTTATTAATGATACTCATACGTCATGGTGTTGAAATTTCTTGTTAGTCATTTGGTATGCTTAAGGCAACCGAATACACATTCAAAGCTACAATAACCTCCTTTATGATGCAACTTTTAAGCCGTTCACTTCTGTCGAAACTAATTTGCTAATATGTATTAATCTAATTCCTAAAAGAGGTTTTACAAACAACCATAAAAATTTTTAAGATACCATCAAGGCACTTGAAATAACATGAAATCCTTAATAAAACTTGTTCTGCAGATTTTATATCGTGTGTTATAAATTGAAGGAGAACTTAAAATTGTTTGCATATCCACCACACTTGCGGAATGTATTAGTGTTGGTTAAAATTTATCTTGATTTACACTTTAAATTCTTATTATCAAAGTTAAGGTAGTTATCTAGTTATGGTGTGTGATATGACAATGGGCAGGACCCTGCAGATAGTTTTAATTAATATTAAATATTACTCATACGTTTGGTAACAATATTGTGATTCCAAAGTATTTCATACGAGGGTGGCCCCAAAATATGGTGCCAGTTGGTTGGTTGGTTGGTTTAAAAGGCTGCAAGACAGCACACTGTCTAGCACACTTAGGCTAAAGAAGCCCATTGTGATACCTACAGATTCCTCCATAGCAACTATTGACTAGTTGTCCAACCAATTTGCCCTTTCAATAAATTTGTCTATAAGACCTACAGGAATATCCTGTAGGGCTACGGTGCTAACTAAATGTGTACCTTCTCAGTTCTGCCAGAGCGGGGTAATCCAAGAGAATGTGTTTCGTCGTTACCTCGTCCTCTTCAATGCAGCATCTACAGAGAGTGGAGTTTCTATGTCCCAATCTTAGGGCGCGTGTTTGCCTACAAGACAATGTCCCGTAAGTGTTCCTATAATTGTGGATAATCTGCCTCGCGGCAAGTTAAGTAGTTGCCTAGTCCTCTTCCTGTCCACCTGTGGCCAGAGGACCCTGGCTTGTTAGCAAGTTGAAGTAAGCCTCCACTTGTCCTTGAACATATTATATTATATTATTATTATATTTAACCTTATTGGATATATAAATCGCCTTATAAAAGAACCAAGGCTCTTCAAACTCTGAGATCAAAAAGTGGTGCTTCCAATTCAATTTCCGATGTAAGATTGCCCCTAAATATTTAACCTTACCGGATATTGAAATCGTCTTAAACAGGAACCAAGGGTCTTCAAACTCTGAGAAACTCTCTCCTTGTAAATAGCCACATTTCCGGTCTATCGGGATCACATTTAACCCCCTTGTCTGTGCCCAGTTATGTGCTATATTCAGTGCCCTCTCGGCCTCTCTGCATAATTGATTAGGATCCTTTCCACCCAGAAGTATTATAACGTCGTCTGCCTAGCAGACTCGTTTAAGTCCTTCGGCGGTAAGAATCCTTAGGAGACTGTGAATATTGTGACAACCCACAAGAGCGGTGATATAATCCTCCCTGGTTGTTGTAACATATTGTCTGTTTCCACTCGTTCGTCCCTGGAAGATATAAAAAATAAAATTAAGTGTATATGTCACTAGAGGTAATGGTGGGGAGCTGGAGAAATTGTGTCACCTCCAAGGGTGTGTCCCATAGATCCACTGGGCGCAAGTCAGTAGGCCTATCAGGACAGTTAAAAATGTGTATAGTGTCATTAGGGCTTTGTAGGCAGTGTGGGCGCTGATCTAAGGTGCCTGGGATTATTCTTGATCTGTATGAGAATAGATCTCCAACCAGATTTAAGCTGGGCCAGAATATTTCTGGTGTGCCTGGGCAGAAGACTCTCATCATCCGAAATCGAAGGGGGGTGTTCTTAAAAAGGATCCTGTTGCTAGAATAGCTATTTATGGCCTCTGACACCTCTGTGTTGTGCAACATTTTCTGGGCTACTCCTATAGACAGTCTGTTGACGTCAGATGGAATGACGTCTTGGATATTCGCGCAGTAGCGCCTGATGTCCTTCCGGATGGGACGAGGAGGAATATGATGGTTGGGGTAACGGGGTAGATGACAAGCCAGAAGAAACTGTCTTGTCAACAATACATTATGTTGATGCACTGACATTACCTTGCTCTCCTCATGTAAATTGATTGACGTTCGTCATTTGTGTGCATCCGGTTACGATTCGTAGTGCACTATTTTGGATCCTCTGCAGACCTTTCCATTGGATATCGCTAAGGAAAGAGGACCACACCAGGGCGGCAAAGTTGAAGACCGAGCGACTTATAGCTTTATAAGTCAGTATAATTGTCTCCTTCTCCTTGCCCCAAGTTGTCCCTGCAAGGACCTTTAAGGCCTTGTTGCGGATGTGGACTTGTATTCTAATGTAGTCCGCATGCTTAGAGAAAGTAAGGTGATTATCGAAAATAATTCCGAGTATTTTGGTGGCCGTCGGTGGTGCAATGGATAGTGTGCGCGCCCTTTGTACTTGAGATCCTGGGTTCGATCCCTGCTCTGACCATCTTAAAATTTCTTTCGACGGCGGTCACATCACATAGTGACGGCGACACTATCGAGTATTTAGCCATGAAATTGATAGGTCCCAATCAGTGAGTATAAAACTAGAAAGCGCACTGCTCACTGGTTATGGGAAGCTCTCCCCGATTCCTTCATGGGATGTAATGGGAAACCATTTATTTTTTTCTTATTTTGGGGGGGGGGGGGGGGTTACCCCCATTGACAGAGATGTCGAGCTCTCTCCTCACTTCTTTGGTCCAAGAAGTGAAAAGGATCACAGAAGACTTCGATGGAGATAACTGTAAATTCCGTTTCTGCTAGTAAGGGTGGCTAGATAGTTTGTCACGTTGCACCCTGTCTCTTATATTTATACCATGAGAATTGCAGTTTAAACATCTATTGCATAGCATGTGCTCGATCCAGGCTCCCAATAAGCGGTCCACTGCAAACTGGTCTAAGGATTGGATGAGTATTTCGGTCTACGGAAATGTCTACAATTTACTATTGAGATATTCCTCTATATAAGTATAGTGGGTTATCTCATGAACTGCGGTTTCCACTGATCGAACTCCACTGATGAACTTCTGCATATCGTCTGGTATTCTTATATTTACCATGTCGTACGCAATTCTCTCCAAGGTCTTGAGTAAAAACGAGGTAAGGCTAATTGGTCTATAAGTATTTGCGGTCGTATAACTTGTCTTTCCAGGTTTGGGTATGAATAATATGTATTTCAAATTTCAATTGGTATTTTTAAAATATTAATTGATGTATTTCAAATTTGAAATAGAAATTTTAAATTTTAATTGTTGTATCTTAAATTTCAAATACAATTTTCAAATTGCAATTGATATTTTTCAAAACCAAATTGATATTTTTAATTTTCCATTAGAAATTGTGTAGTACAAATAACTGTCCTGTTACATATAATCCATTCTCCATCTATTACCTTCTCCATATATTCCATTTCCCGTAGATTTTAACATTTCTAATACGTCTGGAATAAGTTGTATGTAGCTTGAATTGATAACATTCATACGCTAACGGTATTAATATTACTCATACGCTTTGTATGCAAATTCTTACAATTCGCAAATTTTATATAACTCATACGTCTGATTTGCTGCTCCAAATTTGTATTAATATTACTCATATACTAATGAAATGAAGTGAGGAAACAAGGACAGTAATGCGACAGATATCATATCTGTAATTAATGTATCTCTTCTGTAATTGATGTATGTTGTGTAATCTTCCATAATTTCTCTCTTCTGCAATTGATTTATGTCGTGTAATCTTTCATAATATCTCTCTTCTCTCTCTCTAAGGTATCATTTGTACAAATTTCACTCCTTTGTTTTACTTTATTCGCAAAAAGGTTTATTTTAAATTTGCTGCTTCTGTTAGACACATAAATTAATATCCTTATAAGGAATTAACGCAAAGGATTTATATCTTTATCCTGGCAATAACCACTACAACTAGGGTACGAGTGTGGCATAGCCTGTGGTAGTGGCGCACCAGAGTATTATGGTGTTAAGGCAATTTTATTATAGTTTATTAAAGGATTGAGACTTTTCTGAGTTTGTTGAAAATTTCTATGTTGTATTTTTGCCAACACTTAAAGACGTATAAAATATTAAAACAAGACATTACTTTTTTACTCTTCCCTGTATCTATATCACTAACTTTGAAGAATTTCTTGTCTCTCTTACCCTATAAACTTAACTTTATGAAAAGCTCCTTGCTTCAGAAGTATTTCAAGTTCTCTGTCAGTTGGTAAATAAACTTTAGAAAAGAACTAAAACAAAAAGTAACAAAACATGAAAAGACAAAAGAGACGAAAACGAAAACGAAACTGTAAAGTATCGATTTATTTATGTCCAACCTCATGCATTACAAAACGGGGTAGGTAAAAAGTAGTAAAGTTAACTTTAATTGTTTTAACTTTTACTACTTTAAACACGCGCTTCCATACACCCACATACCCACTGATACAAACACACCGAAGTCATGATACTATCAGCACATAAAACCTGTTGTGTTATCCTTAAGGTATTTTCACCACCACTCTCGCACATCGAGCCTTCAGTCGAGTACACTGCCGTAGTTTAGTTGAAAAAAAGATGTCCTTGTCTAACCAGAACATAGACAATTGTGTAAGTGTAGTAGTTGCAGCAGTTGCCACTAACGTTTGCGTTGGCGTTAAAGTCAACGTTGCAGAAGTGGCGAACATAAAGTTTTGTTACAGCTGTTGCAAGTGTCCCGGTCCCGGTAGTTAAACCAATTCTTATGGTTCGGTTGATATCAGTTGTATCATCACTTGCATTCTTATAAGGATAATGGTTATGATCATTGCTATCATCATTAACTAGAAATGAAATGGTAGTAAAAGTATCACTACTATTCGTCTAGTAATGAGTATATTTTTCATTGCTGTCACCAAGGCTGCAATTGTTTTTGGAAATGTGATTTATGACAGAAACGACAAATGACAAAAACGTGTTTCATAGATATTAAACAGAGCTCATAGAAAGTCATCCAAAGTCCAGATAACAAGAATTGAATATTTTTAATTTTATTAAAATGTTTTGCTCTATAAAAATTAATATATCTGATATTCATTAAATTCCAAACTAAATTTTGTGTTATTTAAAATATTTTCAAGTGTTAGGTATCAGTGACTTATGATTAATATTAATTCATCTGACTTAATAAATATTAAGTATACGTCACGCAAACACCAACAATTTGTTACACGTTTCAAACACTAATGTAATTAATTATACATACATGTTAATTAAATACAAATATATACAGGTGGGGAAAAAGTAATCACCCAATGTTATTTTTCTTGTAATTTTTTATGTGTTAAAGTCTATAGCGGTGTATAGGGAATAAATCTATCAAAGTCAAAAACCAGATTTTATGCTGCTGCTAAAACCAGATTTTCTGCGACTGCGAAAGAGAATAATGACGTGTTAAACAAAAATGAGCGAGCAAGAGAGCAATGAATGAGTGGTGTGGCAGGGGTGAGGCAAACGAAATTGTGTCTGTAGCGTATGTATTAACATAATAATGTATGTATGTACATGTGTCTGTTGCTGTTGTTAGATATAAAGATATAAAGCATAGCCACGCAAAATTTCGACGTTATGGTGACCCACTAATACGTCAGCTACTTCGTACAAAGTATGTGTGATGCTGTGTGTTTGGCTGTTTCGTTGCTGTTGATATGGCAAACATGTGGTTATGTGACACACGTATACATCAGCTACTTCGGACAAAGTATGTGTGATGTTGTGTGTTTGGTTGTTTCGTTGTTGTTGCTATGACCAAACACAGCGAGTCATTTGATGTTCAGCATTGCCCGGTGTATACAAAAAAACTATTATTTTTTATTTTCCAATGTAACATTTACTAATGTGTTCATAGAAATCGAACAGGTACCGTGCAGCAAAAAGGTGTTAACACATCATCCGTGAGTTCGAACACTCATTGATTTTTTTTAATGAAAAACTTTGTTACTGCTTGTGAAAATTGTTTATCTAATCCATTAGAATTTATTCCATCAACATTCTTGGCGACTATTCTCCTTAAGGGCTTCAAGAGTCTGGGTCTGGTTGAAGTAAACCCGCGACTTCAAAACCCCCCTTGAAAAGAAGTCTGGAACGGTTAAATCGGGTGATCTGGCCGGCCAGTGCAAATCACCCAAACGAAATCGGTCAACTGCCCGCCGCTAGAGTTGATAACCATACGGGCTCGTTTGATGGCATGTTCCATCACTCTTGCCAGAACTTCGAGCGACAGGTTCTCACATTCTTGGCGAATATTCTCCTTAAGGGCTTCAAGAGTCTGGGTCTGGTTGAAGTAAACCCGTGACTTCAAAACCCACCTTGGAAAGAACTCTGGAACGGTTAAATCGGGTTAAAACGAGAGTTTAAGCGCCCGAAAATGCTTCCTTCACAATATCGGTTGTGGCTCGAACAGTGTACGCCGTTGCACCGTCCTGTTAGAATCACATGTTCTCCAGTCCCAATTCATCCAATTGGGGAAGAAAAAAATTCAGTAATCATGGGTCTGTAGCGCACGCCGTCCACAGTTATCGTTTGGCACGCGACTTTCTCAAAATATAATGGCTGCAACCAGGTAGAGATCCGAATCAATATTAGCTCCTTGAAACGCTAGTAGAGTGGCTTCCATCAAGTACCAGGTGATCAATCTGGTTCTTCGTCTGTTGATCAGGGGATATCCAAGTAACCTTGCTTTATGTTAGAATATCGTACTACTGACAACCATGATTTTCGCCGAGCCAAAATCTAACTGTCTCAATCCGTTATCGGAAGGGATGGCGGGTGGACTGGATTTACGGATGGTTGGTTCAAAGATATTTTCCCTATCGGATTTAGCATTAAATCCCTAGAGAAATCTTAATGTCGTGAACTGGTCAGCGGTCGTATGTTTCCTCTAGGCGCTCATAGAATACATCCTTAGTGTCGTCGTCTTTTTCTTTCGTCGTGGCGTATGCACAAATTAGCAATATATTAAAGAATTTAGATTTTATGGGATTGGTATCTATACGTTCACCCACGAGCTTGAGCCTAGATTTCGTTAATGTATGAGAAGTTCATACTACAGACAAGATAACACAGACTTCTGCCAACTACAAATCAGCAGCCAAATTCATGCTTTTGTTCTTCCTTATACAGCCACAACCTGTCCATCGAATCTCCTGGATAGTAGCACTAACAGGCTTATAATTCTCGAGGACATTTGCCAGGTAGATAGAGGCACCGGATCTGTATAGTGTTGCATCATTCCAAGTGATTATCCGTAAATAGTGATCGCTATAACGATTGCGGGGGTCGTCAACAAATAGCGAGTTTCATGTTTCCATTTTGATTTTATATTTTGATTGCCAATATAACGGTGGCCGAAGGAAAGCCCAGCCCACCGTGGTTTTGCATTTAATCTACTGCTAGGATGATTATGTTTTAGCTGCCCATTATGGATCACAATCTGACCAGAATGCAATGTGTCGAAACTGGAGTTTTTTTCTTAACATTTGATCCGCCATTGATCTGCTTTTTTCGGCACTCTACTTCCACCACACTCTAAATATTTGGTACACTGTGGCGTATTACTAACAACAATTCAATGTAATGAAATATATATATTAAGTATACACCTCGAAAGCCACCAACAATCTTTCTTTGCATACACTTAAGGAAATATCTAGTGCAATCTTAGCAATTGTTGTACGGTAACGAATGATTGATATTAATTACTTTCAAAATCTACTCCGTAAATTACTACAAAAGAATTATCTGAAATAATAACATTACGACTTAAAAACACGTACATTATGAGTACAGACGTTGGTAGTAAGAACCAGATATTCACTTAAGCCTTATTATTATTCCATCCCAATAAGTGCAACTGTTTTTACGAACTAATGTTCAAAAAAAAAAATCACATTTGGCTAACATTATTCCAACCCAAAACCTTTAACATATATTTCAAATTAACAGCAGGAGCTGCTTTTTTGAGATATCACGTAAAGGTTTTGTCATAAAATTTAAAAAAAATAATCAGCAGATGTATGAGACACTTGACGAAAAATCTAATTAAAGAATATAATTCGAAAGTGACAAATTAAATTTCTCACAAAAATATGAACATTAAATGTGAGAAATGTACCCAGCAACATAATGGACGTACATTTCTCTCCCCCCCCCCCCCTCCAAAGGAAAAAAAATAAAAATAATTCAGAATAATATGAAGCAATAAAAGTAAACGAGCGGGAAGAAATGGTGCGTGAGATTGAAGTGGATGATAAAATACATTTTAAAGGGCAACAGGATATTAAGTGCAGATGTTTTGGTGTTTTTAATGATTGTTACTATTATTTGTGTTTACTTGATTATACGAAACAGGAAAGAAATTTTTAAATGTGATACAGTAGCGAATGATTGATATTATTTGTGTACATTTGAATAAATAATATGTATACGACTAGGAAAATTTTTAAAATCAAAAATTTCTAAATCAATGTGGAATTTTTTTTATTTTTTTAGAGGCTTTGATGTAACGCGTTAGAATACAGCAGCCAGAATGGCTAAGCCAGCTTATTTAACAAATAAATAAAATTACGTGTATGTATTTTCATTGAAAATCTTTGCTAGGACCAAATCTCCCATTCAGTTCTCTATAAAATATTTTTCATAATAATATGTATATTAGGGTGTTCCAAAATAGTTTTTTCGATTTCTATGGTTGCTTATAGGGTAAAGTATTTTTGAAATTTTTTCCAGATTTTTTGGAAGGTTTGGAGGTCGCGTAAGTCCAATTCACCCCAAAAATTGGGTATTCCGGACGTTTTTTAGGTTTTTTTAATTTTACTTAAAACTCGATCAATCAACATGATTTTCTAAGTTTGCAAGTCAACACTTTTCAAACCTTTATTGTATATGCAAAAACCACCAGTGTTAGCAAGGACTTTGCTTAATAAGGTAACATGTATTACATTTTTTCGTTAATTTTGGAAAAATTTTGAAAATAACGCTTTATAACTTTTAAAATTTCTATGAAAATTTAAAACTCTAATGAATCATTTTAAAAGACGAATAAATTCCAAGTAATTTTGTAGAAAACAATTTTGAATTTGCAGTTACTGTTCCAGAGTTATGCCATTTTAAAGCTTTTTACCCATTGTATGAATCTAAAATTATTATAAACTTTTTGCCATTTTTGCATTGGATTTCCTTTAAATTTCTATGAAAATTTCAAATACTAATGATGCATTTTAAAAGACGGATAAATGCCACGCAATTTTGTGCGAAACAATTTTGAATTTGGAGTTACTGTTCCAGAGTTATGCCATTTTAAACCTCTTTATTTATTATATGAAACTAATAATACTATAAACTGTTTGCCATTTTTGCAACGGATTTGCTTTAAACATGACATGGTATTCACGAAAAAATCTACACAAGGAAAGTAGCGACAAAGAGTTATACGCAGAAAAAACGGCCCCAGCAACATATTGCAGGAACCATATTTATATTTGTCTTACGAGCGCTTAATACATTTTCCCTTCCAACACTGATATAAATTACACATCTTGGGGCACTCTCCAACTTCAGAAAGAAAACAGTTTCGAAGCTAAATATATAATTTTTGTTTGTGGGCAGTTATTAATCTCTCTCTACGACGTCTAGAAATGTTCACATATTAGAATAGAGAGCCAGTTTAGAAGGTAGACTTATATCTTAACGCGTGAGCAGTTACTATTCTCTCTCGACTACTGATCACGAGAAAACTGCGATAAATAATAATTTTTGTTATTAAAAAATGCTAATAAAAATCTGGAATGTTCGTCCATCATCAGTTTCGGATATTTAGGAGATATACACAATTATAGAACACCTTTGCGTATGACTAATATTTATTGTTCAATGTTGAATAAATATTAAGTATACGATAAGGGAGACTTCATGAGACTTACACATCAAAAGGAATTTGCAGTATCTGAGCAAGTTGCCTTTTACAAACCTGCAAATTTAGTTTGTGTGTAATTTTTTCAGTTCTCTCAGCCAGTAGTTGAGAGCTAAAGACCTCTCTCATCCGATGAGTATTAACCCACCGCGCATGCAGATTGTGAAGGGGGAAATCGCCCACTCGTTCTGGGAAGCAACACAAAGTAAGAAATATGCAAGTCATAATAACAAGCATCTAAAATTCACAAAAATCTATGCGATAGAAAAAATCAACGCTGTTATATAGTAAAAAACCTCACCTCAAAGCTCTGCAACAATGTGAGAATGCAAGAGGAAAAAAAGAACATGGTGGAAAAAAGCCGTCTGTTCTTGCGTTGGAATTATGAACCTTTCAGAGTGTGTTGATAATTAGAGATCTTCGATCGATACTAATTCGTATATGTAAATGGCATAATTCAGTTTGTATATATACGATTGATGACCAACCGATGATATCAATTCAGGCACAGTAGTTAGGCATCTTATGATGAACTTGTCACGGAGTTCGACACTATTTATGCCAGAAAGTGGCCTTAACTGAGTTGTCTCTTATTCCAACAAAAAATTAAATTATTCAATTAGAAAAAATGTTCCTGAACTTGTAAGCTTATAGTATGAATAAATCTAATAAAATTCTGGAATAGTCGTCCAACATTTGTTTTAGATATATACATACATATTTAGGAGATATACACAATTATAGAATTATCAGACCTACAAATCAAAAGGAAATTTTAGTAATTTTTCGTGAATCATTTTTAAAACAATTTACATGATATCAAATACAGGCTATAAAACAACTGGTAATAATAATCTGGGATTTTCGTTCAACATTTTAGATTCAGAACCAGGAGCTATACACAATTATAGAACACCGTAACGTATGACTAATATTTATTGTTTAATGAGACATCCGAAAATATAAATCATGAAATTTATTGTAGTTTAGAGACAAATTTAGCGAGTATTTATAGTCAAATCTATTATTAAACATGGGGATAAAAATGCTAAGCCATAAATATTTGTGTATTCTGTGTCAATAAGGAAAAACGCCTTAAGTGCAATTAGGAAAATATTGGGTAAGTGCACTACGATAACCACTGGAGCCTCAATTACCGCCAGCTCCAGGTTTTCTTTAATTTGACTTATATATCAGGAAGTCATACACCAGACATTGTTTACACATCTAATTAAATGTCAGAACTTCTCATGGAAAATACCTCCTAAAGATGTTCACCCAAAAAAATTGGAAATGCACATAAGTCATTTTTCCTTTTTGGCACAGACTTGAGGAAGTGCATTCAATCAACTATTTAAGATGCAAGATTATAAAATATGGTACGCTCAGCGGCGGACATGGGTGATCGCATATAAAAGGCCGGTGTTGCATTTGGAAACCTGAACAAAATCTGGCGCAGTAAGAGGATATGGGAAAATACGTAATTGTGAATATACAATTGCAGTGTGAAGTCCGTACTGTTGTACGATTGTACTACTTGGAGCTTGACAAAGCTGACAATGAAGAAGTTCCAACGTTAGTCAATCGTTGTTTGAAACAAATACAAAGTACCTACTAGCCCAAGACAATTTGTGATGAAGTACTCTGGCAACATACATGTAAGAGTCCTATTTAATTGGATATACATAGAAGAAAATGGACTTGGATCGACCATATACTTAGGCGCCTATATTGCTAGAGCGGCATTTGAGTGTAACCCGTAGGGGTGTCGAAGGCCAGGAAGGCCACCAAATACATGGAAGCGATGCCTGGAAAAAGAATGCAAACAAAATCGACTATCATGGAACCAAATTTATAGACTTGCCAGAGACAGAAATCAATGGAGGGAAATCGTTTACGTCCTATATTCTTCCGTTTGCCATTTGTACATCGAATTTGCTTTAAAACTCTAATAATGCAATTTAAAAGACGGACAAATGCCAAGCAATTTAGTAGAAAACAATCTTGAATTTGCAGTTACTGTTCCAGAGTTATGCCATTTTAAAACTCTTTACCCATTGTATGAAACTAATAATACTATAAACTGTGTGCAATTTTGGATTGGATTCACGAAAAATCTACATGCGCTAAGTAGCGACAAAGAGTTACACGCAGAGAAAATGGTCCCAGCAACATACTGCATATATATGTTTGTCTTACGACGGTTTTCCCTTTTGACACTGTTATAAATTACACATCTTGGGGCACTCTCCAATTATAGACATAAACCAGTTTCGAAGCTAAATAAATGATGTTTGTTTATGGGCAGTTATTAATCTCTCTCTATGACGTCTAGAAACGTCCACATATTAGAATAGTGAGCCAGTTCAGAAGCCAGACCTAAAACTGCGAATAATAATACTTTTTGTTATTAAAAAATGCTACTAAAAATCTGAAATGTTCATCCATCATCTGTTTCGGATATTGAGGAGATATACACAATTATAGAGCACCGTTGCGTATGAGTAATATTTATTGTTCAATGTTGAATAAATATTAAGTATACGATAAGGGAGTCTTCATGAAACCTACAAATCAAAAGGAAATTTTACTATCTGAGCGAGTTGTTCTTTCAAAATCTACAAATTAAGCTTGGAAGCAAATTTTTCTCCGCGTGTAGTTGATAGCGAAAGCCCTTTCTCATCGCATGAGAATGCAGTTGTACACTCGGAAATTGCCCGCTCGTTTTGGGATGTAATAACAATAAAAAAATACGCGCGACATCTGTTGGATTTACAAGTAACGACACTGAATTGATGCGATATGGAGGCTAATACCTGCAACTTACAATCGTCAGTAGCTAACAATCAGCTGATATAATAAGTTACGATCGCATCTGTGTCGGATAACATCAGCTATCACGCGGATAATATAAAAGGCACAGAGAGATTCGATCTGCAGACGTTATAGAGTCAGCATAGTCTAAGTAATGTGGTAACAGCGTAATGCTAGCTAGATATTCCCTGACTGTGGGTTCCTGACCACATTACGTACTTTTCCCCGGTACACGCCAGAGACTTCCTGCGTGTGATGTCTTGACCTAGTTGTCTAATTTCACGTTGTGCAAGTCAGAGGTTCCTTGTCAAAGGGGTCTCGATGTTGGTACCCACCTCCCTTCTGGTTCTCTGGAACGGAATACTCCACCAATACTTTCTGAATACTGAATATTCTGCGTACTCCAATGCTTTCTGAATATTTTCTCTGTTAAAATTCAAACCCATTTATATTACTGATGAACGAGGACCCTTATAAGGAAAACAAGGTAAAGTTTTGAGTGTAACTGTAGACAGTCCACCCCAAAATACATTTAACAAAATTCCAGATAATGTTCAAGATACAAAAAATGCAATCCAACCCCGATTAAAAGATTCATACTATCAAATCCCATGATATCTTGATGTTGACAAACTGACAACAATCTTAATTAAACAAAACTTCTAAAGGAATCGGCTGTAAATAGTCAAATAAAGAGGAAATATCACGGTAACCAGCACTGGGCAGGAACTTGCAGTCTACCTTTCTTATCATGCTTTCTCAGTTTATAATTTGCCGATGGAAAACAATCCCATATTTATTTATATTTCCATGGAAATGTTGAATACGTAAGTTTTTTTTTTTAAACAAAATAGTAAATCTCAGTGATTATCTGTTTTTTTTTGAAATGGCACAAAACGAAACTCCATTCCCATTAAGCAAATTGAAAAATGATTTTAATACAACCAACGATGTCATTCAGAGAATTCAATTTCAATGCAATATGGGGAGAAAAGCATTTGATTTTCAATTAAACAATTTATCATATGTGTCACAACATCTTTCGCACATCGGCAGTTGCAGCAGCTGCAACAACATACACCGACCACACACTGTCAGACAACAATCTGGCTCAAAACCGCCACCAGCAACTGCATCATACACGGGGTGAATATAATGCGGGTGAGTAAAGTGAAATGTCAGTAAATAACTAAAGATCCAATCAATAATTTCTGCCTGCACCCATGAGATGCAACAGGGTTTCTATCCATTCTATCCATTCAGCTCACCATTCATCTGTCCATTAGTCGAGAACTCTATACAATTTAACACACAGAGCAAAAAAAAAAGACTTTAATCTTGTTCGGAAAAAGCAACAGACCGCAACGAAAATAAAAATTGATTTTAAATTAAATTATAATGACTGCAAGTGATGGCCAGTGTTAGTCCCACACATGGCCACAACCAATATATATTGAACACACATAAGCAAATTACCAACACTCTTGCAATCTTGTACATACATAATATGATTTCGTCATCTTTTTAGTTTAGAGTCAAGTCAAAATTGTGCAACAGGATAAAAATAAATGTATTTCTCTATCCTCTCTCGCTCTCTCTTTCCTGGTCTCTGTTCCTATATCTATTACCCTCTAGAGAAATTGTATTCTTTTGTGCAGCGATGCAGACACTGGTTCCGTGAGGCGGGTCCCTTATTAACAATCAGCCAACATTACTTCTACATATTGCAAGAAAACCTTTGCCTACTGTCCAACAACGCTCACCAGCTATGATCCCTTTTGGAGCAATGAATATTGAAGCTTGATGTCATACAACCATCCAGCAAGGCCAAGCACCACACATGAATGGACGAGGAATTGAACGAACAAGGAGGGTTGTATGACAAATTTAAGAAAATATTATTAATCTGACCTCAAGCTCGGAAAATATAGATTATTTATTATGTTTCTATTATTTTCAAAACTTTTTACATTTTGAATCTATATCTGAAACAAAAAGTTCGAGTTTCTAGGTGCCAGGTGAATATTAGGTGGCAGAGAAATTTGCCTGAAAGTTAGCGCACAAGGAATTTAAGGCTGATTCCTGACAACAAAGCCAAGTTGTCAATCACGCCTATGTATATGATCCTTAAAGCCACTTTCTTAAATATGGTCAGAGATAGATCGAATACACCGTGCGGCCCGGCCCGAGTTTCCACCGAAGAACATGACTATATCCAAGCGGAATTATGGAGCACCAATAGCAAAACTGTGTACCTCCTCAGTTTTTTTTTTAATTGTGAACGCTGGTCTTTTTTAAATTACGATATAAGTATAGCATTTTTTATGTTCGAAAAAACCCCCAGTTAACCGGGTTTTTATCTCGGTCGGTTATTTGAAAATTGGTTTTTATAAAAAATTTGATTTTCGAATACCTGGAAACCCGGTTTTTGAAAATATCGAGTATTTGAACACTAATGATACTACACTGATGGCTCCAACTAAGTTGACATGAAAGGATATGGGTAGTGTACTCAAAGAACCGGGTTTTCAAAAATTTCGGTTTTCGGTTTCTTTGAATATTCCGATTGTGGCGAAACCGGTTCTCGGTTAAACCGAGGTGTTGCAATCGGTTAATAACCGGTTTCGGTTTTGTTGAAAAATGGTAAAATGTGCCCTTTATAAACATCGTTTATATTTAATTCAGTCTTTCTGAATTTTGAGTAGTCATGAAAAAGCTTGTCAAAATACCGCTTGGAACCGGTGTAAAACTGCAGGTCCCAATCAGAGTGTATAAACCTATGCCTTCATGGCATGTGATGGGAAACTAAAGTGTGGGCCATGTAAAATTTAGAATTTAATTTCGCTTTAAAAAAAGTACTAATATGGACACAGTACCTTATTCGACCAACCCAATTTTTCAGTATATATTGTCGATTGTTTGAGCCTCTATTTCGTGTTTTAAGGCCTCAGTGTAATCGGGATTGTCTGCGACACACTTATTCACTCCGCTCCAGAGATAATAGTGTAAAGGGTTGTAAAGGGTCCTTTGGCCGCCTCGCAGCTCCCGAGTTTCAGCTGATAATGTGGTCTTCGAACACAGTGCGCAAATGGACGATTGTAACGTTGGCGGTGGGACACGTAGCGCCGTCCTGTTGAAACCATACTTCGTCCATGTCATCCTCATCAACTTTGTGGAATAAATACCTGCTGATCATGACACGGCAACGTTCGCCATTGACGGTAACAGCGGCTCTATGCTCATTTTCGAATAAAAATGGGCCTATGATGCCACAATGCACAAAAACCGCACCAAACTATCATTCGTTGTGGATGCATCGCCTTTTTCTCGACGGCGTGTGGATTTTCGGAGTTTCATCGGCAAAGAAAAGTGAAATATAAAAAAGTGAAAACGCATCGGATGGCCACGAGGCTTCGGTTCTTAGACGATATGAACTTAAGTCTTCGTACCGAGGTCTTTATACAAATTCAATTGGCGATGGCGAGTTGATGGCTGTTCCAGCACCCGGCAATGTTTTCACCTGGACGAGCACGTAGACAAGTTCTTTTGTTCAATAAGGACCCGGATTAACAAACTCGCTTCACAAATTGCTCCACAATCGGCGTTGTTGGAATCTATTTCTTTCGAATTTATTTCGTAGAATTCTTACAGTTTCAGTTGAAGACTCGGAAATGTTGATGAACGTATTTAATATTTCCCAATTTCCTTCAAGCGACCCATTTCATACATTTCTAACCTGTATCTAATAATCTGTCACTTCAAAAATGTCAAATTGCTCTGATCTGCTTTGATATAACGGGGGGCTCAAATTCCAAATTTTTCATGGCCCACCCTTCAGTTATTTTATTCAACCTATCTGCTCTAGTATTGGATTTCCAAAGTCGGTGGTGCCATGGCTAGTGTGCGCGGCTCTTGCGCATGATTACGTGGGTTCGATTGCTGCTCTGACCACCTTACATATGAAAAAGCTTCGCAAAATACCGTTCAAAATCGATATAAAACTGTAGGTCCCAATCAGTGAGTAAAAAATTAGAAAGCCCACAGCTCAATGGTTGTGAGAAGTTCTCCCTAATCCCTATATGGGATGTAACGGGAACCCATTTTTTATAAATCCCCCAAACTGGTTAGTTATGGGCATTTGTTCATAAGAACAGCGTAATTTATAGCATCAGTGATGAAAAAGGAACATACAAACAAGTGTCCTCAATAATCTAAGTGGTTCAAAATTGACAGCCACTCCCACATAGCTTGTTATTACAGTGAATAGATTAAAAAGCAGTATTTCTGTTAAAGAACAAATCTTGTTCGAGAGGCCGCCACTGCGACCCCAATTGCGTCTAATTTATTACATGACGTATACTTGATACGAATTAGACCTATTGCAATTATTATCAATCATACGTATTAAAACGTGAATAAATTTGTAACTCTTAACGGCAGACACTTCTATGTTTAACTATTTTTAGAGATAATTCGGTTTTCAGTACATGAATGCAACACAATCACCATAACAAGTCCTATACAAGGTGGTGCAAAAGTAATGTCATAATGTGTATGTGCTATAATTGTTGGAAATGGAGGCAAATCATCGCTCTCATGCTATTTTAATCCAAACACCATTTTCAGTTTTTCAACTGGTAGGTAATTCACATTATGGCCTTACTTTTGTGCCACCTTGTACATATTTGTCTTACACAAATTAACAATGTTTGAAGGGTTTTCGATCATTCGTTTTAACGCAACCGAGTATTCAAGAGACACATGTACTTTCCTAGATCGGCTTAGTTTTCTGCCAGAGTCAGGAACATAATAATTTGAATAATTCATGTCACACATGGTTCGACAAACCTAATATATATTCCCCGTATTTAGAAGTGAAATTTATAATGTATTGACTCACTGGATGGCAATAATAAACCAATTAAAATCTTTTAAAGATTTGACGTATTATCCTGTAAAGAGTGATCAGTTATCGGTTGCTTACGATCAAATTTTTACACATTTCAATGAAGAAATATACTTAGATATTCCAAAATAAAACTTCAATAGTTTTTAACTTAATCCATTACTTGTCCTTAGTTGGTTCATATTTCCATCTACCTACATGTACTGGGCTCGCTACCACGCGAGTTCTAAGTTAAATAACAAGTAAATACACCGAAGATGATAATGACATATAGCATTTCTGGACGAGCATGATAACTACCATTCTAATTCAGTAAATTCATAACTGGTACGTTGTCCATTTGTGAATAAAGGAATTTTATCTTAATATCCTTTAACGTGCCAGGCAGATTTTTCCGATATCCTTAAGCAGTACGCCACACATATGATAGCTGTAGATCTTAGTGTCACACGATACCTGCATGGTGTCCATGCGTGACGACTGTCATCATAACCATTATTATTATCGGCATCATAATCGATTCCCATATGGGTTTATGTATATGGAATACGTGCTAAATAACGCATTGGTAAATCGTCTACTTGAAGTTTGTCGTAGGCGTTATGATTGCAGTGCACATGTAGAACCATTTATTCAACTTTTTTTATTAAGGGTTATTTGGAAATCCTTATGATTGCAATGTACTTGTAGATCCATTTATTCAACTTTTTTATTAAGGGTTATTTGGAAATCCTTATGCTATTCTCTCCCCCCAATCACCTCATAGGATATAATGGGAAACGGTTTTTATGCTATTCATCATTTTAAAATCTTATTGCTCTTTATCAGTTTGTATTTAGGTCTGATTCCTTGTGTCAGATTTGTTGATGAAATTGTTTTTTTATTGTTATGTTGCCCTTTAATCGTGCATCACAGACATCTTTGCATCATCATAAAAGAACATATTTTAATGGTCTTGTGTGGTATCATAATGGTTATCCTTACTCATATATAAAGATTTATGAGATACAAAAGATTTTTAGTGTCATAAAGCGATGTTATAAAAACGACAAAATATATTTAAACATAAGTTAAAGCATTTTTATCGCGTAATATACATATATATATGGAAAAATCACATATATTGTGAGTGAATTCTAATGTTAGAATCAATGACCCCAGTATGTATATTATATTATGTATTACTCATACGCCAGGTGTAACAAAGCAATAATAATAATAATCATACGCATTGTATATTTCAACAAAAAAATTACATCAAGTGTCAGGGGACACCCGGTTAGAAGGAAATTCCTTTCGCTATATATTATGTACTAGTATAGCGAGTACCTAAGACGCCTGCTGAAAAATACCATAATTTAAATGGATCTTTAAGAAAAGCTACTTTTTGTAAAATGACTATTTTAAGAAACTTTTTTTATACTCGTAGAATGTATTTTTTTTAAATATATTTTGTGGTCATGTTGTAAGAATATGTAAAGGATTTTTCAACAGAGACGCTACAAAAGTAAATCGATAGGGACAGCAAACGACGCCATATTTTTCCCGCTCTTTTGACATTTCTCTTCAGTAAGGTTTGCCATTTCATCATGGAAAGATATACGAGCCAACAACGAGCCGAAATTATTAAAATTTACTACCGAAATTTGGAGTCAGTGGCCTCAACTTTAAGAGCGCTACGTCCAATTTATGGCCGTCATAATCGTCCTACCAGATCAACAATTGAGCGTCTAGTGGAAAAATTTGAATCCACAGGCACAGTACAAAATGTTCCCGTGCCAGTGAGACAAAGAAGTGCCCATAGTGTCGAAAATATTGCTGTCGCTGAGGCTTCAGTTCAAGAAAGCCCAAATGTGTCTCTCACACGTCGTTCTCAAGCGTTGGACATCTCTGTGACGTCGTTGTGGCAAATTTTGCGAAAAGATCTTGACCTATATCCTTACAAGGTCAAATTGACCCAAGAACTGAAGCCGCTTGACCACCATAAGCGTCGTATGTTCGTGTATTGGGCTGAGCAACAACTTGAAAATGATTCGGATTTTCATCGGAAAATCATCTTCAGCGATGAGGCTCATTTCTGGCTGAAGCAAAATATGCGTTATTGGTCAGACAGCAATCCACACGTAATCCATGAGTCATCATTGCATCCCGAAAAAATTGCGGTTTGGTGCGGTTTATGGGCCGGCGGCGTCATTGGGCCGTACTTCTTCCATGATGATCAAGACCGGCACATTACTGTGAATGCGAATCGCTACCGTTCAATGATAACCGATTATTTTTTCGCCCCAATTGGATAATATGGACTTGGAGGACATGTGGTTCCAACAGGATGGCGCCACAAGCCACACAGCGAATGCCACAATCAATTTACTGGAAACCAAGTTTGGTGAACGTGTTATCTCACCAAATGGCCCAGTCGATTGGCCGCCTCGATCGTGCGATTTGACGCCTTTAGATTATTTCCTGTGGGGCTATGTCAAGTCTATGGCCTATGCCAACAAGCCAGCGACGATTGATGAACTTCGTAAGAATATCGAACGTGAAATTGCAGCAGTATCGGCCGATTTATGCTTGAAAACCGTCGAAAATTGGGTTCCGCGTCTGGACTTCTGCAAGCGTGCCCGTGGTGGCCATGCAAAATAAATCGAGCTCCATACATAATGGCATCGAACGTACTTTCACAGGAATAAAGAATTTCATTGGTATCAAAAACCGGTTTTGTTTTATTTAAAAAACTTTTGTAGCGCTCTTATTGAAAACCCCTTTATATGGAGAAATCACGTATATTGTGAGTGAATTCTAATGTTAGAATCAATGACCCCAGTATGTATGAAATATTACGTATTACTCATACGCCAGGCGTAACAAAGCAATAATCATAATAATCATACGCATTGTATATTTCAACAAAAAAATTACATGAAGTGTCAGGGGACACCCGGTTAGAAGGAATTCATTTCGCTATATATTATATACTAGTTAGTTCCAACACGCCTAAGACGCCTGCTGAAAAATACCATAATTTAAATGGATCTTTAAGAAAAGACACTTTTTGTAAAATGACTATTTTAAGAAACTTTTTTTATACTCGTAGAATGTATTTTTTTTAAATATATTTTTTGGTCATTTTGTAAGAATATGTTAAGGATTTTTCAACAGAGACGCTACAAAAGTAAATCGATAGGGACAGCAAACTAGTTAGTTCCAACACGCCTAAGACGCCTGCTGAAAAATACCATAATTTAAATGGATCTTTAAGAAAAGACATTTTTTGTAAAATGACTATTTTAAGAAACTTTTTTTATACTCGTAGAATGTATTTTTTTTAAATATATTTTTTGGTCATTTTGTAAGAATATGATAAGGATTTTTCAACAGAGACGCTACAAAAGTAAATCGATAGGGACAGCAAACGACGCCATATTTTTCCCCGCTCTTTGGACATTTCTCTTCAGTAAGGTTTGCCATTTCATCATGGAAAGATATACGACCCAACAACGAGTCGAAATTATTAAAATCTACTACCGAAATTTGGAGTCACTGGCCTCAACTTTAAGAGCGCTACGTCCAATTTATGGTCGTCATAATCGTTCTACCAGATCAACAATTGAGCGTCTAGTGGAAAAATTTGAATCCACAGGCACAGTACAAAATTTTCCCGTGCCAGCGGCGTCATTGGGCCGTACTTCTTCCATGATGATCAAGACCGGCACATTACTGTGAATGCGAATCGCTACCGTTCAATGATAACCGAATATTTTTGGCCCCAATTGGATAATATGGACTTGGAGGACATGTGGTTCCAACAGGACGACGCCGCAAGCCACACAGCGAATGCCACAATCAGTTTATTGGAAACCAAGTTTGGTGAACGTGTTATCTCACGAAATGGCCCAGCCGATTGGCCGCCTCGGTCGTGCGATTTGACGCCGTTAGATTTTTTCCTGTGGGGCTACGTCAAGTCTATGGTCTATGCCAACAAGCCAGCGACGATTGATGAACTTCGTACGAATATCGAACGTGAAATTGCAGCAGTATCGGCCGATTTATGCTTGAAAACCGTCGAAAATTGGGTTCAGCGTCTGGACTTCTGCAAGCGTGCCCGTGGTGGCCATGCAAAAGAAATCGAGTTCCATAAATAATGGCATCGAACGTACTTTCACAGGAATAAAAAATTTAATTGGTATCTAAAACCGGTTTTGTTTTATTTAAAAAAACTTTTGTAGCGCCCTTATTGAAAAACCAATTATTTATCCGTAATCCCATAAACTACACAGTGTAGCACTATTTTCGGGGGACGAATGTTCCCAGTTTTCTTACTCTCATCTGAGCACAAGGCCTTGTGGATGTTTTCGCACAATTAGCAGTTTAGACAATTCTCGCTTAGCTGAGATTTGTTTATCCCTATAATGTGTGATGGTTTACGTAAATACTTGCGGAGAAAGGAGCTGATACGAAGTGGTGGGCATTGACTTGGTGGGCATTGAAATAGCTATTATCCCAACCATCCATCATAATAACCAATTTCACATTATTTTTTTAATAGTATACTCTTTGAAAATCTACTACTTTTTCTGTACTTTATCATAGAAATTGATTTTTAACCAGAAAACTTATCACAGATGATAAAAAAAATTAAAATTTTCTTCTTCGAAATATTCTGAAATCATTTTCCGAATCTTGTCAACGCCTTTCTCTTGAAAATTGTATTGCCGAAACTATATGTAGTTAGTTTTAACTTCTCTTAAAGATAACATAGTCAGGATTGACATAATTTGTGTGAACTACTTACTCTGAAAATATTTAAGTCATAGATCTTACCTGAAATTAGAGAGAAAAGAAATTTGTTAGTAACGTAATATGTAACCAAATTAAAAAAAATTACAGCAGACAGTTGTCCCTGCAGGCTGTGTCAGAGACACGGCCATTAAGTTTAACGTAGAATACGCCATCCGATAAGACAGAAAACATATATAACAATAAATTCATTTGCTTATATTATTTATCATTTATTGTTATATATGTTTTCTGTCTTATCGGATGGCGTATTCTACGTTAAACTTAATGGCCGTGTCTCTGACACAGCCTGAAGGGACAGTCCGTGGCCGAAGGCCTCGGACAACTGTCTGCTGTAATTTTTATATTTACCAACGGCATTTGGTTCAAGTCCGTTTAAAAAAAAAAATATTATGTTCAATTTTTTTAAACTTAATTTAATTTATGTATTTTAATTAATATTTTTATTGAAATAAGTTCTGCGAATGTTGAGAGGGCCGCCCTAATATTAAAAGAGGTTTACCTTATCGAGTCTTCGCATTAGCATTCGAGCGTTGTGTGAAAGCTTTACGCTTTACAATTCAAAATTAATGTTACAACAGCTTTATTGAAGCTTTCGCAAAAAAGCTTTATTACGTTAGCTTACTGTTTGTTTCACTTTTTACTAGATACATGTTGCCAAGCAACATTAGCTTGCTGTTCGTTTCACTTTTTACTAGATACATGTTCCTAAGCAATGTTGAGCAACCAAAAACACTCAACCAAACACAACACATATGTTTGAGTGTATGTGTTTAAACAATTTTCATTTGAGAAATTAAAATACTAGAAATATATCAACCAATATGAAATGTATATCAAACGAAAGATAACATCTTCATTTACCTACAAAAAAAAATTCATCTAGCCGTTTCCTCAAATTCAATGAAATAAAGATTACAACAATAAAAACCTGACATGACTCCTCATACCGTAAAGTAAGACGTATTCTACGTCAAAAATAAATAATCGCAGAATTTTAAAATGAAATAATATATTTTCAAAACCCATTTTATGTTAAAATTACAAAAATTTCCCAACTGGAAAGATAAAGCAAAAGATCGACCTAGTTGGCGAAATATGTTTTATTCGGTTTGTAAGGTCCCTGATCCCGCAGGGTTTTTCGAGACCGGATAAGTAAGTAAGTACTTCTGTGACAGGACACATTTAGATTCTCAATAAAGTCAATTATACGTACTACTGGTTTCTAATATTTATTAAAAAAATGGTGTGCCATTAAACCCCACGAAGCTATTGGGGAAATGGGAGAGAGCTTCCCGCAGCCAGTGAGCTGTTCGCTTTCTCATTTTAAACTCACTGATTCTGACCTACTGTTTTACTCAGATTCCACGTGGAATTTTGAAAAACCTTTTCCCGGTTCAGTGGTCGTGAGTGGCGCCATCACTTAGTGAGGTGACTGCTGTTGTATTTAATTTATTTATCTTATTTTAGTATTTAAATATTACCGGACAATATCAAATGTTCCTTGTGTTATATTATCCTTTCCGAAAGAAACTGAATATACTTTACTGTTTGTATTTAAGAGTATGCGTATGATTATTATTATTTTAAAAAATCATTAATCATACACCTGCTAGTATACAGGAGCCAACACTAATTGAAATAATATCAATTACACGCATTGGTGTAGTAAAATTTTCTCTGTTTTAATAACTTTATACAGAAAAATACATGAAATTTGGCGATAGCGTAGGATTGTATTTTATAAAACTATACAATCTAAATAATTCAAATTTAAAACAATATCAATCATTCGCACTGTACCCGACAAGTAGAGAATCATTTCAGAATCATCTTTGTTTACAACTCCATATAATGTCAATCACTTAAATTTAAAAAAAAATAAAAACTATATTGCATATCATCCCCATGCCTTGCTTTTTTATAATTTGGTATACAATTCTTAAATAAGTGGCCTTAGGTGGAGAACTCTTGTACATGAGGTCCTGGGTTCGATCCCTGCTCTGGCCATCTCAAATTTCTTTCGGCGGCGGTCGCCTCGCATAGAACGGCGACACTATCGAGTATTTTGCAGTGAGAAAGCTTCTCCAAATATCATTCGGAATCGGTAAAAAAAACTGTAGGTCCCAATCAAAGAGTATAAAACTACAAAGTGCAGCGCTCACTGCATGTAAGAAGCTCTCCGCAATTCCTTCATGGGATGCACTGGGATACCAATTTTTTTATACAATTCTTCTAATCCTTATATTTAATAGATACAAAATCATGTATCTTGTCTCTCGACTTTGAATAATAATATGATTTATAGTATCTGAAAAATATTAATTTCGTTATCTCAAACTAATAACCAGTGTTATTAGTGTATATCAACGACACTTCCCAACCTATATATTTCTATATGTAGATAAGTGATTCCTATTAACTTTATAAAAAGGCAATCATATATCTGGGATTTCGCAATAATCATAATAATATCAATTATAAGCTATGTGATTTATTTTACATTTTCTTTGCGTTCAAAGCTTAGCTTTGCCTTAAAAACCAATCAGATTTTTTACCGGGTTTTCTGAAAATTATCTGTTTGATATTAACCAAATATTCATTTGCTGAATGGCAAACAAAATTGATACATATCATGCTTTTAGGCATAAGATTGTTAGGAATTCCATAGTCATTGGGATTATATGAAAATCATTGGGATTTTAAATAATATCAATCATACGTTCTTGGGATTATACGAAAATCATTGAGATTTTAAATAATATCAATCATACGCAATAAGTAACTTTGTCCTTCCTTTATATTCTTTGTTTTAATATTTTTACATTTCAGTCCTATAAGTATCTCAACTGGAATTGATTTAATTACAAGGGCAACTTTAAAGTATTAGGGTAGACTTACAAAACCATGAGGAAATCAAATAAATCAAAATAAAATATTCTACAAATCGGATTAAATTAAATATCATTTATTATCCGAAATGTTCTTTTACCTTTCTCTCCTTTCCTCTCTTTCTCTCCCTCTCTCTCCCTCTCTCTCTCTCCCTCTCCCTTTCTAAATACACCTTTTATGGCCATTCATTACAATCCAACATCTATTAACTTTTTTTCTGCCATTTATGGCCTGTCATAACTTTAATAACATTTGGGAAAATATGGATTTATTTATTCAAAACTCACCAAAATTCTGTATCCTTTATAGGTTTTGATAAACACACGCACACAATCCTAATATACCCTTCATCCTTCCTATTTATTGTGTCGTTTGTTTATATTTATAACCCCTAAAATGTATACAGTATTTCGTCATTGCGTGTAGTAGGCATTTTATAAGGAGAGCACACACGTCAATCCACAATCTATGAATGAAAGTGACATTTGATAACCCCCCTAAATGGAATCTCATAGATATCACATACAAAAAGTTGTAACACAGCTATAATTAATGAGAGTAAATGCCACTTAAGCACGTGTTAAAGAGACAAAATGGAATAATAATAACAAAGGATTTGTGTGCGAAGGAAGACTAATAAAACAGGGGAGAAAGGGTAGAAAGCAAATGTTTATTCAGGTGGTATACCCTTAAAACGGAGTCAAGGATACGGAAATGTTTTTCGATTAAGAAACAGTAGCATTATACACAAGTCAAGTGCATAATATTGTAATGAATTATAATATTACAGCAAACGGTACGGCGGTCGTATGATTCATGTGAACTGAATCGCATGATTGATTCATGAAAGTGAAGCGTATGATTGATATGTAATTGCGGCTGCATACAAATAAAGTACAGGTCTGGCATCCTGTGAACAAAAATACAAATAAATATCAATCATACGCTTATCATATGATTGATATTTATTTAAGGCTGCACACAATTAAATATCAATCATACGCTTCAACTATTTATTATTTTTTGATCAGGTTGTTTTTTGTACTTTGAACCGCTCTACCGTTCCACAATTGTGTTTAATACAGCTAAATGTAAGGGGTCGTATGATTCATGTGAATTTGGTGCAACTATAAATCTGAAGCGTATGATTGATATTTATTTGCGGCTGCATACAAATAAAGTACAGGTCAGGAATTCTCTGAACAAAAGTAATAAATTTTAGCTGAAGCGGATGATTGATATTTATTTATAGCTGCACACAAATAAATATCAATCATACGCTTCAACTAAAATTTATTATTGTTTGTTCAAAGAATGCCAGCGCTGTAGATTGAACCACTTTACCGATTCCACAATTGAGTTTAAATACAGCTAAACACTGTCGACAACTAATCTAACAGAGTCGACTTAAGGTCGTTTACCTTGTATCTGGATAATGACAGATTTGTCTATACTATTTGTAACCTCAAACGAAATGAACAAGACTCTTTATCAAGGATATAAATGTTTAAAAACACTTGTGCCTTCCTGATCACCCTTTTCAAACAGAGATTAAAACAATTACGGGATGTGTCATATGACTCGACTATGAAGATGGGCACACAAGTAAAGATATCCACTGAGAGCCAGGCGGCGGTCAATGCGATATCGCCAATAGAAGTAATGTTATTCGAGGATAGGAAAGGAGAGTTTCTCCACCCTTGGTAGCCTGGGGATTATATGATCGATGAATCTTGACAAACTCGAACTTTGTTCAAACAGGACTCTACACTTTGAGTGTACATCTATATACTCTAGAACTGAACGAGCCAAACAAATGATCGTAGCCCGTGCAATAGCGACATTTAAATAATTGAACAGTTTCTTTGTCATTGCCTAACTCATTGTCATTGCCCCGCAACACCTCTCTGATTCTACTAATTTACAACCATGTTGTACTAAACATGCGACCTTATAAGCTCGACAAACGTTTGAAAAACATTTTATTTAGATTTTACGGTTCGTCGGGGACAGCTTTAGTATTTTGGCCAAACGAGGTTGGTATTTATATTTTGGGTCTATATTGCTAGAAATGAAAACGATCTATATCATTGGAAATGGTTTTTTGCTTTTAAAAATATTCTCCGTGAAGACCAGTACACTTTTGCATGCGCTCAAACCAATTTTCGAAGCACTCTTTCGATTCCGATTGAGACACCTCCAAAAAATGGTTTTTTAACGCCTCAACAGCTGCTTCGGGTGTCAAAAAACGTTGGACATGCAGAATTTTGTTGATGCGTGGGAATAAAAAGGCGTCATAGGGTGCTAAATCAGGACTGTACGGTGAATGACCCATCAATTCGACATGTTCAGTGCTCAAATAGCCCATTGTTTCAGCGGACGCATGAGAGCTCGCATTGTCCTGATGCCAAATGATATGTCTTCTCTTGTTGTTTCTGTTTATTTCTTCAAACACTGTTGGTAAACAGATTTAGAATTGACCACCCTACATCCCACTGGAGGCACTCTGGCCAGATGACCGGTTGTGCCGAAATAAAGACGATGATTTGCTTGGATGTGCTTCTTCCATGAACAACTTTTTTTTTGGATTTAGCTCGCAATGAACGATCCATACGGTCGATTGCTGTTTTGTTTCGGGCTCATATGCATAGATCCATGACGATGTTATACACTGCATTTGAGTTCCCGAGGTTGCCTTTTTTCAACAATTCTTTGCTCCAAACGACACGAGCCTTTGTTTTCAGCGTTCCTCACTTAATGTGGGATCCAACGATAACAAATATTTTTCACGGCCAACTGAACATGGAATATCTTATTGATGTTTGTCATACTAATGCCCAAGGTTGCTTCAATCTCACGGTGTGTCACATGCCGGTCCTGCTTTATCCGTTCACGCACAGCATCTATGGTTTCCAGCACAACGACCGAAGTTGTACGACCTTCAAAAAATGCATTCTGGAGCGGGCGGCGTCCGAGCTCTTGGTACCAGCGATTTCCAGTGGTTTTTGATGGTGCTTCATCACCTAAACACGAAACGTGTTAATTGAGACACTCTTGTCTCGATAATCCACGCCGAAATCGTAAAAAACCATATCGTGAAAATTGTCACGGATTAATTACATTTTTTGACCGAGATGAGTGTTTGAGGTATTACTAACAATTATACGCCCACGATTCAAATTTAATAAGCATCAATCATACGTTCAGGTGGCTGAGTACTACAATATTCTCCGCCTTAACTCTTTTGCAATATGAATATTTCTTCCCATACAAATGAATAATAGACTAAGTAATTAGCAACAATCATACGCCCACGATACTTTTGTAATTAGCAGCAGTTATACGTCCCGAATACCTACATATGAATTTGTTAACACAGCGTTGTTGTCAACTTAAAGGCAATTTCCGACAGACAATATAAACAACAATGCAATAGATTAACATGTTTCATTGCATTGGTGTCAATGTTGTCTGCCGCAAAATTGTCCTTAAGTTGTCAACATCACTCTGTTAGATAATTTCTTGGGGATGCGTGACATATGACTGCTGCTAATTAGATACGTGTTTTGGACGTATGCTAGTTACTAATTCCTACATATATTATTCATTCTTAGAACAAAAATGTTAACGCATGTTTGTTTTTGACAAAACTTCATCAAGCTCATGTTGCATAAATGCTTAATGATGCTAAAAGTTTTTATTAATCTTATATTCTCTACACATTCAACACATGTTTCGCATTCATTATCTTAGACATTATCGGCGTTTTTCCTATACATTTCCATTTCCATTGAATAAATACAAATTGCCTACATCATACATAATACTCCTCCTATTATGGGGTTATTGTTGAACTAAATCATTCATAAATTGGTTAGACATGTATTTGTTTACAAATACCGAAATCCCTCAATACATTTTTGGGGGAGGGTTATAAAAATAAACAAGCAAAATATTTGAAGGGGAAGATGAAAGGGCATACCGTATGTTACAAACATATTTGCGGGTAATCAAAAACACAAATCAATATTTTTACAACTACATATACCCATAAATTCTCCCAATAAAGTTAATCAATATTTGTTTACTTGCGTCTTCATTATGGCAATGAAAAAATGTTTGAAAACATTTGGGGATATTAGAAATGAACTGTGTATGAAATATTCGATTAGATTTATAACAAATTACTTTGATTTATTGCGGGTGCTATACGGCGGCGAGGGGGTTTCTTTATAAATGCAAACCAAAATATATTTCATTTTAAACTGAAATAATTTATTATCTAGAGTATAAACGGATTTAACGCTATGGATACGTATTTGTAACGGAGTTATCACAAAATGAAACTTTTTCAATTTGTCATATACTATGGCGCATGATTGTTATTAGTAATATAAACTCCGATTTGATTTGAAAAATTCGTAGCATTAATACGTATAGGATGGCAGTGCAAAAATGCCGTGGCAACAAAGAGACGGCACAATTAGGTGAACGATTAATATTAACAGGAATATTACTAATATTTGAAGAAATTAAAACATTTATACGTACAGGATACAACTTCGGACATCCTAGGATATTGAACAAAATTATATACTTGTATTGTTGCTTCACATTGCGGCTATGGAAGAGAATTTGTAACTGATTTACCTTAAAATATACATTTTTTTAATTTGTCCTACACTGTGGCGTATTAGTAATAAAAACTTCGATTTACTTTGAATCATTTGTAGTACTAATACGTCTAGGATGGCAATTCACAAATGTCTTGGCAACAAAGATACAGCACATTTTTTTAATGAAAATATTTTATTTATTTATAATAGTATTTATCTTAAAATCTAAATATTTATTAATTTAAGAGATGGTTATATACAACCTTACATCTAGATTAGTAATACAAATTTCAAATAAATTATAAATAATTACAAATAAAAATGTATTCAAGAAAAGGAAAAAGTTAGGAGTGTGATTAATATTAATAGGAATATTATTCTCAATGCAAGTCGTATGATTAATATTTCAAAAATTAAAAAAATCATACGTACAGGATACAAATTCGGAAATCTTATGATATTGACAGATTTATACACTAGTATTATAAATCGCTCATACATACTACAAATTCGAGGAACTTGGGAAAGAATTTGTGACGGAGTTACCATGAACTGTAAACTTTGGACTTTGTCATACACTGTGGCTATTAGTAATATAAACTTTGATTTAATTTTAAAAATTCGCAGTACTAATACGTCCAGTATGGCAGTGAAAAATGCTATGGTAACAAAGATTTAGGAGTATAATTAATATTAATAAGAATATTATTTCAATAAAAGTCGTATGATTAATACTTTGAGAAAATGAGAAAAAATTATACGTACAGGATACAAATTCGGAAAATTTTGGATATTGACAGAGTTATATCCTAGTATTGTTTATCCACATTCCTGCTATGGAAGAGAATTTTTAACAGATTTACCTTAAAATGTAAAGAATGCAATTTGTTATACACTGCGGCGTATTAGTAATATAAACTTCGATTTACTTTGAATCATTCGTAGTACGTATATGTCTAGGATGGCAGTTCACAAATGTTTTGGCAACAAAGATACAGCACATGTAGGTGTATGATTAATATTAACAGGAATATTATTCTAAATTCAAGTCGTGTGGTTAATATTTAAAGAAATAAAAAAAATCATACGTACAAGATATAAATTCGGATATCTTAGGCTATTGACAGATTTATACACTAGTATTGTTAATGTATTGTAAATGACTGTAAATTTAGGAATTTGTCACACACTGTGGCTATTCGTAATATAAACTTCGATTTTGTTTGAAGAATTCGCAGTACTAATACGTCCAGCATGCTATGGTATACGTCAACGATGATGTGGTAACAAAGATTTTAGAGTATGATTAATATTAATAGGAATATTAATGTTTTAAGAAATTAAAAAAGTCATACGTACAGGATACAAATTAAGAAATCTTAAGATATTGAACACAATAATATACTAGTACTGTTGATCCACATTCCGGCTATTTGTAACGGATTTACCTTAAAATGTAAATTGTGTAATTTGTCATACACTGTGGAGTATTAGTAATATAATTCAATAAATTTATCATTTGATTTACTTTGAATCATTCGTAGTACTAATACGTCTAGGATGGCAGTTCACAAATGTCTTGGCAACAAAGATACAGCACATGTAGGTGTATGAGTAATATTAACAGGAATATAATTCCCAATACAAGTCGTATGATTAATATTTTAAGAAATTATACAAGTAATATTTTAAGAAATTATACAATTATACAAATACAAGTCGTATAATTTATATAATGATACATACAGGATACAAATTTGGAAATCTTAGGATATTGACAGATTTATATAATAGTATTGTTAATGTATTGTAAATCGCCTATACATAATACAATTTCGAGAAATCTGGAAGAGAATTTGTGACGGAGTTACCATGAAGTCTTAATTTTGGAATTTGTCATACACTGTTGCTATTAGTGAAATAAACTTTGATTTAGTTTAAAGAATTCGCAGTACTAATACGTCCAGTATGAATACCTGGGAAAAGTCACTGGAAGGGGATACCAGTAGTATCAGATTTTCCACGAATGGATCAAAGTTGGACGAGCAAGTAGGCTATGTGGACCTAAATATAAATATCTCCTTCAAGCTGTCACAACCCTCCGGAGAATATATATCTACACAGACAGCCCGGCTGCCATAAAATCCCTGGAAGACATGTTTGCTACGTCCCTGACGGTGAAAGAATTCCAATCATCACTTAGGGTGATGGCAGAGTATTTTGATATCAGGCTCATCTGGGTACCGGGACACAGCGACATTCCAGGCAATTGCGTAGCGTATGCGTTAGCTAGACAGGGCACCACGGCACAGGTTCTTCCGGCAAAAGAAGGTGTTAGTACGCCAATCTCTGCCTGCCGTTTGCAGATCAGGCAGTGGGCCGATAATATGTTCAAGGACAAGTGGAGACTTACTTCAACTTGCAAACAAGCCCGGGTCCTCTGGCCACAGGTGGACAGGAAGAGGACTAGGCAACTACTTAACTTGCCGAGAGGCAGGTTATCCACAATGATAGGAACACTTACGGGACATTGCCTTGTAGGAAAACACACCCTCAGATTGGGAAATAGAAACTCCACTCTCTGTAGATGCTGCATGGAAGAGGACGAAGAAACGACGAAACACCTTCTCTTGGATTGCCCTGCTATGGCAGGACTGAGAAGTAGGATATTCGGAACACATTTAGTTAGCACCGTAGCCCTACAGGATATTCCTCTAGGTCTTATAGACAAATTTATTGAAAGGGTAAATTGGCTGGACGACTAGTCAATAGTTGCTATGGAGGAAACTGCAGGTATCACAATGGGCTTCTTTAGCCTAATTGTGCTAGATAGCGTGCTGTCTTGCAGGCTTTTCACCCAACCAATACGTCCAGTATGGCAGGGAAAAAATGCAAAGATACAATACATTTAGGAGTATGATTAATATTAATAAGAATATTATTAGCAGTACAAGTCGTATGATTAATATTTTGCGAAAATTTGATAAAATCACCGATAGAGGATACAATTACGGAAAACTTAAGATATTGACTGATTTATATACTAGTAGGATGCACTAGGAATGCACATTTCGGCTATGGACGAGAATTTGTGTCGGAGTTACCAGGAAACGTAAGTTTTATAATCTACCATGGACTGTGGCGTATTACTAATATAAACTTCGATTTATTTTGAAGAATTCGTATTACTAATACGTCGAGGATGCCAGTGCAAAAAATTCTTGGTTACAAAGAGACAGCAAATTTTGGAGTGTGATTAATATTAATAGGAATATTACGTTCAATACAAGTCGTATGATTAATATTTTGGAAAATAAGAGAAAAAACACACACACAGGGTACAAATTCGGAAAACTTAAGATTTTGACATATTTATATATATATAACTTAAGATTTCGACAGATGTATATAGTAGTATTGTTAAATGTAAATGTTGTAATCTGCCGTGCACTGTGGTGTATTAGTAACATAAATTTCGATTTGGCTTGAAGCATTCGTATTAGTAATACTTCTAGGATGGCAGTGCACAAATGTCTTCGTAACAAAGAGACATCACATTTAAATGAATGATTAATAATAACAGGAATATTACTCTCAATGCAAGTCGTATAATTAATATTTTGGGAAATTAAAAAAATCATACGTACAGTATACAAAACTTAGTATATTAACAGATTTAAACACTAGTATTGTTAACTATGATAATGAGGCACTGGATGGTGGATTCACTGTTGTACATGGGTACGTGGATTCGACTCCCTTTCTGGCCATCTTTCAGTTCTTTCAACGACAGATATCTTGCTTACTGAAGTTGCGCAAAGAAGTGAAAGAACTGTGAAATTTCTTGGAACGTTAGCGAGTTGATGTTGACGGCTGTTCGAGCACACTTTCAGCTACAGTGGCAATATCTTCCACTGAACGCACTGGACAAACACAAATAGGAGGCCTGGATTGACGAGCTCGCTTCACAAATTGATCCACAGATTGCGTTGATAGCACTATATTTCTCTCGAATTTATTCCATAGATTTCTTACAGCTTGACTTATATTTCACTGAGTTCCAAGTAATCAATCTGGTTCTTTGTTATTTTATCAAGAGACACCAAAGTCGTCATTTGAATGTATTTCAGTTGAAATATCGTAGCACTGACAACAATATTCTTTGCCGTGACACAGTCTACCAGCTGCGGGAAGTGCTGACTGAATTTGTCGATAATTGTTTCCAAAACTCAGGTCAGACCAACTAGACTAACAAATTCTGCATTAAAATCACCTAGAAAAATCTGAATGATATGGTCAGGATAGAGTTCATAGGTATATTCTAGCAGAGATTGTACGAGGCAAAACAAATGCGGGAACAGGAAATAACAGCGAGAGTTCGCGGAACCGAAATACGGGCCTCAATTAGACAGTGGTAATATAAATATAGACATAGGCCGTACAAACTAATCCCGAAGGTGGAAACATGGATCAAAAGGAGTCACGCGGAAGTGGACCACAACCTAACCTAATTATAAATAGGTGTTTCACCGATGTGTCCAAGTTGCACTAATATTGAAGATGCTGCAGAGCATGTTATTTTTAGTTGCCCAATATTTGAAGAAAGTGGACTACAACCTCACCCAATTTTTAACAGGTTTTTCACCGATGTATCCAAGTTGCACTATAATGGAAGAAGCTGCAGAGCATGTTATCTTTACTTGCAAAAGATTTGAAGAAAATCGAAACAACGCAATCATCGAGCGAAGACATGATATTACCCTCCAGAATGTTATGGAAATAATGTTGAGCTCAGAGGAGAAGTAGAAGTTGGTCCACAAGCTGCGCATAGAAGACGAAGTACAAAAGCCTAGTAGGAGAGCGGAAGGACAAAACGAAGTAGCCTAAATGGCATATTAGCCCCGCGAAGTAATACCCTCCGGAGACAGTCCCGCAGGGAGAGATGTGGAGGCTTGGGAAGGCGTTTTACTGAGTAGACGGCACAAATGTACTGAATCTTACATAATTACAACTTTCCCTCAAAGAGTAAATCAAAGTTCCAAACGGTTTGCCAGATATGGGCCTGACAAAATGATCACTTTTTTGCAAAAATGACATCGAGGCCGCAAATCTTTAGGGGCCCTTAAAAAAAGTGCATGACTTTGGGCAAAACTGGGAGACACGGGTCTTTTTTTCGGTCTTTTATCACGTAGTGGTGTCCGTAAATGGTTATATTTCCATGACTTAAAAAATTTCAGACAGTGAAATTGAAATATTTTCGGGAAATTTTTCACTTTTGCGGCTACCTAAACGGTGTTAAGAATCATTACTAGGAAGTTCATATGTTCCAAAAAGTTGTTTACTGAGATGTTAGGTACATTCTTGTGGTTGATTGTGTCCTTGAATTTTGAACGGTTTGCTACCTATGGACCTGAACAGTGTAAAAAATGTTTAAAAAAATCCAATTTTTTTAAGTTTTTGATTTTGACCTTGAATGAAGTTTTTTTGATTTTATGTGTTGACAATTTTTACTCTTTATGACAAGGGCTACAACTTTCCCTCAGGGAGTAAATCTAAGTTCCAAACGGTTTGCAAGATATGGGCCTGACAAAATGATCACTGTTTTGCAAAAATGAAATCGAGGCCCCAAATTTTTGGGAGCCCATAAAAAAAAGTAGTGCATGACATTGGGCAAAACTGGGAGACACGGGTCTTTTTTTTTTTGGTCTTTAATAACGTAGTGGTGTCCGTATATGGTTATATTTTTTTGTGTTGCACTGTGTTATCTTAGTTCCAATATCATCCTTTCGCACAACCTGTGAAAGTAGCCGTAATAGCCTCAACTCCTGTGACACCTACATTTCGTCACTTACGTTAATTTGGCGCACAGGGGTCGATAAAGTGTGTTGCATTTACTGTGGCCAATATTTAGTTGTACGCCACCCTCATGACATCCGACAATTGTTTCCAATGTCAATGACAGGAAATTAACACAAGTTGTTATATTTTTACCGATTGCAAGTTGTTTGTTAACTAATTATTGGCTAGCACGTCGGAAGGAAAATGGAAGCTCGTTAGATGCGCGACAACAATAGCAATTATATTAATTGGCAGCAATTTGTGTTAAGTCGTTAAAGCTTTTATGACCAAATGCACTCCACATTAAAGGAAATGGAAAAAGTCATATTTAATAAGGTAAATAAATCGAAATCAGAAGTACTCTCATAAGTTAAACACTGCTGTCCTAAATAGGATAAGAATATAAAATCTTAGAAGGATAGTTGGATTATTCTAACGAGCATCGGATTAAAGTTAGAAATCTTTAAATACGAAATAAATGTTCAGATAGAAAATTCGTCGAATTTGCTTCTAAAACTGTTCCCAAATATTGGTGGGTGATTGCCGTATACTTATTATAATCTATAATTAATAACAATCATACGCTCAGTAGAAAGTAGAATTTTACTATAAAGTTTTATGCAATCAAATTATAATCATAATCAAGCCAAGTTTCAGGGACTAAAGCAATAAATATCTGAACATATTAATGCATAATTTTAAACGTTAAATATAATATTTATCACATACAAGATCAGGACATATGAGTAATTGCTAATACAATTAATAACAATCATACTTCTAGTAGCAAAAAACGAAACTTTTTCTTATTGTGACTAAAGCTTTAAATAATGGAGTTTCCAATACGTACTTGACAATTTTGAATTTAACTTGTGAACGCACTATTTCACTGATCATCTAACTGTCGGTGGTGCAATGGTTAGTGTGCGCGGCTCTTGTACATGAGATCCTGGGTTCGAACCCGGCTCTGACCACCTTCAAATTTTCTTTCGGCGGCGGTCACCTCGCATAGTGGCGGCGACACTATCGAGTATCTAGCCATGAAAAAGCTTCTCAAATTACCGTTCGGAATCGGTGTAAAACTGTAGGTCCCAATCAGTGAGTGAAAACTGATTATTCGTTGACAATAACGATCGTCACGTTACTGTGAATGGCGATCGTTATCGCGCCATGATTACCGAGTTGTTTTGGCCCGAATTGGAAAACATGGACTTGGACGACATGTGGTTTCAACAGGACGGTGCCACAAGCCACACAGTACACACGTTACAATCGAATTATTGAAGAGTAAGTTTGGTGAGCGTGTTATCTCAAGAAATGAACCAGTCAATTGGGTGCATCGTTCGTGCAAATTAACGCCTCTAGACTTTTTTCTTTGGGGTTACGTCAAATCATTGGTATATGCCAACGGCTACGACGACGTTGGAAGAACTCAGAGCCATCATTGAATGCGAAATAGCGGCCGTTACGGCCGAAATGTGAATGTGTGACCGAGTCATCGAAAATAGGGTCCAACGAATGGAGCGCTGCCGACGTGCCCACGGTGGCCATATGAACGCAGTCGAGTTCTATTCATAAATGTTTTGATTGTATTTCAAGTCGATCATAAAGTTTTGATTGTATTTCAAGTCTATCATAAAGTTTTGGAAATACGCAAATGGTTTGCGTTTTATTTTAAAAAAGTTGTCAAGTCCTTAGTGGAAACCCTTTTAAAAATTACTAAAAATCATTCAATGCCATCAAAATTTGACTAACATTAGAAATTTAATAAAAATGTATTATACACTTGATATAATATGATCAACAACTGAGTCGTATGACTGTTAGTGTTAGCAGTTACGTACGCAGGATTTTATTTCGGGAGAACCCAGCTTGATATTTAGGTTGAAAACTAGCAATAAATTCAAAAATCACCTATTTAAGAAATAACTTCGGGGGGGCTCGAGGACTCGGGCGTACGTGCCTGAGTGTTAGACATAATAAGTAACACACCACCATTCATGGCGTATGAGTAATAGTAAATAAAATTAATAACAATCATACTCTTTTATTTGAATAACAAATTAAACTTGTTCTTTTATTTTTAAAACACTCCTTCAAAGATCACATTCGTTTATTAACCTTTGATACCATGTAAGGCTAGAACAGTAGTTTCTAAAATATAATAATAATGATGAAGGGACACACATTGGAACGAAGTTCCTTATCGCACATTATGGAAGGAGGTCTAGGCCGAAAAAAGTGTGACATCCGATATAGTGTGTTAGGTCTATATTCGTCCATATACTCGTCCATATACTCTGCGATTGAATATAGGCGAATTTTCCACGCCCATTCGTTTAATGTCAGGGTGAATATAGACGTGTTTTAACAAAACTCGGACGCAATAGACGGCGTAGGGTGAGGGTATCTTTAAGTCATTTCACCCGACTGCAATTTATGTACTGGTTTGAAATGTATTTTGTGCGGTCAGTTAACACATGGATTTCAATGGCAAAAAAAATCATTTATATGAAGTTGTTTTTATATAATACCGTCAATTGAAGCAGACTACTGATGCTATTTTACAATAACACTGAAAGGCCTATAATTCCAATAACAAGAACAGACAGAATTTTTCCACCATGTTCTTCTTTTTCCTCATGCATTCTCACATTGTTACAGTGCTTTGAGGTTAGTTTTAATCTATATCACCGAGTTGTATATTTTCGTGGTATATTATTTTTAAAGACCGTGCTAGTGTCAGTTACATTTATTTGAATTTGAATTTTATTAACCGATTTTTGTTAGTTTTTGGTTAATGTATGAGAAATTCATACCACAAGCTTACAAGTCATGAACATTTTTCTAATTGAAAAATGGTTAGTTTTTCAAAATTGCGAACTTCGTTTTGTAATTTAACCCTTCTAGCTGGAAGGCAAAACATTGAAGGACAGCACACTCATCGAATGCTTTCATTTCTAAAATTGTATGAAGCTGGCAACTTTTGTAGTTATTAAACAAGGACAATTCTCCTATCCATCTCCAGGCTGACGTTGTTGTCCTTGTTCACGGCGGATCCAAGGTAGACAAATTCATCTACCACTTCAAAATTAAATCGGTTGTCAACGTTCAAGTGCGGACCAAGTCGAAAGGTTTATCTAGTCCTTGACACCATTAATTTTGTCTTGCCCGCGTTAACACCAAGA
This sequence comes from Phaonia tiefii, assembly GCA_963931995.1. Classification (NCBI taxonomy): domain Eukaryota; kingdom Metazoa; phylum Arthropoda; class Insecta; order Diptera; family Muscidae; genus Phaonia; species Phaonia tiefii. Next base: position 262,952,542 of record OZ008369.1, on the reverse strand, counting down.
CCCACCTTCGCTGATTCCTTTTCGATTCTTGAAAATACTGCAGTAGCCCAATGCAAATTTCGCCCAATTGTGTCTATGTCGTCAGCATACGCCAGCAACATATGGTTTTTCGTGTTAATGGTCTTTTTCGTATTTACTGCAGATTTTCCCATTATTATCTCCATTAAGATGTTGAAGAAATTGCACGAAAGTGTGTCGCCTTGTCTCAGTTCTCGCTTGGTACAGAATGGTTCAGTGAAGTCTTTCTCCACTTTCACTGCTGCTGCTGGTGTTGGTCAGCGTCATTCTACAGAGGCTTAACATTTTTGCCCGAATCCCCAGTTCAGACGTAGCTCTGTACAATTTTCCCCGTATGGCGCTATCGAAAGCAGCTTTGTAACCGACAAAAAGGTGGTATGTCTTGATTTGCTTTTCGTGGGTCTTTTTCAGGATTTGGCGTAGCGTGAATATTTAGACAGTCAGTCGTGGACTTGCCTAGTCTAAAACCACACTGATAAGGTCCAATCAGGTTTTCAACAATTCGGCTTTAGTCTTTCGCATAATACGCCCGACGAGACCTTATACGTGATGGATAAAACACTGATACCGTGATAGTTCGAACAAACACACGGATATTCCTTTTTGAGTGCAGGACATAATACCCTGAGACTCCAGTCATCAGGCATAGATTCCCCCAGCCATATACCGCATATAAGTCGATGCATGTGGGCTAGCAGTCCTTCGCCACCTGCCTTAAAAAGGTCAGCAGGTAGACCATTCACATCAGCGGCTTGAGTATTTTTAAGCAGGGAGATCGCCGTTCTAATCTCGCCTTGGTTGGGGCGGTACAATCTACACTATCTTCCACTATCATTACCTCTTGATCTTCAGTGAAAGAATCTGAATGGAGTAGTGCTGAAAAATTGACTCTCCACATTTTGAGCACACACTGCTTATCAGTCACCAGATTCCCATACTCGTCCTTGCAGTAGGGCAGCCCATTACTAGGCTAGTTATTAAATCTTCTTACCCTCTGGAAAAATTTTCGGGATTCACCATTCATCCTGCATAATCCGGTTTTCTCACTCTCGCTCTGCTCCCACTGCCATTTCCCCCCTAAATAGTTGGTTTTCCTCCCTTCTCAGCCTCTTGTACCGCTCACTCGCAGCACGCGTTGTAACTGACTGTTTCGTTGCCATACGTGCAGCGTCTTTTGCATCAGTTGCAATGCGACATTCTTTGTCGTACCATGACTTATCCTTCTGCGGTTTTTGATAGCCAATTTCAGTCCTTGCAGCGGTTTCCAAAGAATTGGAGATGTGCTTCCACTGCGCATCTGGGTCTTCGGGAGGGGGGGGGGGTATTCTTCCCTAGCAGGAGAAACAGTTTCCGTCGATAGGACATTGACGTCCTTGCAGCGGTTTCCAAAGAATGGGAGATGTGCTTGCACTGCGCATCTGGGTCCTCGGGAGGGGGGGTTTTTCTACCCTAGCAGGAGAGAGAGCTTCTGTCGATAGGACATTTATATTTCCGGTATTTGTAGCTTGTCAGTATCTAGCTTTTCCCGTGTTCGGCTTCGTTTGTTTTTCACTCTGCTCAGTCCTGTGCGAACTTTCGCAGGCACCAGGTAAGGATCCGAGTCGATATTGGCACCTCGAATCACACGTACGTCCATTACACTAGAAGAGTGCCTGCCATCTATTACCAAGTGATCAATCTGGTTCTTCGTCCTCTGATCAGGAGATATCCAGGTAGCCTTATGTATGTCCTTAGGTTGGAATCATGTGTTACTAACTACCATGTTTTTTGCAGCGGCGAAGTCGAACAGCCTAATTCCATTATCGGAGATGGTATCATGTAGACATTGATTACCAATGGTTGATCGAAACACACTTTCCTTTCCCAATTTGTCATTGAAATCGCCTAGAGTAATCTTAATGTCGTGGTCAGGGCAGCGTTCGTATACTTCCTCCAGACGCTCATAAAATGATTCTTTGACTTCATCATCTTTATCCTATGTAGGTGCGTGAGAGCAAATTAACGAGGCGATGAAATATTTCGCTTTAACGCGAATTATGAATATGCTTTCATCTACTGGGTTGAACCTTGAAACTAGGTGTCGCAGTTGCTTGTCCACTATAAATCCGCATCCGAATTCATGCTTTCGCTCATGGCAGCTGTAGTAAATATCGCAGTTTTTCTTTCTGGTGCAACCATATCCTGTCTGTTGCATTTCCTGGATCGCTACGATGCCAGTTTTATATTTTCGGAGGACATCCATGGATATCTGTGATGTCAGCTTTATATTTTCCGAGGACATTCGCCAGTTGGAAAGTGGCACCCGTCCTGTATAGCGTTCGCACATTCCAGGTATATATACTTAAATCGTGGTCCGTATAACGTTTGCGAGGGTCGTCAACAGTTAGAGGAGGTTTCTTTGTTCATTATTTTTTTTCACTGTGTATTTTCATTACCAATATAACAGTGGCGGAAGGCAAACCCAGCCCACCGTGCTGTGCATTTTACCTACTTCCAGGATGATTATGTTTCAGCCGCCCTTTATGGATCAGACTTGAACCAGAAGGCAGTGTGTCGAAACTGGATTTTGGTTACTTCAATTTTAATCAGCCGTTGGCCAGTTCCCAACTACTTCCATATTAACAGGGAAACGGGAAGTGAATCAATGAAGATTGTGGTCCATCTAAAGAGTTTTGTATGATGAATCGTCACCCAAACCTCTCATAACTTTTTATGAATACGACCGTTTACATACAACTGTTCAATCATGAACAAGCGAAGAACATCCCTGTATAGAATATAAAGTATAACAAATATAATTTTTATGTAGGATTTTAGGTAAAGATTATCGATGACTATTTAGATGCTAACATCCCCATTTGATTCTTAATTGAATTCGATAATATTTTCTATTCATTGAACTTTCCAATATCTAACAGAAGGACAAATTTCACATCGATTTGAAATCCTTAAGTGTAATTTTAAATCAAATGTGACAGTCTGACAGCAATACAAGCAAGTATCTACTGTAAAATTAAAATAAACAAAGGAACAAGAAATAGTTAGCTTTCTTTCAATGGCAGCCAGCAGCAGCAAAGGATACAAAAGTAATAAAAATCCATAGTCTCAACATTAACGAAGGATATGCAGACAGCGATAGGGAGAGAAAGGGAGAAAGACGACGATGAAACTACAACTAGATAACGAAGGCGCAGCTGTTGTAAAGGATAAGCTTTTTCACAAATAATCAAAACAAGCCAGAAAACTGATAAAATATTCACAAAGCTGCCAATAAATAAAGCAAAAGTTAAAAAATAAATGAGACAACAAAATGTATAAAGAGAAATTTAATATGTAAATTTAAAAGGGCAATTTAGTATTGGAGCAGAAAAATACTAAACCAAAGACGATTCTTTTTCATATTTAGATTAATATTTATTCTGTTATAAATCAAAACTTAAACCAATCAATTTTACATTAGAACAATTTTACATTAGGAAAACTTTTCCATGATGTTTAAAGCAACACATGCTTCCTTGTATCAACTAAAATTTATTCAAGGAATTTTTGTTCCAGTAAACTACGAAACAAACGAGGTTTTAATTTTGTTTTTATAAACTCGATTTTAGTAGATTTGAGATTAATTACATATGGGAATGTGGTGAAGGTATACTAGACGTATGATTGATATTAATTAATGTCTCAGTAAGATTGCACTCTTTAAATTTAGTGTAATTTTTTTCTGGGGCATGTGGCAACTCTGACATTTGGCAGCTGTCACATATAACGGGTTTTTCAATTAGAGCGCTACAAAAGTTTTTTTTTTAAATAAAACAAAACCGGTTTTAGATACCTATGAAATTCTTTATTCCTGTGAAAGTACGTTCGATGCCATTATGTATGGAACTCGAATTCTTTTGCATGGCCACCACGGGCACGCTTGCAGAAGTCCAGACGCTGAACGAAAGCATAAATCGGCCGATACTGCTGCAATTTCACGTTCGATATTCGTACGAAGTTCATCAATCGTCGCTGGCTTGTTGGCATAGACCATAGACTTGACGTAGCCCCACAGGAAATAATCTAACGGCGTCAAATCGCACGACCGAGGCGGCCAATCGACTGGGCCATTTCGTGAGATAACACGTTCACCAAACTTGGTTTCCAATAAATTGATTGTGGCATTCGTTGTGTGGCTTGTGTGGCGCCGTCCTGTTGGAACCACATGTCCTCCAAGTCCATAGTATCCAATTGGGGCCAAAAATATTCGGTTATCATTGAACGGTAGCGATTCGCATTCACAGTAATGTGCCGGTCTTGATCATCACGGAAGAAGTACGGCCCAATGACGCCGCCGGCCCATAAACCGCACCAAACCGTAATTTTTTCGGGATGCAATGATGACTCATGGATTACGTGTGGATTGCTGTCTGACCAATAACGCATATTTTGCTTATTGACGAAGCCATTCAGCCAGAAATGAGCCTCATCGCTGAAGATGATTTTCCGATGAAAATCCAAATCATTTTCAAGTTTTTGCGCAGCCCAATTCACGAACATACGACGCTTATGGTGGTCAAGCGGCTTCAGTTCTTGCGTCAATTTGATCTTGTAAGGATGTAGGCCAAGAACTTTTCGCAAAATTCGCCACAACGACGTCACAAAGATGCCCAACGCTTGCGAACGACGTGTGAGAGACACATTTGGGCTTTCTTGAACTGAAGCCTCAGCGGCAGCAATATTCTTGACGCTACGAGCACTTCTTTGTCTCACTGGCACGGGAACATTTTGTTCTGTGCCTGTGAATTCAAATTTTTCCACTAGACTCTCAATTATTGATCTGGTAGGACGATTATGACGACGATAAATTGGACGTAGCGCTATTAAAGTTGAGGCCACTGACTCCAAATTTCGATAGTAAATTTTAATAATTTCGACTCGTTGTTGGCTCGTATATCTTTCCATGATGAAATGGCAAACCTTACTGAAGAGAAAAATATGGCGTCGTTTGCTGTCCCTATCGATTTACTTTTGTAGCGTATCTGTTGAAAAACCCTTTATTTATTCCGATTATTAGAAATGAAGCGCTTTACGAAAGAACAACGCACCTACCTGAAGCATTGACATACGTGGAGCGTTCTTTTTATTACTTGCCGTGCGACACTCTTCGTCGTAGCATGGTTTGTCTTTAAGGTGGTTTTCATAACCAAGTGCGATCTCTGAAGTAGTTTTCATAGAGTTTCGGAGGTGCGTTCTGTGCCAGTATCTGAGTGAGCTTCTCAGCATGGGCCCTGGATTTCTCTGGTAATTGCAGCTTTCCGATATCCAGCTTTCTATATGTCTGGCTTCGTACGACTTTCACTCTGCTTATCCTTGTGCGAACCTTTGCAGCAACCAGGTAGTGATCCGAATCAAAATTAGGTACTCGCATCACACGTACGTCCATTACACGAGTAGAGTGCCTACCATCAATTACCAGGTGATCAATCCGGTTCTTCGTCTCTTGATCAGGGGATATCCAAGTAGGCTTATGGATGGATGTTTTTATGTTGGAATCTCGTACTACTGACAACCTTCCCTCCTCCATTCCGTCATCGGAGGTGATGGCGTGTAGACTGAATTTACCGATGATTGGTTCAAAGCTATTCTCCCTGCCTACGTTAGCATTAGAATCACCTAGTACAACCCTAATGTCATGGCCAGGACAGCGGCCGTATGTTTCCTGAAGGAGCTCATAGAACATGTCCTTCGATTCATTATCGATATGATAAAGTCTTTCAGTTTTACGTGGATGGTGGCTATTCGTTCACTCACGGGGTTGAGCCTTGAGTTGGCTTTTCGCCAACTACTAACCTGCTACCAAATTCAGGATATTCCTCATGACAGCTGTAGTAATTGTGAGAGATTATCTTCCTTGTACAGGGTGGAGCGCGGTAATTTGCTTGTTTGGGAATGAAACAAAAAAATTATGAACCTTAGAAGAATTTATTTTATATTTTAAGTATATCTGGCAAATGTCAACCTTCACTATCCACACACTGCTGCATACGTTTTCTGAAGTTTTCATGAACTCTAACAAGCATATCGACTGGTATTCTGCCAATTTCAGCCTCAATATTGTTAATTAGGTCTTCCAAGGTGTTGGGACGGTTGATACACACACATGGCACATGACACATTCCCTGCTGTTCTCAATGAAGTTACCCAATCTTCAATTGATTGCCGTCCAGGAACACTTCCGCGTTGGGGAACAGCGAATCGTAAACGAAAAGCACGCTGCACTGCAATGATCGAGTGCGCATTTGACAAATACGCTTCAACACAAAATGACCTCTGCTCACGTGTCCAATGCATGATGGCAACTGAAAGGCAGACGAATACAAATCTCCCGTCAGCCACTATAAGCCACACAGACTTTCCACTCTCTTCGACCAACAGTGCCGCCACAGCCTGCAGTCCAAAAAAGCAAAATACCGCGTGTCCATGTCCTATCCATCGCATCTTCGGTATATCAGTAGTGATAGGCTTATACTTCTCGAAGATTTCTGCCAATGGGACAGTGGCACCAAGTGCATATCCGTAAGTCGTGGTCCTTATAACGTTTGCGGGCATCGTCAGCCAGTAGGGGTTTCATGTTTGTCATTCTCATATGTTGTTTCCAATGCCAACATAATGGTGGCGGAAGGCAATCCCAGGACATCGTGGTATTGCATTTTACCTACTGGATTTTTGGTTTCTTACGTTTGATCCGCCGTTGGCCAGTGGTGTTGGCTCATTCGCCTAGAAACAACCAAAAAATAGGTGCGCTAGTCCGAAGACCTTCAGTGATAGGGTCACCTATTTAGCCTGACGCCCATCAGTAATTGCATAATTAATCAGGCTGCTGATTAATCATACGTCGCCTCCAAATTCGAAACAAAATTTGGGTGTCTACAATAGAAATCTCTCATTACCTATAGTTGGCACACTGAACCTGCGAACCTTCGAATCTTCCAGGCTCGAATTTATTTTAATTTTATGTTGACCCATCAGAACGTATGAGTAATAATAAATTAAATTAGAAATAATAAAATTGCATTCAATTCTTAGGACTTTATCTTACGAATTGGCCTATCTAGCTTCTTTTTAATTATATACAACCTGATTTTGATTCTTCCAGTTTTAAATAGTTTTTCCAGTTGGACAAGGCTAATAAAATAGGCATTAGTTTGATCAATAATTTGGAGCTAAATCTCTTTCCACCGAGTCATTTCTTTAGGTTTGGAAATAGGAAATAGTCACTGGGGGTTAAATCCATTAGTAGTCGCATAAACATGACTTATGTACATGGGAACCTTCCAAGCTCGAATTTATTTTAATTTTATGTTGACCCATCAGAACGTATGATTAATAATAAAATAAATTAGAAATAATAAAATAACAATCAGTTCTTAGGACTTTATCTTAAGACCTGGTGTCTCTAGTCTTCTTTTTATTAAAATATACAACAAGATTTTGTTTCTTACAGTTTTGAATAATTGAATAGTTTTTCCAGTTGGAAAAGGCTTAATTTTGCAGAATACTCTTACTTGAAAACAATTCAAACCTCATTCCTTTGAAGTTGTTTATGTGGAAGACATGTGACTGCCATTTAGGCCCACAGTAAATGAATGAGTATGGGACACATTAAACCTTAAACACCCACCACCTTAAACAACGAAGAATTGCAAGAGGATGTGGGCAAATTGCTAACAATTAAAATAATTGATATTGTCTTTCGTCAAACGACAAACAACCGTCGTTTTACTGACATGCTGGAATATAATTTGTTTGCAATATATCACGATAAATATCATTAGTTTTATTGGAAGTACAAAAATACAACACTAAGTCAATTTCCTGTTATTAGTAACGAAAATGTATATGGCGGAAATGTGAGGGTAGATATGACGTATGAGGACTGAATTAAGTTTGGAAAATCAACCTTGAAAATAAAATGAAACAGAAAATTTGTTGAAGACTTTAGCTTTATTATGCTAATTTCCAAAATTTTCTTTGATATCTGTATCTTTATTTATTTATATTTTTTATATTTATTATATGTATTTATTTTATGAAAAAATTACAACAATTTCTTTCAAAATTGGATTAGGAAAAAACTAATACTTACATGAATGAAACATTCACATGTTTAAAATTAATTCAATCTTTATAGTGGTATTCAGAACAAGAAAGGGTTAAATCCATTATTAGTAAACTTCTTCTTGCTATGTACTATAATACAAAACGGCCAATTGTTAATAATTCTAAAACAGCTCAGCGTATAATTAATATAAATTAAATCTTTGTATTGCTACTTATCTGCTAAATGAGTTTGTGGTATTTTAAAGACGTATACTATTTTTAAAATTACAAATAACTTGTCCGTACTATAATGTAATATAATACGGCCACTAAGCGGCTAATTGTTAGTAATTTTAAGACATCTCAGCGTATAATTGATATAAATTATAACTGACATTGTAATTTTTCTGTTAAATTAGCTTATAGTGTTTTAAAGACGTATACTATTTTTAAAATTCTAATTAATTCGTACCTTAATATATTACGAGGTTGAATTTTATGTTTCGGGATTTGGCAACCCTAGTGTTGCAATCTGGCAACTGACAGCTCTATCGTAAAGTTGGACATTTTTGAGGTTATGTGTACTCAAAACATTTTGACATACGAGCGCTATTTGTGTTGTTTACAGTAACTTAAAGATTCATCTTGGCCCAAAAATGGAATTAAATCGAGAACATTTTCGTGCGATTATTGTTTACAACTTTCGACGTGGATTAACTCAGTAACAGTGCATGGATGAACTTAATTAAATTTTTGGCGATGAAGCTCCATCAAGGACCAGTGTTTATCGATGGTATGGTGAAATCAATCGTGGTCGTAGTTCACTCCAAGACGAATTTCGTGAAGGTCGTCCAAAATCAGCTGTTGTTCCGAAAACCAGTGATGCTGTGCGCGAACTGATTTTGCAAGATCGTCAAGTGACCTATCGTGAGATTGAGACAACCTTAGGCATTAGTGGGACCAGCATACATTCAATATTGCATAAACATTTGACTGTCAAAAAAATTTGTTCGCGTTGGATCCCACACAATTTGTCAATCGCTCAAAAAAAGGCTCGTGTCGATTAATCGAAAGAAATGCTCCAAAAATACGATCGCGGTGCTTCGAAACACGTCTATGACATCGTGACAGGTGATGAATCCTGGATTTACGCGTACCAACCGTACCACTACCATTTGTACACAACCATTTGTTTGCCAGTTGTCTTCCAAGAAATCAGAAGCCGGATCACTCTTCACCACGACAATGCGAGCTCCCACACATCGGCTGAAACAACTGCATTTTTGAGCACCCAAAACATCGATTTGATGGGTCACCCGCCGTATAGTCCTGACTTGGCACTGAATGACTTCTTTTTATTCCCGTACGTAAAAAACAAACTGAGAGGTCAACGTTTTTCGACACCTGAAGAAGCGGTTGCTGCATTCTGAATGCATGGAGATACCTCAATCAGAGTGGCAAAAGTGTTTATACAATTGGTTCACACGCAAGCAAAAGTGTATAAATCTTCATGGGGAATATTTTGAAAAACAATAAAGTGATTGTCTATGATTAATATTTGTTTTTGTTCTCTAATCCCGAAACATAAAATTCCACCTCGTATAATACGGCCACTAAACGGCTAATTGTTAATAATTTGAAGACGTATAATTAATATAAATTGAAACTGATATTGTAATTTGTCTGTTAAATAAGCCTGTAGTATATTAAAGGCGTATACTCGTCTTAAAATTCCAAGTAATCTGTGCGAACTATAATATAATATAACACGGCTACGCAGCGTCTAATCGTTAGTAATTATAAGACACAACAACGTATGATTAATATAAATACAATGTATATATGAAAAGTTTGTTAAAAACAATTGTGTGAAATACAAAAATACTTGAAGACGTATGTTATTTTTTTAAATCCTCTAAATCCTGGCCGTCGGTGATGCAATGGGTAGTGTGCGCGCCTCTTGTACTGGAGATCTTGGGTTCGATCCCTGCTCTGACCACCTTAAAATTTCTTTCGACGGCGGTCACCTCGGCGACACTATCGAGTATTTAGCCATGAAAATGTTTCTCAAAAATACAGTTCGGAACCGGTGTAAAAGTGTAGGTCCCAATCAGTGAGTATAAAACCAGAAAGCGCACAGCTCACTGGTTGTGAGAAATTCTCCCCGATTCCTTCTAGGGATGTAATGGGAAACCATTTATTTATTTAAACATTTGTATAAGAGAAACGATCAGTAAGTTCGCGACTTTTTGAATGAAACACAGTTGTTTTGCAAAAAGAAATTATTTTTCAACATAATCTCGTTTTAGATCAATACACTTAGTCCAACGTTTCTCCAATTTTTGTATCCCATCCACAAACTAGGATTTTCCGAAGTCCATAAAATAGGCATTAGTTTGATCAATAATTTCATTGTTGGAGCTAAATCTCGTTCCACCGAGCCATTTCTTTAGGTTTGGAAATAGGAAATAGTAACTGGGGGTTAAATCCAGAGAATATGGCGAATGAGGCATCAATTCGTAGCCCAATTCATGGAACTTTTGTCATTGAGACTACACACGTGTGCACCCGTACATTTCTGGTCAATTGAGAGCAAACGCGGCACCCATCTTGCAGACAGCTTTCTTAAACCCAACTGATCATTTCAAATCGAAACCACAGTGTCATATGAAATGCCTATGGCATCAACAATCTCACGCACTTTTACTCTTCGATCGATCAACAATTTATCGTGGATTTTTTCGACATTTTCGGGTGTATTGACCACAATTGGCCGTGCAAAACGTTCAGCGTCATTTGTACTTGTGCGACCACAACGATAGTCAGTAAACCACTTTTTTACCATTGAAATCGATGGTGCAGAGTCCCCATAGTATTGAGCAAGCCTTTCCTTGGTTTGATTGAGGTTTTTTTTTCGTAAAAAAGAATGTTTAATGAGCAGTCGAAATTCACTTTTTTCCATTTTTAAAATAATCCACGAGGTTGTATGTTTTGAACAGCTGTTAAAGGTAAAGTAAATGACGGAACTTGCTCAAAATTTGACAGTACTCTCTTAACCGGTGGTACTTGATGGGAGCAGTGTTGTATTTCTTATAACTACGAGGGAAGTTCGAAAAGTCACAGATTTATTGAGCCGCCCTCGTATGTCGTGCTTCAAATATTGGTTATTACTTAGGAAAATTGTATGATCTGGCACACGGTTTTTCCTGATAAAGTCAAAACAACCAATGATTTTTTAGTAATTTTTTTTATATTTTGGTTTATTAAATATTTAAGAATGTAACAAGAAAAGATTATTCAAAATGTCCACAACTTGCCTTCCAGCACAAGTTACAGCACAAGATCTCAATAAACAACTTTCTAGAATATATGAACTTCCTAGGAATGATTCTTATATTGTGTGCTGCGTCGCCTGTTGCGTGTGCTGAGCTTCCTGTTTTGCCTGTGCTGATGCGGTCGGTGAGATAGCATACTAGTATTACAATGTTGAAGTAAACGGTGATAAGAATCATTCCTAGGAAGTTCATAGGTTCTAGAAAGTTTTTTATTGAGATCTTAGGTATATATCTGTAGTTGATTGTTTTCTGGAATTTTGAACGGTTTGCTACCTATGGGCCTGAATAGGAGAAAAAGGTTAAACATTTTTTTTTTCCATTTTGACCTTGAAGATGAAGTTTTTTTGATTTTATATGTTAAAAATATGTACTCTTTATGACAAGAGTTACAACTTTCCCTTAGAGTAAATCAAAGTTCCGAACGAATTGCAAGATATGAGCCTGACAAAATGATCACTTTTTTGCAAAAATGATACTGAGGTCCCAAATTTTTGACGGCCCATAAAATGAGTACTACCGATGGACCTGAACAGGCAAAAATTGTAAAAAAATGGAATTTTTTTTAAGTTTTTTTGCAATTTTGACCTTGAAGATGAAGTTTTTTGATTTTATACGTTAAAAATGTGTACTCTTTATGACAAGAGCTACAACTTTCCCTTAGAGAGTAAATCAAAGCTCCGAACGAATTGCAAGATATGAGCCTGACAAAATTATCATTTTTTTGCAAAAATGACACTGAGGTCCCAAATTTTTGAGGGCCCATAAAATAAGTCCATGACTTTGGGCATAACTGAGAGACACGGGTCTTGTTGTTTGGTCTTTTATCACATAGTGGTGTCCGTATATGGTTACATTTCATTGACTTAAAAAATTCCACACAGTGTAATTCAAGTATTAATACCGGAATTTCATTTCTTTTGGATTTAAATATTTCCTACTTACATACATGCTAGTCAATGTCATTAATTTTGACTTTTAACGAAAAAAATCTGTATTTCCAAGGTTTAAAATATATACCCGAGACTAAGGGTATGATTAATGTTAATTGTATTAAATATTACTCATACGCTTATAAAACCATTTACAGTAATTCTAATAATACACCCTAACACATAAGAAATCATGCCTTTTGGACTTAATATTTGATAAAGAAGTTCACTTCTTAAAGTTTCTTACATAGGATCCTTGATAGTACTCTTTTGAATAACTGTCAGATACAGTCATACAATGTGACTCTGTTCATAATAAAAAAAATATATATAAAAACTCCAGGGTTTCAAACGTTTACAATAATTTACACTCCATACACTGACACACATTATTTTCACACGAACAAACTGCCAATTCATTTTGCATTTATTTGAAACCATTATCTCCCCATCATCAACAACATCATTACAAAATACGATTATGATTGTATACCACAGCCTTAAGATATGCAACACATTTTATTTGTGATTGTTAAACAACTACACCTAACAATTGAATTCTCATCGACTTCTGTTGGCTTTCACACAAATTAAAAAGCAGTTACTGACAGATTTCATACAAAATGAAAAGGGAATACAGACAAGACCGAATGGAATACAAAAGTAAGAGATTTCCAATATAAAGGAAATTATAAAACGAATGGAAAGTAAAATAAACATTAAAAATTATTTCAAATCTGTGATTATCTCAGACTGCTGATGACAGTATGAAAGAAAAGTATTTGAACTTATCGTCATACTCAGTGAAAATCAAAAGTGTTAAGAGGATACTTGGGAACATGTGACAGAGTAATATTTGAAAGAAATTAGAACAATTCGAAACAATGAACATAGAAACAACCTCATAGAATACTATTGGAAACATGTGACAGAGTAATATTTGAAAAATGAGAACAATTCGAAACAATGTACATAGAAACAACCTCATAGAATACTTGGAAACATACAAGATACAAGAGCTCCGAACTATTGTCTTGGAACTTTTCACGAATGTATGTGGATTTTCAATTTCTCCATAATCTTTTCCTACCATTTTTCTGCCAAATCGAAATTCTGTCAATACTTGCCACGTGACTTTATTAATAATGTTTCTTTAGTGTTTTTATAATATTCACTTACTTTGTTTATCTTTAAACTTTTCCCTAATATGTTTTCTTATTAAAATGGGTGCAAATCAAAATTGTGACAGGGGCACACGTAAAATATTAACTCAAGAAACCCATCAATAATAATGACATTCAAAGCCATTATCCCTCCATACATACTTTATTACATGCGGGATACCCAACCGTGTAATTAATATTATTTAGAAAAAAAATCAATATGTCACTATGAGCCTCTTAACGTCGTTTCGTAATACGATTGATCTCACATAATATGCATAGACATATTATGTACCAAACACCTAGACGTATGAATATTATTATTTAAATAAAATATAATTATATTATTAAACATATTGCGTCGTTCATACGCTGACATCTTTATATTTATACAATTTGTAATTTGTTATCATTGTTCAAACGCATTTAAATTGCAAAATAATTAATATCAATTATTCGCCCAATCGGGATCTCAAATTAAATTAATTTCAATGTATGCTGTCCTTGGATATGGATTCTTAATTTATGAATAAAACAATTTATGCGATACTCGGGATACTAGAGCGTATGATTATTATTTGTTAAAGTGTTTGATTATTATCATTGAATTACATCTGCGACTGTATGGACAATTTTTAAATTTATTAATAACATTTCTGTCGTACAGAGAAAATTACAAATCTTTAAAATTGCACCTGCAATCTTATCAAAAAGTTTTGTACATGTCACATTCAAATTTCACAATAATTAATATCAATCATTCGCCCAATTGAGTTTTCTAATTCAATTAATTTGAATGTAAGTTCTCGTTTAATACTCAGGATACTAGAGCGTATGATTATTATTAATTAAAGCATATAATTACTATATTAAAACGACGGTCGCATTGTCGATATGTCACTGAATTAATAGCTAGCATACGACCACCATTTTTTAATATCCAAAAAATTTCTCTCGTACAGAGAGAATTACTATTTCTTAAAACTGCATCTGCAATTTTTCCAAAAAGTTTTCTACATGTAACATTTAAATTGCACAATAATTAATATCAGTCATTCGTCCAATTGCATCTGCAAAGTTCTCAAAAACTTTCTGCATGTCACATTCAAATTGTACAATAATTAATATCAGTCATTCGCCCAATTGAGTTTACAAATTAAATTCATTTCTATTGAGATGGATTCTTAATTTACGACTAAGTCAATTTATAGAGATGTATGTGATACTCGGGATATTGGAGCGTATGATTATTACTATTGGCAGCGTATGATTATTATCTTTAACTTACTACATATGAGATCGCATGGTCGATATGTCACTGAATTAATAACTAGCATACGATCACAATTTTTTAATATCCAAAAAACTGCTCCTGTACAGATAGAATTACTATTCTTTAAAATTATTTTATTATTTACTATTTTTCGAAAAAGATTTCTACATGTAATATTTTTTTCTAATAGTTAGTCTAAGCTTTAGGCTATCAAGTTTAAAGTGACTAAGTTGGAAATGATCAGGAGCTTTACCGAATTCTAACCACTCTAACGCCCAACAGAAGATACTTGCCTTGGCTCCTAGTGATAACTGGAAACAAAGCAGCAAACAGCAGTGCAAGAAGAGGAAGTTTTTGTTATTATTACTTTACATTATTCCCCATGAATGAATGGCGGAGAACTTCTCACAATTAGAGAGCTGTACGCTTTCTATTTTGTAAAATAACTGATTGGGATTTACGCTTTTAAACTGATACTGATTTTGAGAATACTTTTCGTGGCTAATTTCTCGTTATTACTCGATAGTGTCGTCGTCACCAAGAGGTATAATCGTCGCACAAAGAAACTATAAGTGATAAGAGCGGGTATTGAACCCCATTCTCATGTCCAAAAGTCCCGCACGATAGTCATTGCATCGAAGCTATACATCTTCTTTACTCATTGTTTACTCTCTTCCCAGGATGATAATAATAATAGATCCATCGGTCACCCATCGATTATCGTATCTCCTTATAAGTTCATATTATAAACAATAATGTATCCATAACCTAAACTGGATCAAGATCAAAGATCATAACTAGTTAGTAGCACACGATTCCAGCATAAGGACATACATGAGGCGACCTGGATATTTCCTGATCAGCGGACGAAGAACCAGATTGATCACTTGGTAATAGATAGCAGACACTCTTCTAGTGTAATGGGTGTGTGTGTGATTCAAGGTGCCAATGTCGACTCGGATCCTTACTTGGTAGCTGCGAAAGTTCGTACAAGACGGAGCGGGGCGAAAGGACATGATAGAAGCTGGACATCGACAAGCTGCAAATATCGGAGATATCAAAGGCCTATCAACAAATGCTCAGTCTCCTGCTAGAGCAGAATACTTCCCCCCCTAAGGACCCAGAAGCACATTTTCCATTCTTTGGAAACAGTGGAAGCACATCTTCCATTCTTTGGAAACCGCTGCAAGGACTGAACTTGGCTATCAAAATCCGCAGAAAGCTAAGCTAAGGTACGACGAAGAATGTCGAATTGCAATTGATGGAAAATACGCTGTACGTATGGCAATGAAATAGTCAGTTAGAATGCGTGCTAAGAATTAGTGGTTCAAGAGGCTGAGAAGGAAGGAAAATCAATTATTTAGGAGGAATAAATGGCAGTGGGACTAGAGAGGGAGTGAAAGTACCGAAATGTGCGGGATGAACAATGAATCCCGAAAATTTTTCCAGAGGGTAAGAAGATCGAATAACGAGCAGGATAATGGGCTGCCCTCCTGCAAGGACGAGAATGGGAATCCGGAGACAGATGAGCAGTGTGCGCTTAAAATGTGGATAGACCACTCTTCATCACTACTCCACTCAGATTCTTCCACTGAAGATCTGGAGGTAATAATAGTGGAAGATAGTGTAGATTGTACCCCCCCCCCCCTCAACCGAGACGAGATTAGAACGGCGATCTCCCGCCTTAAGAATAATAAAGCCGCTGGTGCGGATGGCCTACCCGCTGTACTTTTTAAGGCAGGTGTCGAAGGATATGCCCGCATGCATCATCTTATATGAGGTATATGGTTGGGGGAATCTATGCCTGACGATTCAAGTCTTAGTGTATTATGTCCTGTATTCTAAAAGGGTGATCTATATGTCTGTTCCAACGATCTCCGTATCAGTCTTTTATCCATCGCATATAAGGTCTTGTCGAGCGTATTATGTGAAAGACTAAAGCCAATTGTTGAAAACCTGATTGAACCTTATCAGTGGAGTTTTAGACCAGTCAAGTCCACGACTGCACAAAAATTCACGCTACGCCAAATCCTAGAAAAGATCCAAGAAAAGCAAATCGATACATACCATCTTTTTGTCGATTACAAAGCTGCTTGCAATAGCTCCATACGGGGCTACCCACGTACTCCTGTACAAGAGCCGAGCCCACTAACCATTGCACCACCGCCACCCTCGCATAGTGATGTGACGGCGACAGCTGAAAACAGCTTATTAAAATACCGTTCGGAACCGGTGTAAAACTGTAGGTCCCAATCAGTGAGTGTAAAACTAAAAGCGCAAAGATCACTGATTGTGAGAGCTCTCCCAACGATCTCGTCATGGGATGTCATTGCAAACAATTTTTTTTATGTCTGAACTTGGGATT
The DNA here is from genome assembly GCA_963931995.1 of Phaonia tiefii. Classification (NCBI taxonomy): domain Eukaryota; kingdom Metazoa; phylum Arthropoda; class Insecta; order Diptera; family Muscidae; genus Phaonia; species Phaonia tiefii. The sequence continues at coordinate 262,935,377 of OZ008369.1, read as the reverse complement.
CAAAATTGATCCGCCTCTGTGGAATGACGCTGACCAACACCAAATCTGAAGTGAAGGTGGGGACAGACCTCACGGAACCATTCTGTACAAAGCGACGACTTAGACAAGTCGGCACACTTTCGTGCAATCTCTTCAACATCTTAATGGAGATAATAATGAGAAAGGATTCAGTAAATACGAACAAGACCATTTACACGAAAAGCCATATGCTGCTGGCGTATGCTGACGACATAGGCATCATTGGGCGAAATTTGCGAGACGTTACTGCAGTATATTGAAGAATCGAAAAAGAAGCCATGAAGGTGAATCTTGCTGTTAGTGAGGGTAGGACAAAATTTATGGTGTCAACGACTAGACACACCTCTCGACTTGGTCCGAACTTGAACGTTGACATCGGATTTAATTTTGAAGTGCTAGATGAATTTATCTCACTGATGGGGATCTACACTTTTACTCCGATTTCAAACGGTATTTTGAGAAGCTCTTTCACGCCTAAGTACATCATAGTATTGCCATCTCTAAGCGAGGTGGCCTTCGTTAAAGGAAATGTAAGGTGGTCAGAGCAGGGATCGAACCCAGGATCTCCTATACAAGAGGCGCGCACACTAACCATTGCACCACCCACGGTGGGAATAAAATTTACGCACGGCGTAAGCGAAATGATGAAACATATTTCACAAATCAGACTCCAAAATGTTTGGCTCCTTTCAATTTTAATTATTAAATCTCACACGCCTTCATTTAATTTACAATTAAAATAACTCATACGCCTGGAACACCTTTTAAATTAATATCAATCATACAATCAATTTGATTGTCAATAATTATCATATTTTTCAGAACTCAATGAATAATGGAATACTAATTTATATTTTACGAATCAGATTCATAAATATTTGATGTCTTTTAATTATAATTATAATGCATACGCCGTGAACCCTTTTTTTAATTATTAGATTTTTCAAAATTCAGAGGGTAAAAAAATCGAATAATCGGGATCGGTAACAAGGACGAGAATGGAAAACTGGTGACAGATTAGCAGTATGTGCTGAAAATGTGGAGAGCAGATTTTTCAGCAATACTTCACTCAGATTCTTCCACTGAAGATCAGGAGGTAAATGATTGTGGAAGACAGTGAGAGAAGGCGACACTTTTTCATGCAATCTCTTAAACATCTTAATGGAGATAATATTAGGAAAAGCTGCCGTAAATACGAACAAGACCATCAACATGAAAAGTTGTATATTACTGGCATATCCTGGCGGCATAGACATCATTGGGCGATATTTTCGAGCGGTTACTGCAATAGTTTATGTTAATGAGGGCAAGACAAAATTTATGGTTTCAACGACTAGACTTGGTCCGCATTTGAACGTCGACAAGCGATTTAATTTTGAAGTGGTAAATGAATTTATCTACTTTGGATCCGCAGTGAACAAGGACAACAACGGCAGCCTGGAGATAAATAAAAGAATTGTACTTGCAAATAAATAGACTCAGCAAGCAGTTTAAGAACAAAGCCCTTTCTCGACAGATAACAGTCCAGCTATACCGGACTCTCATTTTGCCAGTCCTGACATATGGCTACGAAACTTGGGTCATATCGCAAGCGGATGAAAAACACCTGGGAGTATTCGAGAGAAAAATTGTCCGTAAAATATATGGTCCTGTTAGAGAAAATGGAGAGTACCGACGTCGCTGGAATCAGGAGCTATATCATTTGTATTCTGACGTGGGCGTAACTAGGCGAATCAAATTAGGCGTTGGCTAGGACATGTTATCAGAATTGATGTAGATGAGGCAACGCCTCATACCCGATGGAAGCAGGAAAAGAGAACGACCAAGACTCCGCTGGAAAGACCAGGCCAAAGAATCTCTCCTTGGTGTTACCAACTGGCGAGAAAAGACGAATGATAGAACCAGTTGGAGGAATATGTTGAAATTTGTTTGTTTGTTTAATTAAGGCATCGGACCTTTTAAGGTTGTAAAATAACCAACAAAATGAGAAAGAAGATTTCAAAATCCGACATTCCAAATATATTCTCCTCTCTACAATTATTTATATATAGATAGACAAAATAAAAACTTTTAACTTCGTTTACTTGTTTTATAGCAATTTCTCTATATATATACATGTTGTTATTTATTTACGGATTTTATGGGATTTTGTGCATTTGTCTCCATTTACTAAGAGTATATAATAGAAAAGCATTTGCAACAGCTGCACCTTGTAGTCAGCTTATTCCCATGCATGTCCTTCGCTTGGGTTGAGGCCTTGCATTTTTATTACTACTATTGCATGGCATAATCCTTTTAGTCTACAGTTTCATGTCGTCCCTTTTCTTGTCGCTTATAGCTACAAAAAAAAAAACACTTGTTATTTGTGTTTTGTGCCGTATACATTTGTTGACTTTCCCGTAAGGTTAATATATTATTGATTTATAGGTAAATTTGTTTTCGTGAATTGATTTCAATTTTCCATTTTCATAGACATGAAACTGAAATGAATACAAAATTGTGTTTGAGTAGTTGTGAAGGCAGACCTCGAACTTAAGCACCTCAGAAATTAAGACAATATGAGGGCTGCGATTTGAAACGTTGGTCAAGTACAGGGTTAATTGTATTCAAAAAAAATTTAACTTCTATACTAATTAATATAACTGGAAATATATACACAGTAGGGTGGCAATGAAAAAACATCTTCGGATTTTGAATAAACCCCAGGCGGATTATTGTTCCTCGAATCGGACAACTTTGCCCCGAATCGGACAACTTTAAGCCCTGCTGCATTTTAGTCAAAGTTTTCAGATTTTGGCATTTTGGGTGAAAATTCGTATGCACTAGAAAATCTTCATTCCTCGGTGCATTTGAAAAAAAAAATATGCACAAAATATCGAGTTTAATACCAGGTTTAAAACTCGGTTATATAAATTTCAATCAAAGCCAGGTTTAATAAAACGAAATGGTTTGCAAACCGTTTTATATAAACCGAGTTTTAATTGCGGGTGTTACACCCGGTTTTTGAACTCGGTTATTTAAACCCGGGTTTTCAACCCGGTTTTTAAAACCGGCTTTTCTAACCAACTGTCACATCAGATTTAATAGAATCGGTTTGAGCACATAGCTTATGTTTCTAACATATAATTTGAAATTTGTATTATGGCCATCTTTGGCTATTTTTCCTCGAGATAGACTACTTTGCCGCACGATAGCACCATGAAACCGTTGCATGAATATATCGTGTTATAGCTTATTGGAAGCGTATAGACTTCTGCTAGAAGGCATTGGAATCCAAGTTAAAATTTTTTTTGATTTAGATACAATTTTTGAAAAAAAACCGAAAAACCCAAATTTTAATTTTTGGTAAAAATTGCAAATTTTTTCAAATTAAAAATTGAAACCCTTAGTTATAGCTTATTGGAAGCGTATAGACTTCTGCTAGAAGGTATTGGAATCCAAGTTAAATATTTTTTCATTTAGATACAATTTTTGAAAAATAACCGAAAAACCCAAATTTCAATTTTTTTAAAAATTGCAAATTTTTTCAAATTATAAATTGGGTCGGATTTGACTCAAAATTTATCCAGTTTATATTCATGTTAAACTAAATCAATGTGCAAAATTTTTTTTTAAATGCACCGAGGAATGAAGATTTTCTAGTGTATACGAATTTTTACCCAAAATGCCAAAATTCGAAAACTTTGACTAAAATGCGGCACGGCTTAAAGTTGTCCGATTCAGCTCAAATTTTCACCAAGTTAGGCTTCCACCATAAGGAACAAGAATCCGCCTGGGGTTTATGTAAATTCGAAAATATATTTTCCTCCATACATTTCATTGCCACCCTAATATACAGCTTAAGGTATAATTGTTACTAATTATATTCACATCACTTATACGCCTTTTATGGTTGCTATGTGATATCTAAATTATCTTTAGTTACATTTTACTTAACTTACTTCCAATTAGAGTATTTTTTTTTTTGTATTAGTCCATTAAACATATACCAAATAGTTCTAAACAAAACTTCGAGTCGAAACGAAATAAATTTTATTGATTATATTAATATTAATTATACTCTCCGCCTGTCGACTTTGTCCATAGTTATGTCAAAAATTTTAATTTCCTCCTCATAATAATAATGCAGTCCAGTAAATGACATTAACTATTATTAGTTTGATGGCGTTATCAGTTCACTTCATTCCTGCTGACTACATTGAGCCGTTGGCAACTTTAAAGGATCAACACAAATTACTAGCAATTATTATAATTACTATTGTTATTGAGCAGATAACGAGTTTTTGATTCAACCTTATATCCGCTGGCATGTAAAGCCATAATCTATCAAGGGAATTCTTAAATGACTGTTATTTGTTCACATTGGAAACAATAAATATATAAATTATATTGAATTGTTTGTGATTTGCCATTGAATTGTTGGCGGTTGTAAAAAACAGTAAATTATTCAATACACATGTGCCACAGGACAATAACTTAAAAACAGTTTGGTAAATGCATTTCTGTAGGATAAATTAACGAAAAAACCGATTGAAATTTAAATAACAATTGGTGCTCGTGTTGTGAAAACCTACTGGACGTATGAGTGTTATTAATTGATAACACCATAATATAATAATAACAGTGGAACCTAAAAATGTGCTACTATTATTCTAAATATCGTTTAAATTTACAGCCAAACGTATAAGTGATTTCAACTGCAGTACGACTCCACGTATACGTAATATAATTTATAATTCCAACAGTGACTTACATACAAGTATTTTCAATAATATGAAATGATACGCGACAATGTATATATCTGTGGTCACAAACAATAACAGCCTAAGTCGATTCTAAAATTTTTCAGGGAGAGCAGTTTAAAGTTTGATATCTTTACTGGAAATCAGGAGTCGGAGTTTTTGTGATAACTTTGTTACAGATAACAAGGAAACGAATTCTTTTACTTATTTCTTAACAAAAAAAAAGAGTTGCTTATTTGAGCACGGTGACTTCTCAGACATTTTTTTCAATTTTGTCCTAACTCGAGTTAGGCTGTTATTGTTTGTGACCACAGATATATAAAATTGTTGCGTTACTGACTGACTGACTGACTGATTCCTCATCGTCCTGGCCAAACGGCTAACAGTAGGATAATGACTGTATACTAATTTTGGGGTAAGTATGCGAGATAAAAAGTGATTTTTTTGAAATTCGTGCTCTAAGGCATAACAATGGGACAAAAAGGTATAAAAATGGTACTACACTAAAATCCAAATGGCTACAGACAGAATCACGAAACTTGGTGTGTACATTCATTCCTATTAATGCCCCGTATACAGTTCTGGCGAAATTTTCGTAAGAAATTTTGTCATTCAACCCTAAACGAAAAATTTTCTAGCGGAGAGTATCATTTATAATTTCTCTACGCTCTCCATTTTATTTTTAACGCATGTCGTGTTGCTTTTGGTTGTTAAAATTATGAAAATATCAAAATTCCGGCCACAAACATTTATCAAACAATTGTTTTCGTACGAAATAACTTTGCCGTAACAACCTTGTAATTGATTTTGCCTACGAAATTTTCGCTAAGAGCTGAGTACCAAGCAAATGAAAAGTGCGCGAAATTTTTTCGTTATTTTTTATACATGTACTTCTTTCGTCGATGGTGCAATGGTTAGTGCACGCGCCTCTAGTACATGAGATCCTGGGTTCGATCCCTGCTCTGACCACCTTAAAAAAATTCTTTCGGCGGCGGTCACCTCGCATAGTGACGGCGACACTATCGACTAATTAGCCAAGAAAAAGCTTCTCAAAAATACCGTTCGGAATCGGTGAAAACTGTAGGTCCCAATCAGTGAGTGAAAACTGAAAAGCGCACAGCTCAGTGATTGTGAGATGCTCTCCCCTGTCCCTTCATGGGATGTAATGGGAAACCATTTATTTACTTCTTATGGCAACAAAAATTTCATAAAAACTGAATATCGGGCTTACGACATAGAAACGTGGGGAGAAAGTGACTTTTAAAAATTTGTAGAAAATCTGGGCAAAACGGCACAAAATTGGTACTACGCTAAAATCAAAACGACTAAAGGCAGAATAACGAAACTTGGCGTGTACACTCCTCTTACCGCAAACAATCGGCGGGGAGGGGGAGATAAGTGACCTAAACATTTTTACTTTTAGGGAGAAAAATGGTACCACTGCAAATACCAAACGGCTGAAGACCGAAGCATGAAATTTGGGTTGCACATTCCTATTATAAAGCCGGCATATCAAGATATGTGATTTTCGAGATTTACACTTTTAGAGATACAAATAGGACAAAAAGGGGAAAAATATAGTACTGTTGTCAAAAACAAACGGTTAGAGATGGAATTACGAATATTGGGGATTACATTTCACAATAAATGGTACTTTTTATGTACTTTTATGGTACTTTTTTGTACCCGTTTTGGGTAATTTTTTGTACCCCTTTAAGTACTTTTTGGTACCATTTGGAATTATGCATTTTGGGGACTACATTTCACAATAAATGGTACTTTTTAGGTACTTTTATGGTACTGTTTTGTACCCTTTTGGGTACTTTTTTTGGTACTTTTTTGGTTGCTATTTCTCTTATGGTCTGTTTGCAGTTCTCTGTTCCTTTTTTCGTACTTCTTGGTACTTTGTGGTACTTTGTGGTACTTGTTTTAGTACTTTTTTGTCTGTTGTTTTGGTTTTCTACATCTATGTGATCACACTTGGCTTTTCTGGGTATCTTTCTCCTTTCCTTTATGGTGTTAATAACAATTTTTGTACTTTTTACATTTTCGTACCTTTTTGGGTACTTTTTTTTGATGGTTTGTTGGTACTATTTTTGATACTGTGTTTGTATTTTTAGGGTACTTTAGTTATGATCTGAATCGAAGCTCTTAGACATGCGAATGATTGGTCGTCTGGAGGCACAAAATGCATGATCACCTAGCAAGTATGACCAAGTTATGACTTGAATCGTACCCTAAACTATATATATCCATTCCTAGACGAGATATATCTACACCAGCGGGTGTGAACACTGGCATTTTAACTTGGAATCTCAGTTTATGATTACTGCATAAGCTGTGGGGATGATAAGGAGGACGGGATCGTCGAACATCTCATAGTAGTAAACGATATCTACGATCTTAATTCATGTTGGACCTATCAGACATACAAGAGTATTACTCTAAATGATCTTAGGACCTTTTTTTGCGGAATACTGATTAGTGCGCTAGGGACCAATGTACGTCTCTTTTTCAGCCTTATCCTAGAATATTGGCATTAGGTATAATGTGGCTTGAACGCCCCTACCAAGTCAATTTTAAGGTTCAGCGATGAGGACGAGATATGACGTCCTGTGACATCGCAATGGTCCTTAGGGACTAGGTGTGTTAATAGTAACAGCCACTTCTGCCTAATCCAACCTAGTTAACCCATAATTTTCACTGACTACAAGTGCAACATTACATTTAATGCATGTATGTAATGCAGTTAGAGTTCAGTTAGAGTTGCATCAGTTAGAGTTCTCTACAGAAATTCAATGCTGAACATTGTCTTTATTCTCTGAAGTAAATGAGCATTGTCTGGACGGACTGGTCTTGTCTTCCATGATATATTTATTTTCATTTTCCTATATTTCAATCACCGCTCTCGCCCTATTATAGCTCTCTTCCTTGAACAAACTCATTAAACCAATCGACTATCGAGCGTAGTATTTATCTATTCATGTGGTCACATGTTGCTTATCTGCCCCAAGGTTCTCTTACCAATCTTGCAATAGAGTGAGTTTCCCGTTCAAGATATTTTTACCTTCCCGAAGTGAAGTTTCCAAAATCGTGTTCATCAAAATGAAACAGTTAAAACCTGACCCAGGTTTCAACTCCATTCAGTTAGACTTTGATCTGTGTTGCTAAACAAAATAAGCGAAATAGCAAAAGTTGTCTGCTGGATGAAAAAGTTGCAAAAGTTGTCCACTGGCCTGCCTCAGACTTGAACTACATTCAGTTGGGCTTTGATCTATTTTACCCGATTGATTTTAATAAAATAATCGAGATAGCAAAAGTTGTCTGCTGGATGAAAAAAATTGCAAAAGTTGTCCACGGGCCTGACTCAAATTTGAACTACCTTCAGTTGGGCTTTGATCTATTTTACCCGATTGATTTTAATAAAATAATCGAGTTAGCAAAAGTTGTCTGCTGGATGAAAAAAATTGCAAAAGTTGTCCGCTGACCTGACTCAGATTTGAATTACATTCAGAGGGCTTTGATCTGTTTTACCCAATTTTCCTTAATAAAATTAGCGAGATAGCAAAAGTTGTCTGCTGGATGAAAAAATTTCAAAAGTTGTCCGCTGTGTGAAACAGGAACAAGCTGTCAGCTGGATAAGAACTTATGGCAGTTGTCAGCTGGAGAAAAGACTACAAAAAGTTGCCTAGTTAAATCGATTGTATCAATGTAATCATTTGATATTTCTTCCTTGAAAAATATTGTATTGATACTGTGACTTGAATTGTAAGAAATTGTTAAACGGCCCTTGTATAAATTTGGGTTTCAGCTAATATTTTACGTGAGTAATTTAATTCACAAACGAAAAGAATTAAAATAAAATTCAGTGTCTAAAATTTCTAAACATTTTCTAATAAAATCACGTGGTATTAATTTACGCCTTGAAGAAACTTAATGGTGAAAACAAATGGAAAATTGCAATTGTACAAAAGTAAAATGAATAAAAATCTTAGCTTAATAGGGAGAAAGAAATTGAAAAAATTCCTTTCAAAACCAGATTCATTGCACTGAATCCTTAATCGTTTTCATTCGTAGAAATTATCTCTGTTTCTGAAATTTTTTGAACTTTCATTATTTTTTTTAAGAAAGAAAAATTGCATTTCTCGTCGACTAATGGTCTCGATATCAATCCATAGCACTTGGCCTCATAAACCGTCATCAGCAGTCTAAGATAATCGCATAACATGAGCTAAGTATTGTTCTCATTTCTTATTTTTAACGAGTTTTCCACCATTCCTTTCACCACGTTCCTCATTGAAAATATCAACACACTATTATTTTCTTATTCCTCCCTTCTGTTTTCTTTAGATTCTTTTCTCTATAGAAAACTGTCAAAACCTGTTGCAGCTTCTTTTAATTTAACACAAGAACAAAAAAACCCAAACGTGTATGTGATTCTTTTTCTGTTGTCTGTACAATCACAAGGAAATGTGTTGCATACCCTAAGGCTGAGCACAGCAATAGCATGTGTGTGTGTGTGTAGGTAATAATGGTGTATGTATAAAATATACAAGTTCAACACTACATATGGCACATGAGTTATCTTAAAGCCAGCACACATGTACAATACAGAATTGCTGTGTGTGTGTGTGTATCTATGTATAGGAGTGTTAAAAGAGCCTTGGGAACGTATGAACTTTAAAAGCGCTAGGATTTTTTAATCAATTTGTCGCAAGTTATTGCAGGAGTAAAACGAATTTTGAATATCAATTTAATTAAGTTCCATTTTAATGTCTTTCTTTTATTTGGCAAATGGAACGAGAAAGTATACGAAGAGAAATAGTCCCAAAAATCAGTTAAACTTATGAAAGGATCTACTAACAAACCAAATCTTAGCTTATTCAAAATATCAATTAAATGTCTTCATAATGGTTCTATTAATATTAATCATACGCTTTCAAATCTGTGAACAAAGGAAATAATTTAAAATAATTATAGAGATAACATTTTGAATGGCTGGGACGTCTGGGATGGGATACGAAGAAAAAATAATCCGAAGAATCACTTAAACTTATGAAAGGATCTACTAATAAACCAAATCTTAGCTTATTCAAAATATCAATTAAAAAATGTCTTTCAAATCTCTGAACAAAGGTAATAATTTAAAATAATTATAGAGATAACATTATTTTGAATGGCTGTGATGTCATTAACGATTAACGGAATATAACGGTGCTTTAGATAAATTGTTCTTGATATGATTTAAATTATTTAATTGTTTTTATTTTCAGGGACAATTCAACGAGGAAATCTACCAGGATATATACGTAAATGGGAAGAATTGATTTTTATCAACTGGCGAGAAAAAGGCGAAGGATAGAGCCGTTGGAGGAATATGTTGGAATTTGTTTGTTTACTTAATATGTGTAAGACGTCTGACCTCATGAGGTTGTAAAATTGTCAATAAATGTAAAGGAAGAATTGAAAGCGTATGATTAATAAAAATACAAACGTGTCGAAGTCGTATGATTGATATTTTGATCATTTACATTTGTTTTTACGCAGCTATTGCAAATAATTGAGGGTCACAACTAAGATGCATCCAGGTAGCGACTGCTTTTTGACTGCACCGATCGAAGAACTACACAACCTTCCACAAATAACAACTAAGAAACTTTTATGATCAATTGTAAGTCCATTAGCTGCTTGTTGCCAACAGATGTAGTCTCGACAGATCGACATTTAGTTTATCAATATGTCCTCCAAGGCAATTTATTGGGCTGCTTAATAAGAGTTGGGCATCGTCTGCATATATATACACAGTACAATATAATAATTGTTGAGGCATATCTTTAGAGTAGAAAAAAAATTACAAAGGTCTAAAATGCTAACCTTGGAGAAGACCTGTAGACACCGTAAGGAAAATACAGATAGTGTGCGTCCAATGAAATATGGGCGAATTCAACGCGTTGATGTTGAAGAAATCTTCGAGTTTCCATATTAGACGTAAATGTACAGCTGACCCAAAGGCCTAGGAGCCTTGACCATTGTTGTTGCATTGCTGTTGTTGATATTGTTGCTGCTATTGTTGTTGCTGGTCGCAGTTGTGTATATTAGATGGCGGCTGTTATTGTGACCTTAATCGAATAGAGCGAAGCCCATATCGTCATCTTCAGATTCAGATTCTTCCTTCTTCTCTTCTTTCTTGGCTTCTTCCTTCTTGGCACCAGCTTCGGCGGCTGCGGGAGCAGCAGCTACAGCGGCACTACCACCAACGGGCATGGAAGATAATTTGTTGCGACTGGAGGCTATCAATTCCTCAAATAAACTAGAAGTGCAACTTTACCATCATCAAGATCTTGTCTACTATTTTCAGACACTGCTGGCAAAGCAGTTACACAACTGCCCTTAGAACCTAGACTAACATAAGAGCTTTCAGATAACATAGAGCCTTTATTTATATAGTCATACATTTGGATCTGCAGAATTTTTCGAAAAATTAACTACTCGCATACGCGAGTAGCATGTAACTTTTGCTGCTGATAGTCTTATTCATGTTGACTGCAGCTTTCCTCACGAAGGTCACAATTATTATGTTGAAGATGCATGATAAGGTGTCGCCTGCCGGAGGCTTCGCCTCGTACTAAATGATTCGATGAGATCTTTATCAATCTTTATTGAGGATTTCATGTCGGTCAGTGGCATTCCACAAGAGTGTGTTAGCTACTCAAGAATACCAAGCTCCGACATAGCTTTATACACATTTCCCCGTATAGGGCTATCGAAGGCACACACTCACTCTTTCGGTGTGCCAACTGGTCATTCGGGACGTGTGGAAAACTGCTCGAGTTATCCCGCTCCTAAAACCTGATAAACCCGCTAACCAGGGAGAATCTTACCGCCCGATTTCCATCTTATCACCCGTAGCAAAGGTTTTGGAGTCCCTACTCTTGCCGACCCTGAAAGAGCATTTTCAGCTCGCCAATCACCAACATGGCTTCAGGCAAGCGCATAGCACTTCGACGGCGTTAAACGAGATAACTACCCATATCACCAATGGCCTCAATCAGAGAATACCCGCTGAACGTACATTAGTCGCAGCTTTAGACCTGTCTAAAGCTTTTGACACTGTCGATCACTCGATCCTGCTACAGGACATCTTGAACTCGTCTCTCCCAAATACTACCAAGCGCTGGCTTGGCAGCTACCTCAATGGGAGGCAGGTATTTGTAGAGTTCAGGGACCAGAATTCCCGTTATCGCAAGATAAAAATGGGTGTGCCACAAGGTGCGAATCTTCCTGCACCTCCCCAAGGAGTTAGTATTGTGTCGTACGCCGATGATCATCTCCTCCAATGTAGACGACATATGTGCTAGGATTAACAGCTATTTAGCCACCCTTACTAGCTTTCTGCAGGAACGGCATTTGCAGTTATCTCCGTCGAAGTCTTTTGTTACCCTTTTCACTTCTTGGACCAAAGAAGTAAGGAGAGAGCTCGACATCTCTGTCAATGGGGGTATATACCCACAGTTCGTAACCCCAAAATACTCGGAGTTATTTTCGATAATCTCCTTCTTTCTCTAAACATACGGATTACATCAGAAGGAAAGTCCACACCCGCAATAAGGTCCTAAAGGTCCTTGCAGGGACAATTTGGGGCAAGGAGAAGGAGACAATTGTAGTGACCTATAAAGCTATAATTCGCTCGGTCTTCAACTATGCCACTTTCTTAAGTGATACCCAGTGGAAAGGTCTACAGAGGATCCAAAATAATGCACTTCGAATCGCAACCGGATGCACACAAATGACGAACGTGGATCATCTACATGAGGAGACCAAGTTACTGTCAGTGCAACAATATAATGTGTTGTTGACAAGACAGTTTCTTTTGACAGTTTGCCCAGTCAACCCAACCATCATATTCTGATGCAGGCAGGAACCACACACCCCCCCCCCCCCCCCCCACGTCACTTCCGGACGGACATCACAAGACGTCATTCCATCGGATGTCAACAAACTGTCGATAGCAGTAGCACAGAAATTGTTGCATAACACGGCGGTGTCAGAGGCCATAAGACTCTTGCAACAGGGTCCTTAATGAACACCCTCCCGCGATTTCGAATAATGAGAGGCTTCTGCCCAGGCACACCAGAACCATTCTAGCACAGCTTAGATCTGGTTGGAGTTCTACTCAGAACTCATACAGATCGAGAATAATCCCTGGCACCGTAGATCAGTGCCCACACTGCCTACAAAGCCCTCATGACACTATTCACATTTTCAACTGTCCTGATAGGCCTACTGACTTGCGCCCAGTGGACCCATGGGACAGACCCTTGGAGGTGGCACAATTTCTCCAGCTCCCCACCGCTACGTCCAGTGACACATAGGGGAATTACACTTAATTTTGTTTTTTATATCTTCCAGGGACGAACGAGTGGAAACAGAAAGTCTGTTACAACAACAACAAAGTGATAGTAGGTGTCAATTTGTTTTTTGGGGGTTTTTTCAAGGATTTGTCGTAATGTGACTAGCTGGTCGATAGTTGACTTTCCAGACCTACAGCCACACCGGAAAGGTCTAATCTTGTAGAAGAAAATCTCAAATTAGAAAACAGTAGAAAAGGCCTGAGTACTTTCTGTTATTTTTAAAGCAATTCTAAAAGACCTTTTTAAAGATCCTTTCAGAGGGTAATGAGGTAATAACTTTTAGAAGAATCTCACGAATTATGAAATCCATATCACTAGATTTAGCGATTAAGGACTTTCAGCAATGTCCCTTTTAAAGCAATAATAAACTTCCGTTACGTTGACAATGCTGTAAATGATGGTATATCTTTGAAATCAAGCTCACCATTCTCTGATTGTGAGGATCTCTTCCTAATCCTTGCCTGGGATGTAATGGGATACTACGTTTTATAGTCTCTAGTAGTCGAAACCTTAGGCTGATAACCACCACCGACTAGTGACCACTGCAGGCAAGTTTAAACGATGAGGGACTTTAAACAGTCTGTTCAAATGACTCTACATTTCGTCTAAGGAAAAATCGGAATGATTTGTTCTCTAGAGTTTCAAAGTCACTCGCAGGCATCAGCCAATGAACGGAATGTAGAAATAGAGTTAAGAAACTAGTTACCTAGCACTCTAGGATACAGTCTGCAGTAAAACTGAAAGTTCTATATTAATTCTTCGGGGTTCTAGAGAGTAATCGCGTAGTGCCAAAAGCTTCATACGCCCACCTAGTCGGCTTATGGGCCTTATACCTTATGGTCCTTGCGAGGCCCAGGAGGAAACCCCACCATCATTCTCAACACTCATGAATAAAAGCGAAAATGTCAATAGTGGCTTCGTTGCGTTAGTAACAGTAGGAGTGATGAATTCTGGAGACTCTCAGGTCAAAAATACGGTATTGCTGCCTCGTAGTATTATTGTTATTTAGTGGCAACTTCAGTTCCATTCTTTGAGAGATTAGGTTCCAAGTGTCATCTGACATCCTAGATTTCCTGTGTGGCTGCACTAAACTCAGTGTTTCTTCTGCAACTTGATTATATGTTGCTGTAATATCTCCCATGAGTGATGTTGGTAGCTGTTCACGAATTGTCATGGTTTATACGTTCATAGCTGAATTGTTGCGGAGTTGCTGTAGGCAGAGCCGTCTTCGTCGTGTGAGCCTGATGATTCTTCTTTGACATTTAGCTTTGATCGTTATTTCGCCTGTGATAAGCTCGTGATAAGCTATCATCTGTACGGGTGGAAACCTCAATTTACTTAGCTTTCGTACAACCAGCCTACTTAGTCTGATTTCGAACTGGACCGCTACCAACGGACTATCACTTAACCCACTTAAAACCGAGCTTATGTTGTTCTCTCGGAAATATAAAATATACGCATTTGAACTGCCGTCAGTTAATGGGGTAATTAATTCTCAAAAGAAAACTATCTTGGAAACCGAATGTGGAGGAGAGGGTGAAAAAGACGTATGTTACTCTTTAGCGCTGGGACTGTCTCCTAAGATCACCATGTGGATTTATACGGCAATAGTCAGACCAATACTTCTCTATTTCACCATAGTTTGGTGGAGGTCCCTCCAAAAGAAATATATTCTGAATTCAAAAAATTCAAAGATCAGCACTGATTAGCATTAGTGGTACAATGGGCACGACGTCAGGCACTGCACTTAGTGCTATCCTGAACATCTGTACTCCTGATATCATGGCCGAATCGGCAGCCGCTACATCCCTGGTGAGAATCAGAGATTGTGGTGTTTTGATATCGGGGCATTCCGGACACGCTGAATTACTACATCAGATCAACTCTATTCCCGTAAAAACGGACTACTGTATCCCCTACCTTCTACCAGCGACAAATCTAAGGACTTCTATTCCGAACAGGAATACCTGAGCAAAGTCACTGGAAGGGGATACCAGTAGTATCAGATTTTTCATGAATGGATCAAAGTTGGGCGAGCAAGTAGGCTATGGGGTCCATTCACCGGACCTTAATGTAAATATCTCCTTCAAGCTGCCTGATCACTGTAGTGTACTTCAGTCAGAAATTACCGCCATAGTGGAGGTTGTTGAACTACTGAAAAGTAGTGTCACAACCCTCCGGAGAATATGTATCTACACAGACAGTCAGGCTGCCATAAAATCCCTGGAAGCCATGTTTGCAACGTCCCTGACGGTGATAGAATGCCAGTCATCACTTAGGGTGATGACAGAGTATTTTGACAATTAGGCTCATCTGGGTACCGGGACACAGCGACATTC
The DNA here is from genome assembly GCA_963931995.1 of Phaonia tiefii. Taxonomy (NCBI): domain Eukaryota; kingdom Metazoa; phylum Arthropoda; class Insecta; order Diptera; family Muscidae; genus Phaonia; species Phaonia tiefii. The sequence goes on along the minus strand of OZ008369.1, from coordinate 262,919,867 downwards.
CAGGCAATTGCATAGCGGATGCGTTAGCTAGACAGGGTACTACGGCACAGGTTCTTCCGGCAAAAGAAGGCGTTAGTATGTTAGGTAGAGACCTGCCGTTTGCAGATCAGGCAGTGGGCCGATAATATGTTTAAGGACAAGTGGAAACTTACTTCAACTTGCAAACAAGCCAGGGTCCTCTGGCCACAGGTGGCCTGGAAGAGGACTAGGCAACTACTTAACTGGCCGAGAGGCAGGTTATCTACAATGATAGGAACACTTACAGGACATTGTCTTGTAGAAAAACATGCCCTAAGATTGGGACTTAGAAACTGCACACTCTGTAGATGCTGCATGGAAGAGAACGAGGAAGCGACGAAACACCTTCTCTTGGATTGCCCTTCTCTGGCAGGACTGAGAAGTAGGATATTCGAAAAACATTTAGTTAGCACCGTAGCCCTACAGGATATTCCTGTAGGTCTTATAAACAAATTCATTGAAAGGGAAAATTGGCTAGACGACTAGTCAATAGTTGCTATGGGGGAAACTGCAGGTATCACAGTGGGCTTCTTTAGCCTAAGTGTGCTAGACAGCGCCTTGCAGCCTTTTCAACCAACCAACCCAGCTCGTGGACACTGCTTATGTCAGCAGCTCTTCTATTTCTGACATTCCCCCAAAGAGCTTCTCCATCTTCTGCTCACGCATATGAAGTCAATCTGATTGTGTGAATTGCCGCTCGGGAATGTCCATATATTTTTATGTATCTGTTTATGTGGGAAGATGGAGACACCTATGACTAGTTGAAATGTCTGACACAGTTCTATTAATCGCTCTCCATTATTGCTTTTGACTCCACAACCGTGCGTTCCTATGGTGGTGCGGATGTTGTTGTTGTCACTACCTTTCTTCGCGTTGAAATTACCCATGAGTATGATGGTATCACCTCTTCGAATCTGTTTGAGCGTCGATAGCACTTGTACGTTGAATTCATCCTTATTAGTGTCTTCAGCATCTTAGCACTGTACTATAGTACGAGGGCGGATCAATAAATCCGTGACTTTTTGAATGAAACACAGTTTTTTTGCAAAACAAAATTATTTATTTTTCAACATAATCTCATTTTAACTCAATACACTTAGTCCAACGTGTCTCCAATTTTTGTATAACTTCCATAAAATAGGCATTTGTTTGATCAATAATTTCATCGTTGGAGCTAAATGTCTTTCCACCGAACCATTTCTTTAGGTTGTATGACACGTGGATGCGTTGCAGCTGTTAAACGCAAAGTAATTGACGGAACTTGCTCAAAATTTGGCAGCAGTCTACTAAAGGTGGTACTTGATGGGAGCAGTGTTGTATTTCATATAACTACGAGGAAAGTTCGAGATTATTAATCCGCCCTCATCATATGTCTTACTCTACTCCTGAAGCGAGCCATTATCCCACGGTTCGGTATGGGTTTCCATGTTTTAAGAGAGTTCCTGACTTGCTTCGATATTATAATTCCAATTGCATTTTCGTCCCAGTTTTACTCTTCCTCTGTAGAGTACAGTATTGTCATTTGCCGTGATATGTTCTCCATTATCATTCCATCTCATTTCGTTTATCCCTAAGCCTTGATGCCTCACGAAGAGTTTTTACATTCCATTTGCTTGCGCAATGCTCATCCTATTCCGTGTGCCAAAGGTTGTTGCTGTATCGTGTTGTCCATCATATTGCCTTCTTTCAGTTTGTCTAGTTGTTTTCCATTTGCTTTGCGCAATGTGCATCCCAATCCGTGTGCCAAAGGTTGTTGTCGTATCCTGTTGTCCACCATATTGCCTTGTTTCAGTTTCTTCAATCAGTTGATTTCAAGATAAGTAAATAATTAGTCGCCTGCTTCTCCAAATACCGTTCGGAATCGGTGTAAAAACTGTAGGTCCCAATCAGTGAGTGAAAAATTAGAAAGCGCACAGCTCAGTGATTGTGAGAAGCTCTCCCCTGTCCCTTCATGGGATGTAATGGGAAACCATTTATTTATTTTAAATAATTAGTCGCCTGTAGCCGTCCCACGATGATGGGGCTGCCATCTGTCGTTGCCTTGAAACAACGCCTCCATGTTAAATAACAGTGTTTAATTAATAATAATTATACGCCCTAGATTATTATTTTCAAATAGTATACAAATGTGGCGATATTGCGGTAATAAAATTTAATATTATTCGAAATTTATATATAAAGTTTTTTAAATATAATCAAAACTGCCAGCAGATTTTTTTTAAACAACACAATCCAAATGAGCGAGGAAAATCCAAGTCACCCATTCTGGGGTTAAGGATTTCTTGGTAGTCATTTGTTTTTTTTGCTAAAGTTTATTATTTTTATTGCTAAAGTTTGCGTGTCCCAAAAACATTATGGGCATTTGTATACTAAGTTTTTACAATTATAACGCGTTGTTCTTTCCTAAAGCGCTCCGTTTTTAATAAGCGGAATACACACATGTGACAATTGCCAAATTTCAAAGTTGCCACTTGCACAAACAAATTACACTATATTAAAAAGTGCAATCTTATAGACATATAAAATGTTCATGAGCTTGAAAAAAAATCAAAAGTTTCGGAAAAGTTTTTATTTATTTATAGAATAACCTACTTCTCTGATCAAATAAAGAAGTTGTAATTAATATTAATCATACGGCATATGGTTTGTTACTTAAAAAGTATTGTGTCGTATGGTTGTTATAATTGAATTCAATATTAATCATTCGTTTGTTTATACGATATCATTGTGCGCTAATTGAATTACACTAAATTATCCCCCCGATTTTAAAGTAAATTCACATTAAGCCCAATTGAAATTTTCCTCCAACTGTTTAGTAAAATTGTAACGTATAATGCAAGTAATAACAGTGTTTAATTAATAATAATCATACGCCCTAGAGTATTATTTCCAAATAATATCCAAATGTCGCGATAATGCTATAATAAAATTTAATATTATTGGAAATGTATATGTAAAGTTTTTTAAATATAATCAAAACTGCCAGCAGATTTTTTTAAAACAACACAATCCAAATGAGCCAGGAAAATCCGAGTCACCCATCCTGGGGTTAAGGATTTCTTGGTAGTCATTTGTTTAAATTTTTTTCATTATTTTGAGTTTCTTTAAACTTTATGATATTTACTGTACAAGTTGAAGGTTGTGTCCTTATTTTTATTGCTAAAGTTTGCGTGTCCCAAAAATATTATGGGCATTTTAACTGGAAACAATCTAAATATTTGGCACCGAAGATGGCGATGTTGGTATGAAGGGGGGGGGGTAAATTTGTTGATTTCCTTAAATACAGAATCAACATCGTTATCATTATGAGTGGCTTGATAGCGTTAAAATGTCAGCAATATGATCATTGGAAAAACATGATGATAGTATTGTTTTGTATAATCATTAGACCCTCCATCATCATCATTATAGTTATCAGCTACATCATCATCATCGTTGCCCTCGTAGTATGTTTCATTTTCATCATCATTATCATGACGACCCTCCTCTGCGAATTTCACTTTCGTTTTCAGTGCTTAATACTGGGGGGTTTTCCGTTTTTATTTTTTTTATTTTTTTTTGCTTCCTTTCCTTACTTATTCACTGTCATAATCATTATTCTCTCTGGGGGGTGGCCATGGACGGCCATGACTTTGGATTAATACTTGTTGCATGCTGACACCCATGAAATGCGAAATCAACTACAAAAGTGACAACAATATGGGCGCTAAGTTCTAGGGCGGTGGGGGACAGAATGCTCGTACAAATTATTTACAACTTGCTGTCAGTTCAAACATGACATAATATCCATTCATCGCTTTAAATACTAAGCAGAATTACAAATTTATTATACAGGTTGCCTGGGGTCATATTAAACGTTTAAAATGTCCAACGCAAATACTGCATCATTTCGTATCATTTAGAGCTTAATTGATTTATATCACTTGGCTCTTAGACGCTGAACTTGCTGAAAATTTTGTATTGGCATCGAAGACATAAATATATAACCCCTTTGGGATGATGTTTTGAGATTAACATCTTTAGACTAAGTAATTCAATTAAATAGGCTGATGCGCATTTCCTTACCTGTGGTGCCATTTTCTTCTTCATTCACATCCGTTGTCTCATTTCCGTTTCCCATTTGCGTTGTTGCCGTCGTCATTGCGTTGCCATTTTCCGTTTTCACAATTTCCACATTATATTTAACCATTTTCGTTTTTCTTTTATTGACTTTATTGTAATGGTTATTCCCTTGCTTTCCTTTCCTTTGCTTCAATTCTTTCTTTACTTTCTTTGCTTCCGTTTCTTAGGTTTTATTGCGTATTTTTTATTGTGTTTGGAACTTAAGAGCTCATGACGTCCAAAGGGCAACAGGCAGGGATCCAATTAACCTAGATTAAAAGGTTGGTTAACTTTTGATTAGCGGTACGAGGCGCTGTAATGAGATAGGGTTAAAAGAAATAAATTAAATTTACAACGAAACACATGTAATGGAAAGTAAGACAAAATAGAAGAAACATAAGTATGGAATATGTATGGCACGAAACAATTTGGATGACATTAATTAAATTTTTTGTTGAAAATTTTCATCCTGAAACCGAATGGTTTTTAAGAAAATTAAGATTTTTTTTAGAAATAATAATAATAATAATCATGCGCTCAGGTGTCATACTTGAATATAATACTACCTAGATGTATGATTATTGCAATTTAAATAACACTGTGGAAAAAATTAAACCTTTTCGACAATAACGAGGTTCTGACAAAGGATTCTGGTAGAGGATGTAAAAAAAATATACGTGTATCTGCGTTTTGAAAGTTTACGTATGATTTTTTTAAAAGGGTGAGAAGTTTTCCCTCTTTTGCACATTCTTCTGATGAATCGGTATAGGAAATCATGTTATCTTTACATTTTAGGTATAGGATGTGTTCAGCAATTTTATGTAGAAATTTACGAGAAACATTTTTGTGGTATATTTTAACCCTCTACCGCCTTAATATATTGGTCTTTTTTGTTCTTTTTGTGGAAAATGATTAAAAAAACACCCCTAAAACAGGGTTGTATCTGGTTAAAATGTACTACAGAAATATTGCCCTTAAAATTCTACTATAAGTTTCTTAACACGCCAAAGCTCAAAACCCAACTTGAGTGTCAAAAATATGTTAAAACTGAAATACATTTAAGGATTAATTTCGCGCTTATTCCGAGTTGGCGCTAAAATATCCCACAAAACTGCATTCTAGGGAGTTGGTGTGTATTGAAAAAAAATCTACGCTAAATTTCAGTATAAGTCATGGAACAAAAAAAAATTTGTAGATTTAATATCTTTAAATAAAAGATCAATATAAATTTGGGTATTTAAGCAAGAAAATATTTCTTTGAGCTCTTGGTAATTTATTTATTTATTTATTTATTCAGTCTTTAGAATACAATTCTTTACAGACCAGAAAATATCTTATCAAATAATTCTTATATCTAGTTGTAAATTAAATCTAACATATTACTAAATTTACCAATAGGCATTGCAAAATCCAAATCATATTTCATATTGATTAAATTAAATTCCTTTAAAGCTCTTGTGATGGGTTCAAACATAGCATAATTTGTTCTATGAACTGATACATTAAAAAATTCTTTAAATCTAAGACGTCTAAAAGGAACATTGAATTTGACCAGCTATCAATTTATATACAAGCAGTATTAATCTCTTAGATCTACGGTTAATAAGCGTATCTAAATGTATCAACTTACATCTAGATTCATACGATGGCATAGTGTCTGTAAAATTTAATGAAAATAAGGCAAATTTTATAAACTTTTTTTGAATCCTTTCAATTCTATTGCAATATTTATCCTGATATGGATTCCATACTTAAGAAGCATATTCCAATTTCGACCTCACAAATGACGTGTATAACAGTTTACGTATATATGGGTCTGTAAATGACTTACAATTTCTTCTTATATAAGCAAGAACAGAATAAGCTTTTGGGATTATATAATCAATATGCAAATCAAAATAAAGCTTTGTGTCAAAAACTACACCCAAGTCCAATATATGATCAATTTTTATCAGCAGGCTTTTGTCAATGTAATACGTGGAATTTATAATATTAAGACATCTAGCATAGGTTAAATGATTGCACTTTTTAATTTTTAATGGAAGATCATTAAGGAAACACCATGAAACAACATGACACAGATCAATCTGCACCGCCACTGCATCATCAAAATTGGCAATCCTGCTATAAATTTTAATGTCATCAGCATAAAGCAGATAATTCACAAACTTAAAACATTTACAAATATCATTAACGAATATATTAAACAAAATCGGACCCAATACGCTTCCTTGTGGAATACCTGACGTCGCAACATAAACAGATGACTTACAGTTGTCTACACTTACATAACAGCATCTATTAGAAATATATGAAAGAATCCAATTCAGAAAAGAAGAATGGAAACCCCACTTACGTAGCTTCATCATTAGTATACCATGAGGCACTTTATCAAATGCCTTACAAAAATCCAAATAAATTGCATCTACTTGACGGCCTTGTTCAAAACTTTCAATACAGTAGTTAGTAAATAACAAAAGATTAGTGCTAGTAGAACGATTTCTTAAAAACCCATGTTGACGGTCTGTTATAAAAGGGTTGACAGAAGCGTATATATATTTATATACCAAATGCTCAAAAAGTTTTGACACATTAGATAATTTAGAGATTGGTCTATAATTCTCTATTTTACTCTTTTGACCAGCTTTAAAAACTGGTGTTATTGAAGACATTTTCCAAACATCCAAAAATTTACCAATTCTTAAAGAATAATTAAAAATGAATTCTAAAGGAGTACATAAAGAACTACTGCACCTTTTAAGAAAATGTGCAGAGATGCCATCTTCGTCAACTTTAGTTGATTCCTTCAAATTAATTAACGCTGAAATAACATCAAGTTCAGAAACCTGTAAAGACCCAAAGTCAACAACAGATTCCACGTTGTCTAAAAGCCTACTATCACCTCCATGAGTAGAATTAAATGATTGGAAATTTGACTTAAAAAACTCTGCGAACAAATTCGCTTGTTCAGATTTTGAATTTGCTATTTTCTCTCCAAAAACCATTACGGAAGGAAAATTACTATGCGTTTTCTTTGACGCTATGAAGCTCCAAAATGACTTAGGATTAGTGTGAATTTTGTCTTCAAATGCCATTATATATTGATTGTATAAAAATCGATTTAAAAAATCAAATTCCCTTGCATAATGCTTATACTTATTCAAATGTTCCACAGAATATTGACTCTCGCTTAAGTTTTTAAATTTATTTCTTAGATTTTTTAGCTTCTTCAGCCCTGTTGTATACCACGGTTTTTTGTAAACTTTCGGCTTCAATTTTCTTATATAAAATTGACATATTAATTTAATTTGTTCAGTAAATAAAAAATAACATTCCTCTAAAGACTTATTGGCAAATATTCTCATCCAATCAATTGCTAGTATTGCTTCATTGATTATTTGAAAATCGCAACTTTTATAGTCATACTTTAAATCACTCATTTCATTAGTAACACCAGAAAAATTATAAAATGCAACTCCCAATACTATGGGTAAGTGATGAACACCAGGAGGATTGATTGGATGATCACATCTACTAATAGTGAAATTAAGATTTTTGCTAACAAAAATTAGATCAAGTAATCTATGAAGCGAATTATGAAACTTATTAATTTGAATCAAATCTGAACCCATCATACTATCAACCATATTAATTTCATGGGATAAATTTACATTACTTGCATATAAATAATTTGAATCAGGAAAAATACTCCAATTAAGCTTAGGAATATTGAAGTCACCAAGCACAATGCAACCATCTACATTGTTTTCTGGAACTGTTTTTATTATATTGTCTATATGAGCATCATAGAGGCTATCAGTACTGTTAGGTGGTATGTAGGACACTATTATGAACAGAGCACCAACCAAACCATCAAGACGCACACCAATTTGATCAAAAAGGGAATCATTGCTGGCCAATTGTAACAAAGTTGCTTTGAAACATTTTTTTACTGCAATCAACACTCCACCTCCACGGGTACATCCCGTTTTAGCAAAATCGCGATCTTTGCGGAATACATTGTACAAATGCAGATTAAAAAACTCGCCATCTAAAAAATCTTGAGTGAGCCAAGTCTCAACGAAGACAATGACATCATAATCTGCCTCCGATGTTACCATATAGATATAGTCAGCTTTAGTTCGCATACCAGACATGTTTTGGTAATATATGCGAAGATTTTGAAATTTATTTCGATTATTTAAGTTTGCATCAACTTCTGCGGGCCCCTTTGAAAATTTTGAAACGGGCGAACTTTAACATGCGATGGCCATATTGACGGATTAAACAATTCATTATAAAATTCAGGCGAAATTCCAAGTTTGAAGTTTATACTCCTTAAATTCACTAAATAAGCATCTTTTTTAACTAATTTATAACATGCCATATGACTCTTAGCAATGTCAATACGTTTTTCCACATAATCAATGAGTTGGTCCTCAGTGACTGTCGGCTTAAATGAAGATAAGTGTATCCATTTCTTCTTAACCACTACATCAAGATCAGTATTAATCAATGAGTTGGTCCTCAGTGACTGTCGGCTTAAATGAAGATAAGTGTATCCATTTCTTCTTAACCACTACATCAAGATCAGTATTATCATTAACACCAAAAACAGCAACTTTCTTTCGAGGTTTCCTTCGATTCACAACCACCCATTCAGAATTGTTCGTTGGGTTATGCGCCTCCTCACGATGAGAGCCAGAGAGGGGAGCAGCATGCGCATTATTACACCAAAGAGAATTATTGACTGCAGCCTTAGCCACAACCACACTGTTAACATCAGGTACATCAACAGAAGCATCAACAACCATATCAGAAGAGACTGCAATCACATCCACAACCTCATGCGCAGCAGCAGCAGTAGCACCAGAAGCAACACCAGAAGCAGCACCAGCACCAGCAGCAACGCCGTTATGTTTGAAATTATTAGCATTATTTTTAATATGATGAGATGAAGAGCATAATTGAGTCGATTTGTTACAGCAAGGCGGCAATTCGTTACTCATTTCAACCGAATTGGGCATAATCCGCGCATTTACCACACTCTTGTCACCAACAAGAAATTTTGTGAGCATATTTTTTATCTCTCTCACCTCAAGAGATAGCAATGATACTGACGCTACAACATCTTTGGAAACAGAAATGCAATCATTGCAGTTATAGAATATATTATTTGAAGATTTCACAACTGTAAGCGAATTTGTGTCTATTACGCCCGAGCAAAAGTAATGATATTTGCCATTGCACAAGCTGCACTTAATATACTTTTCTGATTGCAATGTTTTGAAACACTTCGCGCACAATGTTTTTGGAGGTGCGTCTGCCATTACGTATGTACGTCTACTCAGAACAACAGTCGCGAGAGAATGTGATTCTGTATCATTATCAAACAATATCCAGCATATGTCGGCACCAAGAGAATGACTACTCTTCCCTTTATAGTGTTCTACAATAGGTGCACATTAGGGTGGCAATGAAATGTATGGAGGAAAATATATTTTTGAATTTTAATAAACCCCAGGCGGATTTTAGTCAAAGTTTTCGAATTTTGGCATTTTGGGTGAAAATTCGTATACACTAGAAAATCTTCACTCCTCGGTGCATTTGAAAACAAATTTGCACATTGATTAAGTTTAACCTGAATATAAACTGGATAAAGTTTGAGTAGAATCCAACCACTCTAAGGGTTCCAATTTTTAATTTGAAAAAATTTAAAATTTTTAACAGAACTGAAAATTTCGGTTTTTCGCTTTTTTTCAAAAATTGTACCTAACTGAAAAAATATTTAACTTGGATTCCAATACCTTCTAGCAGAAGTGTATACGCTTCTAATAAGCTAGAACACAATATATTCATGCAACGGTTTCATGGTGTTAATGTGGTACCCTTATAAGGCCATCTGGGCGATTTTTCCTCGAGATAGCCTACTTTGCCGCACGATAACACCATGAAACCGTTGCATGAATATATCGTGTTATAGCTTATTGGAAGCGTATAGACTTCTGCTAGAAGGCATTGGAATCCAAGTTAAAAATTTTTTTGATTTAGATACAATTTTTGAAAAAAAACCGAAAAACCCAAATTTTAATTTTTGTTAAAAATTGCAAATTTTTTCAAATTCAAAATTGGAACCCTTAGAGTGGTCTGATGTTACTCAAACTTTATCCAGTTTATATTTAGGTTAAACTAAAACAATGTGCAAATTTGTTTTCATATGCACCGAGGAGTGAAGATTTTACGAATACGAATACGTATACGAATTTTCACCCAATATGCCAAAATCCGAAAACTTTGACTAAAATGCGGCACGGCTTAGAGTTGTCCGATTCGGCTCAAATTTTCACCAAGTCAGTTTTAGACCATAAGGAACCGCCTGGGGTTTATTAAAAATCCGAAGTTGGTTTTTCATTGCCACCCTAGGGCACATGTTTGATGAAATTCAGCATGTACATCGGACTCTGTTGCCAACTGATGCTCAAAAAAACCATCTGAGAATTCAAAAATAGAAACATCACGTATATTTCAAACACGTATAGTTTTTGTTACCCCCTCTACCAGAATCTGTTGTTAGAACCATGTTATTTTTTTTGTGTTCCACAGTGTATTTATTGATAATACGACTAATATAAAGAGATTTGGATCACAACTTAAAATGATGTCTTAAAGGTAAAAATAACAATAATAATAATAACAATAATCATACGCCATGGGTGTTACTTATAAATGATACTAATACCAAGACGTATGATTGTTATAATTCAAATAACTATTTATCACAAATGTTCGAATCTAAAGTAACATTATTACAAAATAAACTAAATCAATATAAAGATGTCTTAAGAAGAAGCATTGGTCTTATCAAAAATGTTATGTCTTATGTACGAAAATTATGATTTTTGATAAAAAAAATAATAATAATCATACGACCCGGTGTTTTACCTAAATATAACGCTAAATAGTCGCATCATTAATACGATTTCTCATAAACGTATTCTTTACATGAATCTCACTAAAATGACCCAGCTATTTGCGACAAATAATGTATTTCAATGACAAAAAGTATATTTCCAGCAGAAAATAAATTCTTTGCGTATTCAAAAATATTTTCTCATGATTTCTTCTGCTCTGATAAATACTCATCCTATTGTTGTATTTAAATGAATTCTTTGTCGTTCAAAAATATTTTCTCATGATTTCTTCTATTGATCATACGCCTATTATCATTTTTAAATTAATGCCACTACGAATATATATTTGCTTACTAACACAGTGCAACACGAAAAAATATAACCATATACGGACACCACTACGTGATAAAAGACCAAAACAAAAAGACCCCTGTCTCCCAGTTTTGCCCAAAGTCCTCCAGGTATTTTTTATGGGCCCCCAAAGAAGTGGGGCCTCGGTGTCATTTTTGCGAAGAAGTGATAATTTTCTCAAGCTCATATCTTGCAAACCGTTCGGAATTTTGATTTACTCTCTGAGTCAAAGTTGTAGCTCTTGTCATAAAGAACAAAAATTGTAAACGTATAAAATCAAAAAAAATTCATCTTCAAGGTCAAAATCGCAAAAAACTTTAAAAAATTCAATTTTTTTTACCTTTCTCCCCCTGTTCAGGTCCATAGGTAGCAAACCGTTCAAAATTCAAGGAAACAATCAACTACAAGAATGATCGTAAGATCTAAAATGATCCTAAGATCCAAAAAGTATGCAATAATTTACGGTAATAAAACAAACAACATGAAAAAACATTTGTATTAATGCTGTAAATCAGTGGTAGGCAAAACCAAACGCACGCACACAACTATATTATGTGCTTGTGTGCGGTCGCAAACGCAAAGGCATAGACTGATGCTTCGAATCAAGCATAGTTGTTGTGTACATGTGAGTTGCAGATCGTGTGTGTGTGTAAAATACCATTCTCGTCTTCCTCGCGAGGCTAGGGCTGGTTACCACTGCTGTAAATACCTCTTGTTATACGTAACTTTTGGAACAAAGTTCATTATCACACGTTGCGACATGGGGGCTAAATGAAAAAAAATTAAACAACTTTTGTTTTAACACTGTTATGCTACAAACCACTATTATCAACTATGTATATTGTTTACTTTTGTTGGTTTGTGTCTAGACTAACTAGATATCTCACATATGGTGGGAAATTTCTTGTTTAGTGGGAAGTTTTCCAGGTGGAGCCTGTAACCAATATTTAGTAAATATTGTAGTTTTTAACTCAAAAAAAAAAATAAATTTAGAAAAGCCAAAGTGAAAGAAGTTTGAAAAAAACAACATTTTCTTAAATAAGTGCATTTTCTCAAAAAGGAAATTTTCTCAAAAAAATACCTATTCATATCCTTAATCAAAGTACCTTTTCTTAAAAAAAATACCTTATCTTAAAGAAGTATCTTTGCTTCAAAAAAGTAAATTTTCTTACAAAAAGTACATTTTCTTAAAAAAAGTAAAATTTTTTATATAATATCTTTTCGTTAAAAATTTTCTTACAACAAAATGCCTTTCTTAATAAACTACCTTTTCTTTAAAGAGTACGTTTTTGGTGAAATAAAATAACTTTTCTTGAGATAAGTACCTACTCTAAAAAATTAACCTATTCTTGAAAAAAGGACCAATTATAAAAAACAAATCCCATTCCTTAAAAAGAACCTTTTCATTATATTAAAGTAAAATAATAAATAAGGTAATCTCTTAACAAAAAAAAACCTTTTCTTAAAAAATTCCTTTTCCTAAAAGTACCGGGTAATTCCAAAATATTTCGACACAGTCCAGGACCCAACCCCTATTGAATTGTATGAAATTTGGACAGAAGTTTCTCCTCGTCCATACAAATTCTATGACACTAGAATTGAGTAAAAATTCCCAGTAGTTTTTGTTTTATGGTTCATTGAAGTAGGGATTGCATGGCACTTTCTGAAAAAGGGACCTGAATTAAAAATGGCATAACTTTGGAATGCGTTAATGGATTTCAAAATGTTGGATATCATTTTAAAGCCTTCAAAAAGCTTACAAAAATTCCTTTTCTTAAAAGTACCGGGTAATTCCAAAATATTTCGACACAGTCCAGGACCAAACACCTATTGAATTGTATGAAATTTGGACAGAAGTTTGTCCTCGTCCATACGAATTCTATGACACCAGAATTGAGTAAAAATTCCCAGTAGTTTTTGTTTTATGGTTCATTGAAGTAGGTATTGCATGGCACTTTCTGAAAAAGGGACCCGAATTAAAAATGGCATAACTTTGGAATGCGTTAATGGATTTCAAAATGTTGGATATCATTTTAAAGCCTGCAAAAACCGCTTTAATAATAGTCGATACAAACGTCATGTCGTTGTGGTTCAATCATACTGAAAACTTCAAAGAATCCTTTATCCTTGAATATCCTGGCATAACGTATCTTTAAGTTTTGATTTCCCCCACCAAAAGGAAAGTCCATCTGGATCTTAATGGGATCAATAGATACATAAGGTTTGGTAGAGACTGCTCGAGTTTTGCTGTTTTAGTTTCGATTTTTCAAGTAGTGATACAAACAGTTATACAAAAAATACTAAAGTAGAAATACCTGGAAAGTGTTAATATGTATCTTGTAGATATTGTAGGTTGAAACAAGAATAAGCTTGTGAAATTTCCCAAACACCCCCATAATCTTGAAAATCGGTTAAAAACCCGGTTTTGCGTACGTTTACACACTTACAAGCCTGTAAGTCAGTTGATTATCAACCGATTTTCACTTTCTCACCCAAGTTAAAAAGAAGAAACTTAGGCCTTTCAAAATATATATACCATCTATAAGACAATATGAGAAGTCGGTGTGTATTTGTCCAGCAAACATATAGTTTTTAATTTTTTCGTCATTTTTCAAATTCGGCGATGATTTTACACATTCTTTTATAAAGAAACCAGAATTTATTCAAAACGGATGTTTCCGAGTGAGTAAAACGCAACTTTGTTTTTAAAAATCCGGTATTAGTTGGCTGGGTTATTGAAGTTGTTATTAAAACTAAAGCGTTACTTTACTTTACTAAAGCTTCCTGATGCTGGTAAAATTTTATAAAAACAAAGCATAACTAATTTTTGTTTTGCAAGCTTTAAAATAATATCCAACATTTTGAAATCCATTAACGCATTCCAAAGTTATGCCATTTTTAATTGAGGTCCTTTTTCAGAAAGTGCCATACAATACATACTTCAATGAACCATGAAACAAAAACTGCTTTGAATTTTGACTCAATTCTGGTGTCATAGAATTTGTATGGACGAGGAGAAACTACTGTCCAAATTTTATACCAATCAAATGTGGTCGGGATCGAAAATTCGGCTTTCTGTGTCGATTTTTTTTTTGGAATTACCCACCCTACCTTTTCTTAAAAATAAAATATTACCTTTTCTTTTCATTTCTTGAGATAAGTAGCCGTTCTGAAAATAAATAAATTTTTTAAAAAAATAACCGTTTCCTAGAAAGAGTACCAGTTCTTTAAAAAGTACCTGTTCTTAAAAAAGTACTTCTTTGTAAAAAAATCATACTCTTATGGATTTTTCTTACAGAAAGTACTTCTTCTTAAAATAGTACTTCTTAAAAATAGTACAAAAAAAATAAGCTTTTAATAAAAGAAGTGCCTCTCTTTAAAAAAGGACCTTTTTGGGAAAATATAATACATAAAAAAATTAATTAAAAATTTACTTTTTAAAAAAAAAATACATTCTATAAAAAAAGTTTTTTTCTCAAATAAAGTTTATCATTTTACAAAAAAGTATCTTTTCTTAAAGATCCATTTAAATTATCGTATTTTTGAACTGGCGCCTTAGGTGTGTTGGAACTAACTAGTACATAATACGAGTATCAGGGTTCGTATTTTGTTGATAATGAGTTACCCTGGGTTACCCAGAGTAACCCATTATTATTGTCGTGAGGAACGGGTAGCGATCGTTTACCCATTACTCACAGGATATGGGGAAAATAATGGGTAGCTACCCACGAAAATTAGGAATTACCCATTACCCTCAGAGCAATGGGGAAAATAATGGGTAGCTACCCACGACAATGGGGATTACTCACCACGATTACCCATTACCCTCAGAGCAATGGGGAAAATAATGGATAGCTACCCACTACAATGGGGATTACTCACCACGATTACTCGAAAAAATAACTAATTTTAGCTGGTTTCTAATGGGTTTTCATAAATTGGTCCAATTCGTATTGAAGATTTTTTTTCGTAAAATCGCTAAATTAAGAAAAACGCTAAAATAAAAAGGTCGCTTTAAACAGATTCCATACTGGCCTCCTACGTAGGTAAATTTCTTCTTATTTTTTCGATTGGACGTACCGTTATCGAGTTATAACCACTTTTCATTTTAGCGATTTTCTTATTTTGGCGATTTTTTGGGAAAAAAAAATTCTTCCATACGAATTGGACCACTTTATGAAAACCCTCCGTTTCCGAGATATAGAGATTTTGCCTAATTTTTTGATGTTTTCGATCAAAAATGGGGATGGGTTACCCTGGGTAACCCATTACTCATCATCGTGGGTAGCTACACATTATTTTCCCCATTTCCCTTGAGGGTAATGAGTAATCATTTACGTATTTTCACTGCCATTATAAACGGTGGCGGGATGCAAACCCAGCCCACCGTGTTTTTGCATTTTACCTACTGCCAGGATAATTTGATGCAGCCGCCCATTATGATATTTTGGGCTAAGCAAGCACTTTAGAGATAAAGCCCTCTCTCGAGTAACAAAAGTCCAGCTGTACTAGACTCTCATTCAACCTGTCTTGCTTTATGGCGCAGAATCCTGGGTCCTAGCGCAAGCAGACGAAACATCTGTAGGAGTCTTCGAGAGAAAAATACTCCGAAAAATGTATGGCCCTATAGTGCACAACGGCGAGTATCATGACATTGGCATAGTTAAGCGGATCAAGATAACGCGATTGCGCTGGCTAGGTCATGTCAGAAGAATGGATGAAGACGAACCAGCACGAAGGGTTTTCGAAACCGAACTCGAAGGAAGACGAAAAATAGGAAGACCAAGACTCCGCTAGAGGGATCAGGTTGATGAATCCCTGCGTACACTTGGTATTGCCAACTGGAGAAATATCGTAAAGCAAAAGATCGAACTGGTTGGCGAAATAGGTTATCTTCGTTTTGTAAGGTCCCTGACCCACCGGGGTTGTCCGAGAACGGATAATTAAGTAGTAATGAGTAATCGTGATGAATAATTCCCCATTGTAGTGGGTAGCTACCCATTATTTTCCCCATTGCCCTGAGGGTAATGGGTAATCGTGATGGGTAATTCCTCATTTTCGTGGAATATTTTCCCGTTCATTACGTAAACGTTTATTACACATTCCCCACGACAATGTGTATGGGTACACATGGGGGGGGGGGGGGTAAATACGAACTCTGCAAAGTATATAGCGAAAGGAACTTCATTCCAACCGGGTGTCCCCTAACACCTCATGCGAATTTTTTGTTTTTGAATAAATCTCTACACTTCCAAAGCACAATGTTCTTGGTATTTAAAAGGCTTTAATCCCAGAAAAAAATACGATAAAAAACGATTTTGGCTGTTTGCAAGGGCTCGGAAAGGAAAACAATTTTTTTGCTTTAAATTGTCTCGAGGTGATCTTTAATATTTGCTCTCGACTTTGGAAAAAAAAAAATTTATATGGATGCCGACTCGGTCTAGTGATCACAACTGTTGACAAACTGCGGATGATTCCTACTCACTTTTCACCAAATGTAAGAAAATTTCAGAGGGGGGGGTCATAACGTTTTTTGTATGGGAGCGGATCGGAAAGTCAGCAGTGACTCTGACATGTCACCTCGTTGTCATTGATGATGTCTATAGGCAATTTCCAACTGGGATATAATTTAATTTAAGAAAATTTACAATTATCGCGACAGATGGTTTAGTTTATTTCCGCTCAAATAAGATGGACATACTTTTTCAAATTAGTATAACTTGTAGTAAAAATAATATTAAAAAGTATTTTTTTTTGTTTTTACAAGCAAACGAAATATAATCATGATTATTTACAAATTAAGGTGATCAGTTGCTGAGTTTTATTTGGTCCCCAGCACTCCGCATTTACACTAAGCCACAAAAGTATACCCTCGCTTTGTTTAAAGATCATTTATGTTTGCTGCTTCTTCAGTTTTGGATTGTTCAGTTTTTGAGTGTTCAGTTTTTGATTCTTTAATATTGTTTTGTTTTTGATTCCGCTCTTTATATTGTTGTACTGCTTGAAATCGACATAAAAACAGACAAAATCAACACAAACAAACGAATGAATAGGAGGGCAAATTAATGTTAATTGTACTAAAATACCTACTCAACACAATTGTGAGATAAAATTGTAATATTGCAACAAAAACAACAACAGCAACAACAACAATAATAATAATAAAAGCAAATACTTTCACAAAAAGCTCACATACATTTACAAAAGTATATACAACAACAACACACACGAATGTACAAATGTATATGCAGGTTCATTATAGTAAGTCAATGTTGCAATCGGCAGTTCAGTATCCCAAAGAATGTCAAATGTGTTGTACAACTGACGACACGACAAATGAATAATCATCACACTCCATCAGGGCTGATAAAAAACAACTCCAGAGTTGCCAAATTCTGAATAGGTAGCGAAGTTAACGTAACGTAAAGGAAACAAATTGCTTTCAAACACACTGAAAGAATTTTTGCAGGCGGAGAGCTAAAATAGTGTAGGTTTTGTTTGTAACATATTCATTAGGGTGCAATGCAGCAATTACGAAGACCGCAGCAATTACGAAAGCCTGAAAACTCTACAAAAAGTCAAAAAGGGAACTAATGGACATGGTTCAAGGCCCCCCCCTTCTGTAAAGACAAGGACGAAATCTCATCGCAAATATGCAGAGCATGTTGAGAATATAGAGAGATAATTTCTCCGCGCTACTGGCACCTGAAATATCCAATGGCGATGAGACAAACGATCACAATTCGGACGACGACGTCGATTGCTCTCCCTCCTAACCAAGACAAATATTGCCCGGTGGAGCTGTTTAAGGCTGACGTCGATGATGACGTCGATGTCTGGCGATTGCAGTCTCAGTGTCTCTGTGCCAACTACGGTAGAGTAAGCCTATTATCCATAACATATAAGGTTACATCAAGTATAAAGACTAAAACCA
This sequence comes from Phaonia tiefii, assembly GCA_963931995.1. Taxonomy (NCBI): domain Eukaryota; kingdom Metazoa; phylum Arthropoda; class Insecta; order Diptera; family Muscidae; genus Phaonia; species Phaonia tiefii. Next base: position 262,901,552 of record OZ008369.1, on the reverse strand, counting down.
ATTATCGCTGGCCAGATTGGACCATACCAGTGTGGCTTTAGGCCTGGAAAATCAGCAACTGACCAGATTTTCACGCTACGCCAAATCCTCGAGAAGACCCACGTAAAACAAATCGACACCTATCATCTAATTATCGATTATAATATGGTCTTCGATAGCCCGATACGGAAGAAACTGTACGAAGCAATGTCTGTGCTTTGTATTCCTGCAAAACTCATACGCCTTTGTAGTATGACCTTGAAGAACAGCAAATCCATAGTGACAGTTGTTAAGGATCTTAGGGAACCTTTTAAAACTGAGCTAGGCCTCAGGCAAGACGACACCCTATCGTGCGATCTCTTTAACATCTTAATGGAGATCATTATGAGAAAAGATGCAGTCAAGATGAATAAAATCATCAGCAGCAAACATCACATGCTGCTCGCTTATGCCTCAGGCAAGACGACACCCTATCGTGCGATCTCTTTAACATCTTAATACAGATTATTCTAAGAAAAGCTGCAGTCAACATGAATGAAAGCATCAGCAGCAAAAGTCACATGCTGCTCGGATATGCTAATGATATAGATATCATTGGGCGCACAATGAGAGAAGTTAGTGAGATGATTTCGAGAATTGAGAAGGAGTCAGGAAAAGTGGGTCTGACGGTAAATGAGGACAAGGCAAAATTAATGTCTGCAACAGGCAGGGCCTCCATGCGATTAGACCAAAGCGTGAACGACGTTGACAATGTCAGCCCTGAGATAAAGTGGAGAATTCTGCTTCCCATTACATCCCATGATACGATTGGGGACAGCTTCTCACTACCAGTGAGTTGAGCGCTTTCAAGTTTTACAGTCACTGATTGAGACCTACAGTTTTACACCGTTTCCGAACGGTATTTTTGAGAAGCTTTTTCGTGGCTAAATACTCGATAGTGTCGCCATCACTATGCGAGGTGACCGTCGTCGAAAGAAATGTAAGGTGGTCAGAGCGGAGATCGAACCTACGTTCTCATGAACAATAGCCGCGTACACTACCCATTGCACCACCGACTGCCACATTGTGCTGGCTTATACATATATATGTTATTTTGGGCTAAGCAATCACTTTAGAGATAGAGCCCTCTCTCGAGTAACAAAAGTTCAACTACACCAGACTCTCATACAACCTGTCTTGCTTTATGGCGCAGAATCCTGGGTCTTATCGCAAGCAGGCTAAGAGTCTTCAAGAGGAAAATACTGCGAAAAATGTATGGCCCTATAGAGCACATCGGCGAGTATGAGCTATATCCCGACATATCCCGACATCGACATTGTTAGGTGGATCAAAATAACGCGATTGCCCTGGCTGGGCCATGTCAGTAGAATGGATGAAGATGAACCAGCAACAAGGGCTTTCGAAACTGAACTCGAAGGAAGACGAAAAATAGGAAGACCAAGACTCCTCTGGAGGGATCAGGTTGACGAATCCCTGCGTACACTTGGTATCACCAACTGGAGAGATAAGGCAAAAGATCGAACTGGTTGCCGAAATATTTTATCTTCGTTTTGTAAGGTCCCTGACCCCCGAGGGTTTAACTTGCTAGTAATTTTGACTTTTTTTATCAAACCAACACTCAGGGGATGTCCCCTATAAATGTAGTGCATTGTGTTGGCGAAGGAAAATTGAGGTAGTGGAGGATGGAAAGAGGGAGTAGTGTCTGTTGACATTTGCCTTGAATCTTTGCATGTCACAATTGTTGGGAAATACACTAGCCGGAAGTTTATTCCACATACGGACTATACGGCTGAAGAATGAGTTTTCTCTATAGTGTGTAGTGCGGTCAATCGGCCACTCGATAAAAAACGGATGAGAGTTCCTGGAAAGCTGCGTACTTCGGCTAAATATCCTAAGTTGGCGGATGTCCGAGAAACAGATACCGTGGAAGTATCGATAGAACAGCGACACGCAACCCACATTTCGACGATGCTCCAGCGAGGCAATAGAGTTGGATACCCTACTGTCCCCTATTAACACCGTTGCTCTCCTCTGGACACGGTCGAGAAGCTCCAAAGAGGTCCTAGGAGCACCTGCCCATATATGGGAGTTATACTCCATTTTTGGCCTGATGTAGGTGGTGAAGATATTGAGAAGATCAGATGGAGTGAAGTATTTCTTGCACCGCTTTAAAAAGCCTATACACTTGAATGCATCTTACGACACTTCAAATACATGTTTTGCCCAACGGACATCGCATTGTATTTAAATGCCCAGAACATCAAGAGCGTCTGATTCATCAATATCCACACGGTCCATAGACAATGACGCCACACCTGGGTCAGCAATCAATTTATGGGACAACAAACAACACTGGGTCTTATCCGCATTGGAACAATGGACACCAGATCCCGGTCGAGTTTTCTTCGTCCGGCATTTGACTTCAATCTCTTGAAGACTTGGCCTACGATCGAATGAATAAGAATGGCAGAGAGTAGATTGGATTCACAGTCTGACCCAGGAGATCGTCAATGAAAATCAGAAAAAGAGAAGGAGAAAGAACACCTGCAGTCAATTTATGCTCGTCGGATGAAACCCCATCTACAACAACTCGTATAGTGCGATCTCTGAGAAAACTCGATATAAATCGAGTGAAGTTATCACCGACACCAAAAGCAGCGAGCTATGACAAGAGTGCATAGTAGCAAACTCTGTCAAAAGCCTTGGAAATATCAAGAGCCACTGCCTTACTCTCACCAAGCCGGTGGATGGATCGACTCCACTGTTCCGAAAGGAACTACGGAAGCCATACTGCCGATCATTACGAAGGTCATTGGATTCAAGAGAATTTGACAAGATGGTGGTTAACCATGCTCTCCATAACCTTCGAGAGCGCAGAACAAATGAACAAATTGCAAATTGATGGTGCAATGGTTAGCGTGCGCGCCTCTTGTACGGGAGCACCTGGGTTCGACCCCTGCTCTGACCACCTTAAATTTCTTTCCCTCGCATAGTGACGGCGACATTATCGAGTATTTAGCCATGAAAAAGCGTCTCAAAATACCGTTCGGAACCGGTGTAAAACTGTAGCACCCAATCAGTGAATATAAAACTAGAAAGCCCACAGCTTACTGGTTGTGAGAAGCTCTCACCAATTCCTTCGTAATGGGAAATTTTTTTTTACATTATGTTTGTGAGTGCAATGTCTGGGCACCCGAAATGAACTATATAGTGCGTATACTACCCAACTCTATCCTATAGTTATATTTACCTATTCAAATAGTTGTGCACAGTTTACTCGATTGTACAGTTTTTGAGTTATATAAATTTTGGATTTGGATTTCCCCCTAATTAAAGCCGGAATCAACATTTTCAACATCAACATTTTCAATAGGCGTTCGCAATGTAAGCAACAGTTTACTTCGAATCGTGATGTTTGTTCTAACAGGTGATACCAGAATTACGGCCAATATATCAAGGCAACAATAAAATATATTTTGTTTTCGTGTCAAAGTTAACACGAATGTATGTCAAGAATAAAAGTAAGCCAGAAATTACAAAAACCAAATACATTTGAATTTGATTCTTCATGTAATGTAACAGAATGAAAAGCAAATCATTTAAGTTTTTATTATAACACAACCTCTATTAGTTGCATCATGATTCAAATGTCACAAACGTCACAGCCAGGTTTGTATTTCGAATATTAAAAAATGTTAATGTATTTAAACGTATTTGCTATTAAAATATTCTACAGATGACATTGCGTTTTATAATGCATCGTTTAACTCAAATGGTTTAAATTTTCATTGGTGATTTTAAGTTTGAAAATAAAATTCGAAGTACAGCGCCATCTACCGCTTAATAGTACATTATTTATTCGAACAAATATGTTGCTGGAGTAGGAATAGATCAACTTCAGCGACAAATTGGAGTTACATTTTTGTAAAAAAAAAACGAAAGGCCATTATGTGAAATTCTGTGTGTGAGAACGAGATAGCATGAAAACGACATTGTCGCTTGCATTGTGAATGCGGCTTTTTTGTAAAAAAAAACGAAAGGGCATTATGTGAAATTCTGTGTGTGAGAACGAGTTGGCGTGAGAAACGAAACTGTCGCTTGCATTGTGAATGCGGCTTAATGTTTAATTGCTTTAATTATTTTCCATAGATTTCTCATGCACAACTTTATTGAATTCGTCTTTTGTAAATCTTCAGTTCAGTTCGAACCAGATGGCAACCCTAGCTATAATCATTGAATAGCATTTCTTAAGTAGCAACATAGTGTTAACAAGATACAATTTTTTTATTTTACATATGACACTAGATTAACAAATTGATAAAGAAATACCCCACAACTACAACAAAAATAATAAATACTACAATTGTTGTTAAACGTTTTGTATTGTATGCAAATTTATGGGTCGGCCCTCACATCCAAACAATGATCAAAACTTTAGATATCTATTCATTTCGAGATTTTGTATAATTTACAAATGTGGAATTTTTTTACATTTTAGAAGCAGCAATTGTTTGCGATACTCTACGAGAAAGGGGAACTGAGGTGGATTTTTGTTTTTAAAATTTCTTTCGTTCAGATATTTAATATAAAGAATTTATTGGAAAATAGTCGGTCATGCTAATAGTTAGACAGATATTTAGAATGACAGGCGAATATGAGATTAACGAAAATATAATATTCAGAAAGTAGAATGGACGGACACTTAGGTGCAGATAGATGGATAATTAGGCACATAGATGGACGAGAGTCTTGACACATGATGGAGCATTTAGGCAGATAATGTGAGAGAATGATTGATAGATGGTAATTAAGGTAAAATGGTCGGATATTTAGCAAGATGAACGGGCACTGGAAACTTTCGCGAAATATGAATTCAAGATATTGAAATATTAATCTTAGAAATGGAAAATGTAAAAGACAACTGCAGATTAAAAAATCGAAATTCCTAATGTTAAAACAAAAATTGAGAAAACAGAAATTAGAGAATTTAAAATTAATTTAATAATTTTGAAAAAATATTGCAATATTTACTTTATATCTCAATACAAAATGTAGACATTGAAAAAGCTGTCTTTCGTTTAGTTGTCTGGTTGCAAATGAGGAATTTCATTTTAAATCAGCGTGTTTTTTTCTCATGGTCTCCGATTTTGATAAAATTTGCTAAGTGTGTTGGGAATAGTGGGAGTATACGTACATAATTTTAAAAATTTTTGAAAACTGTGGCAACTCTGCAGCTTTGAAATTTGGTATATTTCGACAAAGTGACTATGTTTGAAAACTTATAACTATGGAATGGTAACAGATATTGGAATAATTTCTTTTAAGAAGGAATTGTACGACTTTAGCGTCTAAAATAAAAATTAACATAAATTCAAAAAAGAATTCGTATGTATCTATATTTTACAGAAAAGAATTCAATTTAGTTTTGTAAAAAAAAAATTCCTCTTTTATTTTTATTATTTTAAGCACAACTAACTAGCCTTGCTTGTCATCTACATACTCTGCAAATTTCGTAGTGAAATATCCAGTAATTTCTGAGATATGAACAAAAATGTAGAAGCAAGTAGGTTAATATTAAAAAATAAAAAAATATTTTTTTTACTTTCGTTGACAATATAAAATTACTGTATAGTAGGATTATTATTTAGTTATAACGGGTTTTTCAATAAGAGCGCTACAAAAGTTTTTTTAAATAAAACAAAACCGGTTTTAGATACCAATGAAATTCTTTATTCCTGTGAAACTACGTTCGATGCCATTATGTATGGAACTCGATTTCTTTTGCATGGCCACCACGAGCACGCTTGCAGAAGTCCAGACGCGGAACCAAGCATAAATCGGCCGATACTGCTGCAATTTCACGTTCGATATTTGTACGAAGTTCATCAATCGTCTCTGGCTTGTTGACATAGATCATAGACTTGACGTAGCCCCACAGGAAATAATCTAACGGCGTCAAAGCGCACGACCGAGGCGGCCAATCGACTGGGCCATTTCGTGAGATAACACGTTCACTAAACTTCATTTCCAATAAATTGATTGTGGCATTCGCTGTGTGGCTTGTGGCGCCGTCCTGTTGCAACCACATGTCCTCCAAGTCCATATGATACAATTGGGGCCAAAAATATCCGGTTATCATTGAACGGTAGCGATTCGCATTCACAGTAATGTGCCGGTCTTGATCATCACGGAAGAAGTACGGCCCAATGACGCCGCCGGCCCATAAACCGCACCAAACCGTAATTTTTTCGGGATGCAATGATGACTCATGGATTACGTGTGGATTGCTGTCTGACCAATAACGCATATTTTGCTTATTGACGAAGCCATTCAACCAGAAATGAGCCTCATCGCTGAAGATGATTTTCCGCTGAAAGTCCGAATCATTTTCAAGTTGTTGCTCAGCCCAATTCACGAACGTACGACGCTTATGGTGGTCAAGCGGCTTCAGTTCTTGCGTCAATTTGATCTTGTAAGGATGTAGGCCATGATCTTTTCGCAAAATTCGCCACAACGACGTTACAGAGATAGATGCCCAACGCTTGAGAACGACGTGTGAGAGACACATTTGGGCTTTCTTGAACTGAAGCCTCAGCGGCAGCAATATTCTCGACACTACGGGCACTTCTTTGTCTCAATGACACGGGAACATTTTGAACTGTGCCTGTGGATTCAAATTTTTCCACTGTACGCTCAGTTGTTGTTCTGGTAGGATGATTATGACGACCATAAATTGGACGTAGCGCTCTTAAAGTTGCGGCAACTGACTCCAAATTTCGGTAGTAAATTTTAATAATTTCGACTCGTTGTTGGCTCGTATATCTTCCATCATGAAATGGCAAACCTTACTGAAGAGAAATGTCAAAAGAGCGGGAAAAAATATGGCGTCGTTTGCTGTCCCTATCGATTTACTTCTGTAGCGTCTCTGTTGAAAAACCCTTTAGTATTAGGAATAAAACATTATTGTAAAAAATTGCTCTGACCACCTTAAATTTTTGTTTGGGGGTGGTCACCTCGAATAGTGACGGCAACACAATCGAGTATTTAGCTTATTTAGCCATGAGAAAAGCTTCTCAAAATACCGTTCGGAACCGGTGTAAAACTGTAGGTCCCAATCAGTGCGAATAAAAATCACTGGAGGTGTCAGAGGACACCCGGTTGGAACGAAGTTCCTTTCACTATATATTATGAACTAGTCAGTCCCAGCACGCCTAAGGCGCCCGTTGAAAAATACGATAATTTAAATGGATCTTTAAGAAAAGATAAAATGATAAACTTTTTTTAAGAAAATTTTTTTATAGAATGTATTTTTTTTTTAAAGAGTATTTTTAGGTCGTTTTTGTAAGAATATGTATTATATTTTCCCGAAATTTTACTTTTTTTAAAGAGAGGTACTCTTTTATTAAAAGCTAGTGTTTTTTTTAAGAAAATGAACTAACGGGTTTTTCAACAGAGACGCTACAAAAGTAAATCGATAGGGACAGCAAACGACGCCATATTTTTCCCCTCTCTTTTGACAATTCTCTTCAGTAAGATTTGCCATTTCATCATGGAAAGATATACTACCGAAATTTGGAGTCAGTGGCCTCAACTTTAAGAGCGCTACGTCCAATTTATGGTCGTCATAATCGTCCTACCAGATCAACAATTGAGCGTCTAGTGGAAAAATTTGAATCCACAGGCACAGTACAAAATGTTCCCATGCCAGTGAGACAAAGAAGTGCCCGTAGTGTCGAGAATATTGCTGCCACTGAGGCTTCAGTTCAAGAAAACCCCACTTCGTTCTCAAGCGTTGGGCATCTCTGTGACGTCGTTGTGGCGAATTTTGCGAAAAGATCTTGGCCTACATCCTAACAAGATCAAATTGACGCAAGAACTGAAACCGCTTGACCAACATAAGCGTCGTATGTTCCTGAATTGGGCTGAGCACCAACTTGAAAATGATTCGGATTTTCATCGGTAAATCATCTTCAGCGATGAGGCTCATTTCTGGCTGAATGGCTTCGTCAATAAGCAAAATATGCGTTATTGGTCAGACAGCAATCCACGTAATCCATGAGTCATCATTGCATCCCGAAAAAATTACGGTTTGGTGCGGTTTAGGGGCCGGCGCCGTCATTGGGCCGTACTTCTTCCGTGATGATCAAGACCGGCACATTACTGTGAATGCGAATCGCTACCGTTCAATGATAACCGAATATTTTTGTCCCCAATTGGATAATATGGACTTGGAGGACATGTGGTTCTAACAGGACGGCGCCACAAGCTACACAGCGAATGCCACAATCAATTTATTGGAAACCAAGTTGGGTGAACTTGTTATCTCACGAAATTGCCCAGTCGATTGGTCGCCTCGGTCGTGCGATTTGACGCCGTTAGATTATTTCCTGAATCTGATTTCACGGGCAGAGACGAGCAAGCCGTACTGAATCTGACAGAATTTATATAACCACAACGTATGTTCCAGGTTTCTCTGAAAGATTGAAACATTCCAATATATATAACAACGGAAAATATGAATTGGCGTTGAAATCGAATTTAACCGTGAATAGTTTATTTAGTAGGACAAAGTATATTATTGACAAAAATGACAAACCAAACGTTGTGTACAAAATTCCATGTAATGGTGACAAGTCCAGCATATGCCAGAAAGTATATGTTGGCACTACAATGAATAAATTGAAAACTAGAATATCTGGTCATAAGTCGGACCAAAAAGCTCATTATAAGCCGATAGAACAAAAGACAGCACTCGCAGCCCACTGTGTTTTTGCTAGACACAACCCAAATTTTGACGAAGTGGAAATTCTGACTCAAGAGAAAAATTACTCGAGACGCCTCTTCCAGGAAATGCTGCATATATTGACGTTCCATCGGAGAAAAGGCTTAATTTCAAACGAGATACAGATCAATGTGCGCATGTGTATAGGCACACAATTGACAAATTCAAGAGAAGGACAAATCAGTTGACATAAGCCAGCGGAAAAACTTGGACGCGCTCTGTGGTATCTCAAAATTAAATTAAAATTAATCATTCTCCATTTGGGGAAAATAATATATTTGTTTATGTTGATTCTTGTTTGAACTGTTCACTAATGATTATGAATACTTTGTGTTTATTCTTGTTTTATCAGATCCTTGAAAATGATCAACGAAGTTGGTCGAAATATTGGAAATAATTAATAAAAAAGTAAGAAGAAATACTTGAAGTGTTTTCTTTTTATTCTTATGATCTTAAGCCGAAACAACTGAAAACTAAAACTTCAAAACTTTAATAAACTGATTTTTTTTAGAATTGCTCCTTTTTTCAAGAATAGGTAAATTATTAAGAGTATGAACTTATCTCAAGGAAAGTTATTTTGTTTCACAAAAAATTTACTCTTTAAAGTAAAGGTAGTTTTTTAAGAAAGTCAATTTGTTGTAAGAAAATTTACTTTTCTAAGAAAAAGTACTTATTTAAAAAAAAATACTTTTTTAAGCAAAGGTACTTCTTTTAGATTAGGTATTTTTTTTAAGAAAATTTACTTTGTTTAAGAATATGAATGGGTATTTTGTTTTTGAGCAAATTTACTTCTTTTAAGAAAATGCACTCATTTAAGAAAATTTTCTTTTTTTAAACTTCTTTCATTTTGGCTTTTCTAAATTTACTTTTTATTGGGTTCAAAACTACAATATATACTAAATATTGGTTACAGGCTCCACCTAGAAAACTTCCCATTAAACAAGAAATTTCCCAACATATGTTAGTCTAGACACAAACCAAAGCAAAAATACCCAATATAGTTGATAATTAGAGATTAATCAAATCAGTAATAGTATAACAATAAAACCTGCAACATGCCTTTTCACTTACGGGAGAAGGCTTTATAGTATCTCAATGTTGAAGTAAAGAAAAAACAAATGAAATTAAAAAATTTTCGGGAAATTTTTCACTTTTGCGGCTATCCAAGGGCTACCTAAACGGTATTTAGAATCATTCCTAGGAAGTTCATATGTTCTAGAAAGTTGCTCTTTGACTTACCATCATTCTTGTAGTTGATTGTTTCCTTGAATTTTGAATGGTTTGCTACCTATGGACCTGAACAGGGGAAAAAAGGTAAAAAAATTGAATTTTTTAAAGTTTTTTGCGATTTTGACTTTGAAGATGAAGTTTTTTTTTTGATTTTATGTGTTTGCAATTTTTGTTCTTTATGACAAGGGCTACAACTTTGCTTCAGAGAGTAAATCAAAATTCCGAACGGTTTGCAAGATATGAGCTTGAGAAAATTATCACTTTTTTGCAAAAATGACACCGAGGCCCCACTTCTTTGGGGGCCATAAAAAAAAACCTGAAGGACTTTGGGCAAAACTGATAGACAGGGGTCTTTTTTTTGGTCTTTTATCACGTAGTGGTGTCCGTATATGGTTATTTCGCCATGACTTAAAAAATTACACACTGTGTAATAGTGGGGATAATAGTGTTAAAACAAAAGTTGTTTAATTTGTTGATGTGTTAACATCTATAGGCGCGGGTAGGAACTTAACTCACAAAGTGAATACATCCAAACAAAGTTTGTCCGACTGCGATCACATAGATTGTTTGGCGTTAAACTCTTCCGAAACGGCTGGACCGACTTGTATGAAATTTTGTGTGCATATCGATCGGGTAGGTCTCAGAATCGGCCAACATCTATTTAGAACACAGATTTGTCCGACTGCGAAACACAGATTGTCAGACTGCGATAAAAACACACACTGATGTAGCGGCAGCCAATAGTTGTTTTGTGTGGGTGCGGAGCACTCTCAGAGCTAAGAGAATAATGACGTGGTTATACGTATATACAAATCAGGTAGCAAGAGAGCAACGAAAATTGTGTAAACTTGTGTAGCGTATGTATGAGCATAACAATGTATGTATGTACATGTGTCTGTTGCTCTGCATTCTCTTTGTTTTTTGTGGGAATAGCAAGAGAGCAACGAAAATTGTGTGAACTTGTGTAGCGTATGTATGAGCATAACAATGTATTTATTACATGTGTCTGTTGCTCTGCATTCTCTTTGTTTTTTGTGGGAATAAAACAAAAAGTATTAAGCAAGAAAATAATGACACATGTGCTTGCATTGGTTTTTAAATAATTTCAGGTATTAATATTATTTAAATGAAACGTCATCATATGATTGAACTCTGATTTTTATTTTCCAATGTAACATTAACTAATGTGTTCATAGAAATCGAACAGGTACCGTGTAACAAAAAGGTGTTAACACATCACGCGTGAGTTGGAACACTTATTGGATTTTTTCATTTAGACCCCATCCCACAACGTGCGATAAGGAACTTTGTTCCAAAAAAAAATAGAAAGCGAACAGCTGACTGGTTGTGAGAAGCAGCTCATGGGATGATGAAAATGTTATTTATTTAACACAAATTTTGCCTTGTTTGGTGAAAACAAAAACGTGGCAGACAACAAAAAAAGCAGCTGATCTTCAATTCATGAAAACAATGTTTGCTCATAAGTATATGGATGTTCCAAACATATATATGGTTCAATAGCTGACTTTCATACAACTTGTGTTGGTTTATGGCGCAGAACTCTGGGTTATATCGCAGCCAGACGAAACTGCACTGGGTATCTTCGAGCAGAATATATCAACCAATAATAGACAAGGGCAAATATTGGCTTCAAATCAATGCGAATAAGCTGGCTAGGGCATGTCAGTAGAATGGATGAGGATGAACCAGCGCGAAAGATGTTCTAAGACGTACTCGAAGGAAGCCGAAAAATTGTATTGTTTTGTACACCTGTTGTACCATTTTATATACTTGTTGTACCACTTTGTGCACTTGTTGTACTTTTCTGAACACTTGTTGTACTTTTCTGTACAAAAAAAGGTGATCCATTACATCCCATGAGTGGATTTGGGATAGCTTCTCATAACCAATGAGCTGTTCGCTTTCTAGTTTTACACCCACTGATTGGGATCTGTAGATTTACACCGGTTCTTAACGGTATTGTGAGAAGCTTTTGCATGGCTAAATACTCGATAGGGTTGCCCTCACTAAACGATGTGACCGCCGTTGAAAGAAATGCAAGGTGGTCAGAACGGGAGTCAAATTCACGTTCTCATGTACAAGAGCCACGCATTTTTTATAATTTTGTGTACACTTTTTGTACTATTGTGTAATTTTGTTGTACCTTTGTGTACAGAATTTTGTCTTTTTTTATAATTTTGTGTACACTTTTTGTACTATTGTGTAATTTTGGTGTACTTATATGTACAGAATTTTGTCTTTTTAATTTTGTATAATTTTGTGTACATTTTTTGTACTGTTGTGTAATTTTTTGTATTTTTGTCTAGAGATTTTTTTCTTTTGTGTAGATTGTGTAGACTGAAGGTCACGGCCACTTTTGTGTACACTTTTTATAATTTTGTGTACACTTTTTGTGTACTGTTATGTAATTTTTGTGTAGTCTTGTACACTGATTTTTGTTCTTTTATGTAGACCAGATACGAACGCAAGGCTATTTCTTTAATAGATGATTTTTTAATTTAGTGCTATTTTTCAACCTAAATATCAAACCTGCCCAACAACACCCAACCCCCCAACTCCTAAAATGAAATCATGCGTACGGTAATGATGTTGACTGAGGGCCAAGACCACTTTTGTGTAAGCATTTTATTATTTTGTGTACACTTTTTGTACGTTTGTGTAATTTGTTTGTACTTTTGTGTACAGATTTTTCTTCTTTTGTGTACTCTTTTTATCTACACTTAATGTACCTTTTTTACACTTTCTGTAAACATTTCGTACTTCTGTGTCTCTTTTTGTACTTTTATGTACACTTCTGTGTACATTTTCAGTTCTTTTGTGTAGATTTAATGTACTATTGTGTACAATTTTTGTACCTTTTTTAAACTTTCTGTACACCTTTTGAACACTGAAAGTACACTTTCAGTACTTTTGTGTGTAGATTTGTTGTACTATTGTGTACACTTTTTAATACCCTTTTAAACTTTCTGTACACTTTTTGTAGTTTTGTGTACTCTTTTGTATTTTTATCTGCACTTTTGCGTATACCATTTGTACATTTGCGTACACTGTTTGTATTTTGGTGTAAACTATTTGTACTGCTGTGTACACTTTCAGTTCTTTCGTGTAGATTTTTTGTACAATTGTGTACACTTTTTGTACTTTTGTATACACCGTCTGTGCTTTTGTTTACAATTTGTATACCACATATTTTATGTACACTTCTTTACTTTTGTGAACACTCCTTCTACTTTTGTGTAAAGTAATTATTCTTTTGTTTACATTTTTTTCCCCCTTTTGTGTTTTACACTTTTGAATACATTTTTTTATACATATGTGTACATTTTTTTACTTTTGTGTTCAGTTTCTGTACTTTTGTGTCTTCTAATATTCTAATTGTATGGCCTATTTTAATTTTGTAGCCTATTTGTACTTTTTGGTACACTTTTTTTACTTTTGTGTATACAGTTTGTACTTTTTTGCACGTACGTTCACTATTTGTATTTTGGTGTAAACTAGTTATACTTTTGTGTACACTTTTTGTACTTTTATGTACAACGTTTGTGCTTTTTTGTACAATTGGTATACTACATATTTTGTGTACACTTTTTTGACTTTTGTGTACGCTTCTTGTACTTTTGTGTACAGTAGTAGTACTTTTGTTCACACTTTTTTTACTTTTGTGTTTTCTACTTTTGCGTATATTTTACATTACATTTTGTACATTTGTGTACAATTTTCGACTTTTGTATACAGTTTCTGTACTTATGCGTATTTTAATTTTACTTTTGGGTATCCTATTTTACCTTTTTGGTACACTTCTTGTACACTTTTATATAGACTTTGTACTTTTATGAACACTTTTTTATTGTACTTTTGTGTACACCTTTTGTACATTTCTGTACACTTTTCGTACTTTTGTGTAATGCGTCCTGTTACCCCCACTCTCTTTTCGTCTTAAAAAAAAGTTGCCGATCGGGATTTTAATATCCTTCCATAAGAAGTTTCGCTTCAAAAAAAACTACGAGTGTTCGAACTCACGGGCGATGTGTTCAAACCTATTTGTTAAAGCAATATTTCGCTCACTGAAATAATTGTTTTTGTTTTGTCACAAACAGAGCGACGTCAAAAAGTATTGAATAGTATAGAGAACTTATTGCACTCTTTTTCCGCTCTCTTGTAGAGAGTCTGAGTAAAAGAGTTTAAACGAATCTTATTCTCTTTATAGAATATTTCAATATAAATGCACCATATCGAAAATGTTATTACATCATACAATACAAAAAGCATAAATGTTTCAAAAGGAATCAATGCTTCTCATCAAAATTATGAATGGACCAAGTTATGACAAAATGAGAATAACACGTTTTGAATCATTCGCCAGATGTCGCAAGTGCTTTTAATTCATTCAGTTCGTTCTATGAATTCTCTATATTACTCAATACTCTTTGGCGACGACGACCTGCTTGTTTGTTCGATACCATCATCATCTTATATTACATCATACTTATTGTTGTGCAACACACAAGTGTGTGATGCAAACGCTGTGTGTTGTTTGCATGTGTTCACTTTGATAGATTGCCCTTCCCGTGCCTATAGATGTTAACACATCAAAAATAGTTTAGGAAACATTTACCATAGACTCTGATGGAATGGTCGAGTGGGCAAATCCCTGAAAAACTTGGTGTTACCAACTGGAGAGAAAAGGCAGAAGTTCGAGCCGGTTGAAGAATCAAGTTATCTTCGATTTTTAAAGGTTCCTCACGCTCTCTTTTTTGTGGCCAATTAAGTATGTTCCAAGATTTACTCTAATGGTCAGACATTTAGATTGATGAACGAGCATTCGGAGTCCAAACAGATTTGGTGATTCGGATTTTTTAACAAATTGACCAGAATCTCGCCAAGTGCACCGACATTTATTGGAATGGATGGATATATTAGGAAACTGACTAAAAGCCTAGATGGACTACGGAAATGAATGGGGAAAGCTCATGCTCGAATAAAAACAGTTTAGTAGAGGCCTACTGTCAAAAACTTGTCTTATGAGAGCTTGAGATGACTTTATTGTGTTAAAAACATTTGGTTTGAAGGAATTCAGAGAAACGTAAAGTCCAAATGGGTCTGACAAAGTCCAGTCGTTCATCTTAGGTTAACATATATCACCAAACAATTTCCTCGAACATCCATAATCTTATTTAAAAAGATATACGAATTGCAAAATAGCCAACGCAAACACCTTCAATTGAAATTGTATCCGGTCAGCGTTTTCCAAATTTGTATCACTGTACCGAGACGCATGATAATGTAAACAATTTATTATACTCAGGAAGTGGAGATAAACAAATCATTTCCTTACAGTCTCAGGAAAATTTCAATTTCGTTTACATTACAAAATTTGCAATTCCACCTTTCATCATCTTCCCATAACGCGGAGAAATGTTTATCCATTAGTCACTTACTATAGAATTATTTGTTCATTGTTCGTTATTTGGGAACTGACTTACAGTTCACAAAATCCAGTTCATTCGCCATCTGACTAACTCGATATAACACAGCTACACCCAATTTCAGCGGCAAAATCTAATTAGACAACAAAAAACACTACAAAATGTATAATTGTTGTTTTTGTTGTTGTTGTTATAATTGTGTTATTGTTACAGTTATTATTATGGAAATTATTATTATTTAATTTCAATCATGTGAATTATTAGTAAGATATTAAAAACAACACAAACTACCGCCGATAATTGGTCGCCTTTGTTTTGTTCGCCTTAAAAATCCAGGGGTGGGCAATATAAGGGTCATTACATTTTACTTTAACTCTTATGAATGAATATCTAACATCCATATTCAGTTATTAAAAGTCGATTTCGAACTAAAATCAAAAAATTTAACTAAAATCTAAAATCGGGAATTTAACTAAAACGAGTTTTAACTTTAATCGATAATCGGTTTATATTTTAAATCTAAGTTTTAAAAATGATTTTTGTTTTCAAAAATCAAATAGTTTAACTAAAATCGAAGATAAATATTTATTAATTAAAACGATTTGAAAATTTAAGCCGACCATAAACTTGTCATTCGTGAGCATGAGCTTGGTCGATAACTTTGTTTCTGACTAATGAATTTGAAAAAATATTACCACACATTTTTGTGATCATGATAGTGATACGAACAACTTCGATTACCTTCTTATTTCGTATCAAAAAGGACGGTAAACCGAAAATGAACATCAACGATAGTTGATAGTAGTAGAGCATTAAATGCAGATTTTAAAAAAAAACAGAAAAAAGTTTGCAGAAGTCCGTATTTTCCGAAATATAGGTCTCCAAAGCACGAAAGTATAATCGCGCATAACTCTGCCATTTATTATCCGATCCTGATGAAATAAATTTCATAAATCGTTAAATTTATATTCCAACTAGTCGCCCGGCCGTCTTGCCGGGCTCAGGCAGGGGGGATCAAATTCCCTCTGAAGCTTAAGTTTTATAAATAATTTTTTTATTTTGGTGTGTAAAAACTACAGCAAAGGACAACAGAATTAAAGACAACAACAACAACGACAAAAGACAACAACACCAAAAGACAAGAACGGCAAGTTGATTAAACGAAAAAAGTGAGGATGAAAAACATTTTTTTAAATGAGCCCTCAATGGGTTAATAAAAGGAAATATATTTATATACGATGAAATATATTTATTTGCGATTTTGACTTTGAAGATGAAGTTGTTTAGATTTTATATGTTCACAATTTCTGTTCTTTATGACAAGAGCTACAACTTTTCCTCAGTGAGTAAACCAAAATTCCACACGATTTGCAAGATATGAGCCTGACAAAATGATCCCTTTTTTTGCAAAAATTACACCAAGGCCCCAAATCATTATAGATTTTTATCAAATGTCAAATAATTTAACTAAAAAAGCAATTCAATATTGGCCTAAACGACTTTTAACTTTTATCCATGTTTAACTAAAACTGATACTAACTAAAGGGTCCGCCATCTACCGTTTTTTTTTTCAACTAGTGCTTATTTCGTGAATGGTAACTCTTAGCTCATGTCTGATTTGACACATAATTAGTTTTATCCTTCCGCTGAACGAATATGGTTGTGTATATGCGTGAACAACGCTGGGAAATATTGCGACATTACTTTGAAAATCATGGTAATGTTGCAGAATGTGTGCGATGCCGATTTTGCCAAAAAAATCATCTTTTCAGATGAAGCTCATTTTGATCTTGGCGGGCATGTAAACAAGCAAAATTGTCGCATTTGGGGCACAGAAAGCCCGAACGCATACATTGAAAAGCCGATGCACCCAAAACTAGTCACTGTTTGGTGCGGATTTTGGTCCAGAGGCATAATTGGGCCATTTTTCTTCGAAAATGAGCAAGGAGTGGCCGTTACAGTCAATGGCGATCGTTATCGTGCCATGTTGAACGAATTTTTGTTCACAAAAATTAAAGAGGAGGATATTGGCAACACTTGGTTTCAGCAGGACGGCGCTACGTGCCACACAGCCTAAGCTACACTCAATGTTTTGCGCCCTGTTTTTGATGATCGCATTATCAGCCGCAGAGCTGATGCCGTTGGGCGACCTCGGAGCTGCGATTTGACACCGTTGGACTATTATTTGTGGGGTGCCCTCAAAGATAAGTGTTACGCCGACAAACCAGAGACAATTGACGCTTTAAAGGACAATATTTGTGAAGCCATTGGTGAAATACAGCTGCACACAATCGATAATGTGCTTAAAAATTGGTCCGATCGTGTAGGCTACTGCATGGCCAGTCGAGGCAGCCATTTGAATGAAATTATTTTCCATTATTAAACGGAAGGATTGTACTTTCAAATAAAAAACGAAATTTGAGAAAATTTTCAATAGTTTTTTTGTTATATCATTTTCAAAAAAAAGAGTTATTTGGCGGACCCTTGGCCAGAAAAATGGTGTACATAAAAGTATAAAAAGTGTAGACAAATGTACAAAAATGGTACACAAAAGTACTAAAAGATGGTAAAGCGGTAGGTCCCAATCAATAAGTGGAAAACTAAAAAACCCATAGCTCACTGGTTGTGAGAAACTCTCCCAGATCCATTCAATGGATGTAATAGGAAACCACTTTTAATAGTTTTGTGTACATTTCTCTTACTTTTGTGTACACTTTCAGTACAGTCAATTTTACACTTTTTGCACTTTTGTGTACATTTTTGTACTTTTATGTACACTTTCCTGTTTTTTTGTGTACATTTTTTAGTGCATTTGTGTACACTTTTTAGTACGTTTGTGTACACTTTTTGTACTTTTGTGTACACTTTGTGTACTTTTATGTACACATTTTTCACTATTGGGAAATAGTATTTGAACTTTTGTATTTAAGTACACTTTATACAATTTTGTGCCATGCGATCTGTCACTCCCACCATAGTTCCACTAACGCGACGTATTAAATAAATAAATAAATTGTTTTCCATTACATCCCATGAAGGAATAGGGGAGAGCTTCTCAGATACAGTGAGTTGTGCCCTTTATAGTTTTACACTCACTGATTGGGACCTAACATTTTACACCGGTTCCGAACGGCAGTTTAAGAAGCTTTTTTTTATGGCTAAGTACTCGATAGTGTCGCCATCACTAAGCGAGGTAACCATCGTCGAAAGAAATGTAAGGTGGTCAGAGCAGGGATCGAACCCACGTTCTCATGTACAAGATGCGCGCACACTAACAATTGCACCATCGACGGTTGTATTACCTCCACTCTATTTCCGTCACAGAAAAGGTTGCAGATCCGGATTTCAATACCTTTTAATTAAAATATTTAATCGATTTTATAAGACCCACATATTTTTGTTGTTTGGAAATGAAATCTCGATACCTTTTCCTGTCTGATAACACTTTTTGGCAAAATCTTAATCTAGAAGTCGATTTTTCTTTTAAATCGAATTTAGTGTGAAATCGATTTTGCATTAAAATTTTTACTAAAGTAACAAAAAAAATTTTTATATATTTTAGTTAAATCGATAGTTGATGTTTAACTAAAACCAAATATCGACTACGAGTTAAATTTCAATGCACATTTTTTATTAAAATCAAAAAAAAATTGTACTTTAAATATAAAGTTGTTGTTTCCGATAACAAAAACTCGATAAAACTCGTAGCTTTAGTACCAAAACCTGATAAGCCCCGTATTCAGTTCTTGCGAAATTTTCGTAAGAAATTTTCTCATTTATCTCCAAACGGAAATTTATGTTTCCGAGTGTTACCACCACCTATCTGTGATTAACCTTGCAAATACTTCATTTATAATTCCACCACGCTCGTCATTTTATTGTTAACGCATGCGGTGTTACTTCTGATTGCTAAAATTATAGAAATGTCAAAAATTCCGGTACCAAACAATTATCAAACAATTGTTTTCATATGAAATAACTTTGGTGTAACAACCCTGTAATTGATTTTGCCTGCGAAATGTTCGCAGAGAACTGAGTACCAAGTAAATTTCCAAGAAATTTTCGTTATTTTCGTACCAAGAAATTGTCGTTATTTTTTATACACGTACTTCTTAGGGCAACGGGAATTTCATAAAAACTGAATACCGGCCTATAGTAAGGGTCTGTTTGTAAATGCAACACTGCTGTGCATCTGATGGGTAGCACGTTCGTAAATCCAAACTCTGGCAACATTGCACGCATCAATGTTCGTATATGCAACAATGCATCATCTGATGCGCAATCTCTCTCCAAATTTGCATCATAAAAATGTCTGATGCGTAGAATGATTAAGTTCAAATTTTGTTTACTTATAAATTTGTTCCACTGATTATTTAATTTTATTATTTTTTACGTTATTTGCTTTAGAGAACAGTCAAATACCAAATTCCCCTGGACAATTTTATTTCATTGGGTTTGTCATCTAACTCGCGTATTTAATTCAACATGAAATTTTCCATTTTAGCTTTCTTTATTGCAAACAAAATGCGCATCAAATACCATCTGCATCACCTGATTGGGTGTCAGTGATGCCAGATGCGCATCAAAAGCAGAGCAGAGAATTCTAGTTCGCACTTCAAGCCCCGTATTCAGTTCTTCCGAAATTTCGTAAGAAATTTTGTCATTTATCTCTAAACGGAAAATTTTGTTACAGAGAGTTACCACATTGTGTCTCTAATTTACCTTTCAAATATTTCATTAATAATTCATATTTGTACTCCATTTTATTTTTAACGCATGTGGTATTACTTTTGTTTACTAAAATAATATAAATGTAAAAATTCCGGTCCCAAACAATTTGCAAACAATTGTTTTCATACGAAATTAGTGTAGCGCAACAACCCTGTACTTGGTTTTGTTTACGAAATTTTCGCAAGGAGCTGAGTACCAAGCAAATGAAAAGTGAGCGAAATTTTCGGTTCATGAAAGTTTTGTTGTATTTTAAAACACGTACTTCTTATGGCAACGAAACTTTCATAAAAACTGAATACCGGGCTTAAAACCGAAAGCATTATATGGCATTTGCACCAACCAAGATTAGCGCATTTCGAAGGTCAACTCCGTTAACCCGCGCTAACCCAGAAGATTACTCATACAATTTTTAGTCTGCAGAAACTGAAGTTTAGTTTTAACCTAATTTTAAACTGGTGTACATTTTGATGCAACACTGTTAGTTAAAAATGCAACCGTAATGAAAACATACACATAAAATCAACTGTTGGACGGCTGGAAGCCGATCGAAAACTTTTCGACGCGTCGCCGCCAATAAAACTTTTTTGGAGATCACGCCGCCGCCGATATAAATTATTCTTATTAGTTTAAACTATGGGCAGATTTTATCGACTGGCCCGATTTGACTCACTTATCGAATTTTAAAGGTTCAGTTTGTAAATTACATCCCAAATTTTGTACAAACCTGGCACAACCAATAGCCAACTTAGTTTTTCTGTTGTGCCGCCGTCTTCGATAATTTTGTCTCGGCGCGGAGTGTGTCTAAGCACAGAGTTGCCAACTGTAGTGTAAATTTAATCTCGAATTTGGCGGCGTAAACGGCAAAGATTAGAAAACAAGGTTATCGCATACCTGGCCACGATAAACGGCGGTGCAAATGCGTTATTAGACACCAAAGCTATCGGTTTTGCTACCAACAGATCTAAAATCAATTTTTACTAAAATCGATTATTAATTATTTATTAAACAACAGTCGAGAATCGGTTACTAACTAATTTTATAAATCAATTATTTATTAAATCTCTAATTGATTTAGGACTAAAATCTATAATCGGTTTTTAACTAACGGGTTTTTCAATAAGAGCGCTACAAAAGTTTTTTTAAATAAAACAAAACCGGTTTTAGATACCAATGAAATTCTTTATTCCTGTGAAAGTACGTTCGATGCCATTATGTATGGAACTCGATTTCTTTTGCATGGCCACCACGGGCACGCTTGCAGAATTCCAGACGCTGAACCCAATTTTCGACGGTTTTCAAGCATAAATCGGCCGATACTGCTGCAATTTCACGTTCGATATTCGTACGAAGTTCATCAATCGTCGCTGGCTTGTTGGCATAGACCATAGACTTGACGTAACCCCACAGGAAATAATCTAACGGCGTCAAATCGCACGACCGAGGCGGCCAATCGACTGGGCCATTTCGTGAGATAACACGTTCACCAAACTTGGTTTCCAATAAATTGATTGTGGCATTCGCTGTGTGGCTTGTGGCGGTTATATTCGTTTATCATTGAACGGTAGCGATTCGCATTCACAGTAATGTGCCTGCCGGTCTTGATCATCACGGAAGAAGTACGGCCCAATGACGCCGCCGCCCCATAAACCGCACCAAACCGTAATTTTTTCGGGATGCAATGATGACTCATGGATTACGTGTGGATTGCTGTCTGACCATTAACGCATATTTTGCTTATTGACGAAGCCATTCAGCCAGAAATGAGCCTCATCGCTGAAGATGATTTTTCGCTCTTAAAGTTGAGGCCACTGACTCCAAATTTCGGTAGTAAATTTTAATAATTTCGACTCGTTGTTGACTCGTATATCTTTCCATGATGAAATGGCAAACCTTGCTGAAGAGAAATGTCAAAAGAGCGGGAAAAAATATGGCGTCGTTTGCTGTCCCTATCGATTTACTTTTGTAGCGTCTCTGTTGAAAAACCCTTTAGAGTATATTATCGATTTTTAACTAAAATTTATCATCCAATTTTAACTACAATCTACTTTATAATCGATTGTTAACTAAAATCTATAATAGATTTTAGACTAAAATCTAAAATCGATTTTTAACTAAAATTTATAATAGACTTTTTACTAAAATTTGTAATTAAACTCAAATCGATTTTTAAATAAAATCAAAATTCGAGTATTAATTTAAATTGAAAATTGGTTTTTATTAGCCAGAAAATCGAGTCTTGAATTGAATTCGAAAGTCGATGCTACTTCAAACTTCAAAAATGGAAATTAAACTAAAATCAAAAATGTCGTTAACCAAAATAGAAAATCGATGTTGAAATAAAAGCGAAGATCGGTTTTAAACATGAATGTAAAATAAATTATGGTCCGGACACAATTTTAAATTAAAATTTTAGTTCGGTTAATATCTAGCAGACAAAATTGGTTATTGAGCAAAATCGATAAATGCCAATTTACTGAAATCGATAATCGACAATTAAATAATAATTATTAACTAAACTTGACAATCTATTTTTAACTAAAATCGATAATCGCTTTTTGACGTAGAATACGTCTTACCTTACGGTATGAGGAGTCATGTCAGGTTTTTATTGTTGTAATCTTTATTTCATTGAATTTGAGGAAACGGCTAGATGAATTTTTTAAAATTTTTTTTTGTAGGTAAATGAAGATGTTATCTTTCGTTTGATATACATTTCATATTGGTTGATATATTTCTAGTACTTTAATTTCTCAAATGAAAATTGTTTAAACACATACACTCAAACATATGTGTGGTGTTTGGTTGAGTGTTTTTGGTTGCTCAACATTGCTTAGGAACATGCATCTAGTAAAAAGTGAAACGAACAGCAAGCTAATGTTGCTTGGCAACATGTATCTAGTAAAAAGTTAAACAAACAGTAAGCTAACGTAATAAAGCTTTTTTGCGAAAGCTTCAATAAAGCTGTTGTAACATTAATTTTGAATTGTAAAGCGTAAAGCTTTCACACAACGCTCGAATGCTAATGCGAAGACTCGATAAGGTAAACCTTTTTTAATATTAGGGCGGCCCTCTCAACATTCGCAGAACTTATTTCAATAAAAATATTAATTAAAATACATAAATTAAATTAAGTTTAAAAAAATTGAACATAATATTTTTTTTTTTAACGTACTTGAATCAAATGCCGTTGGTAAATATAAAAATTACAGCAGACAGTTGTCCGAGGCCTTCGGCCACCTACTGTCCCTGCAGGCTGTGTCAGAGACACGAGCATTAAGTTTAACGTAGAATACGCCATCCGATAAGACAGAAAACATATATAACAATAAATTCATTTGCTTATATATAAATAATATATATTTTATTGTTATATATGTTTTCTGTCTTATCGGATGGCGTATTCTACGTTAAACTTAATGGCCGTGTCTCTGACACAGCCTGCAGGGACAGTCCGTGGCCGAAGGCCTCGGACAACTGTCTGCTGTAATTTTTTTTTAATTAAAATGTATTATCCAATTTAAAATTGATTCTACAATCAGTTGTTAACTAAAATCTATAATCGAATGTTGACTAAAATCTGTAATCGTTTTTAGATTTTAGTCAATTTGTTACCGAAATCTAAAAATTTGTAATAGATTTTTAACAAAAATGTATACACGATTTTTAACTAAAATCAATAATAGAACTAAAATCTATGATAGATTTTTAATTAAAATCAAAATTCGAGTATTAATTTGAATTGAAAATTACTTTTTAATAGTCAGAAAATCG
Source organism: Phaonia tiefii (assembly GCA_963931995.1). NCBI lineage: Eukaryota > Metazoa > Arthropoda > Insecta > Diptera > Muscidae > Phaonia > Phaonia tiefii. The sequence goes on along the minus strand of OZ008369.1, from coordinate 262,877,612 downwards.
AGATTTGATTTGAATTCGAAAGTCAATGTTAAAGCAACTTCAAACATGGATGTGAAACTAAAAACAAACATTATTTTAAACCAAAATAGAAAATCGATGTTGAAATAAAATTTAAAATCGGTTTTCAACATAAATGTAAAATAGATTTTATGCGAACATCAGCTATCGTTGATGTTTTTTGTCTGTTTACAGCCCTTCTTGATAACAAATAAGAATGTAATCGATGTTGTTCGCATCACTATCATGTTTTCAACAATTGTTGGATTTATTTTTTCAAATTCATCAGCCAGATAAAAAGTTATCGGCCAAGCTCATGCTCATGAATGACAAGTTTGGGGTTCGTTTTAGTCTGAATATAATTCTGAATTTAAATGTAAATTCGATTGATAACTGACTAAGTTGTATTTACATATGTATTTATTGTATTTATAGTGTTGACCTTTCCTATTACTATGATTTTAGAATCGGCTCGAGGTCATAGGTATGAAAAAAAGAAAACGAAGTTGTATAAATTAAATTGTCCTTGTATCACAAAAAGGGGGAAAGACAGTTGCGTTATCAAAGGACGAATATAAGATGAAGATGGGTAATATTCTGGGCGATATATGCACGTATAGACGACTAAGGAGAGATCCGAAGTCAAGTCTACAGGAGAAAAACAACAAACTAATGGATAAATTATTCAACGATAAGTTAATTGACGCGCCCACGAGGAAGAAATTATACACGAGAACATCTACAGCCCCCAGAATCTATGGTTTGCGGAAAATTCATGAAGTGGGAAATCCTATTTGCTCATCCATAAATGCTCCTGGTTACGGACTTTGCAAATCTATAATCGATTGTTAACTAAAATAGATTAGATTTTAGACCAAAATCTAGAATAGATATTTAATTAAAATCGCAGTTCGTGTATTAATGTAAATTGAAAATCATTTCTTATTAGGCAGAAAATCGAGATTTGAATTGAATTCAAAAGTCGATGTTAAAGCAACTTCAAAAATGGATGTTAAACTAAACACAAACATTATTGTAAACCAAAATAGAAAATCGATGTTGAAATAAAATTTAAAATCGATTTTCAACATAAATGTAAAATAAAATGTAGTCTCGACATAATTTTGAAATTCAATTTTAATTCGATTAATAACTAACAGCAAAAAAATGGTTATTTAATAAAATCGATAAATGAATATTTACTAAAATCGATAATCGATCATTGAATAATAATTTTTAACTAAACCCCGCAATCGATTTTTAAATAAAACAAAAAAAATTGGTTATTTAATAAACTCGATAAATGGTTATTCACTAAAATCGATAATCGATAAGTAAATAATAATTATTAACTAAAATTGGCAATCGATAATACTTTGATAGATAAATTTTACTACGCACTATTAAATAGATTCTATAATCGGTTGTTAACCAAAATCTATAATCGATTGTTAACTAAAATAGATTAGATTTTAGACCAAAATCTAGAATAGATTTTTAACTCAAATTTATAATCGATTTTTAACTAAAATCTATAATAAAAAATCTATAATAAAAATTCGAGTAATAATTTAAATTGAAAATCATTTTCAAAAAAATTTTTATTTAATAAAATCGATAAATGATATCGATAATCGATCGTTGAATAATAATTTTTTAACTAAAATCGACAATCGGTTTTTAATTCGAACAACAAAAATTGGTTATTTAATAAAATCGATAAATGATTATGTAATAAAATCGATAATCGATAATTAAATAATAATTATTATCTAAAATCGAATCGATTTCTAACAAAAATCGGCAATCGATTTTTAAGTACAATCGAAAATCGATTTTTAAGTAAAATCGATAATCGATTTTTAAGTACAATCGATAATCGATTTTTAAATAAAATCGATAAACAACTTTAACTAAAGTCAACTATCGATTTTTGACTAAAATCGATAACCGATTATTTGTTTGAAACGAAACTTAAATCAAAAATCTTAAATCAAAAGTCTTTAAATTTAAATCAAAAATCTTTTAAAAAGAAATGGTGTCCCCTAACATCCCTGAAGCAATTGGGGAGAGCTTCTCACAATCAGTGAGATGTGCGCTTTCAGTTTTACACTCACTGCTTGGGACCTACTGTTGTACATCGGTTCCGAACGGTATTTTGAGAAGTTCAAAAATCTTTGATAAACTGAAATCAAAGAAGGATTTTAGTCTGCTATCGAGTTTAAGTTTGAATTAAAATCGAAATTTCCAACTTCCAATCTGTCTTTTAATGCTTATTAGGAAATGAACTGTCACTAACTTTTCTCACAATTAGAATCCGTTATAAAGAGTTTAAATCGTTATTTGAATTGTAGATTATAATCAAAGATTATATGTTACCAAATCGACTGCTCACTGAGTTTTGCTCTACCAGCATCCGTGTCTGGATGAAATGGAAACTGTTTCGGTTTAATTAAAATTCCTCGGAAGGGTTCAAATCTTAGCTATTTCGGGTTGAAAGCGTGGCTATATTCTTTGCCCAAGGTATAATATCTGATTTCATCTGAAATCTTGATGTCGGTGGGGCAATGGTTAGTGTGCGCGCCTCGTGTATATGAGATCCTGGACTCGATCCCTACTCTGATCACCTTAAAATTTTTTTCGGCGGCGGTCACCTCGATCTGTGACGGCGATAATATCCAGAATGAAAAACCGTCTCAAAATACCGTTCGGAATCAGTGCAAAAACTGTAGGTCCCAAGCAGTGAGTATAAAACTAGAAAGCGTGAGAAGCTCTCCCCAATTCCTTCATGGGATGAAATGAAACACCATTTTTTTTTATTTAAAATATGATTAGATAAAGTTAGGTTAGAATCTAAATATAATGAAACAAATTTCAATCCCCATTATCTTTCTTAAGGGCCTTTGTTTCCCCTCCACTTTCTTACCAAAATCCCCGAAAAAATACAGCAGTCTACATTTCATACACAGCGCGTATATACGGCCGGTTGTAATTAACTTTTCTTGTTTTTTTGTTGTTGTAGATTTTCAATAATTTATCTTAAATTGTCTATAATTTGAAAAAAAAGTGAACAAAAACAATAAAATTGTTCCAAATTATACCTGTTTCGACATTATGTCCAAATATTGAAAACATTTCAAAACGTAACGAATGTACATAAGTACATTTTCCCTCTCCCATCTAACAAGTTCGACACACGTCATGTAAAAGGCAACATATTTCCAATGTATTCTTTGTTAAAATTGGGGGGGGCGGGGGGTTAATTGTGGGAAATTTCCAAATAAATGGAAAATCACTTATCTGGGGAATTATAAAATTATGAAACATATAAAATAAACAATACATGTGTCAAAGTTAATTACTGGCATCATTAAATGAAATTTATTATGGACACAAACAAATGGGGGTGATCTGGTTTTTAGTTCCATAAAATGTTGATGCGCAAATGTAATGAAATATTCCAGCAGTCTCTAATTATTTCATAATACAAAAATGTACACAATTATAAATCCTTTTCTTAATTTGTAGGCAGGAACAATTTGTAATTAGGAACAATTGTAGCATAAACAAGTAACAGAGTAGAGCAAGTGGAGTAGATTATGGTGCAAAACAAAAAAGGACAGAAACTCTTTGAATGTTAAAGAGTTTTAGAGTGATTCTTGAATGTAAACATATAGATGTCGACTTTTATTAAGAAAATATGTCCATGTCGACCTTTCTTGAGAAAAGTTATAGATATTGACTTTCTTAAGTAAATATGTCGATGTCGACTTTCTTAAGAAACCATGTGCTTGTCGAGTTTTCTTAAGAAATCATGTTATGTCTTAAGAAAATATGTCGATATCGACTTTTCTTAAGAAACACGTCGATGTCGACTTTTCCCTAATAAACGTTGTTGTTTCTTAAGAAAGGGTGTCGATGTCGAGTTCACTTAAGGAAAAATATCGCTGTCGAATTTCCTTAAAAAACGTTATGCACCTTATCGATAAAAATAGTCGATGTCGACTTTTCTTATAAGACTATTTCGATGTCGACGTTTCTTAGAATAAGTTGTCGATGTCGACTTTCTTAAGAAAATATTTTAATAACGGCTTTTCTTAAGAAACACGTCGATGTCGACTTTTCCCTAATAAACGTTGTTTTTTTCTTACGAAAGGTTGTCGATGTCGAGTTCACTTAAGGAGAAATATCGCTGTCGAATTTCCTTAAAAAACGTTATGCACCTTATCGATAAAAATAGTCGATGTCGACTTCTCTTATAAAACTATGTCGATGTCGACTTTTCTTAGAATAAGTTGTCGATGTCGACTTCTGAAAAGTTGACATAGACAACATTTTTTAAGAAAAGTCGACATCGACAATTTTTTTTAAGAAAGTCGACGTCAACAACTTTCCTCAAACTTTTCTTAAAAAAAATTCAATAGCGATAACTTTTCATAAAAAATTTTCAACATCGACTTTTCTTACGAAAAATCATTGCTATTGAATTTTCTTAAGAAAAGTTATCGCTATTGAATTTTTTTTAAGAAAAGTTTGAGGAAAGTTGTTGACGTCGACTTTCTTAAAAAAAATTGTCGATGTCGACTTTTCTTAAAAAATGTTGTCTATGTCAACTTTTCAATAGAAAAGTTGTCAATGTCCACTACTTGATAGAAAAGTTGTATCTGTTGACTTTTCTTGTCGATGTCGACTTTTCTTTCGAAACATGTCGATGTCGACTTTCATAAGAAAATATGTTAGTGCCGAATTTCCTAAGAAATCATATCATATCGAATTTCTTACAAATTGTGTATGTCGACTTTGCTACAGAAAAGTTGTGTCTGTCGACTTTTCTATAGGAAAGTTGTCTTTGTCGACTTTTCTATAGAAACTATAGACTATAGACTTTACTACTATTTTCTCTGTCGAATTTACTATAGAAAAGTTTCCTCTGTCTATTCTACTATAGAAAATTCTGTCGACTTTTCTATAGAATAGTTGTCTCTGTTGACACCAAAAAGTTGTCTCTGTCGACTTTTCTTGAGAAAACTTGTTGTCTAATAAACTTTGTCTATGTCGACTTTTCTTAAGAAAATATATCACTGTCGACTTTTCTTTAAGAAAGTTATCGATGTCAAAAAAAAGCGATTTCAAAAAAGTTCGATGTCGTCTGTCTTAAGGAAACATTTCGATGTCGCCTTTTCTTAATAAAAGTTGTGTGTCTCGACTTTTCTATAGACTTTTCTACACAAAAGTTGTGTCTATCGACTTTTCTATAGAAAAGTAGTGTCTGTCGCCTTTTCTAGAGAAAATTAGTGTCTGTCGACTTTTGTATAGAAAAGTTGTCTCTGGCGACATTTCTGTAGAAAGTTGTCTCTGTCGACTTTTCTATAGAAAAGTTGTGTCTGTCGACTGTTCTATAGAAAAGTAGTGTGTTGACCTTTCTATAGAAAAGTAGTGTCTGTTGACTTTTCTATAGAAAAGTTGTGTCTTTTTGTCGACTTTTCTGTAGAAAAGTTCTCTTCGTCGACTTTTTAATAGAAAATTTGTGTCTGTCGACTTTTCTGTAGAAAATTTGTGTCTGTCGACTTTTCGTAAGAAAAGTAGTGTCTGTCGACTTTTCTATAGAAAAGTAGTGTCGTCTCTGCCGACTTTTGTATAGAAAAGTTGTCTCAGTCGACTTTTCTATAGAAAAGTTGTCTCAGTCGACTTTTTTATAGAAAAGTTGTCTATGTCGACTTTTCTATAGGGAAGTTGTCCCAGTCGACTTTTGTATAGAAAAGTTGTCTCAGTCGACTTTTGTATAGAAAAGTTGTCTCAGTCGACTTTTCTACAGAAAAGTTGTCTCCGTCGACTTTTCTACAGAAAAGTTGTCTGTCGACTTTTCTACAGAAAAGTTGAGTCTGTCGACTTTTCTTCAGAAAAGTTGTGTCTGTCGACTTTTCTTCAGAACAGTTGTGTCTGTCGACTTTTCTTCAGAAACGTTGTGTCTGTCGACTTTTATATAGAAAAGTAGTGTCTGTCAACTTTTCTATAGCAAATTTGTCTCTGTCGACTTTTCTATAGAAAATTTGTCTCTTTCGACTTTTCTATAGAAAACTTTTCGACATTTCTATAGAAAAGTTGTCTCTGTCGACATTTCTATAGAAAAGTTGTCTCTGTCGACTTTTCTATAGAAAAGTTGTCTCTGTCGACTTTTCTATAGAAAAGTAGAGTCCGTCGACTTTTCTATAGACAATTTGTCTCTGCCGACTTTTCTATAGTAAACTTGTCTCTGTCGACTTTTCTATAGAAGAGGAGTGTCTGTCGACTTTTCTGTAGAAAAGATGTGTCTGTCGACTTTCCTGTAGAAACGATGTGTATGTCGTCTTTTCTATAGAAAAGTAGTGTATGTCGACTTTTCTATAGAAAATTAGTGTCTGTCGACTTTTCTTCAGAAAAGTGGAGTCTGTCGACTTTTCTACAGAAAAGTTGTCTGCCGGCATTTCTTAATAAAAGTTATCTGTCGACTGGAAACGATATGGCGGACTCTCTTGCTACAATCGGATGTTCGAGTGTGGATCGGTTCTTGTAAGCGCCTACTAGACCCCCGATCTCGTTCCTGTAAGGACTGATTGTTAAATGGGCCGATGCACTACCGAATACCACTGGTCGAGGAGATCAGACTATAGAGTATCTAGGGAGATCTGACCTAAACTGGATAATAATAGGGCGGAACATCTTCTGCAAATAACAAAGGAGGACTTACAACTCCTTATTAGTGTTGTGACGGGACACTGGTATGTGCGCGGTTTCACAGGCCGTTTTACTTCTGGGGGAGACGACTTCTGCCGCTAATGTGAGGACGAGAAAGAGATTGAGACAGTGGAACACCTCTTCAGTGAATGTCCAATCGTGTCCTATAGGAGAACGCGGTATGTATGGAGTATTTGGTAGCCTTGCCAATATTGACATCGGGGACCTGCTAGTATTCATGAGGGGGGGGGGTTGCATTGGATGTGGCATCAGGTGGACAGATGATCACCTCACCTCTCTCTGGATTCCCCATAACTCCCCTCTAAGTGCCTTCACTCCGCTCCCTCCCTTTTTCTGTTCTCTCACAGTGAATCTTTCAATTTTGCTTCTTTCTATATATCTTCTTTCGTTTCTTCTAGAGGACGAACACAATGGGCTAAGTGGCCTGGCATCTGCTAAGATCTTTGGATCTCTAGTGGAAGCATGTCCTTAACCTAACCTATCTGCCGGCTTTTGTTAAGAGAAGTTGTCGCAGTCGACGTTTTTTTAAGAAATGATGTCTCTCTTAACTTTTCTATAGAAAAATTATCTGGAAATTTTTAGAGAAAGTTACCTCTCCCAGTATTTCAATAGAAAATAGGTCTCTCTTGACTTTTCTATAGAAGTTGTTTCTGTTGAATTTTTGCTAGAGAATTGTATCTCTTGACTCTACTATGTCTATGGCTCTCGTGTATTTTTCATAGAATGTTGTGTCTCTTGACTCTAGTATGTCTATGGCTCTCGTAACTTTTTCCTAGAAAAATTGTATCTCTTAACTTTAGTCTAGAAAAATTTTCTGTGACTACTTTTTTATTGGAAAGATGTCGCTCCTAAAGTTTCTATAAAAAAGTTGTCTCTCTTGGATTTTCTATTGAAAAGTTGTCGTTCAGGACGTTTCTATATTGAAACGGTGTCTGTAGACTTTTCTATATAAAAATGGTTTCTGTCGTCTTTTCTTGGATTTTCTATGGAAAAGTTGTCGTTCAGGACGTTTCTATATTAAAATTGTTTCTGTAGACTTTTCTATATAAAAATGATTTCTGTCGTCTTTTCTTGGATTTTCTATGGAAAAGTTGTCGTTCTGGACGTTTCTATATTGAAATTGTTTCTGTAGACTTTTCTATATAAAAATGGTTTCTGTCGTCTTTCCTTGGATTTTCTCTGGAAAAGTTGTCTTTCAGGACATTTCTATATTGAAATTGTTTCTGTAAACTTTTCTATATGAAAATGGTTTCCATCGTCTTTTCTATGGACAAATTGTCTCCATCGTCTTTTCTCTGGAAATTTGTATCTGTCAACTTTTCTATTGAAAATTTTTCTCTATGGAATTTTCTAGACGTTGTCATCTTTTTGATAGAAAGTTGACGTTATTAATATTTTATAGGAAAATTGTTTCTGTCGATATTTCAATTGAAATTAACTGTAGTTGGTATTCCCAAGAAAAGTTGTGTCTTTTCGTCAAAAAAAAAATTTCGTTTTAATATAAAATATATTCCTGTAGACATTTTCTCTAAGAGAAGTTGTCTCTGTCGCCGTCATTTATTTTTTATGGAAGATTTCTCAGTAGACTTCTGTTTAAGAAAAGTTTTGGCAGTCGACTTTCTTAGAGAAAATTGTTGGCTGTCGAGTTGCCTCTGAGAAAGCCTGTAGCTCCCTTGTTTCCTATAGAAAAGTTGTGACTGTCGACTGTTCTTTAAGAGAACTTTTGGCTGTTAAAGTTATTTTGAAGAAAATGTATGGCTGCTACCTTTTATTACCAAAATTTGTTACTGTCATAAATTCTTTTAGAAATGTTGTCGGCCCCTTTTTTCGTTTTGTTCGGTTTTTTGTTTATTTATCTTAGAAAACTTGTGTTTATGTTACAATATCTGTCGACTTTTCGTTGCTCCATAAAAATTTCATTGAATTATTATTTAATAAAACATTTTTATATCATTTATTAACCAATAACCCTTGAGCTATCATTTGTAGTTTTTTGTTCTCTTGAATGAGTGGCAGAGCACATTTTTGACATGTCACAATTATTTCGATGACATTTTTTCGAAATGTCAAAAAGAATTGTTACACTGGAAATACAAACGATAATTTATGTACATGTAGCTTTATTAGGCAGATGATTGATGATTAAGTCATCGTCAAAAACTACATGCGATACAATAATATAATATAAAAAAAAAATAATTAAATTGAAAAAATTTTAGTAAAAATTAATACAAAACTTGATATGCAGTAACAGTAAAACGCTCAATGATTGAATACAACTTAACCCGCATTAAAGGGGATTTCTTCGTTTTTCTATTTCAATTCAAATAAAACCGTCAAGTGAAAGAAAAATAAAAAAAAAAATTAGGAAAAGTTGATGACAAAACTTTGCTTTAACCAAGAGATGTTTATATATAGAACCACCTTGATTTTGAATGAGTGAATTTTGGGAGGGAGGAACACGTCATGAAAGTGAACTCGACATCTTTATATCGTTGTGATCGCGTTATTTCCCTCTTGGTGTACATGGGGTGTCAACACAAATTCTTAACATTCGCATTGAAAAAGTTGGCAGAAAAAAAAAAGAAATGAATCTGTGAAACAAATGAGTAAAGGATTTTAAAAAAAATTAAAAAACACATTTTGCAAAACAACAAAAAATTCTAAAAATAAACTTTAAAGAACATCACACACATTTGAATTCACTAATAAAATTCAATTTCTCTTCGACGTGAATTCGCTTTTTCATTTCGTCAAAAAGAAAAGAAAAAAACTTAACGCAAAAATATGCAAAATCAATGCCACCTTACCCCTCAATTTTCATTACAGTATTCAGCTGTTTGTATGTAGCTACAACACATCTACAACAACATCTGCACACTAACATGAGCAACAAATTTTTTAGATACATTTTGTATAAATAATAACATTAAAATATTGGATTTTATTTGTTCTTATTTTATGCTCTGAGGACCAAAGAAAACATGAAAGCACAAATGATTTCGAAAATAAATAAATAAATATTTGAGGGTCACTTTGCATTGAAAAATATTGAAAAAACAAAATATCTGTTTCAAACACATGTTTCAATTCTCACAGTCTCTCAATTAGATTTTTTTAAAGTATTCGAACCTTTAATTTAAAAAAAACTATCACAGCAATCGATTTGGTGTTTTAGTAGTAAAAAACAAGGTTCTATATAAAAGTGGCATTTATCTCCGGCGAATTTGCTATAGAAAAGTTGTGTCTGTCGACTTTTCTATCGAAAAGTTGTGTCTGTCGGCTTTTACTTCGAAAAGTTGTGTCTAGCGACTTTTCTATAGAAAAGTTATATCTGTCGACTTTTCTATAAAAAGTTGTGTCTGTCGACTTTTCAAGAGAAAAGTTGTCTGTCGAATTTTCTACAGAAAATTTCTGTCTGTCGATTCTATAAAAAGTTGTGTCTGTCGACTTTTATGTAGAAAAGTTGTGTCTGTCGACTTTTCTGTAGAAAAGTTGTGTCTGTCGACTTTTCTGTAGAAAAGTTGTTTCTGTCGACTTTTCTGCAGAAAAGTTGTGTCGGTCGACTTTTCTATAGAACAGTTGTGTCTGTCGACTTTTCTATACAAAAGTTGAGTCTTTCGACTTTTCTATAAAAAAGTTGTGTCTGTCGACTTTTATGTAGAAAAGTTGTGTCAGTCGACTTTTCTATAGAAAAGTTGTGTCAGTCGCATTTTCTATAGAAAAATTGTGTTTATCGACTTTTCTATAGAAAAGTTGTGTCTGTCGACTTTTCTTCAGAAAAGTTGTGTCCGTCGACTTTTGTATGGAAAAGTTGTGGCTGTCGACTTTTCTATAGAAAAGTTGTGTCTGTCGACTCTTCTATAAAAAAGTTGTGTCTGTCGACTTTTGTATAGAAAAGTTGTGTCTGTCGACTTTTCTATCGAAAAGTTGTGTCTGCCGACTTTTGTATAGAAAATTTGTGTCTGTCGACTTTTCTACAGAAAAAGACGTGTCTGTCGACTTTCCTAAAGAAAAGTTGTGTCCCGACTTTTCTATCGAAAAGTTGTGTCTGTCGATTTTTCTATTGAAAAGTTGTGTTTGCCGACTTTTGTATAGAAACGTTGTGTCTGTCGACTTTTGTATAGAAAAGTTGTGTCTGTCGACTTTTCTATAAAAAAGTTGTGTCTTTCGACTTTTCTATAAAAAAGTTGTGTCTATCGAATTTTCTGTAGAAAAGTTGTGTCTGTCGACTTTTCTGTAGAAAAGTTGTGTCTGTCGAATTTTCTGTAGAAAAGTTGTGACTGTCGACTTTTCTGTAAAAAAGTTGTGGCTGTCGACTTTTGTATAGAAAAGTTGTGACTGTCGACTTTTCTGTAAAAAAGTTGTATCTGTTGACTTTTGTATAGAAAAGTTGTGTCTGTCGACTTTTGTATAGAAAAGTTGTGTCTGTTGACTTTTCTATCGAAAAGTTGTATCTGCCGACTTTTGAACAGAAAATTTGTGTCTGTCGACTCTTCTACAGAAAAAGATGTGCCTGTCGACTTTCCTACAGAAAAGCTGTGTCTCGACTTTTCTATCGAAAAGTTGTGTCTGTCGATTTTTCTATAGAAAAGTTGTGTCTGTATAGAAAAGTTGTGTATGTCGACATTTGTATAGAAAAGTTGTGTCTGTCGACTTTTGTATAGAAAAGTTGTGTCTTTCGAAACTTGCAGAGAAAAGTTGTGTCTTCGAATTTTCTACAGAAAATAGAAAATTTGTGTCTGTCGAATTTTCTATCGAAAAGTTGTCTCTGTCGACTTTTGTATAGGAAGTTGTGTCTGTCGAAAAGTTGTCTCCGTCGACATTTCTATAGAATAGCTGTGTCTGCCGACTTTGGTGTAGAAAAGTTGTGTCTGTCGACTTTTGTATAGAAAATTTCTGTCTGTCGACTTTTCTATTAAAAATTTGTGTCTGTCAACTTTGGTGTAGAAAAGTTGCATCTGTCGACTTGTATGTAGCAAAGTTGTGTCTGTCGACTTTTCTATAGAAAATTTGTGGGTCTTTCGACTTTTCTATAAAAAAGTTATGTCTGTCGACTTTTCTTTAAAAACGTTATGTCTGTCGACTTTTCTGTAGAAAAGTTATATCCGTCGATTTTTATATCGAAAAGTGTCTCCGTAAAAAAGTTGTCTCCGTAGACTTTTCTATCGAAAAGTTGTGTGTTTTCAATACAAAAATTGTGTCTGTCGACTTTTCTATCGAAAAGTTGTCTCCGGCGACTGTTGTATGGGAAAGTTGTGTCTGTCGACATTTCTATAGAAAAGTTGTGTCTGTCGACTTTGGTGTAGAAAAGTTGTGTCTGTCGACTTTTGTATAGAAAAGTTGTGTCTGTCGACTTTTGTATAGTAAAGTTGTGTCTGTCGACTTTTCTATAGAAAAGTTGTATCTGTCGACTTCGGCGTAGAAAAGTTTTGTGTGACGACTTTTCTATAAAAAAGTTGTCTGTCGAATTTTCTACAGAAAATTTGTGTTTGTCAACATTTCTACAGAAAAGATGTCTATCGGTTTTTTACATAAAAGTTTCTAAATAAAAGTTGTTGCCTATCTACTTTTCTACATAAAAGTTGTGTCTCTATAGAAAAATTGTGTCTGTCGACTTTTGTATAGAAGAATTGTGTTTGTCGACTTTTATATAGAAAATTTGTTTCTGTCAACTTTTCTCTAGAAAATTTGTCTCTGTCGACTTTTCTATAAAAAAATTGTCTCCGTCGACAATCGAAAAGTTCTGTCCGTGGACTTTTCCATTGAAAATGATGTGCCTGTAGACTTTTCTACATAAAAGTTGTGTCTGTCGACTTTTCTATAGAAAATTTGTCTCCGTCGACTTTTCTATAGAAAATTTGTATCCGTTGACTTTTCTACAGAAAAGTTGTGTCTGACAACTTTTCTATCTAAAAGTTGTCTCCATCGACTTTTCTATCGAAAATTTGTCTCCATCGACTTTTATGTCGAAAATTTGTCTCTACCGAAGTATTTATAGAAAACTTGTCTCTGCAGACCTTTCGACACGAATGTTGTCTCTGTTGTGCAGAAAAGTTGTTTATTTTGACTTGTCTAGAGAAAATGTACCTGCTAAAGAAAAGTTTACTGTCTATTTTTCAACATTTATATAGAAAAGTTCTTTCTGCCGACGTCACTTTAAAAAATCCCTCTGTCGACTGTTTAATTGACAAGTCGTCTTTGTCGACTTATTAACAGAAAACATATCTCAGTCAACTTTTCTATCGAAAATTGTACACGACAAATTTGACAAACACAATTTCAGAATAAATGGCAACAATTCAATATTTTTGCAGTGACAAAGAATTGATTTAAATATTCAATAGGATTGGCGGCATTTATTAGTCGAACATGTTCTGTTGAATTTCAAATAAAATGTATCTTGCAGGATATTGAAATTTCCAATTTTCTGAGATTTAGTTTACTTACTTCACTATCATTTATCTATGGCATTTCCGAATATTTTGTAATAAACTTTTCATATAGTAAATTATTTACATTTCAGAGAATTTGTTTATTTTCCCCCCTTTTGTTTGTATTTACATTTCTCTCTCTCTCTCTCTATCATTTGAATGTAATTTATTGCATTGCATCAACAATTTATTCAGCTATTTACTATAGTTTATAGTAGTAGTTCTTATTGTTTTTGTATTCGAAAATGCAATAAATTTCAATGGCAACAATAAATGTTGTTGCTAAACGTCAGTCGGAGAAACAGACAAACGGAAAGCACGTGTTCACAAGTGATGAGTGATAAAAAAAAAATAAAAAAAATAAACATTTAACGAAAAGTTTCGAATGTAAATTTCCGCCAGAAATGTGAAATGGAAGTGAATTGTTTTCACAGGTCAAATAAATTTTAAACGAAAAGTTTGCAAAATCGAATTTTGTATAGGAATGTTGTCGTTGTCTGTTGTTGAATACAAATGTTGTAGAAGTCAACTTTTCTGTTGAAACTTGTCGATATGGACTTTTGTATGCAAAATTGGTCCATAATGAATTTTCTATAGAAAAATTGTCCATGTAGAATTTTCTATAGGAAATTGTTCTATAAAATGTTTCTTTTGTGTAGAAAATCTGTCCATGTCTAATTTTCTATAGAAAAATTATCGTTGTCAAATATGAATAAAATTATGAATGTCGAATCTTCTATAGGAAAATTATCAATGTCAAATTTTCTATAGAAATATTGTCCATGTTGAATTTTCTGTAGAGAAATTGTCCATGTCGAATTTTGTATAGAAAAATTGTGGATGGGGAATCTTCTATAGGAAATTTGACTGGAAAAATTTTCCGATGTTCAATTTTATATAAAAATATTGTGCATGTAAAATTTTTTGTAGAAAAATTGTCTTTGTCGAATTTTCTATAAAAATATTGTCGACGTCGAATTTTCTATAGAGACATTGTCAACGTCGAATTTTGTATGGAGAAATTTTAAATGTCAAATTTACTTCAGAACCATCATTGTCCATGTTGAATTTTGTGTAGAAAAATTGTCCATGTCGAATTTTGTGTAGAAAAATTGTCCATGTCGAATTTTGTGTAGAAAAACTCTCAATGTCGAATTTTGTGTAGAAAAATTTTCGATGCCGAATGTTTTATAGAAAAACTGAATTTCTGTAGGAAAATTGTCAACGTCATCGTATTTTCCATAGAAAAATTGTCAATGTCAAATTTTCTATAGAAAAACTGGTTATGTCGAATATTTGAATTATCGAATTATCTATGGAAAAATTATCGACGTCGAATTTTCTCTAGAACCATTGTCGAAGTCGAATTTTCAAATTTCAAATTGAAATCAAATTTTCTAAAGAAAAATTTTCCATGTCGAATTTTGTATAGAAAAATTGTCTTTGGCGAATTTTTTATAGAAAAATTGTTCATGTCGAATTTTCTATCGTTTGACGATGCCGAATTTTTTATTTTTGTCCCTGTCGAATTTCTGTATACCAATTGGCGACGTCAAATTTTCTACAAAAAAAGTTGTCGACGTCGAATTTTCTATGCAGAAATTGTCCGTCAAATTTTCTAAAATTATTCAGGTCGAATTTTGTGTAGAAAAATTTTCGTTGTCGAATTTTTTATACAAAAGTTGTGAATTTCTGTAGAAAAATTGTCGATACCGAATGTTACGTAGAAAAATGGTCAGCATCAAATTTTCTATAGGAACATTGTCGACGTCGAGTCGAATAGATAAATTGTCAATTACCGTCGAATAGATAAATTGTCAATGTCGAGTATTGTATAGAAAAATTTTTGATGCCAAATTATTTATAGAAAATTGTGAATTTTTGTAGGAAAATTGTCAACGTGGAATTTTCCATAGAAAGATTGTCGATTTCAAATTTTGTATAGAAAAATTGTCCACGTCGAATTTGAAGTAGTCGGAATTTCTTTAGAAGAATTGTCCATGTCGAATTTTATACAGAAAAATTGTCGATGTCGAATCTTCAATAGCAAAATTATCCATGTCCAATTTTCTATAGAAAGATTATCCTTGTCGAATTTGCTTTGGAAAAGTTGTCAATGACGACTCTTTTAGAGAAAAGTTGTCAATGTCGACTTTGCACAGAAAATTTTCGATGTTGATTTTTTTACACGAAAATTACCAACATCGATTTTTCTATAAGAAAAATTTTCTATAAAAAAAATTTCTATAAAAAAATTTTCTATGTCGAATTTTGTATGAACTTTGACGTCGAAATTTCTATAGAAGAAGTGTCTTCTCTATAGAAAGATCTCAAGTCGAATTTTCTATAGAAAAGTGGTTAATGTCGACTGCTCTATAGAACAGTTGCCAATGACTAATTTTCTATAGAGAAGTTGTCAACGAAGAAAGTTTATAGAAAAGTTGTCGATGTCGACTTTTCTACAGACAATTTTCGATCTTAATTTTTTTTATACAAATATTATCCATTTCGATTTTTCTACTAAACAAATAGTCCTTGTCAAATTTTTAAAGATAAATGGTTGACTTCTCTACAGAAAGCTCGTCTTCATCTTTTCTATAAAAAAAAATATCGAATTAGAATTTTTTGTACAATTTTCTGTTTTTTATAGAAAAGTTATCAACGTGAACTTTTCTATAGAAAATACGTAAATATGTATTTTTCTTTAGAAATGCTGTCAATGTAGAATTTTTTTTAGAAATGTTCTCTCCGTTGGCGAATAGTTGTCCATGTAAACTTCTCTATGGAATTTCGAAAGTGACTTTTCTTTAGGAAACTTATCGATATCAAAACATTATAAAATGTTTTCTTTGATGACTTTTCTGTAGGAAATTTGTTTTGTCGACTTCTCGGTTAAAAAGTTGGTCCTGTCGATTTTTCGTTAGAAAAGTTGTCCCTGTTAACTTTCCTTTGAACAAGTTGTCTCTGTGTTGACTTTTCATTACAAATGTTGTACTAGTCGACTTTTCGTTAGTAGATTTCTCCCTGTCGACTTTTCCTTGGACAAGTTGTCTCTGTCGACTTTTCCTTGGACAAGTTGTCTCTGTCGACTTTTCTTAGAAAAGTTGTCTCTGTCGACTTTTCTTAGAAAAGTTGTCTCTGTCGACTTTTCTTAGAAAAGTTGTCTCTGCCGACTTTTCTGTAGAAAATGATATCTATCTAATTTTCTTGTTGTCTCTGTCGACTTTTCCTTAGAAAAGTTGCCTCTGTCGACTTTTATATAGAAAAGTTGTCTCTGTCGGCTTTTCTGTTGAAAATTTTATCTATCTAATTTTCTTGTTGTCTCTGCGACTTTCCCTTAGAAAAGTTGTCTCTGTCGACTTTTATATAGAAAAGTTGTCTCTTTCGACTATTCTTAGAAAAGTTGTCCCTGTCGACTTTTCGTTAGAAAAGTTGCCTCTGTCGAATTTGTAAAGAATATTTTTTCTGTCCATTTTGTAATAGAAATGTTATCGTTGTTCACATATTGATCAAAATATTGTCGATGTTATCGTTTCTTCTTTGGAAAAGTTGCCGCTAACGCGTTTTCTGTAGAAAAGTTGTCGCAGTCGTCTTTTATATAAAGGTCGACGGTCGACTTTTCTTGTTGAATGAAAAATTGCCCAAGTCGACCCTTGGATGGTGTCGCCTTCTTGATACAAAAAAAGTTGTAGCTGTCAAGTCTGCTTGAAATTTTGCCGGTGTGGACCGTTTAATAGAAAAGTTGTCAGACGACTTTTTGAGAAAAAAAGTAATTGACGTTGTCGATTCTGTTTAATTCCGTTAAAAAATTAATTCGCATTTCAGTTTTATGTAAATTGATATACGATACTTGAATTAAAAACTCCTCTTAATTACAAGATTTAAAACCCAAATTTAATTCTGTTAGCATTTGAATCATTTACTCTATGATTGTGAGTGGCTTTCTTCCAATCCCTCAGAGAATTTCTCCTCTCCCCAAGAAGTGTATTGAGAATTCGTTTTACTTTTTATTGGTTTTGCCACATAAATTGTCCCGCCCTCCAAAGCTTTCCTTGCTATCGAAGCATTTCATTTAGCTCCTCTATCTCTCTTTACACTTCTCGTTATTTGTTTGCATATATTTCGTCCTGATTTTGTATACAAATTAAGGGGAGGATTAGCTGGAGTCCCTAGAAGTTAATGAGGGAACACAGTTATTGTGACATTGTAACATTTCCACAAAGTTCCATTGCATGGTGCCTCCTACCTGGGTGCTGTTTACAGTTTCAGCTTAATCAGCATTTAAGCATGAATGTAATGAATGACTCATCTTGTTAGTTAAGAGCTGAATTAAATTGAGAAGCTGGAAAAGTAAGCAAACATTTTGGTGGATATGGAGAATATGAAAGCGATTGACAGACGTTTGAGACAAATATATATGTATGAAGAAAATGTATTGAGGAAATGCAAAAGTTATTAAACTTTTTGTCTTAGAAAGGTTTTTTTTCTTAAGAAAAATCAATATATGATAATGTGGCCCTGTCGACTTTTAAAAAAAGTTGTCCCTGTCAAAATTTTCATAAACACTCAGTCTCAGTATAAAAAAGTTGCCTCTGTCGACTTTTTTTAAAAAGTTGTCTCCGTCGACTTTTTTATAAAATAGTTGTCAGCGTCGATATTTTTATAAAAAATTTGTCTCTGTCGACTTTTTTTTATAAAAAAGTTGTCTGTCGACTTTTTCTCTGTCGACTTTTTATAAAACAGTTGTCTCTGTCGAGTTTTTTATAAAACAATTGTCTCCGTCGACTTTTTTATAAAAAGTCGTCTCTGTCGACTTTTTTATAAAAACTCGTCTCTGTCGACTTTTTTATAAAAAGTTGTCTCTGTCGAGTCTTATAAAAAAATTATCTCTGTCGACTTTTTTTATAAAAAAGTTATCTCTGTCGACTTTTTATAAAACAGTTGTCTCTGTCGAGTTTTTTATAAAACAATTGTATCTGTCTACTTTTTTATAAAAAAGTTGTCTTTGTCGACTTTTTATAAAAAAAGTTCTCTGTCGACATTTTTATAAAAAAAACTTGTCTGTTGTTGACTTTTTAAATACAAAAGCTCTGTCGACTTTTTTTTATAAAAAAGTTATCTCTGTCGACTCTTTTATAAAAAAGTTGCCTCTGTCGACCTTTTTATAAAAAGTTGTCTCTGTCGACTTTTTTATAAAAAGTTGTGTCTGTCGACTTTTTTATAGAAAGTTGTCTCTGTCTACTTTTTTATAAAAAAGTTGTCTCTGTCGACTTTTTTATAAAATAGTTGTCTTTGTCGACTTTTTTTATAAAATCGTTGTCTCTATCGACTTTTTTATAAAAAAGTTGTCTCTGTCGACTTTTTTATAAAAAAGTTGTCTCTGTTGAGTCTTTTATAAAAAAGTTATCTCTGTCGACTCTTTTATAAAAAAGTTGCCTCTGTCGACCTTTTTATAAAAATTTGTCTCAGTCGACTTTTTTGTAAAAAGTTGTGTCTGTCGACTTTTTTATAAAAAGTTGCCTCTGTCGACTTTTTATATAAAAAACGTTCTCTGACGACATTTTTTTAAAAAAAAGTTATCTGTTGACTTTTTAAATAAAAAAGCTCTGTCGACTTTTTTTATAAAACAGTTGTCTCTGTCGACTTTTTTTTATAAAATACTTGTCTTTGTCGACTTTTTTTATAAAAAAGTAGTCTGTCGACTTTTTTTTATAAAAACGTAGTCTGTCGACTTTTTTATAAAAAGTTGCTCGGTCGACTTTTTATAAAAAAAGTTCTCTGTCGAAATTTTTATAAAAAAGAGTTATCTGTTAACTTTTTAAATAAAAAAGCTCTGTCGACTTTGTTTATTAAACAGTTGTCTCTGTCTACTTTTTTTATAAAATAGTCGTCGCTGTCTCCTTTTTTATAAAAAAGATGTCTCTGTCGACTTTTTTTATAAAAAACTTTTCTCTGTCCACTTGTTTATAGAAAAGTTGTCTCTGTCGACTTTTTTTATAAAAACGTAGTCTGTCGACTTTTTTATAAAAAAGTTGTCTCTGTCGACTTTTTTTATAAAATCGTTGTCTCTATCGACTTTTTTTATAAATATGTTGTCTCTGTCAACTTTTTTATAAAAAAGTTGTCTGTCGACTTTTTTATAAAAAGTTGTCTGTCATCTTTTTTATAAAAACGATGTCTCAGTCGACTTTTTTATAAAAAAATTGTCTCTGTCGCCTTTTTTTCAAATAGTTGTCAGCGTCGACATTTTTATAAAAAAGTTGTCTCTGTCGACTTTTTTCATAAAATCGTTGTCTCTATCGACTTCTTTATAAATATGTTGTCTCTGTCAACTTTTTTATAAAAAAGGTTGTCTCTATCGACTTTTTTATAAAAATGTCTCCGTCAACTTTTTATAAAAAAATTGCTTCTGTCGACCTTTGTTAAAAAAAAGTTGCCTCTGTCGACTTTTTTATAAAAAAATTTCTCTGTCGACTTTTTTATTAAATAGTTGCCTCTGTCGACTTTTTATAAAAAATTTGTCTGTCGATTTTTTATAAAAAATTTGTCTGTCGACTTTTTATAAAAGAAGTTGTTTATAAAAAAGTTGATTGTTGACTTTTTTATAAAGAATTTGTATCTGTCGACTTTTTATGAAAAATGTGTGCACTTTTTTGTAAAAAAGTTGTCTCTGTCGACTTTTGTATAAAAATTTTTTTATTAAAAGTTGTTATGTCGAGTTTTTCATAAGAAAGTTGTCTCGTCGACTTTTGTTTAAAAAAGTTGCCCCTGTCGACTTTTGTTTAAAAAAGTTGCCTCTGTCGACGTTTTTATAAAAGGTTGCCTTTGTCCACTTTTTATAAAAAATTTGTCTGTCGACTTGTTTATAAAAGAAGTTGTCTCTGTCGACTTTTTTATAAAAAATAGTTGTCTGTTTGATAAAAAAAATTGTCTGCCAATTTTTTTGTAAAACAAAGTTAGACCTTTATAATTTTATAATTGTCTGACGACTTTTTTGCAAAAAATTTGTCTCTGTCGTCTTTTTTGCAAAAAAGTTTCTGTCGAATTTCTTTTTATGTACAAATTTGGTTTCTTTATACTTTTTTTAATAGAAAAAATTTACACGATCTGGTTTCCATTACCTGTCAAAATGCGACTGACAGACATGTATAAAAACGAATGTCTGTAAATAAATTAAAATTTGACAGATTAGTTTTGACAACTGTCTGCTGAGATTTTGTATACAAAATTACCTACTTATAGTGAAATGTAATCAGGTACATAAGTTTACATACAACATTTTGTATTTATTTATCTACACGAATTTGATTTATTGTTAATGAAATTTAATGGTGATAATGAAATTTGTTATCAAATTGATATAATTTGTTGTTGCATAAACAAATAATTAGATTTTAAATATACATACGTGATTGGTGAAGGGAATAGATAAAGAAATAAAAAAAGTTTCTATGAAATTCAGTAATTTATTTAAATGCTAAAATTATTTAAATCTTTAAACTTTTAAATATATTAAATGTCAAAAAGTGTTAAAGAATTTCAACGCAATTCTCAGCTGTTCACATATTTCATATCTTTCATCGCTGCATAAAGAAAATTGCGTTTATTTACTTTCTCATTATTCTTATTTCATCTTATTCAAATTTCCATCTAAGTTTGTTTTTCACAATTGTTTTCAATTGTATGTCGGACGGGTACTGAAATTATTACGAAAATAAACCCCACCAATATGCACTGACACACACATTGGCCATGAAAATTATGAATTTGAAATCTAAAATCGCCTCGCCATACTTGGCCCCAAACCAAATTCGAAAAATGGACACACAAATCTCTACAACTTATTAAAGTAAACATTTTGACAAAATGCTACAAATCAAGTACCCATTCAAGTTTGTGGTCCAGAGCAGAGAACTGCAATGAATACACATTTGTGAACGAGACTTGATATTAGTTTTGAATTCACTCTCCATTTTGCTTGTACAGCAGTCAGAAAAGATAACCTTTCTATTCAAAATGTCGATAAATTTTCTAAAGAAAAATCGAAACAACTTTTCTAAGAAAAATCTAAACAACTTTTCCAGGAAAAATCTAAACAATTTTTCTAAGAAAAGTCTGAACAACTTCTCTAAGAAAAGTCGACAAATCCAACTTTTCCTAAGAAAAGTTGATAAATGACTACAACTGTTCAAAAATCGACAACGAACTCTTTTGATCAAAAACTTTGACGACATTGTATGACATCAACGAAATGACAACTTTTCTATCAACAAGTCGACTGCAACAAATTTTCACACAAAAAGACGAATACGCTAGTTTTTTTTCAAAATGTCGGCAATCGACAAGTTTTCTTTCAAAATGACGACAATTTTTTTTTTATCAAATATTCGATTTTATCAAAAATTCGACAGCAATAAATGTTCTATCAATAAATCGACAACAATAAGATTTCTTTTAAGAAGACATCAAATATAACTTTTCTACCACAAAGATGAAAACATCAATTTTGTATCAAATATTCCACAATGACAAAGTTTACGTCAAAACGTCGAGAACAATAACTTTTCTACCATAAAGTCGACAAAGTCAAATTTACATCAAAATCTCAGCATTAAAAACCTTTCTATTAAAAAGTCGACAACGCTACCGCTCTTTCTAAACAAAAGTTGACAATGGCAACCTTCCTGTTGATCATTCGACATAGACAACTTTTTTTTAGGCAAAATTTGTTAACGATCTGTCGTAATGTTGACAGCAACAACCGTTGTTCAGAAAAGTATGCACCAATAACTTATATATTGGAAAGTCGACAAACATCAATTTGCTTAGAGAAAAGTCGACGCCGACTACCATTCAACCGAAATTCGACACCTACTACCGATCAGTCGATAAAGAAAAGATGTCACTGTCGACTTTACTTAAGGTAAATGTTGTAAACGTCGACAATGATAACTTTTGTATAAAAAAATCGACAGACAATTTTTCTATGAAAAAGTCGACAGAGAGAACGTTTCTATAAAAAATCGTCAGAGACAACGTTACTACCTAAAAGCCGAGAGACAGACTTTTATTTTGACAGATACAACTTTTCTATAGAAAAGTCGACAAGGACAACAACTTGTCTATAGAAAAGTCGGCACAGACAACTTTTTATAGAAAAGTCGGCAGAGACAACTTTTTATAGAAAAGTCGACAGAGACAACTATTCAATAGAAAAGTCGACAGAGATAACTTTCCTGCAGAAATGTAGATAGACAACTTTTCTATAGAAAAAGGAAAGTTATCTCTGCCGACTTTTCTATAGAAAAGTTGTCTTTGTCGACTTTTTTATACAAAATTTATCATTGTCGACAGAGACAACTTATCTAAAGAAAAGTCGACAGAAAAACGTTCCTAAAGAAAATTCCTACAGAAAAGTCGACAGAGACAACTTTTCGTTATATAGAAAAGTCGACAGAGACAACTTTTTTTAAGGAAAATCGACAGAAACAAGTTTATCTAGAAAAGTCGGCAGAGACAATTTTTCTTAAGAAAAGTAGATAGAGGCAACTTTTCTGTAGAAAAGTCGACAGAGACAACTTTTCTATATAATAGTCGACAGAGATAACTTTTCTAAGGAAAAGTCGACAGAGACAACTTTTCTAAGGAAAAGTCGACAGAGACAAATTTTCTAAGGAAAGTCGACAGAGACAACTTTTCTAAGGAAAAGTCGACCGAGACAACTTTTCTAAGGAAAAGTCGAAAGAGACTCATTTCTATAGAAATTGGACAGAGACCACTGTTATCTGAAAAAGTCGACAGAGACAACGTTTCCAAGGAAAAGTCGACAGAGACAGTTTATTTAAGAAAAAGCCCACAGAGAAAACTTTTCTGTAGTAAAGCCGACAGAGATAAATTTTCTAAAGAAAATTCGACAGAAACAACTTTCCCAAAGAAAATTAGATAGATAAAATTATCTACAGAAAAGTCGATATTGACAACTTTTCTACAGAAAAGTCGATAGAGATAATTTTTCTATAGAAAAGTAGACAGCGACTATTTTTCTATAGAAAAGTAGACAGCGCCAATTTTTTTATTTTGCAAAAGTCGACAGCGACAACTTTTTTATAGAAAGTCGACAGAGACAACTCTTCTATAGAAAAGTGGACAGAGACAACTATAGAAAAGTCTACAGAGACAACTTTTCTAAGGAAAAGTCGACAGAGACAACAAGAAAATTACAGAGATAAAATTTTCTACAGAAAAGTCGATAGAGACAACTTTTCTATAGAAAAGTAGACAGCGACTATTTTTCTATAGAAAAGTAGACAGCGACTATTTTTCTATAGAAAAGTAGACAGCGACAATTTTTCTATAGAGAAGTCGACAGGGACAGCTTTTCGTCGGCAGCGACAACTTTTCTAAAGAAAAGTCGACAGCGATAACTTTTTTATAGAAAGTCGATAGAGAGAACTCTTCTATAGAAAAGTGGACAGAGACAGCTATAGAAAAGTCGACAGAGACAAAGTTTCTATAAAAAATTAGGCAGGCAGACGTTTCTATTTAAAAGTCGACAACTTTTGTATTTAAAAGCAACAGATACCTATTTTCTATAGAAAATCCGACCGAGACAACTTGTGTTAAAGAAAAATCGACGACGATAACTTGCCTTAGAGAAAAAAGTCGCCAACGACAGCTTTTCTTAGGAAAACCTCGACACCGATACACTGTTAAAATATGGACACCGATTACTCCTGTAGAGAAAAATTGTCACTGTTGATTTTATATAAAACAAATTGACTGAAAATTCTCCAACTGTTCTTAAAGAAAAGTCTACAACGACCACTTTTCTTAGAGATAAGAAGCCAGCGACAACTTGCCTTAAAGAAAAGTCCACAACGATTGTTCGTCTACGAGCAGAATCGAAAACGACAACTTTGCTTAGAGACAAGTCGGTAACGGCCACAGTTCTACAGAAAAAGTCGACACGACGACTTATCTATTGAAACATCGACAACGACTACTTTTCTTAAGACAACGGCAACTCTAATTAAGCAAAGTCGACAACCACAATGTTTCTTAGAGAAAAGTTCTACCGATATGTCGGCATCGACAACTTTTCTTAAGACAAATTAGACATTTCAAAATTAGATAAATTTCTTTCTTGTCGGTGTCGACATTACTTTTAGAGAAGCTGTCGGAGAAGTTTCCATGCCTATTTTTCTATAGAAAAATCGGCAGCGATGACTTTTTTTATGAAAAGTCAACGACAACTTTTTTATAAAAGCAAAGTCGATACCGGAAATTTATTCCTAAAAAATAGTACGTCATAAATTCGATGAGTCTGGACTGGAAAGGAGGAGTACGATTGTGTATCTCTAAATCATGCAGTAGTGGGTTATTGTAACTACCAGTCTTTGTCCAATTCACAATTTCTCATTTGAAAAAATTTGCATACACAAACTGTTATTGTACTCTTGTGTACTCATACTCATTTCAAGTTAATACTCTATGAGTATTGATTAGAATGGAGTAAGTATCATTGGGGAAGGAAGTAGTTTTACGCCAGTGTGAGTAGTAGTGGATACTTATAGGTGCTAGTCACAGCCATTGAGATTGATGCCATTGATCATTGATGAGATTTTTTATTACATCGATATGAGTTATAAATGTGAGTATAGAGTTTTCATTGCAGTCCTCTGATCGACCGGTACAAATGAATAATTGAGAAAATAATGTGCGTGGCCACATATCTCAGACACGGTACGACGTAAACTACTACTCACATACAAAATACGAGCAGCTCGAATACAACATCCGCCGTAAAATCTGAACTAAATGAAGGTGAATGAAAAAATAAACTAGAAGTGCTTGTTTAAATTCCATTTTCTGAATTTGACTGAGACGTCTTAAGAGAAGGAAGATCAGTTGAAAGGTTAAGGAAAAGGTTTTAGATCAATGAATGGAACTGGTGTTTCTGTAATAAAAGTAGAAGCGAATCTAATCAAAATGGTGAACCCAGGTCAATTTAAGAGGAGATTGATGAAGTGACTTATAGTTATGACTTCTTCTTCTTCATGGTGTCCTAGGTACTGGGAGTGGCATATACTGTTATTCTTATTGAGAGGAGTTTAGCTATGTATATTTTATGTATAAATTTCAAAGTCAACTTTACATTTCACAAAATTTCTTATAATATGAATGATTTAGCTTTTAAAGAAAAAAGTTGTTTTTATTAATTTTTTTTTACATTTTAACTAACATCTTTCCTGTAGTGTATAGGCAGCAATTTTCCTCAAGAGTCATCATTTAGTTGCTGTCATTTCTTTTGAGTAGATTTTGTTGTCATTATTATTACTTCACTTTGAGTTTTGTTTATTATTTCAGAATCTCACGCTTACTCTTACGCCCTCTTTACCTCTCTCTCTCTCTCTCTCTCTTTTCTCTTTAGAATTGTGCTCTGTGAAATGTGTTAATCTTATTAAGCTTTTTATTTGTTTATTTTTTCCTTCGCGGTCCCCTCCTTCTATACTCCACTGATATTTTGCTTTGTGTTTCTAATTATAAATTGTTTAATAATTTTCAAGATTTGATTCAATATTTAATTGAATTATTGTTGCAATTATTCAATATTGTAGTGTTTTTCCAAAAGCTAAATTGAGTTCATAATTTATCATTTAAAATAATTATTAACAAAATATTCCATTGTTCGAGAATGACTGAAATCATGAGTTGACAAGAAAGAAGTTTTGAATAAAATATCTGGTCATTTTGTGTCAGCCAATTTCTGTTTATGTACGTCTTTCCATCACAAAATAAAATGAAGTTATGACAGTGGAAGTACTTCTTTCCTTACTTCCAAGGCAGCACTTTATCCTGATTGCATAAAGGAAATTGTTCACTACAGATAATAAACTTTTTGTCAGCGAACCCATTATGGTGTCAATGTCGTAGGTCTGCAATATTTGGTGGACTCAACACATTTTTGAAGAGTCGATAGAAGAATTCAAGCTCCTTGGTAAATTTAGCTCCCTAATTCCCACACTACATTTGCACGCCGAGAAATAGAGCACACCTCTGACACATAGGCTGGGGCTCCAAATTCGTCTCTGAAGCCTCGATATGGTACTCGGATACTCATACTTACACATGCCTACATTGTGGTTTAAGTGTGTATAACTAGTGGTTGTGTTAGCTGCGGATTTTCCTTTTATTCTTCTCTTTGATGACGCATTTCTACTTATAAGTATCGAAAACTACACAAGTGAGTAGGGGAATTTACTCAGTGTACTGTGAATACTTTTCAAAATATGCATTTAAACGTTGACACACTGTTGAGTTAATGAAATTTTATGGCACATGCCAATAGCATAAATAGACAAAATGCAATATATTTTGTTTGTCTGCGTTAAAATCACAGTTATTGTTGGATTTTTATTTACATGAGTACGTGGGTTCAATCCCTGCTCTGTTCACCTTAAATCTCGTTCGACGAAGGTCACCCCGCTTAGTGCCGGCGACACTATCGAGTATTCAGCTATGAAAAAGCTTCTCAAAAAACCTTTCGCAACAGTGTAAAACTGTGGGTCTCAATCTATGAGCATAAAACTAGAAATCGCACAAATCACTGTCTGTAAGAAGCTCTCCCCAATACCTTCATGGGAAGCAGTTTCTTTCACCTGTTGGATGACGCATTTCGACGTATAAGTATATAAAACTAGGCAAGTGAGTGTGAGTATACAAAACTACACAAGTGAGTAGGGGAATTTACTCAGTGTACTCTGAATACTTTTCAAAATATGCATTCAAACTTAGACCCACTGTTGTGCTAATGAAATGTTAAAGCATATGCCAATGACATAAAGGGACAAAATACATTATATTTTGTTTAGTTGGGTTAAAATTTCAATTATTTTTCGACTAAAAATTTAATATTTGCGCAACTCTTGTACATGAGAACGTGGGTTCAATCCCTGCTCTGACCTCCTTACATGTCTTTCGACCTCACTTAGTGACGGCGACACTATCGACTATTTAGCCATGAAAACGCTTCTCTAAACACCGTTCGGAATCAGTGTAAAACTGTATGTCCCAAGCAGTAAGGGTAAAACTAGAAAGCGCATAAATCACTGTTTGTGAGAAGCTCTCCCCAATCCCTTCAGGGGATGTAATGGGAAACCATTTGTTTTCTCTTACAAAATACAAAATACCAATTTAAAATACACGTCGTCGTATTGACAAATATAAGTGACAAATTTGGTTGGGTTCATCGCTTTCACTAGTTTTCGATCTATTTCAATTAAGTTCCACGTATTGTCAAATCGAAAATAGACAACCCAAATGGAAAAAATAGCTTGTGAATTATGCAGTTCATGTAATAATGATTACACTCTTAAAATTAAACTTCAAATTGGGTTGTATATTGATACCACTTTATGACTTCCACTTTATTCGATTGGAAATACAACGCCCTCATACCGGAAAGGAATTCCTGGAACAAAGGAGATCCTGGGAAAGAGGGATATGTGAATGTCTGATTGGTAAACATGCGGCGAGACGTAAGGTCAGGACAAATGACATGTGTAGAAGCTGTAACGATGAGAAAGAGGAGGAATCCAGTGAACATCTTCTTTACACGTGTCGAGCTCTAGCCGGCAGGTAGATATCTACTATGGGATCCTACCTATTTAGCGATCCTTTAGGGATCTTGAGCTTCCTGGAGCAAACTAAATGGCTAAGGGTTAATCTCTTTAGCCCGTTGTGTCACAATAGACTACTAAGTTTAAGTGAGCCGTTCATCGACTGCCACTAACACCTAACCTAAGGTTAAGAGAAGGATTAAGAGAAGTCGCCAACTGTTATAAAGAAAAATCGGCAACTTTTATTAAGAAAAGCCGGCAACTTTTATAAAAAAGTCTACAAATTTCTTAAAGAGAATATGGAAAATTTTCGAAATATATATCGACAGCGACCGCTTTTCCAAAGAAAAGTCTTTAGAAAAGTCGACAGAGGCAACTTTTCTATAAAAAAATCGACAAAGAAAACTTTTCTATAGAAAAGTTCATAAAGAGAGACAACTTTAGTATAGAAATGTCGACCGAGATAACTTGTCAATAGAAAAGTCGACCGCAATAACTTTTCTTAAAAAAAGTCAATCGATACAACTTTTCTGTAGAAAAGTCAATAGGGACTACTTTTATATAGTTATATAGAAAAGTCAACAGAGACAACTTTTCTATAGAAAATTAAACAACGACAACTTTTTTATTGAATGTCGGTAAGATAAATTTTCTAGTCGTGAGCAACAACTGTTCTACAGAAAAGTCGTGAGAGACAACTGTTCTATAGAAAAGTCGACAGACAACTTTTCTGTAGACACGGTCGACATAGACAAATTTTCGCTGGAAAAGTCGACATAGACAAATTTTCCATAGAAAAGTCGACAGAGACAACTTTGTCGACGGAGAAAACTCTTCCATAGAATAGTCGACAGAGAAAACTTTTGTTGTCTAAATCTAAATCGATATAGACAACTTTTCTATAGAAAAGTGGATATAGACAACTTTTCAATAGAAAAGCCAATACAGACAACTTTTCTAAGAAAATCTTTCCTATAGTATAGTCGACAGAGACAATTTTTCAATAGAACAGTCGACTTAGACAACTTTTAAGACGACATAGACAACTTTTCTATTGAAACGTCGACAACAACAACTGTTTTATTGAAAAGTCGACATCGACAACTTTTCTATAGAATAGGCGACAGAGACAACTTTTACTTAAAAAAGTCGACAAAGACAACTTTTAGTTGGTAAAGTCGACAAAGAGAACTGTTACTTAGAAAAGTCGACAAAGACAACTTTTACTTAGAAAAGTCGACAAAGACAACTTTTCAATAGAAAATTCGTGAGAGACAATTTTTTTTATAGAAAAGCCGACATAGAAACTTATCTATAGGAAAGTCGACATAGACAACTTTCCTATAGAAGATTCGACATAGACAACTTTTCTATTGAAAAGTCGGCAGAGACAACTCTTCCATAGAATAGTCACCAGAGACAATTTTTCAAGTGGAAAATCGCCATAGACAACTTTTCTATAGAAAAGTCGACATAGACACATTTTCTATAGAAATGTCGAGAAATGTCGACTAATGCAACTTTTCAACAGAAAAGTCGACTGAGACAACTTTTCTGCAGGAAAGTCGACTGAGACAACTTTTCTATAGAAAAGTCGACTGAGACAACTTTTCTATAGAAAAGTCGACTGAGACAACTTTTCTATAGAAAAGTCGACAAAGACAACTTTCACATAGAAAAGTAGTCGCAGTCGCCTGAGACTAGTTTTCTATAGAAATGTCGACTGGGACAACTTTACAATAGAATAGTCGACAGAGACAACTCTTCCATAGAATAGTCGACAGATACAACTTTTCCATAGAATAGTCGACAGAGACAATTTTTCCATAGAATAGTCGACAGAGACAATTTTTCAATAGAAAAATCGCCATAGACAACTTTTCTATAGAAAAGTCGACAGAGACAACTCTTCCATAGAATAGTCGACAGAGACAACTCTTCCATAGAATAGTCGACAGATACAACTCTTCCATTGAATAGTCGACAGATACAACTTTTCCATAGAATAGTCGACATAGACAATTTTTCCATAGAATAGTCGACAGAGACAATTTTTCAATAGAAAAATCGCCATAGACAACTTTTCTATGGAAAATCGCCATAGACAACTTTTCTATAGAAAAGTCGACATAGGCACATTTTCTATAGAAATGTCGAGAAATGTCGACTAATGCAACTTTTCTACAGAAAAGTCGACTGAGACAACTTTCTATAGAAAAGTCGACAAAGACAACTTTCACATAGAAAAGTAGTCGCAGTCGACTGAGACTAGTTTTCTATAGAAATGTCGACTGGGACAACTTTACACTAGAATAGTCGACAGAGACAACTTTTCAAAGAAAAGCCGACAGATGCAAATTTTCTATAGAAAAGTTGTCTATGTCGACTTTTCTATAGAAAAGTTGTCTCGGTCGACATTTCTACAGACAATAGATATAGACAATTTTTCTATAGAAAAGTACACAGAGACAACTTTTCTGTAGAAAAGTCGACAAAGACAACTTTCCCATAGAAAAGTAGTCGCAGTCGACTGAGACTAGTTTTCTATAGAAATGTCGACTGGGACAACTTTACAATAGAATAGTCGACAGAGACAACTTTTCAAAGAAAAGCCGACAGATGCAAATTTTCTATAGAAAAGTTGTCTATGTCGACTTTTCTATAGAAAAGTTGTCTCGGTCGACATTTCTACAGACAATAGATATAGACAATTTTTCAATAGAAAAATCGCCATAGACAACTTTTCTATAGAAAAGTCGACATATACAACTTTTCTATAGAAAAGTCGACATAGACAACTTTTCTATAGAAAAGTCGATATAGCCACCTTTCCTATAGAAAAGTCGGCAGAGACAACTCTTCCATAGAATAGTCGACAGAGACAAATCTTCCATAGAATAGACGACAGATACAACTTTTCCATAGAATAGTCGACAGAGACAATTTTTCCATAGAATAGTGGACAGAGACAATTTTTCAATAGAAAAATCGCCATAGACAACTTTTCTATAGAAAAGTCGACAGAGACAACTCTTCCATAGAATAGTCGACAGAGACAACTCTTCCACAAAATAGTCGACAGATACAACTTTTCCATAGAATAGTCGACATAGACAATTTGCCATAGAATAGTCGACAGAGACAATTTTTCAATAGAAAAATCGCCATAGACAACTTTTCTATAGAAAAGTCGACATAGACAACTTTTCTATAGAAAAGTCGACATAGACAACTTTTCTATAGAAAAGTCGACTGAGACAACTTTTCTATAGAAAAGTCGACTGAGACAACTTTTCTATAGCAATGTCGACAGAGACAATTTTTCCATAGAATAGTCGACATAGACAAGTTTTCTACAGAAAAGTCGACAGCTATGATACAGAGAGAAAACGTTAGTATAGAAAAGTCGACCGAGACAACTTTCCTTAAGAAAAGTCGACAGAGAAAAATTTTCTATAGAAAATTTGACGTAGACAACTTTTCTGTAGAAAAGTAGACAGAGATAATTATTGTATAAAAAAGTCTACCGCGACATCTTTTCTATAGAAAAGTTAACCATAATATTTGTATAAAAAAATCGACAACTTTTCTTAAGAAAAGTCGACATGGGCAACTTTTCTATAGAAAAGTCGACATAGACAGAAACAACATTAGTATAGAAAAGTCGACCGAGATAATTTTTCTTATAAAAAGTCGACAGAGACAGAGTCGATATACACAAATTGTCTGTAGAAAAGTTGACAAAGACAACTTTTCGATATAAAAGGCGACAGAGGAAACTTTTCTATAGAAAGTTAACCACGACAACCTTTTTGTAGAAAAGTCAACCATAATCTTTGTATAAAAAAATCGACAACTTTTCTTATGAAAAGTCGACAGGGTTAAATTTCTATAGAAAAGTCGACAGAGACAAATTTTGTCGTGAGAAATAACTTTTCTATTAAAAAGTAGTAAGAGACATCTTTTCTTTAGAAAGAGTTGTGAGAGACATTTTTTATATATAAGTAGAAAAGTCATGAGACAATTTGTTATAAGAAAAGTGGGCACTCGTTTTATTTAAAGTTTTCTACATTTTAAATACGAAATTTCCAACTATTTTTCTCTCTCTGTGTTGAAGTTATTTTTAGAACATTTATTGAAATTGTGTCCCTGTCTAGTTCCCAAATCTTTGTGATTAAATAACTATTTTATTGGCCACAGCTGTTGTAGCGCGTTTGCTATTTATTACTATTTCTCTAATAAAATTGTGGTGCGTGTTTAGTGTTAATAAAAAAAAATATTATAAAATATTTTTTGCTGTTTCCAAAAAAAAAAAATTCAAAATGTGACCAAGAGTACGTGTGCGTGTAAATGTTTTTCTTTATATTCATAATAAAAATAAAATTTTATTATTAATTTGGGGACTTTTCGCGGCTGAGAGGAAGAGAGAGAGAGAGAGACAAGAGAGAGTGGTGAAACAGAGATACAGTGGAGGGCTTGTTATATATGAAAATGTTGTGTTTTCAAATATGTTTTGGTAACATTGACATTTATAGCCACATGGTTTTTAGTTATTTTGTTGAGAAACGACAACAAGTTTTTGTCAACATAAATCATGGGGGGTCGTTTTGTATGGAGGTGGACATGGTTAAGTAGACGGAGGGTGGGAAATTCTTAAAAAAATATGAACAAGGTGGTGAATTATGAATACTTTAGATAAGGGTAGTTCTGAAAAAAGTGATTTTACTTTTTTATTGTACTAAACAAATACCTTCAAGTTTTGTTTGGAATTAGTATCCTTCTTAAAATCTATTACCCTTCCATTTTTTTATTTTTTTTTTGTTTTTTATACTCATATTGAAAAAACGTGTGTGCATTCGAATTTGTTTTTGATATTGTATCGTTTCTTTAGTCTAGTTTTTATTGTTGGTTTTTTCTTATGTTTTTGTATTTTATTATAAAAAGTGCTAATTAATTTTGTTCGTCTTTTTCTTCGATACATAACGAAAAAACGTCATTTGTTGCTGCCATTCGCTTTCAAACAAAATAAAATAAAAAAAAAACACAGAAATATATTGAACATGAATGTGAGGGAATGTATAGACAGAGAAACAGCAAAAACTTGTTTCACTGTTTGTACTCACTCAGTTGATTATATTTATAATTTCATAGATTTTTTTTGTGCCAATTTCTTAAATTAATTAATTCTGACAATTATTGGCTCATAAGTGTGAATGAAATTAAAGCAAAAATCCCCCCGTCTCAAAGAACCCGCGCCGGGCAATTACAAACTGATTAAATACAATTTGAAAATTAATTGCATACAAAACTGAAAACCCGTAATGGACAAGAAACATAAACTGATATTGACCAAATCGAATATATACGATGTATTTCAATATCAAATATGATTAATGAGTTAGAGAAATAGAAATATAGTGGAAAATCGGGATTTTTTTCAGAAACTTAGAAAATATATCATATTTATAAGTGTACACATAAGTAGTTGTGTATTTGTTTTCAATAACAAATTTTTAAATGTTTAAAAAAAATCTTCAAAAATTGACAGAATCCACTTGATCTCTCTCTGTCAAAATTTCTACAGAATTTTCTATCTTACACTCAATTAATCTGACAATTAAGTAACACTTATGCGTCATAGTGGCTAAAACAAAAAATTGGATTTATAGAAATTTTATTAATTTGTGTCGAATTGGCTTTTCGGAAACCTCCGTTAGCTAGCTAGAGTGAGAAGGCGAAACAAATGAGCATCAAATCAGGCTTAGTAGGTGACTGATGTCACTGAAGCTCATCAAACAATTGGGCATATTCTTTTGTCCTTAGAAGGCGGATGAGCCAAACATACGGGCCAACGGCGGATAGAAACTAAAAGAAGAAAATCCAGGTTCAACATATCGCATCCTGGTCAGCGTCTGATCCATAATGGGCGGCTGCAATCAAATATCCTGGCAGTAGGTAAAATGCAAAAACCCGGTGGACTGGGTTTGCCTCCCGCCACCGTTCCTAATGGCAGTGAAAATTGTTGACAACCCCCGCAAACGTTATAAGCACCACGATTTACGGATATGCACTTGGAATGTAAGAACTCTGTATAGATCCGGTGCAAGTATCCAACTGGCAGATGTCCTCGAAAGTTATAAGGCTGACATTACCGCTATCCAGGAAATGCGATGGACATGACATGGCTGCACAAGAAAAAGAAACTGCGATATATACTACAGTTGCCATGAAAAAAAAACATGCATTTGGTTGCGGATTTGTAGTTGGCAAAAGACTGCGACATCTTGTCTCTAGGTTCAATCCTGTGAGTGAACGAATAGCCACAATCCGCATAAAAGCGAAATATTTTTATATTTCCCTAATTTGTGTTCATGCCCCAACAGAAGAGAAAGATGATGATGCCAAAGACATATTCTATGAGCTCCTAGAGGAAGCATATGACCGCTGTCCTGGCCATGACATTAAGTTTGTACTAGGAGATTTTAATGCCAAAGTAGGAAAGGAGAATGTGTTTAATCCAACTATTGGCAATTTCAGTCTACATGCTGACAGTTCCGACAACGGTATGAGACTGATTGACTTTGTCGCGGCAAAAAACACGGTCATTAGTGGTACAAGATTCCGGCATAAAGACATCCACAAGGCTACTTGGGTATCCCCTGATCAAAGAACTAAGAACCAAATTGATCACGTGGTAATTGATGGAAGGCACTCATCCAGTGTAATGGACGTACGAGTAATCAGAGGAGCTAACATCGATTCTGATCACTACCTGGTAGCAGCAAAGATTCGCACAAGATTAAGTAGAGCGAAAATCGTACGAAACCAGACGCAGAGGAAGTCGGACATCGGAAAGCTGCAATTACCAGAGGTAGCCACAGCCTACTCAAGGAAGCTCTCGCAACTTTTGACACAGAACCCACCCCCTCCCGATGACGATCCTGATGCGCAGTGGAAACCCATTTCCGACTCTATAAAAACTGCCGCAACAACCGTACTTGGTTTCGAAAAACCGCTTCGCAATAAACCGTGGTACGATGAAGAGCGTCGCATAGCAAATGACGAAAAGAATGCTGCACGTATGGTAATGCTTCAGTCAATTGCAACGCGAGCTGCAACTGAGCGGTATAGGGAGAAGAGAAAAGAGGTAAACCGTCTCTTTAGGCGTAAGAAACGGCAGTGGAGAAAGCGCGAGAGTGAGAAAATTTAGACATACGGAGGGAAGAACGAAGCCCGAAAATTCTACCAAAAAGTTAAAAACGGAACTAATGGACATGGTTCAGGGCCCCCCTTCTGTAAAGACAAGGACGGAAATCTTATCGCAGACGTGCAGAGCATGTTGGGAATATGGAGAGAGCATTTCTCCGCGCTACTAGTACCTGAGATATCCGATGACGATGGGACAATCGATCACAATATGGACGACGACGTCGATTGCCCCCCTCCTAACCAAGAGGAGGTCAGAACAGCTACTGCCCGGCTTAAGAACAACAAAGCCGCAGGAGCCGATGGAGCCGATGGATTACCGGCGGAGCTGTTTAAGGCTGGCGGCGATGAGCTGATAAGGGGCATGCATCTGCCCATTAGCAAAATTTGGTTAGATGAATGCATGCCCGGCGATTGGAGTCTCAGTGTACTATGTCCCATATTTAAAAAAGGTGACCCGAGTATCTGTGCCAACTACCGTGGAATAAGCCTTTTATCCATAGCATATAAGGTTCTATCAAGTATAATGTGCGAAAGACTAAAACCAATTATCGCCGACCCGATTGGACCATACAAGTGTGGCTTTAGGCCTGAAAAATCGACAACTGACCAGATTTTCACGCTACGCCAAATCCTGGAGAAGACACACGAAAAACAAATCGACACCTATCATCTATTTATCGATTATAAAGCGGCCTTCGATAGTCCGATACGGGAAAAACTCTATGAAGCAATGTCTGAGCTTGGAATTCTTGCAAAACTCATACGCCTTTGCAGGATGACCTTGACGAACACCAAATCCGCAGTGAAAGTTGGTAAGGATCTTACCGAACCTTTCGAAACTAAGCGAGGCCTCAGACAAGGCGACACCCTATCGTGCGATCTCTGTAACATCTTAATGGAGATCATTATGAGAAAAACTGCAGTCAACATGAATAAAACCATCAGCAGCAAAAGTCACATGCTGCTCGCGTATGCTGATGATATACATACATATCATTGGGCCCACAATTAGAGAAGTTACTGCGGTGTTTTCGAGAATTGAGAAGGGGTCAGCAAAAGTGGGTCTGAAAGTAAATGAGGACAATACAAAATTAATGGTTTCAACGAACAGGGCCTCCACGCGATTAGACCAAAGCGTGAACGTTGATAACCGTTATAACTTCGAGGTAGTGGACGAATTTATACACCACGGATCTGCCGTGAACAAAAACAACAACGTCAGCCTTGAAATCACGCGGAGAATTGTGCTTTAGAGATAAAGCCCTCTCTCGAGTAACAAAAGTCCAGCTGTACCAGACTCTCATTCAACCTATCTTGCTTTAAGGCGCAGAATCCTGGGTCCTATCGCAAGCAGACGAAACATCTGTAGGAGTCTTCGAGAGAAAAATACTCCGAAAAATGTATGGCCCTATAGTGCACAACGGCGAGTATCGGCGACGCATGAATCATGAGCTGTATGAGCTTTATCCTGACATTGACATAGTTAAGCGGATCAAGATAACGCGATTGCGCTGGCTAGGCCATGTCAGTAGAATGGATGAAGATGCACCAGCGCGAAGGGTTTTCGAAACCGAACTCGAAGGAAGACGAAAAATAGGAAGACCAAGACTCCGCTGGAGGGATCAGGTTGACGAATCCCTGCGTACACTTGGTATTGCCAACAGGAGAAATAAAGCAAAAGATCGAACTGGTTGGCGAAATATGTTATCTTCGTTTTGTAAGGTCCCTGACCCCCCGGGTTTGTCCGAGACCGGATAAGTAAGTAAGTTGTGTCGAATTGTGGACATCATCAGTAAAAAACAAAATACCAACAAATCACATCAATTTTAAAGAGATTTCTACTTTATTCTGATCATTATTTACTTATTTACCTACAGTTTTGTATTTTATACTAGAAAAGTTGTCCGTGAAGATAAATTTCGAATTTAACTAGCA
Source organism: Phaonia tiefii (assembly GCA_963931995.1). Taxonomy (NCBI): domain Eukaryota; kingdom Metazoa; phylum Arthropoda; class Insecta; order Diptera; family Muscidae; genus Phaonia; species Phaonia tiefii. The sequence continues at coordinate 262,840,684 of OZ008369.1, read as the reverse complement.
ACGACACAAACCACATTCATTTATACAACCCTGTTAACGGGTTAACAGAAAGTGTTTTAAACAGAAAATGTACACGGCGACTACCCTCATCGGTAAAGCTATGGATATAATACGCCATTTACACCGACGAAGATTAGCGCATTTCGAAGGTTAACTCCGTTAACCCACGCTAACCCAGAAGATTACTCATACAATTTTAATCTGTACAAACTGAAGTTTAATTTGTAACCTCATTTTAAACTGATGTACATTTTGATGAAACACGGTTAGCTACTAAAAAAAATGCAACCATAACAGAAAGATACACAAAAAATCAACTGTTTGACAGATAAAAGCCGATTGAAAATTTTCCGACGTGTCGCCGCCACCAAAAGGTTTTTGAAGATCTCGCCGCCGCCAATATAAATGGGTCTTATTGGTTTAAACCATAGATAAAGGAAATAACTAGATATCGTACATGCCTTGGGAAATTTTTTGTTCAATGGGATATTTTCAAGATGGAGCTGAAGGCAATAATTATAACATTTGATCCCAAATAAAATATACCTTGCGAGATGTATTTAGAGCAGGTGATAGCAGTAGGTGTTGTAGGCAACATCAACAGGCATTTTTTTTGTTTAGTGGGCCGATGCTGTACAAGTCAACCCAAACGAATACCAACAATAACAGTACACCAAAAAGCATAAAAAAGCAAAGACTTTGAAAGTGGGGAACACAACGACATGAAAAAAACTAAATTAGTTATTCGAATAGCACAACCTGGGAAATGATTCTATTTTTGTATTGAAAAAATATCCCACACTGTTGCATAAACGTCAGTGAATGTTATGAGAAACGTCAATGAGAGTTACAAAATGACAGCAAAGCACCTAGTGGCAGTACTTGACAACGCCTGTGCGATATCTACTTATTTCCTTTATCTATGGTTTAAACTGTGAGCAGATCTCACTCAGAGATTCACTGGTCCAATTTTAAAGGTTCAGTAGTATAAACACATCACAAATTGTTGCCAACTGAAATGTGAATTTAATCTCAAATTGGGTGGTATAAACGCCAAAGATTAGAGAACAAGGTTGAAATATTTTAATTTATTCCATCAAGTTGAGAAAATTCTGTCGGCCAATTCGCCCGCGGTCAGAGTTGATGATCATACGGGCTCGTTTTATGGCATTTTCCATAACTCTTGCCAGAACTTCGGGCGATGGTTTCTCGCATTCTTGGCGAATATTCTCCTTAAGGACTTCAAGAGCCAGGGGCTTGTTGACGTAAACCAACGATTTCAAAAAACCCCTTAAAAAGAAGTCAGGAACATTTAAATCGGGTGATCTGGCCGGCCAGTTCAAGTCGCCAAAACTAGAGATTAAGCAACCGGGAAATGCTTCCTGCAGAATATCGGTTGTGGTTCGAGCAGTATGCACATCTTCTCCAGTCCCAATTTATTAAATTGAGGAAGGAGAAAATCGGTAATCATGGATCTGTAGCGCGCGCCGTCAACAGTCGCCGTTTGGCCCGCGGCGTTCAAAAAAAAATTGTTCGGTGACCAGCGTAACAGCACACTACGCAGTAACTTTGAGCGGGTGGGTGGTTAAACACGGGTGATATACGGATTTTTGGTGCCCCAGAAACGATTATTTTGTTTATTCACGTAACGCTAAGATGGAAATAAGCCCATCCCTCATGATAATTTTCGATGAAAAATCGTCCACCTCTTCCTTGAGGTTCAGGATAGCTTGAGTGTAGATTATAAGCGTTTGGCGGACAACAGGTAACAGCTGATGCACTGTCTGCAGTTTGTAAGGGAACATCTTCAAATCCTTCACCAAAATTCTGCATACTGACCGCCGGTTAATGCCCAAATGCGTGGCACATGTTCCGGGAAGATCTCGTGTTGTCCCAGTCTCTTCAAGGCGAGTGGCCAAAAGCCGCAGTGTTTGTCCAGTTGATGTCCGACGGCCAGGAAATCTGCGACGGAATTCACGCTGCGCCAACACAACCGACGAATTGTTGCGCAAAAAAAATGGAAACAATTATTCCGCATTCTTGCGGAGTAAACCGATTAATAGCTTGTCGATTTGTATACTGCGTTTGTTTACTTCACAACTGTCAAACCCAAATCGACATTTGGCGCCATTTGCAAAAGTTATAGGGTTTTCCAATAGGGGCTTTACTTTTCCCCCACCTTGTATATGTAATACCAGCAAAAATATCTTTGGGACAAACCTTTTTTTGCCCTACTTGTACGGTACCACGACATACTCACTTTCATGTAAATTTCCAGTACTCGACTTTCCATCACTTGCGACGTATTGAATGACAGTTTTATAATCATCTAACAATTTTCTAATCAACCATGGCAAAAGAAGTAAGGTAGAAGCAGTAGGAATTGCAGGTATTTTGGTTTTATTTCAGGAGCCGACCTTGTCAAGTTCACATGATCGAAATTGCCAAAATGTATTTATTTCAGGTTATAGCAGGAGGAATTGTTGTAATTTTCGGAAACAATCACAAGGACAAAACAAATTTAATCTGCTGTTTTAACGTTACCACCTGTACTAGATAGATCTTGTAAATTGGTGTAAACAACATTTGACAAATTCGGACCACAACGACAAGAAAAAATTTAAATCAGCTGTTCTAACGCTTCCACCTGTAATAGATACATCCTGTAATAAATCAGGAGGAATTGTTGTAATTTTCGGCAACAGCCATAAGGACAAAAACAAATTTCATCTGCTGTTTTAACGTTTCCACCTGTACTAGATACATCTTGTAAATTGATGTAAACAACATTTCACAATGTCGGACCACAACGACAAGAAAAAATTGAAATAGCTGTTCTAACGCTTCCAGCTGTAATAGATACATCTTGTAATCAATCAGGAGAAATTGTTGTGGTTTTCAGACACAACCACAAGGACAAAAACAAATTTCATCTGTTGTTTTAACGTTTCCACCTGTACTAGATAGATCTTGTAAATTGGTGTAAACAACATTTGACAAATTCGGACCACAACGACAAGAAAAAATTTAAATCAGCTGTTCTAACGCTTCCACCTGTAATAGATACATCCTGTAATAAATCAGGAGGAATTGTTGTAATTTTCGGCAACAGCCATAAGGACAAAAACAAATTTCATCTGCTGTTTTAACGTTTCCACCTGTACTAGATACATCTTGTAAATTGATGTAAACAACATTTCACAATGTCGGACCACAACGACAAGCAAAAATTTAAATAGCTGTTCTAACGCTTCCAGCTGTAATAGATACATCTTGTAATCAATCAGGAGAAATTGTTGAGGTTTTCAGACACAACCACAAGGACAAAAACAAATTTCATCTGTTGTTTTAACGTTTCCACCTGTACTAGATACATCTTGTAAATTGATGTAAACAACATTTGACAAATTCGGACCAAAAGAAAAAATTTAAATCAGCTGTTCTAACGCTTCCACCTGTAATAGATACATCCTGTAATCAATCAGGAGGAATTGTTGTGATTTTCGACTACAACCACAAGGACAAAAACAAAATTAATCTGCTGTTTTAACGTTTCCACCTATACTGGATACATTTTGTAAATTGGTGTAAACAACATTTGACAAAGTCGAACCACCACGACAAGAACAAATTGAAATCAGCTGTTCTAACGCTTCTACCTGTAATCGATACAACTTGTAATCAACTAAGGCCCGGTATTTAGTTTTTATGAAATTTTCGTTGGCATAAGAAGTATGTGTATTAAAAAATAACGAAAATTTCATGAAGCGAAAATTTCGCTCACTTTTCATTTGCGTGGTACTCAGCTCTTTGCGAATATTTCGCAGGCAAACTCAAGGACAGGGTTGTTATTTCGCACGAAAACAATTGTTTGATAATTGTTTGGGAATGGAATTTTGACATATCGATTATTTTAGTAAACAAAAGTAAAACCACATGCGTTAAAAATAAAATGGAGTGGCGAAGAGGAACTATTAATGAAATATTTGTAAGTTAAATTAGAGATAGGTGGTAACTCTCCGCAACAAAATTTACCGTGTGGAGGTAAATGAAAATTCTTACGAAAATTTCGGAAGAACTGAATACGGGGCTTTACAATTTTATTACAAAATTCCTTATTTTTTTTTAGTTTTGTAGTTAATTTGTTATTTGTGTTTTAATTTTTTATATCAAAAAAATTAAAACTATTTCCGTATTTGCCACTTAAAATCTCTTTACATACAATTTATGACACTTTGACAGTTCTTGAAAGCAACAACAACAACTATAGCTTTTGACACATGTGACTATGAAAGTATTCACTGGAATAGTTAAGTATTTTTATTATTTGTTCACATTTTTATTTTAACATGTCGAAAAATTTTGTTTGTTTAAAATAAAAATAAAAAAAAACTTCAGACAGAAAGAAAGATTTATTGCAGTTTTTTTTTAATGAAACAAAATTGTGGGTGGAAATTGATATATGACAGATGAAAGTAAAAAATACACAGTCGAATTTAAATATGAAAGAGACAACGAATTATCTACAAAGACATTTTTTTAGCAAACAAACATAAATTATAAAGATTTAAGAATGAACTGGGTAAATTATTGTAATAAAAAAGATGAGTGGTCGCAGCAGAAATATAATTTGGATCGAGATAATAGAGAGCTGTCATGAGAACTAAGTATGAAACAATTAAAAGCTTTAAAGCTACATTTTTTAAAAGAACATTAGGGTGGGATTCTTATAGATCACGTCGTCTTATTAATATTTCATAGAAAAACATGTCGCTGTGTAATTTGTTAGTGGAAAAAATCGACCTGTCCCAGAGTCTCTAAAGAGTGTTTAGAAATATAAACATTGAATCTGTTTTCTATTTTGTTGTTGTATCGGGTGTTTCTTTTAGCTGCTGCATGAGAACTTAAAATGATAATGCAAGACAGAAATATTGTTGGAATGAAACTTTTTTGATATAATCTAGTACACAATTTCATGACATTTATTTTTTAAATGTGATTTCCGGCATATCCGCCGCACCTACGAGTTACATGGTCCATTCGATCAGTGCCTTTCCAATAAATGTGGCCGCTTGAAGTCAATGGGGGCTTGAATATTGGCTTCCAATGCTTCAAGAGTTGCTGGTTTGTTAGCAACCAATGCCTTAATAGAGCCCCATAAAAAGTAATCCAGAGGAGTTAAATAGCACGAACGAGGGGGCCAGTGAACAGGACCACTTCTGGAAATAAAGTTTCCACCAAATTGATTTTGTAATAAATGGATTGTTAAGTGCGCTGTGGTGCAAGATGCGGAACCAAATGACCTTCTGAAAATCAAAATTTGAAATTTTCTGTGTGAGGTCCCTATGCAAGATTTGGGCCCACTATGTTCAAACGAAGAATTCTCCAAGAACCAAATATGTGCAGTTGGGTAGTGCTTGACACATCCTTTCAGAATATGCAACCATATTTTTAAGAAGACCTTCAGAACTGAAAATTCTTAACTTTGTATTTCATATATGAAAACAGTTTATCGCCCACTGTGCCCAAACGAAGAATTCTACACGAACCAAACATATGCCAGTCGATATTCATTAAGGAGTGTCTTCTAAGGGATGTGTCAAGCACTACCCAACGGCATGTATTTAGTTCTTGGAGAATACTTCGTTGGACCACAGTGGGCCAAAATCTTGCACAGGGGCCTCACACAGAAAATTTCAAATTCTGAATTTCTGAAGCTGCTTGGGAAATTCTAGATTTTATATTTCGAAGACACTCCTTAAGGACTATCGATTGGCATATGTTGGATTCGTGGAGAATTCTTCATTTGGGCACAGTTGGTGAAAAGGTGTTTTCGTATATGAAATTCAAAATGAAAAATTTTCGGTTCTAAAGGTCTTTTTAAATATGTGGTTGGCATATTCTGAAAAGATGTGTCAAGCACTACCCAACTGCATATATTTTGGTTCTTGGAAAATTCGTCGTTTGACCAAAGTGGGCCAAAATATTGCACAGGGGACCTCACACTGAAAATTTAAAATTCTGGATTTCTGAAGGTCCTTGGGAAATTCTAGATTTTATATTTCGAAGACACTTTTTAAGGGCTATCGACTGGCATGTGCTTGGTTCGTGGACAATTCTTCGTTTGGGCACAGTGGGTGAAAAACTATTTTCGTACATGAAATTCAAAATGAAAAATTTTGGGTTCTAAAGGTCTTTTTAAATATGTGGTTGGCATGTTCTGAAAGGATGTGTCAAGCACTACCCAACTGCATATATTTTGGTTCTTGGAAAATTCGTCGTTTGACCAAAGTGGGCCAAAATCTTGCACAGGGACCTCACACAGAAAATTTTAAATTCAGAATTTCTGAAGACCCTTAGGGAATTCTATATTCTATATTTCAAAAAAAAATTTTAAGGGCTATCGACTGGCATGTGCTTGTTTCGTGGACAATTCTTCGTTTGGGCACAGTGGGTGAAAAGGTGTTTTCGTATATGAAATTCAAAATGAAAATTTTTCGGTTTTCAAGGTCTTTTTAAATATGTGGTTGGCATATTCTGAAAGGATGTGTCAAGCACTACCCAACTGCATATATTTTGGTTCTTGGAAAATTCGTCGTTTGACCAAAGTGGGCCAAAATATTGCACAGGGGACCTCACACAGAAAATTTAAAATTCTGGATTTCTGAAGGTCCTTGGGAAATTCTAGATTTTATATTTCGAAGACACTTTTTAAGGGCTATCGACTGGCATGTGCTTGGTTCGTGGACAATTCTTCGTTTGGGCACAGTGGGTGAAAAACTATTTTCGTATATGAAATTCAAAATGAAAAATTTTGGGTTCTAAAGGTCTTTTTAAATATGTGGTTGGCATGTTTTGAAAGGATGTGTCAAGCACTACCCAACTGCATATACTCTGGTTCTTGGAAAATTCGTCGTTTGACCAGAGTGGACCAAAATCTTGCACAGGGACCTCACACAGAACATTTCAAATTCGGAATTTCTAAAGGTGCTTGGGAAATACTAGATTTTATATTTCGAAGACACTTTTTAAGGACTATCGATTGGCATATGTTTTGGTTCGTGGAGGTATTCTTCATATGACCATATTTTGCCTTAATAGTCCCAATATATGTGACATATTTAAATGCCAATATTTGGGATTTGGTTGCATATATATTAGTTTGTGCAGTAAATATATTTAGCTTGGAGTGTGTTTTTATTAATTACTGCAGTCTAAATATCTGCATCGATTATTTAATTAAAAAAAATCAATAAATTTGCCGATTTTTCTTTAAAATAAAGTGCGTAACAGAGCTCTGTTAGTTCTATAACAGAGGTCTGGTAAGTAAATTGGTTTGTGTCTTAGGTATTTTCAATACGAATTTATCTTCACGCACATCATATGAACGAACATAAATTGATTTTTAAGACCGGTCAACAAAAGTGATATAGTTTTTGAAAAACTTAATTCTTTTAATGTGTCTCATTTTCCTTTTAGAAATTTGATCTAAATACACTGTGCGACACCAAAAAAAAATGATGGGGTTCTGTCAACGGATTCTGGTAGAGAGGTCTTAAAAAAAATATACGTGTATCGGCGTTTTGCCAGATCTGATCAGAATTTTTTTTTAGGGCGGGTCAAAGTTTCCGCCCCTCGGAACTTTCTTGCAACATATCGGCATGCAAAATTGTGTGTTCCTTACTTCTGAGGTACAAAATATGTTCAGAAGTTTTATAGAGAAGATTCAGATAAACATTTTTGTGGAACAAACTAAGCCTCTAACTGTCACGTATAACCATCATTTTTACTTTTTTTTTGAAAACTCGCAAAAAACTGCTCCAAAATGACGGGGGGCGTGGTCAAAATATTCTACAAAAATTATCGCCATAAAATTTCACTATAAGTGTCCGAACACTCTAAAACACAAATCTAATGATGAATGATGAATTTTGTCATTTTGCTGTTTCCATTAAAAATAGTCCATATAATATAATGAATTTTGTCATATTTCATCTCATCAGAATTTCCTGCAGCACTGAATCATTCCATTTTGCATTGCAGAAAAAAATTGGGCTGAAAATAGTAAACATTGATGTTTGAAAACTCTAACAGTGGCTCAAAATGGGTTAAATTTAACGGGTGTCTCAGTAAGACTGCACTTTATTTTAAAATAAAAACGCGTATTTTTTGAGATAGTTGTGATTTTTCTATTGGATTGTAAAGAAGACATGTTCCTATTAAATATCAAAAAAATATTTCCGTCAAATGGCTCATACGGCTCTAAAGACAGGACATTACTCTTTTCGTGAAATTTTCCATGACTTTTTCACTGGGATGTGGGTGTACCTCAGCGATGACTCGTTGGATCTCGGATTTGAGCTCAGGAATTGTTTCTGGTTTATTGGCATAAACCCAAGATTACACAAAACCCCAAAGAAAGAAATCGCACGGCGTTAAATCGCATGATCTTGGTGGCCAGCTGACCTTCAGAATTTCTTGATATAATTTGTTCTGCAAATCGTTGCTGCAATAAATCGATTTTTTCATGAGCGGTGTGGCAGGTGGCGCCGTCTTGCTGGAACCACATATCATCCAGATCCATGCCGTTCAGTTGAGGCCACAAGAACTCCATTATCATGCTCCTGTAACGAATGCCGTTCACAGTCACTGCAATTTCGGCCTCATCTTCAAAAAAGTAGGGCCCAATCACGATGTCTGACCAAAATTCGCACCAGACAGTTGCTCGTTGTGGGTGCATTTGTTTCTCATGAATTGCATGAGGATTTTCTGAACCCCAAATTCGAAAATTTTGTGTATTCATGAAGCCATTCAGATGGAAATGTGCTTCATCGGAGAGATGACTTTTGTTCAAAAATTGTCATTGACTTCACTTTGCTCCATTACCCATTGAAAGAATATTTGGAGCTTACCATGGTCTGCTAGTTTGAGCTCCTAAGTAAGCTGAATTTTGTACGACTGAAGGTGGAGGTTTTTTGAATAAGTGATGATTTATCCAACCTTTCGTATTGTATTCAAAAATTAAATTGTTCGAGCGTTTGTTCGTATTTTTAATTAATTTTATTCTTCGATATTTCGCTACCCTTTGGGTAGCATCGTCAGGAAGATAAACACAAAAAAATCGCTACGTAGTGCTTCGTGAAATTTGAAGTTGTTGAGAACGATGGAGAATTGATGTTTTCGGCAACACTCTCGTTTACAGCAGCAATGTTTTCAAGAAACCGACCGGTACATTGACGTACAGAAGTCTTACTGTGCATATCCGACCCAGTTTCTTCACATTTTTTGACCACTCTTCGAATGGTTGACACATTAGATGCACTTTCTCGCCTGAAAATTCTTCGAAGTTTGCGAGCGCTCTCAGCATAATTTGACAAATTTTTGTAATAAGTTTTCACAATTATAACGCGTTGTTCTTTCGTAAAACGCTCCATATTTAATAATCGGAATAAACACATGTGACAGCTGCCAAATTTCAGAGTTGCCACTTGCACACAATAAAATTACACTAATAGCCTGTTTCTCGATGTCGAAAGAATGCATTCGCAATGTTTGTAAGCGAAAGAAATCAGATTTGGATTCAGATTCAGAAAAAACCCCGCAATTTGGCAACCCTAGTAGAAGATAACCAAAAAAGTCGACGCGATTCACTCAAACGCATTTCTTTCCTGCGTCATAACTTGATTATTTCACTCTTTTTACATACTTTATGTAATTTTATTTAAATAAGGTTGGAATTTAGAATACATAGAATAACATCACATAGAATAACATCATCAGAAAACTTCTCGTGTATAGAAATATTCAACGAAGAGAGTAAGAGAGAGATCAGAGAAACGACACGCTTCACTCGTTTTCTTTGTTGGCATTCCACTCCATGAGTAAATTTTCTTCTCTATACAATAGTTGCAAAGACGATTTACAATTAGACGACAAGAATATGTGCGCAACTTGGCAACCATGGTAAAAGAGAACCAAAAAGTGCTAGGAGTTCACTCAAACGTATTTCTCTCTCGCGTCATATCTTGCTTATTTCATACTTTTTGCATAGTTTATGTAATTTTACTTCAACATGGTTGGAATTTGTATAGTTATACACAATAAAACTATCAAAAAGCTGCTCGTGTATTGAAATATTCAATGAAGAGAGTAAGAGAACCAAAAAGTACTAGGAGTTCACTCAAACGCATTTCTCTCTCGCGCCATATCTTGCTTATTTCATACTTTTTGCATAGTTTATGTAATTTTACTTCAAAATGGTTGGAATTTGTATAGTTAAATACAATAACACTATCAAAAAGCTGCTCGTGTATTGAAATATTCAATGAAGAGAGTAAGAGAGAGAGTAGAGAAGTACTAGGGTTTCACTCGTTTTGTTTGTTGGCATTTGAGTGAAGAGAAATTTTGACTGTCTACTTGTACATCGTTTTTGATAGTTGCTTTATGTAATAGATCGGCAGTGTTGTATTCAAGCCAATAGAATAAAGTAGTATTTTTTAAGGAAATTGTAATCAAATGAAAAATGTCGATCTGGCAGTTCATTAATGCATAATTACGTACCACATACAAATTGATAGACGCAAGTGCATAAGAACGAAAACTTAAGAGATAGAGAAACCCAAATCGAATCGAATTCGAGTGACTGTCTTTCGTTCGCTTATGTTATCATTCGACATCGAGAAACAGGCTATAAATTTAAAAAGTGCAATGATAGTGTGCGCGGCTAATGTGCACGAGAACGTGAGTTCGATCCCTGCTCTGACCACCTCAAATTTCTTTCGACGGCGGTCACCTCGCTTAGTCGACGGCGACACTATCGAGTACATAGCCATGAAAAAGCTTATCAAAATACCGTTCGGAACCGGTTTAAAACTATAGGTCCCAATCAGTTAGTGTAAAACTAGAACGCGCTCAGCTCATTCGTTTGTGAGAAGCTATCCCTAATCCCTTCATGTGATCCAACGGGAAACCATTTTGTTTTAATTTTACTGAGACACCCTGTATAAGGGGGCGACGTGCTTTTCCTGCGATCTCTTCAACAGCGTAATAAAGATAAATATGTAAACATTTAAAACTCAGTTGATGATTGATGTTTGAGATATTATTGAGGTTTATAATTGATGACTGCTGGTGTTGTACGATAGTGGTGTTGTATGCGCGACTCTTGTATATGATAACATGGAACAACATCCCTTTCCTGCGATCTCTTCAACAGCGTAATAAAGATAAATATGTAAACATTTAAAACTGAGTTGATGATTGATGTTTGAGATATTATTGAGGTTTATAATTGATGACTGCAGGTGTTGTACGATAGTGGTGTTGTATGCGCGGCTCTTGTATATGATAACATGGAACTGCCCTGCTCTGAATATCATAAATTGCTTTCGGCGACAGTCGCCTCTTTTAGAGGCGTCTTCAATATCGCGTAATCAGCTATGAAAACCCTTCTCAATTCATAACCATTCAGAATCGCTGTAAATTAGTAGGTCCTTAACCCTGCTGTTAGATTAGGACCATTTGGTCCAAATTTTTTCTGTTTTCCCTTGTAACTTTGGAACGGTGATATATACTGACTAAATTTTTCTGCTAATGGGGTCTTTTAATAAAACAATGTTATGTGCGAAAATTAAATTTTCTAACTTTATTCAGGACTGAGAAAAATACAAAATGACGAATCTTAGATTAGAGGACCATTTGGTCAATAGTACATTTTTTCATTACCAAGCGAATGTAAATTCATGTCAAATATTTAGAAGATGTTTTTGATATGTCAAATACTTGCTTTAGAAATTATTGAACCAAAATAGTTACAAAGGATAAGATAAAATTATTATTTTGGATGAAAATTCCAGTATGGACCAAATGGTCCCTCAATCTAAGATTCGTAAGTTTTTTCATTACCAAGCGAATGTAAATTCATGTCAAATATTTAGAAGATGTTTTTGATATGTTAGCGGATGTTTTTGATATGTCAAATACTTGCTTTAGAAATTTTTGAACCAAAATAGTTACAAAGAATAAGATAAAATTATTATTTTGGATGAAAATTGCAGTATGGACCAAATGGTCCCTCAATCTAAGATTCGTAAGTTTTTTCTAATCTAACAGCAGGGTTAACAAAGAGTTTAAATCTTAGAAAGCCCATATCTCATTGACTGTTTCCCTTCATGGAATGTAATGGGAAACTCAATTAAAAGACTGTTACTCTGCCCTAAGTTTCCTATCGAACTCCCATAGGTCGTCAATCATAAACTTTAATTTAAAAATCGGTAAAGTTGTGGCCGTCGGTGGTGCAATGGTTAGTGTGCGTGGCTCTTGTACATGAGATCGTGGGTTTGAACCCTGCTCTGACCACCTTAAAATTTCTTTCGGCGGCGGTCACATCGCATAGTGACGGCGACACTATCGAGTATGTAGCCATGAAAATGCTTCTCAAAATACCATTCAGAATCGGTGTAAAACTGTAGGTCCCAATCAGTGAAAACTGGAAAGCGCACAGCCCAGCGATTGTGAGAAGTTCTCCCCTGTCCCTTCATGGGATGTAATGGGAAACCATTTATTTATTTATTTATTGAAGTTATAAAATCAAAATTCTTAATAAAAATATTCAAACCTGCTCAAATTTTCAAAATTCTCTAAAGCTCTAATAACTCTGTGTTAATTTTTTACCAGTAATATAAATTTAAGTTTCAAATTGAATTCCACTTACCCTTGAGAGACACCGCGTCACAAAAGTTTCTGTTGTAGTACGATCGTTGTCCAATTAGTTTAACAACGTGCAGAAAAATATTTTTCGACAAATTTTTTGTTATTATTTTTTTTCCTTTTTTTATTTGTATTTATTAATTATTTATTTGATTTTGTTGTTTCACATCTTTGTTTCTTTTCAACATTCGAAAACTTGACCGTAATTTTTATATGAAAGCAGAAAAAAAATCGAGAATAGAAACACGAATTTGAATGATTTCAGATTTTTTCTTATTAGATCAAAAATTAGAACACGCGTTGACTTTTTTAATATGTATAAAAAAATCTTTATACTAGATATAAATATATATATACTTTTATTTCGAAATGTTAAATTTTTTGTTTTAATATTTCAAAGTTAATACTATCACAAAAGACAAATAGTTGTATATATACCAACATTATTTATGTATGTTGTATATAGTCGGTATATAAAAAAAGAATTTAATAACTTATCTTTAAATAAATTTTTTTTTTTGGAATTTTGAATTTTATGACAAATTTTTGTTAGATTTAGTTAATGCATGAGAAGTTCATACTAGAAATGTACAAGGTCAGGAACATTTTTCGAAGAGCAAATGATTGGTTTTTGTTGGAATAATTGACAATTCAGTTAAGCACAATCACTGGCATGACTAGTTCCGAACTCCGTGACAAGTTCATCATTAGACACCTAACTACTATACCTGGTACCTTGGGTAGATCAACAATCGCAAACCTAATATGCAATTTACTCATACGACTCAGCATCGATTGAAGATCCCTAAGTACCAACACATACTGAAAAGTCAATAATTCCATCGCATTAGTTTGTATTTTCCAAATATGTCAATTTTAAATTGTTTTTTTAATTTTTCTAAGAATTGAAACTCAATAATTTATTTTATTACTGACATTAGAAAAATTATACAAGAATTAAATTGCAATTATTTTCTTATTTTCTCAATTTGAAATAATCTTTACTTATTTTCTCAATTTGAAATAAAAATTTTTAGATATTTTTAAAATATTTCGGAATTTTAAATGAAAATGAAAACATTAGTTCATTTTGAAATGTTTTTCATTTGTAATTGAAATTTTCTATTTCACATGAAATTTAAAACTCACGACGTATAATTATTAAAAATATATGTTTGAACCTCAAAGCGTATGATGAATATGAATCAAGTCAACGAATTCACAATTAATATTCGTCACACGCTATTCGATAACTTTGTAGAAATTGGTTTAATAAAAATATTAATACACAGATTAAAAGAACATTAAGCAAATACGTAGTTGATTTCTTAAACTTAAATTGCAATTAAATTTCATTAGGTATCTTCCCAATTTGAAATAATAATTTTAAATATTTTTAAAACATTCCAGAATTTGAAATGAAAATGCAAATTTTAATCAATTTTGAAATGTTTTTCATTTGTTTTTCAATAATTGTCCGGTGCAAGATCAATAACTATTAAAAAGTAATTTTCTATGAAAAAGAACATTTTAATAGAAATATTAAAAAGGAAAGTATGCAATTGATCATTATGGTGGATGGTTTTTCATTTAAAATAGAAAATTTCCTACTTTAAGTGGAGTTAAAACTCACGACGTATAATTAATTAAAGTAAATGTTTGGACCTTATAGCGTACGACGAATATTCATTAAGTCAACGAATTCACAATTAATATTTGTCATACGCCATTCGATGTCTTTTTAAAAATTGGTTTAATAAAAAATATTAATACACCTATAAAAACATATTAGTTGCGTAGTTATGTAAATACATAGTTGAATTCTTAAACTTGAATTGCAATTAAATTTCATTAGGTATTTTCCCAATTTGAAAAAAACAATTTAGATATTTTCAAAATATTTCGGAATTTTAAATGAAAATGAAAACATTAATTAATTTTGAAATGTTTTTCATTTGTAATTGAAATTTCGTATTTTACATGGAGTTTAAAACTCATGACGTATAATTAATAAAAATACTTGATTGGACATCACAGCGTATGATGAATATTAATCAAGTCAACGAATTCACAACTAATATTCGTCATACATTAGTTGCGTAGTTAAGCACATTGCAACTAAATCTTATTAGGTATTTTCCCAATTTGAAATAAAATTTTTAAATTTTTTTAAAATATTTCGGAATTTTAAATGAAAATGAGAACATTAATTAATTTTGAAATGTTTTTCATTTGAAACAGAACTTTCCTATTTTACATGGAGTTAAAACTCAGGACGTATAATTAATAGAAATAAATGTTTGGACATCACAGCGTATGATGAATATTAATCAAGTCAACGAATTCACAATTAATATTCGTCATACATTAGTTGCGTAGTTAAGCACATTGCAACTAAATCTTATTAGGTATTTTCCCAATTTGAAATAAAATTTTTAAATTTTTTTAAAATATTTCGGAATTTTAAATGAAAATGAAAACATTAATTAATTTTGAAATGTTATTCATTTGAAACAGAAATTTCCTATTTTACATGGAGTTAAAACTCAGGACGTATAATTAATAGAAATAAATGTTTGGACATCACAGCGTATGATGAATATTAATCAAGTCAACGAATTCATAATTAATATTCGTCATACGCCATTCAATATCTTTTTAAAAATTGATTTAATTAAAAATATTAATACACCGATAAAAAAAAACATTAAGCAAATACGTAAATTTCATTAGGTATTGTCCCAATTTGAAATAAAAATTGTAGATATTTTTAAAATATTTCTGAATTTTAAATGAAAGTGAATATTTTAATTTTCAAATCCTTTTCATTTGAAAAATTTTAAATATTTTTAAAACATTCCAGAATTTGAAATTAAAATGCAAATTTTAATCAATTTTCAAATATGTTTCATTTGTTTTTCAATAATTGTCCGGTTCCAGATCAATAACTATTAAAAAGTACTTTTTCTATGGAAAAGTAAATTTTAATAGAAATATTAACAAGGAATTTATGAAATTGATCATTATGGTAGATGGTTTTTCATTTGAAATAGAAATTTTCTATTTTACATGGAGTTAAAACTTACGACGTCGGTGGTGCAATGGTAGTGTGCGCGGCAGTTTAAAAAAACATTAGGTTCTAAAATATAATACATATTCCTGAAAAAGGACGAAAAAGTATCCTTTAAAAAAATACATTCTATAAAAAAAAATTTAATTGTTTGTGGAAAAGGGTAAAAAAACACCCCTAAAACAGGGGTGTAATGGGTTAGAATGTATAAAATAAAATTAATAAAATATATAATAATAAATAAAAATAAATGTTTTCACGTTATATCCCATGAAGGGATTAGGGAGAGCTTCTCACAACCAGTGAGCTGAGCGCTCAGTTTTACACCGGTTCCGAGCGGTATTTTAAGAAGCTTTTTCATGGCTAAATTACTCGATGGTGTCGCCATCACTAAGCGAGGTGACCGTCGTCGAAAGAAATGTAAGGTGGACAGAGCAGGGACCGACGCACGTTCTCATGTACAAGAGCCGCTCACACTAACCATTGCACCATTGCAAGTGACAAATATTACCCTAAGAAATTGGACAACTAGTTAGCCTTTCCTACTGGGTATCACAGTCATTGAAGGCTTTTGAAGCAAAGAAGTTATATTGGTCCAAAGTTAAAATTGTTTCCAAAAACGATATTTTGTGAAATATTTAGTACAACCGAACTGTATTTGGTATAAACAAAACTTAGCTTACATATTAAAGCCACCCCATTACTTGCGGACTAGTCGGCCGACTATTAGTCAGGCCGACTTTTGTTGTTGGACATTGTTTTGCCTTACACTAACCGACTTTCCGGCCGACTTTCTGATAATCAAACTAGTTTTGATTTTTGCCCGACTAGTCGGCCGACTGCCTGACTGCACCTTAGTGTCTAAACATAATCAAATACCCTTCAGAGTCCAAACAGAACCAGGCACGCTTCAGACGTGGCGTCTAAACGAAATGAGAGAGAGAGAGAGAGCGTCTGGCGACTTCAGATGATTTTTTTCTCTCTACGTCGTATATTTTTGCGGCTGTTCTGGAATTTGTTTGAAAGTTTGGAAAAATAATATTATAGTTGTGTAGGAATTAAATTGTTTTTACTGCTTTTAAAAATGTTGTATTAGCTTTTATTGTATTGTGTTTAAAAATAAATCATTTTTCTTTAATTTTCCTTGGTATCGGCATGTATCACCGTATGTATGTGTTGGTTGCTCTTGTGATTTTCATGAAAATGTGGCAGCTTCATTCTCTCAATTGAGAGATTCCGTGAGAGCGCCGCCAAGAAATTAGAAAAGATTCTATTCTAGTGGCGAGTCTATGTAGAAAAATCGTCGTCGTCTGTAGCGTGTGTGATTATGTTTATACTCTCAGACGACGACGTTTTTTCTACATAGGTTTCTTATGGCAGGGAAAATCGTCACGAAAATCCTCTACGGCTGACGACTCGCCGCTAGAATGAATATAATCCATGGTAAAATAAGTAAGGTAAACGCAGCAGGAATTGTTACCATAATCTGTCAAATTTTCTACATGTGTGAATCTACTGTAAAAGTAAACAAAAAGGTACAAAAACAAAATACATGTGAATTTGACATAAGAGAAACACCTACATAAGCAAAAAAAATGTTCAAATCAGCTGTTCTAACGACTTTACCTTACTTTTTTTTACCATGATATAATCTTTTCTAATTTCTTGGTGACCATGGTAGAAATATAATGGTAGATGCAGTACGACAACAAATACAACAAGCCAAATACAACAGGCATTTTGTTTTTGCTCAGTGTCTGTGTTGTGTCAAGTCAGCTGATAGAAAAATGATGAAAATGTAAACAAATTTGCAAAAAGTGCCATTTAGAAAATGATTGAGTGTTATTTGATTTATTGAAAGTGTGAAAATTAAAACGTTTCTATGTAATTTTTGCAGAGAAATGTTTCAAAAACAGTAGTTGCTGGCGAACCGGGGTTGCTGACAAACAAATGTAAACAAACTTTGACATAAGAGAAAAACTTACTCACACTCAGTCCAGAAAAAAGTTCAAATCAGCTGGGCTAGTGCTTCTACCATTTCTTTGTACCATGTTGGTGACGCTCTCACGAAATCTCTCAATTGGAGAAAATGAAGTTGCCACATTTTCATGATAATCATTAGAGCAACCAACACATACATACGGTGATACATGTGGATACCATAGATTAATACTTAAAGTAGATCTACTAGTTCTCCCACCAAATTTATGACATTTGGCCTGGTGTGATATTTACGTTTGATGTTGAAAAGAATTGCTTTACTAATACCAGATAGAGGCAATGGTTCAAAACAACGAACAAAATAACAACAACGGCATTTCGTTTTGTGTGTTAAAATTATTGTGTTAAATACAACACAAATGTATGCTAACAATAACAGTCAATAAAAAAGTTTAAAACACATTTAAATTTCACAGTTTTTCACCAAAATGGCATGAAAAATTAAAGCAAGAAGTTATTGTAATTCCACCTGGTGTATATCACTTTTCGTCAAACATATCTCTATCACACCGACCGCAGCACGAAGAGCGTGAAAGGAAACGTCAGATGAGCCAAATATGCTCTCTAGTCTGAGATTACTCTATGGTGGATACAAAGGAAAATTAAAGAAAGGTTTCAAAATGATTTATTTTTAAACACAATACAATAAAAGCGAATACAACATTTTTAAAAGCAGTAAAAACAATTTAATTCCTATACAAGAGATTTTTTTCGTTGTCGTGTGAAGCGTGTCTGATTCTGAAGCGTGTTTGATTATGTATAGACTCTAAGGTGCGGTCAGTCAGTCCGGCAAAAATCAAAACTAGTTTGATTTTCAGAAAGTCGGCCGGAAAGTCGGTTAGTGTAAGGCAAAACAATACCTGACAACAAAAGTCAGCCGACTAGTCCGCAGGTAATGGGGTGGCTTTAATATGGCAGCTAAGTTTTGTTTATACCAAATAAAGTTCGGTTGTAAAATTGAAAAAAACTGAAGAAAAGAAGAGAAGAAATTCGAAAAAAAGAGATCAACATTTTTCGATTTTCAATATTCGAAAAAACGAATATCTGTAATACGAAAAAAAATAAATTTTTGTTCGCATTATGAACAATTATAAAAAGAAAAAAACCAAATTTTTTTGTTTTGTTGGAAATCAAAAAAAAAAATTTACTCTTGTACTTTGGCAATTTTTCTGAAATATAACACAGTGTGCGATTTACTATGTTGATATATCGCAATAATCCTTGACTCCTTGTCTACATTTTTAATTTTTAACAGAATTTATAATTGTTCATCACATCAAAAGTTACAGAGTTTTGGGCAACGGAAATCGATTCTTAGCCACTGTGCTCCCCATGCCAAAATTTCCAATGATTGCATTAATACAACGTGATGTATAAAAAATCAAAACAAAATACCGTTCGGAACCGATATAAAACTGTATGTAGCTCCCAATCAGTGAGGGAAAAATTAGAAAGCGCGCAGCTCACTGGTCTTCCCAATCCTTTCATGGTAAGTAATGGGAAACGGAGAAGAAAGATGTAAAAAATATAGCGCGATTTTAAAAAAAGGAAATTTTGTTCGGGAACAGGAAATTTTATATCCGGAACCACCTCTAATCAATTACTTTAACATAAAATAATTAAAATAAACATAATGCATTTTCATAATTGAGGCCCAAAAATTGGTGAAAAATTACCCAAAAACAGTTATGAAAAATTGCCCAATAATCGATTGTCGTGTTTGCTTACAATATTTGAAGGCTAATGGTGAAAGAAGGTAGGTTTTTTTCAAGAACTTTTCCAGCAAAAAATAGCAAGCAAAAACTATCTGGAGAGTAAGAATGATTTTACTCTCTCAATAAAAAATAGCACAAAAAGTACGCGAACGACATCCAGCATCCAGTATACTGGGAGGACTACAAGAGAAGTCTCAGTGAATACAACGCAATATTGAGAAAAGCGAGACGCAACTCCTGGAGACTATTCAGTGAACAGGTGGATAGCGTCAACGATATGTCGAAGATGAAAAAATTCCTCTCTAAGACCCACGTACAGGCGGAAACGCTAGTAGATGACACGGGAAAGAGAATGGATACAATGGAACAAACACTTAGGCACCTGATGGATACACACTTTCCAAATGGGAACGCGGAACCCACATGGGAGTGGTCACAAGATGAGAATGTGGTACATCAGTCGCCAATCATTACGGACCAAATGGTCCAAAAAGCTATAAAGAGTTTCTCCCCATATAAAGCGGCGGGACCGGATGGTATTTTCCCGGCTATCCTACAGCATGGGGTTGACCAAATAACAACCCATCTGGCAGGAATTTTTTCCGCATGCTTAAAATACGCCTACACACCGAGAAACTGGCAAGAGGCCAGGGTAGTATTTATACCCAAACCTGGAAAAGCAAGCTATGCAACGGCAAAGGCTTATAGACCAATTAGCCTCACCTCGTTTCTACTCAAAACCTTGGAGAGAATAGTGGACGACATGGTAAAAAGTGGAATACCGAGCGATATGCTGAAGTTTAGACAACACGCCTATGTCAAAGGCAGATCAGTGGACACCGCACTTCATGAGGTAACCTACTACATAGAGCAATCTCTCAATGACAAACTATACACACTCGCTGTATGCATAGACATTGAGGGAGCGTTCAATAATGTCCGGACCGAAACACTTATCCAATCCTTAGACCAGTTTATGGTGGACCGGGCATTAAAAGACTGGATCAACCATATGCTAAGGAATAGATGGATAAGCTGTAGTTCCCATGATGTAAATATTAGAGACAGAGTACAACGTGGAACCCCACAGGGAGGGATTATATCACCACTCCTATGGGTCCTCACTATACACAGTCTCCTAAGGAAACTTACCGACGAGGGACTTAAACCAATCTGCTACGCAGATGACGTTATAATACTTCTTAAGGGAAAGAACCCAAACCAATTATGCAGAGAGGCCGAGAGGGCACTGAGTATAGCGTATGAATGGGCACAGCCAAGGGGCTTAAATGTAAACCCGGACAAAACGGAAATATGTCTATTCACAAGGAAGACGAAAATCTCAGATTATGAAGAGCCACGATTCTTGGGAAAGACGATTAAAATATCCGATAAGGTTAAATACTTAGGAGTAATCCTAGATCGGAAACTGAATTGGAAGCACCACATAGAGGAAAGGGCTAATAAGGCCTACAGATGCTGGTCGCTATGCAGAAGGGCTATAGGGTCCAAATGGGGCCTCAAACCGACTATGACACACTGGCTCTACAGAAGCGTAATCAGGCCTGTACTAACATATGCTTCTGTAGTATGGTGGACGGCAGTTGAGAGGAAATGTAACATCGCAACACTGCAGAGGGTTCAGAGAATGTGCTGCATTGGTATCAGCGGTGCAATAAGGACAACCTCGACAAGAGCCATGGAGACTATTTTATGTATCCAGCCAATCGAGATTAGAATCAAATACGAGGCTGCCCTTGCGGCAAAACGCCTACAAGCTACAGGTGAATGGATCAACAGGGATCTCACGTCAAAACACCAACGGATAAATGGGGCCTTAGTCGGGTACACTCAGGATACGTGTGAATCTGACCGAATACCCGAGATAAGGGTTAAGGCGAACTGCGTGACCCTAACGCCAACTAGAGACGCCTGGCAGAATGGGACCCTGACACCAATGCCAAATGGGACTTACTGCTACACGGATGGCTCAAAGCTAGGAGAAAAAACGGGTCTAGGATTCTTTATTGAAAATCCAGCAACCGAATCCCACCTACGGCTCCCGGATCATAATACGAACTTTCAGGCGGAAGTTCGGGCGATTACGGAGTGTATCAAATGGCTCGGCGATAATACAATCCCAGCCGAGGCAAATATATTCACGGATAGCCAAATGGCAATAAACGCAATATCATCAGAAACGGTAAAATCTAGAACGGTCCTTGACTGTAAGAAGGTGATAAACGACTACTCTATGCACGGCAGACTCAATATCATCTGGGTGCCGGGGCACAGCGGGGTATTCGGCAACGAGAAAGCGAACCTCCTGGCAAAGAAAGCCAGGGAACTCCAAACGGTAAGCCTAGATGGAGCGAAACCCTTTGGGGTGACGAAGGCTGAGTTAAATAAATGGGCGGAGTCGGCACATATAGCCCAGTGGAACCGGGAATCAGTAGGCAGGATGACAAAGATTCTATGGGGAGACCCAGATGAATCGAGAACAAAAGGTTTGCTGAAACTGGGAAAAGCCGAAATGGGCAAAATGATGGGAGTCTTAACGGGGCATTCGGGATTACGAGCCCACCTATACCGTATTGGACTAGTGGCGAACAGTGAGTGCAGGGCATGCATGGAGGACGATGAGACGTTGGAGCACTTCTTATGCCACTGCCCGGCCTTCACACAAGCTAGATCCAGATATCTTTCGGATAGTACGATACCGGACATGACCAAACTTATGGGTATGGACTGGAATAAACTAAGGAATTTCGTGAATAGCACCGAATTCCTATAAGGGACATAGTGAAGCGAAGTAGTAGGATAATCTTAGAGCGCACAACAGGTCGAACTTAGCGGCTTAAGTGTATGTCTTTACTGACATGGGAAGGTTTAGAGTGCTCCTTCTGAACACTCAACACCACGCCCCTCTTTTCGAACTAACTAACTAACTACCTAACATCCAGCAAAAACTAGCAAGAAATAAGAACTTTGTATGTAAACAGCTGATATGCAATGTAAACATTGGAAGAACCAACAAACGCAATTCGAACAAAACATTACAAATCACCAAAACTGTTTTCTTTTTCAACAGAAATACTTAAAGATTTATAACAAAACATTCAAAAATCACATTTTCTCTTAAAAACTAAAATTCCAATGATAAATTTATTATTTTATATTCTTTTTACGTCCTAATTTTGTTTGTTTACTTAAAACAGCTGTTATGTTTGGCTTGCTAATTCGTGCTGGCAAAAATTTTCCCAGCACAAACCATCAACTTCTCCATCATTGAACTGTCAAAATATTCACTCTCTGGCTCTCTCGTTGCTGGCTGCTGGGAGTTATCGAACACTTTCCAGCAAAAAATAGTGATATTTAGTGCTAATTATCACGTTCTTGAACAAACCTGGTGTCAACTCACTTTGTTTCAAAACAATATTTTCCTTCTTTCAATGTTTCCCTGGTATCTGATTTAAAAAAAAGAAATTTAAATTTAATAATTCAAATATCAGATGTTGACTTTTTCTTATCTAAAACAAACTCAGATACCATGGAAACATTAAAAGAAGGAAAATATTGTTTGATAAAAAGTGAGTTAATAGCTTCTTCCACCAGGAGCCTTCAAATATTGTAAGCAAACAAGACAGGCATTATTTTGCATAACTGTTTTTGGGTAATTTTTCACAATTTTTTGGGCTGTTCTTCATTTTCTGGCTGTTTTTTAAAGCAGCAAGAGGAAATTTCCAATGTATATAACGGGTCCGCCAAATAACTTTTTTTTTTTGAAAATGTTATAAAAACAAAACTACTGAATATTTTCTCAAATTTCTTTTTTTATTTGAAAGTACAATCATCCTTCCGGTTAATAATGGAAAATAATTTCATTCAAATGACTGTCTCGGCTGGCCATGCAGTAGCCTACACGATCGGACCAATTTTTAAGCACATTATCGATTGTGTGCAGCTGTATTTCACCAATGGCTTCACAAATATTGTCCTTTAAAGCGTCAATTGTCTCTGGCTTGTCGGCGTTACACTTATCTTTGAGGGCACCCCACAAATAATAGTCCAACGGTGTCAAATCGCAGCTCCGAGGTGGCCAAACGACATCAGCTCTGCAGCTGATAATGCGATCTTCAAAAACAGGGCGCAAAACATCGAGTGAAGCTTCACATTCTGCAACATTACCATGATTTTCAAAGTAATGTCGCAATATTGCCCAGCGTTGTTCACGCATATACACAACCATATTCGTTCAGCGGAAGGATAAAACTAATTAACTGTCAACTCAGACATGTGCTAAGTGTTACCATTTACGAAATAAGAACTAGTTGAAATAAAACGTTAGATGGCGGACCCTTTGTTACTAAGTCGTTTTTATATTTCGTATAGAAACTGCGAAATTAAGCGCCGCAACGATATTTTTTTCAAAATATCGACCTAGTTTTTGAAAAAAAAATCAATTTGTTGACATTTTCATAAATTGGAGAAACAAATTGAAAAAATTAAAAAATTGTAACAACTTTTTTTTTAACTACTTAATTACAACCCATTATTATCAACTATATTGGATACTTTTGGTTTGGTTTGGTTTAAAGGGAAGTTTTCTAGGTGGAGCCTGTTTATTACATATTGTAGTTTTCAACCCAATAAAAAGTAAATTTAGAAAAGCCAAAATGAAAGATAGGCAAATCCATGAAGTACAACCCTGAGCAGGGAATTACATTTGGCAGCACACTTACTCTTACACTCGTACTTTTGGTTTGGTTTATGTCTAGACTAACATATGTGGGGGGATATTTCTTGTTTAATGGGAAATTTTCTAGGTGGAGCCTGTTTATTACATATTATGGTTTTGAACCGAATAAAAAGTAAATTTAGAAAAGCCAAAGTGAAAGAAGTTTCTTAAACACAGTACCTTTACTTAACAAAATATCTTATCTTAACGAAGTACCTTTGCTTAAAAAAGTAACTTTTCCTTCAAAAAGTACCTTTTCTTAAACAAAAAGTAATTTTTTAAATAAGTACATTTTCTTAAAAAAGTACATTATCTTACAACATATTGCCTTTTCTTAAAAAACTACATTTTCTTTAAAGAGTACCTTTGTTGTAAAACAAAATAACTTTTCTTGATATAAGTACCTACTCTTAAAATTGAGCATGTTTTTCGTAAAAAAAAGATTTTCTTCAAAAAAAAATATCTTCTCTTAAAAAAAAAAAACTTTTCTTACAAAAATGCCTTTTCTTAAAAGTAGCTTTTCTTAAAAATAAAATAATACATTTTCTTTTCTTTTCCTGAGATAAGTAGCCTTTCTGAAAATAAGTCCATTTTCTTAAAAAAATAACCTTTTCCTAAAATAGTACCACTTCTTTAAAAAGTACCTGTTCTTAAAAAACTTCTTCTTTGTAAAAAACAAAATTCATACTTTTAGGCTTTTTCTTACAGAAAGCAGTCCTTTTCTTAAAAAAAACATTAGCTTTTAATAAAAGAAGTACCTCTTGATAAAGAAAGGACCTTTTCGGGAAAATATAATACATATTCTTACAAAAGGCACCTAAAAATATACTTTTTTTTTGAAAAAATACATTCAATTTATAAAAAATTTCTTTAAAAAATGTTTATCATTTTACAAAAAGTATCTTTTCCTAAAGATCCATTTAAATTATAGTATTTTTCAACGGGCTCCTTAGGCTTGTTGGAACTAACTAGTACATAATATATAGCGAAAGGAACTTTGTTCCAACCGGGTGTCCCCTGACACGTCATGTATTTTTGTATTTTAATTTTTGTAATTTCACCAGACCCGGTATAATATCTTAAAATAGGGTATCTCGGTCCACAGACGCCGCACAGCCGAAATATATACATATACGACTAAATTTGCGAGGAGAATACCTTAAATTTGAGTACCCATACTTGCTTGTTCGTAGATGTACCCGGTTTTATGGATCCCAGGGGCCCCATGGGTCCGATTGTTAAAAAATTTTTTGCTTTCTAAAATTGCCAT
The DNA here is from genome assembly GCA_963931995.1 of Phaonia tiefii. Classification (NCBI taxonomy): domain Eukaryota; kingdom Metazoa; phylum Arthropoda; class Insecta; order Diptera; family Muscidae; genus Phaonia; species Phaonia tiefii. The sequence continues at coordinate 262,815,182 of OZ008369.1, read as the reverse complement.
ATTTTACTGGATTTTCGGTTTTTTTGTTTTTGTTTTTTTTTTAACCGGGCCCGGGCTCAACGACAACGAAAATTGGGCAATTTTTCATAACTAGGTTTTGGGTAATTTTTCTTTATGAAAAATCCCACAAATTGTTGTTCTGTAGGGGAGAGTACGGTTTCCGAGGCCCCTCGATCCGACAATGTTTTTCATTAGTCGACCCCAAAATAAGACGAAAAAATTTAATAAAATTTTTCGATAACTCGCTTAGTTATCGAGATATCGAGTGTTACAATTTTAAAAAATCGACAAGTTTTTTGGCTGAAAAATTTAAAAAAAAAAACCAAAATTAAAGAAATATTAAAGAATGTGAGAAAATTGAAACCCAGCCGTCGCACGGACCTATGGGGCCCACAGGGTCCAAAAAACCGTCACACCCAGGGACATTTGGCTTTGGATTAGTGTGGGTACTTCAACGAAAGGTATTTGTGTCACGAATTCCGTGGTGTCATTCTTTTTTTCGTGGGATGTCTGTAAGTCCATATAAGTCCACTTTTGTGCGTACAGTAACCATGAGATTGGTTATGGTAACCATCCAGAAAAAAAATTTTTTTTTAAAAAGTACCGAGTGATTTTTCCGATTTTGCCACACATCGACTTAAGGTACAGAGGGAATTTTAACCCCCTTGCCTGCGACCGGCCAGACGGCCGGGCGACTTAGTGCAATATAAATTTAACGATTTTTCAAAAGTTCTACTACACGGTACGAGCAACATTGGTCCCTGCGATGGCTACTTTTCCATGTTCTCACATTCTTTACCTTTTCTTTAATTTTGGTTTATTTTAAAAAATTTTTTTTTGCCTGCCCCAGGTCCTGAATTTTTGCCAGTTTTTTAATTCACAAAATAAGCTCAACAATTTTCTAAAAATTTCGATAACTCGTTTAGTTATCGACATATCGTGGGTTAAAGTTTTAAATTATCGACAACTTTGTTACCAATTTAATGTGGACTAGCGTGGTACAACTCAAAATAACCCCAACAAATTAAATAAAATATATCGATAACTTCTTTAGTTATCGGGATATCGGGGGCTGCAACCTTTTATATGTACAACTTTCAGCAATTTTACTTCTTATTTTTTACCACTCAAAAAAACTACACAAAAATTAAAAATTATTTAAAAAAAAACGCGCGACTATCTCGATAACTAAGCGAGTTATCGATATTATTATTTTGGGTTGTTCGAAAAATAAATTATGAAAATTAATCAAATGGCAAAAAAGTTATTGATTTTTTAAAATTTCAAAGCCAATATCTCGATAACTAAGCGTGTTACCGATAAATTTTATTTAATTTTTTCTGCTTATTTCGAGGTGCTCCAAAAAAAAGTTATCGAAATTAATAAAATGGCGAAAAAAGTTATTGATTTTTAAAAACTTCAACGTCCTATATCTCGATAACTAAGAGAGTTATCGATAACTTTTATTTTATTTTATTCGGCTTATTTTGGGGTGCTTGAAAAAAAAGTTATCGAAATGAGGGGCCTCGGAAACCGTACACTTGCCGTTCTGTATTTCACTTTACATTTGTTAACAATTTTTTCATAATGAAAAAACTCCAAAAAAAACAAAAATTGCCCAAAAAAGAAGAAATATAACGTAATTTTTCATATAAAATTTCTCATATAAATTTCGTCAAAATTGAACAAGAAATATCGCCGAAATTTATATGATAAATTTATTTGTTAGGCAACTTTTCTTGGGGCGATTATTCGTGCACCCCATATACAATTAATTACTTTCATATTTCGATTTACTATTTATTCTAATTTCGAAACAAACAAGTTCTAAAATTAAATATTCGAGATTCGTAAATAAAACGAGTTTAATTTAAACAACGAACTTTATAGATGTAGCCAAATTGATTTTTAAATCGTATTAATGTGAAATATTTCAAAAATACAAACATAATGCAGAAACCTTTACTTTATAAACAAAAATAATTTAACGCTTCTTTTTATTGCAAACTGTTTTTTTTTTCATAATTCACACATTTTTCATAACTTTCAACACTTTTGCTATTTTTAACTTTTATAGGGGAGGGTTAACAATTTAATTTTATCCCGCTGCACGAATATAAAACACAAAACAATTTCACACAAAATTTCACAACATTTATCTTGTATTTGTATTATTTTCTTTGTTATTTATTTTTTCTTTAATTACAACCACTTGTTTACTTTTGCGGTATTTTTTCAAAAAAGAAAACCAATAAATGCGGGTATTTTTTTCTTTTCATTAGCAACTTTTCTTTTGTTTGCTCACATGTTACAATTTTGTAAAATAAAAACAAGAGAGAATTTATTTTTACTTTTTTAAATTTAAAAAATTTTGATTGAACATATGTATTATTTTTAAAACTTTGTTAAATTTCCTTAAAGCAGAATGAAAGGCGCTCTTTTTAAATTTTCTTTTTTCTATTCATATTTCTTGGCATTACAAAATGCTCATCATCATTTATTTTTTTTATTATTCTTTCATCATCGCTTCACTTTAGTGCCTCCCTTACTCTCACTCGCACTCTCGCTCACTCACTCACTCACTTTATTAACAAATACCCAGCAGGAGAACGTACAAATAGCCAGCTAGCTGATGAGTAGAAGTCGTTGCTTCTTCTGTTGCTTAAAATTATAACAATAATAAACACTTAATTTCACTTATTAATGAATTATTTTTCTTCTTTCTCTGTCGTATACAAGTACAAGATTTTCTTCACTCAAGGCGCTAGAATTGTTGACTATATTCACACGTTAGGTACTGTATACAAGTAACACCGCGCACAACCGCCACGATCTACTCGTTAGGACGTCGCCGTCCAAACTAAACTTGCGGTACACAATGATTTCACGTCCAACAGGCGTTTCACATCATTCGGTCAACTTGTTCTTCAGTGCAAGCATTCGGCAAAGCAAATATGACGACAACAACGACGAAGGTGTCGGCGGTGGCGACTGTTGCTGCCGCAGCCAACGATGCTACTGCAGTGTGTTACAGTGCTTTTGTCGTTTTCGGCTTTCGTTAAGGTTCTTGTTATGTTTGTGACCCATATGTTGACAAAACAACATTTGCAGTTTATACACATGAGTGTATGTGTGTGTGTGTGTGTTTGGGTTTGTTTTGGTTTCTTGTTTATGTTTGCCTATATATCGGAGGGTTTGTTTTGATTTTGTTTTATTGTTTACACTTATGAGTACTATAAAAGAGAAAGAGAGCTGGTTTGCTGGGAGAGCATTATTTTACCAGAGACTATTTCAAATTAGAAACTTACAAAAAGCTTTTGCATTGCCTCATAAATTTCACCTCTAAAGTAACGATAGGTTGTTTTAAAAGAAAATTCACCATAGTTCGTGGTTATTGTTTATGAAATCTTGCACTTCTTTAAATTTTAACACGAAACAAATTTAAAGGTCATTCAGAGACTGACTGAGATTTTACTTCACATATAAAGTTATTAATCATACGTTCTGAAGGTTTGACATTTTCAGAAATATTCAATAATTCACTGATGTATCAGTAACACAACCCCCACAAGTATGCGTACCTGTGTATGAATTTAGCTTTCAATAAATTGAACGCGCAATTTCAGCAAAGTTAGTAAAATGTTAAATACCATACAAACTGGAGGCTAAAACTGTTCGTTAGCTCTAACTGTAGGATATCCTTTACTTTTATTGACTATTTTACAACCTCATGGGGTCAGATATCGTACACATATTAATTAAACAAAGAATTAAACAAATTTTAACATATTTCTCCAACTGGTTCTATCCTTCGCATTTTCTCGCCAGCTAGTAACACCTAGGATACGGAGGGATTCTTCGGCCAGGTCTTTCCAGCGGAGTCTTGGTCGTCCTTTTTTCCTGCTTCCATTGGGTACGTTATCGAAAACCTCTCGTGCTGGCTCATCTTCATCCATTCTGATAACATGGCCTAGCCAAGGCAATTGCCCTATTTTGATTCGCCGAGCTTTGTCCACGTCAACATATAAATGATATAGCTCTTGGTTCCAACGACGACGGTACTCGCCGTTTGCTTCAACATTACCTTATGTTTTACGGAGAATATTTCTCTCGAATACTCCCAGGTGTTTTTCATCCGCTTGCGATATGACCCAAGTTTCGGAGTCATATGTCAGGACAGGTAAAGTGAGAGTCTGGTATAGCTGGACTTTTGTCTGTCGAGATAGGGTTTTGTTCTTAAACTGCTTGCTGAGCGCAAAATATCATCTATTTGCAAGCACAATTCTCCTATCTATCTTCAGGCTGACGTTGTTGTCCTTGTTCACAGCGGATCCAAGGTAGACAAATTCATCTACCACTTCAAAATTAAAACGGTTGTCGATGTTTAAGTGCGGAACAAGCCCAGATAGAGGTTTGTCCGATCGTTGACACCATCAATTTTGTCTTGCCCTCATTAACAGCAAGACCCACCTTCGCTGATTCCTTTTCGAATCTTAAAAATACTGCAGTAACCTCTCGAAAATGTCGGCCAATGATGTCTATGTCGTCTGTATACGCCAGCAATACATGGCTTTTCGTGTTGATGGTCTTGTTTGTATTTAAGGCAGCTTTTCTCATTATTATCTCCATTAAGATGTTGAAGAAGATTGCACGAAAGAGTGTCGCCTTCTCTCAGTCCTCGCTTGGTGCAGAATGGTTCAGTGAGGTCTTTCTCCACCTTCACTGGTGGATTTTGTGGTGGTCAGCGTCATTTTACAGAGGCGAATCAGTCTGCCGGAATCTCAAGTTCAGACATAGCTTCGTACAATTTTCCTCGTATGGGGTTACCGAAAGCAGCTTTGTAATCAACTAGAAGATGGTATGTATCGATTTGCTTTTCGTGCGTCTTTTCCAGAATTTAGCGTGAATACTTGGTCACGTGTGGACTTGCCTGGTCTAAAACCACACTGATAAGGTTCAATCAACAACAATTTTCAAGAATTGGCTTTAGTCTTTCACAAAATATGCTCGACAAGACCTTATATGCGATGGATAAAAGACTGATGCCAAGATAGTTTAATATACACACACGGATCACCCTTTTTGAATACAGAACATAATACACTGAGACTCAAATCATCAGGTATAGATTTCCCCAACTATATACTGGAAATAAGTTGGTGCATGAGGGCTGAAAGTCCTTTGCCATCCACACCAGCGGCTTTATTATTCTTCAACCAGGAGATTGCCGTTCTAATCTCGCCTTGGTTGGGGGGGGGGGTGAAATCTACACTGTCTTCCACAATCATTACCTCCTGATCTTAAGTGGAAGAATCTGAGTGGAATGGTGCTGAAAAGTGGTCTCCCCACATTTTAAGCACACACTGCTCAATTGTCAGCAGATTTCCATTCTCTTCCTTGCAGTGCCCTCCCATTATTCGTCCCGTAATTCGATATTCTCTGGCCGTCGGTGGTGCAATGGGTAGTGTGTGCGCCTCTTATACATGAGATCCTGGGTTCGATCCCTGCTCTGACCACCTTAAATTTCTTTCGACGGCGGTCACCTCGCATAGTGACGGCGACACTACCGAGTATTTAGCCATGAAAATGCTTCTCAACAATACCGTTCGGAACCGGTGTAAAATTGTAGGTCCCAATCAGTGAGTATAAAACTAGATGGCGCACAGCTCACTGATTGTGAGAAGCTCTCCCCGATTCCTTCATGGGATGTAATGGGAACCATTTATTTATTTATTAATTCGATATTCTTAACCTCTGGAAAAGTTTTCGGGAATCATTGTTCACCCTGCACATTTCGATCATTTCACTCTCTCTCTGCTCCTATTTGTTCACCTAAATAGTTGATTTTCCTCTCTTCTCAGCCTCTTGTACCGCTCATTCGCAGCACGCATTGTAACTGACTGTTTCGTTACCATACGTGCAGCATCTTTTTTTATCAGTTGCAATGCGGCAGTCTTCGTCATACCATGGTTTTACGGTTTTTGATTGCCAAGTTCAGTCCTTGCATCGGTTGCCAAAGAATGGGATACGTACTTCCACTGCGCTTCTGAGTCCTCAGGAGGGGGATTATTCTGCCCTAGCAGGATAGTGAGCTTTTGTTGATAGGACTTTGATATCTCCGGAATTTGCAACTTGTCAATATCTAGCTTTTCCCGTGGGATAGGATACATCCCACCAGACATGGTGAAATCGACCGAAAAACAAAATAAAATGCAGGGTAGCTAAGGAAGGTTAAAATATTAAGAAACTTAAATAACTTTTTTCTTATTCATACACGCTAAAAAGTCAATCTTTTGTTGTTGTTTGGATGCAAACATAACATGTTTGACTGCTATACTTGTGCCCAAACACATAGTGTTTGCTATTCAATATGATATGTTTGAGATACAATGATTAATAGGCTATAATATATTTTTTTTTGAGACCTAAATGTAGCTTTGTTTGTTGAAAACCACTAATCGCAAAAACGAGACAGAAACTAAAAGTCAGCAAATCTTCAATTCATAAAGACAATGCTTGCAAACATGCACATGTTACCTGCAATATGTTGCTGGGGCCGTTATTATTCAACGTGTAGAAATTATTTTGCCTCCTAGCAGCCACCTGCAACTCGCTTAACACGTACCGGTAATTTAATCATCCTGAATGGCGAAGCGTACATCCATAGGTCACTGGTTCAGATGCGGTTCGATGGACCATAAACAATTTTCTACCGCTGATTGGTGGAATTTCAGTTGTGGGGACTAAATTCAGTCGTGACAACATCAATTCGGTTGCGACAACATCAATTCGGTGACAACAGCAGAATTTACGGTTGCTACAACCTCTTTTCAAGCAATTAGTTCTCTGAGTACAATTGTAAATTCTTTTTCGGTTGTCCCAATAGAATTCATGAGTAATTCGGTTAAAGCAACTGAATTACTGCCAAATTCGGTCGTTCCAACCGACCTAATTGATACAAAATTCGAAAGTATCAACCGAATTGATGACAAATTCGCTTGATGCACTTGAATTTGTGCCTCATTCGGTTGCTGTCACCGAATGTGGTACCAATTTCGATTGCTGCATCCGAATAAATTTCAAATTCAGTCGTTGCAACCGTCTTAAGGCTTAAGTTGATTATGGCGACAGAATTGGTACCAAATTCGATATTTTCTACCAAATTGATGACAAATTCGCTTGTTGCACCTGAATATCAGATTTTTCACAGATGGATCAAAGTTAGACGAGCAAGTAGGCTATGGGGTCCATTCACCGGACCTGAATGTAAATATCTCCTTCAAGCTGCCTGATCACTGTAGTGTATTTCAGGCGGAAATTACCGCCATACTGGAGGTTGTTGAACTACTGAAAAGTAGTGTCACAACCCTCCGGAGAATATGTATCTACACAGACAGCCAGGCCGCCATTAAATCCCTGGAAGCGATGTTTTCTACGTCCCTGACGGTGAAAGTATGCCACTCATCACTTAGGGTGATGGCAGAGAATTTTGACATCAGGCTCATCTGGGTACCGGGACACAGCGACATTCCAGGCAATTGCGCAGAGGAAGCATTAGCTAGACAGGGTACTACGACACAGGTTCCGGCAAAAGAAGGTGTTAGTATGTCAATCTCTACCTGCCGTTTGCTGGTCAGGCATTGGACCGATAATATGGTCAAGGACAAGTGGAGACTTACTTCAATTTGCAAACAAGCCAGGGTCCTCTGGCCACAGGTTGACAGAAAGAGGACTAGGCAACTACTTAACTTGCCGAGAGGCAGGTTATCCACAATGATAGGATACATTGTCTTGTAGGAAAACACGCCCTAAGATTGGGACATAGAAAATCCACTCTCTGTAGATGCTGCATGGAAGAGGACGAGCAAACGACGAAATACGGTCTCTTGGATTGCCCTGCTCTGACAGGACTGAAAAGTATGATATTCAAAACACATTTAGTTAGCACCGTAGCCGTACAGGAGATTCCTGTAGGTCTTATAGACAAATTCATTGAAAGGGCAAATTGGCTAGACGACTAGTCAATAGTTGCTATAGAGGAAACTGCGGGTATCACAATGGACTTCTTTAGCCTAAGTGTGCTTGACAGCGTGGTGTCTTGCAGCCTATTCAACCAACCAACTTGAATTGATCTCACATTTGGTTGCTGGAACCGAATTTGGTACCAATTTCGGTTGTTGCATCCGAATTAGTTTCAGATTCTGTTGTTGCAACCGAAATTATAGACAATTTTTTTCACATTACGAAAATTATTACGAGGGTTTGACTGTTGAGAACTGCTGAGAACAAAAAAGTGTCGAAAAAAGGTAGCAGATCTTCAATTCATGAAAACAAAACAATGCTTGCAAACACATACATATATATTTATAAGCTTGTACAGTTTTGAAAAACTATCTATTGATGGCTATCATCAGCTACCAAGATCTCTTTATTTGTTTAACAGGACAGAAAATGTCCTGTTAATAATATTAATAATATGGAATAATATTTTTGTCCGTGTGACTGATGAGAAAGGTACCTTGCAAGTGCATATATAATTGAATGCATACATTGGTTACATAAAGCAATATTATTTTTAGATGTCTTACAAAATCACTTCTCTACTTCGCTGAAGAACATTTTCCTCATCACTCTTGTGCATATTTTCTTCGTCTTTTATAAAATTTACAGAAATTATTAAGTCTTATAATACACTAACACTTCCTTGATATTCAATGTCTTTTTAAAGTTTATGGTTTTTTCAAAATCTCCCTTAACGTTTAGTTACTTCCTTTCCTTTCCATTTCGTTTACCTGCTCCTTGGAAGAGAATGAAGTTAATAAAAAAATATATAAACAGGAAACGGAAATTTATAATACAGCAAATACCAACAATGCTGAAAATGAGCAGTTTAAAAGGGATATTTATGACTTCCGATTGTATGGGTTTCAAAATTACCTTGATTGCCTAAAGAGAGAAGGAAGTGAAAACGTTCACCAAGAAGAGTCAGATTATAAAAAAAGCTTTTAGTCAAGTGGTGAAATACATGTACATAGCTTTTTCTTATAAACATAACAAATGTTTATAAACATTTAAAATCTCTATAAACATGTATGTATATTCAACGGCGCGTAAAGCACTTGCCATGTAAATAAACCTAAAGCTTTTGAACAGGTAAAGTCGCTGGGTAATTCGTTAGTCTTCAAGAGAAACACGTGTTGAATGTTTTGTAAACAAAGTCAATTGATTTTGCCGGTACACAAATTGTGACGTATACGTTCTCTATACATAATATAAATATATATTGATCATACGTCCTAATGGAAATATTATTACAATTAATCATACGACTTGGTTGAGTAAGGTAGAAATTACAGTCACACTTACTCCCATACATACATAAGTCCCTTGCGAACCTATAAGTGATGTGAAAAAAAGGTTCTAAGACCATTCAGCTTAACCCATATGTACATACATGTGTTAGATCCAACATAAAGGATTATCCTAGATATTGTTTCCTACTCACACAAAAGCCCGGCCAGTACCATTATAGATGGTCGACGCTCTCGGTCTTCTCTTTATACCCACACCTTCTGCAGTAATCGCGGGCTGAGATTCCAAGACTTATTAAGAAGTGTCCACTGATCAGAACTACTAAAAAACTGATTCCCTATTACATCCCATGATGATTCGGGACAGCTTTTCACAACCAGTGAGCTGTGTGCTTTCTAGTTGTACACTCACTGATTGGTACCTAGAGTTTTACACCGGTTCCGAACGGTATTTTGAGAAGCTTTCTTCAAGGCTAAATACTCGATAGTGTCGCCGTCACTAAGCGAGGTGACCGTCGACGAAAGGATTTTAAGCTGGTCGAGAGCAGGGGTCGAACCCACATTCTCATGTACAAGAGCTGCGCACATTAACCATTGCACCACCGACTGCCACACACAACTGCTAGAGTAGAGGCAACTACTAGAATAGAGATATCCTTTCTACGGCTGGATATAAATTTTAAAGTAGGATTCAGGTCATATCTGGGCCATACTTGCCTGGTGAATTTGCAGTTTGTGCCTATAGACCATCTGTCATTCCCATATCTGAAAGCTTTCATTTTATGAATGCGCTGCTTGTAAAAGAAATGGTTTCCCATTACATCCCAAGAAGGGACTGAGGAGAGCTTTTAACAACCAGTGGGCTGTATGCTTTCTAGCTTTTAACACTCACTGATTGGGGCCAACAGTTTTACTCCGGTTTCGAACGGTATTGTGAGAAGCTTTTTCATGGCTAAATGATAGTATCGCCGTCACTAAGCGAGGTTACCGCCGTCGAAAGAAATGTAGGGTGGTCAGAGCAAGGATCGAACCCACATACAAGAGCCGCGCACAGTAACTATTGCACTACCGACGACCACGTATCCACATGCTCCATATCTAGTAGTACCTAATCTCGGCAGCTCATCCGCTCTTTGGTTCCGTGGAATGTTCCTATGCCTCCACACCCATATAAGTTATGGGCAGTTCTTGGAGTCAGGAATACAGATTGCAGAGATTTTATAGCTGTCTGACAGCATGCTGTGATGATGGTACATCCCAGTCAGACGGCAACTTATTCGATTGCCATAACTCGTAGCCTAAGTTCTGAACCCACAGTTTTACAATGGATACCAAAAGAAACTTTAGCATCTACTTTGGGGCCATCAGTGTAGAAGTTTAAATTCGTTATATTACCTGGTATGTTGCAGTCATGCCTGTCAGGACTGTGAGTAAAGAATTTTCTCTCAAAGTCAGAAGTGGATGTTATTTAGGCCACTCCTATTGTGGTTTCCCGCAGATCCTTTAAAATCGTCGAGTGTCCATGTAGGCTGGTGATCGAGCACGAAATATGTCTTAGGCGGATGGCTGACGTTGCAGCCGTTTGTCTGTCTAGCAAGTCTAGTGGTAACAGTTGACTGATAACCCTCAAACTCTAGGTGGGGTTGGGAGAAGGGCACCTATAATACCCACCATTGTCATACTCTGGCTTTTTGTCAACAGACTTAGGTAAGTGAATTTGTCCAGACCTGTCACCAAATGACAGAGCCGTAGAGTCGGACGGACAACAGCTGTGTATATCTAGTAATCTATTTCGTTAATCGTCATTCGACGGCTCTTTTATATAAATATAGGGCTGCTGTGGCTCTACTCGTCCTGTCCATAGTATTTGGCTTACAACTATGCTTTCTATCGATAATCACACCTAGATATCTTACATTAATTAGCCTTAAGGCAAATTTTTCTACTAGAGTACATCTCTGCATGTGGAAATATATTTGTCCCTGTACTGCAATTGGCAGGTCGTCAGCATATGCTACGGCTGTGTAACCTGATACCTCCATAAACACACCACTTACTTACTTACTTAAGGTGGTTTTACACGACATGTATTTTACATATCGCATGTCACTTTTTTGCCCCGTCTGTTTCTCGTATGAGTGTCAAAATTATTTAAAAAAAAACTCGGCTCTTAATTTGTTGTGTTTAAACGTTCACGTGTAAACCATATGGCATAACCTCTGCTTGTCATTAACAGCTGATGTTGCCATGTCACAAAACATAATTTTATAAATTTTGTGAAATGGTTTCAAAAAGAACAACTATAATTACAGCGTGCAGAGTTCTTATTTAACTTTAACACTCCTTGAAATAGTTCTCCTTCCACAAACGCTTTGTTGTTTATCAAAAAACGGTTTTACATATAAAAATAGAACACGCCCTATTTCAAAAATTGCCATATGTATTGCATGATGCATTGTTCATATGGCATGCTTGACAGCGTTCACACAACGTGCATACATTTTTCATCTGCAAAAGTGACATGCGGTATGTAAAATACATGCCGTGTAAAAGCACCTTAACCCCGAAGGGTCAGGAATCTTACAAAATGAAGGTAACATATTTCGCCAACCAGTTCGATCTTCTCCCTTATCAAATGCTGCAAAATGCTGAAGAAGTAGATATAAAGTTTCTCTATTCACATTTCTAGCTAAAGTCATGTGACTCAGGAACGAGGCTATGCGACTTTGCGTAAGTAGTCGATAGATCAGACGTTTTCGTAGTATTGACCCTGCTGCCATATGGACAGCTGAGAAGTACTTATGGTCAGGCGCAGATATGAGTCAATCATCAATTTCAATGTGTTCAGAAGGAAAGATGAGAGACTGATTGGTCTCAAGTCTTTTGGACTCATATGTGACGATAATAATAATTCTCGACAGAAAAGTGTCTTGGAAACCGAATGTGGGGAGAGGGTGAGGAAGGCGTCTGTTGCTCTTTACTGCTGTAAAGGGGCGATAGGAAAGCGCTGGGCACTGTCTCCTAAGATCACCATGTGGATTTATACGGCAATAGTCAGACCAATACTTCTCTATGGCATCGTAGTTTCGTGGACGTCCCTCCAAAAGAAATATATTCTGAATTCCTTGATGAAAATTCAAAGATCAGCACTGATTAGCGTTAGTGGGGCAATGGGCACGACGCACAGTGGCCAATTTGGCTTCGCTAGCGGCATTTTATTCATAGCTTCCAAAGTAAAGAAGATATCTTCAAAAATTTTTTTTTCTCAATTCAGAAAAAAATCAAACAATTTTTGGAAAAAAAATTAAATTTTTTTTTTTTTTAATTTTTAATTTATTTTTTAATTTTTTATTTTTAATTTTTTTTAATTTTTTATTTTGTTTTTAATTCAATAAACATTTTTTACCATATATTCATATATAAAATAAGAAAAAAATTGTCAACTCAAAGAGAAACCATATTATAAAAGAAATATTAATCAGATTCTTCAGTATCAGATTCAGAGAAATCATCTTCAAAATGATGCATTATAAGCAAGCAAAAAGTACAATAAATTGAAGGCTCGCAGGTACTCGCAGTTCATTTTGGACATTTTGGACACACAATGGTTTACACATATAGGAAAATTTAAAATTACACTGAATGCAGGTGAATTTTGTAAGTTCTACTCCACGAAAGACAGGTGTACGTTACAATGGGCGAGTTGCTAATACACTTAAACACGATTACGTTTTATAAATAACATAAGTATACACAGATCACAACCACAGTTTTTTTATATAATACATACCTTGGCGAAACGCAAAGCAAAACGATGATCAAAAAGGCGGAAATATTTTGCACAACACTTGCAGAAACATTTGCTGACTTTGACAGGTCACAGCTGTTCATCAGCTGTAAGCTGAGCTTTTAAAAATCGATACAAATCTAGTGAATGTATTTGTTATCGATTGTTAAAACAAAATTAACGGTTTTTCAAATTTGAAAATTTCAATTAAATGCCGCTAGCGAAGCCAAATTGGCCACTGTGCGACGTCAGGTACTGCACTCAGTGCTATCCTGAACATCTGTACTCCTGATATCATGGCCGAATCGGCAGCCGCCGCTACATCCCTGGTGAGAATTAGAGATTGTGGCGTTTTGATATCGGGGCATTCCGGACACGCTGAATTACTACACCGGATCAACTCTATTCCCGTAAAAACGGACTACTGTATCCCCTACCTTCCACCAGCGATAAATCTAAGGACTTCTATTCCGAACAGGAATACCTGGGAAAAATTACTGGAAGGGGATACCAGTAGTATAAGATTTTTCACGGATGGATCAAAGTTGGACGAGCATGTAGGATATGGGGTCCATTCACCGGACCTAAACGTAAATATCTCCTTCAAGCTGCCTGATCACTGTAGTGTATTTCAGGCGGAAGTTACCGCCATACTGGAGGTTGCTGAACTACTGAAAAGTTGTGTCACAACCCTCCGGAAAATATGTATCTACACGGACAGCCAGGCTGCCAGAAAATCCCTGGAAGCCATGTTTGCTACGTCCCTGACGGTGAAAGAATGCCACTCATCACTTAGGGTGATGGCAGAGTATTTTGACATCAGGCTCATCTGGGTACCGGGACACAGCGACATTCCAGGCAATTGCGTAGCGGAAGCGTTAGCTAGACAGGGCACTACGGCGCAGGTTCTTCCGGCAAAAGAAGGTGTTAGTATCCCAATCTCTACCTGCCGTTTGCAGATCAAGCAGTGGGCCGAAAATATGTCCAAGGACGAGTGCAGACTTACTTCAGCTTGCAAACAATCCAGGATCCTCTGGCCACAAGTGGACAGGAAGAGGACTAGGCAACTACTTAATTTGCCGTGAGGCAGATTATCCACAATAATAGGAACACTTACGGGACATTGGCTTGCAGGAAGACACGTCCTTAGATTGGGACATAGAAAGTCCACTGTCTGTAGATGCTGCATGGAAGATGACGAGGAAACGACGAAACACCTTCTCTTGGATTGCCCTGCTCTGGCAGGACTGAGAAGTAGGATATTCAAAACACATTTAGTTAGCACCGTAGCCCTACAGGATATTTCTGTAGGTATTATAGACAAATTTATTGAAAGGGCAAATTGGCTAGACGACTAGTCAATAGTTGCTAGGGAGGAAACTGCAGGTATTACAGTGGGCTTCTTTAGCCTAAGTGTGCTAGACAGCGTGCTGCCTTGCAGCCTTCTCAACCACCCAACCAATATGTGACAATTTCTTCGCTTACGGAATGGGTTCTCTCCATCTAACATAAATGTAGGATTGCTTAAGGCACCGCCAATAAAATATGGGGAGCCAGGGAATCAAAATATGTAGTCCAATTTGTAGCTGCACATACCGTAAGGGCCAGGTGATTTGTAGAATGTAAAACTTACTATTTTATTAGTCACGATATTTCACGCTGCGTGCGAGATGTCTATCAATTCAGCATTTGATGTCGTTCAACGCACGATTTATGTTTTCCGATATAGTGTAGAGATGGGAGTCGTCAAAAATGATTTGCTCATTCAAGAAATTCAATACGCGTTTTCGATGCCATCGAAAAAATGTTTCCAAGTCCTCCTGCTTGAAAATCTTAACTCTTTCTTATATTTTTATTTGTATACATTCCATTCTCGATATCCTTATTAAACAGCTTTCTAAAAGGCTTTCTCAAGATATGCAGATCCTTGTTCCACCACAAAGGTTTCTTTGTGCCTCTGTAGGAAGTTTAGAGAACTCAGTTAAGAAATTAGAAATAAAACGGACTGATTTAATTTTCATTTACAAATTTTTATTCACTTCTTTATTGTTTTGTTTTCCTGATCAATCGGTATATAACTTACTTCGCTACTGTATTATATGTTATCTCCAGTATTGTATATATCTCACTTGTATAAATTGCTTATATCATTTTTTAACTTTATTTTTGATAAATCGCCTGGTGGTTTTATATATATTTTTACATTTATTGAAAAAAAACACAAAACTGTATAAATGTATAATGTTGTAAAATATTACTTTTTATGGTATTAAGTTTGACAAAAGAGTAAAGAAACAAAATTCCTTTTCCACGATTTTACAACTTTACAATTTTGAAGCCAATATATATTTGCCTGATCATAGATAATTTTGAAACCAATAGATATTTGCTTGTCAATGAGTTCTCCGAAATAAAAAAATCTATAAACTGTTAACGAAATCAGTCTGAATTCAAATAAAAATCAATCGATTTCTTATCGAAATCAGTGGATTTCTTATAAAAACATACAGATTCCACTTTGAAATTATCAGCCCTGTCATGGCGAAATGAATTCGGAAAATGCGATTTCGTAACGTTTTGCTTTTGCTTCTATGACTTTCGTACGTTTTGGGAAAAACCGAAAAAAAGCTGAATACATTCTTTTCGAACGAACATCTGGCAGCTCCATGAGAAAAGAATCGACAAAACAGAAACAAGGAAAACAAAATAAGGGACCACGAAGAAATTTGTTAGAAACTAAAATAAAAAAGTGACATTAGACGAATTTGAACAATTAAATTACTTCAAGTGCTGTAATAAACATAAAAAGGAGTATGCCAGTAGTGCGATTCACTATGCTTTTTTAACCACAACTGTTTCGTTTAAAAATAGGTTTGTTCCAGAACGTGATAATTAGCACTAATTATCACTATTTTTTGCTGGAAAGTGTTCGATAACTCCCAGCAGCCAGCAACGAGAGAGCCAGAGAGTGAATATTTTGACAGTTCAATGATGGAGAAGTTGAGGGTTTGTGCTGGGAAAATTTTTGCCAGCACGAATTAGCAAGCCAAACATAACAGCTGTTTTAAGTAAACAAACAAAATTAGGACGTAAAAAGAATATAAAATAATAAATTTATCATTGGAATTATAGTTTTTAAGAGAAAATGTGATTTTTGAATGTTTTGTTATAAATCTTTAAGTATTTCTGTTGAAAAAGAAAACAGTTTTGGTGATTTGTAATGTTTTGTTCGAATTGCGTTTGTTGGTTCTTCCAATGTTTACATTGCATATCAGCTGTTTACATACAAAGTTCTTATTTCTTGCTAGTTTTTGCTGGATGTCGTTCGCGTACTTTTTGTGCTATTTTTTATTGAGAGAGTAAAATCATTCTTACTCTCCAGATAGTTTTTGCTTGCTATTTTTTGCTGGAAAAGTTCTCGAACAAACCTAATGTTAACCACAAAATTAACCATTTTGCTATTCACTGACATTTTAAACGATATCTGCTGACGTTTAAAGTCAGCTGTTAGCTGTGTTTAGCAAGACAAATTGTGGTTTATTAGCACCAGCATTTTTGGTGGGGTTTAATCCGTTTAGAAAAGTGTTTATCGTTGTACACAATCGTTGAATATAATGGATTTGGAGTATTTAGCCTCCGAGTTATTTATCATAAAGACAACCATTTGACTTAGCTGCTCGGCAGACGCGCGGCTTCTTTTGGCAGAAGTACTAGCCATTCTATTTTAATATCTACAAGCGTTTACTAAATTAATATAATATTAAAAATGTATAATGTTTTACTTACTTTGCACAAAACTATTTAAAATTTACACATCACAAGGTTTTTGTTTATTCTTTGTTATTTTCTCCTATTTTGACATTTCACTTGGCAGAGTTGCCACGTAATATCAATTTGAATACCGAAAAATATAAAACTATTTACCATGGTTAAAAGTAAGTTAGTGAGTCATATAGTGGTTAGTGCAAACATAAGAATGTGTGGTTAAAGTTAACATCTGCTAAAGTGTTAAAAGTTAGTGAATCGCACTACAGGAGTTATAATAGTATCAGTTATCGAGCACAAAAGAAGTCAGTATTTTGTCCAAAAATTTAACCGGCGAAGTTAAAGAGACGCATCAACATACATATGTGGCAATGTTGTACAAAATCGTACGTGGCAACACAGAAGTATGACAACTTTTTGCGTTTCGCGCATATTCCTTGGTAAATCTTTTAAAAAAAAATTTATTAAAGAAAAGGTTTTGGAAAATTATATTTTTAAAATTACTATTAAACTAGACAAAATTCTTTAATCAATAAAAATATATTAAGCAGTGTTTTTAGTGTTTTCTATTTACATTTGTCAATTTCACTGCAGTTTTACCAACTGTTTTGAATACGCAATATTGTTGCGTTTTTGATTTTCTGTAGAAGGAAAAAACGAAATTGATTTCACTTTCGAACGAAATTGCGCTCGGTGACATGGCTGTATACGTATATCCAATAACCTAATTGATTTGGACAAATGAAATAGTATTATTGCAAAAATACATACAATTTCGATAAGGAATTCTAAGAAATAGGAACGGTATTAAGATGAAAATAAAAACAGTTAAATTAAACAATGAACAATCATAGACATCAAAAAAAATTATCATCAAAATCAACAGATTTCTTATACAACACATTTCCTATAAACATCTGCAGATTCCTAATTAAAATCTTATCTCCAGAGTTTGGATAAGATATACTACTATTAATTTTTATCAAAATAAATCGATTTATCTACTTCCAATTTTGATAAGGAATATAAGTTCATATATACTAGACCGGATCGGCGTCCATATAAAAAAAATCACCTCGACACAATTTCCTTTTTTTTCTTTCCAAGCCCGTGAAAAACAGCCAAAATCGGTTTTTTATTGTATTTTTTTGTTTAATTGTGTCAAACTAAATCGGTTTTATCAAAAAAAATCGATTTATCTACTTCTGTGGTGCAATGGTTAGTGTGCGCGGCTCTTGTACATTAGATCCTGGGTTCGAAACCTGCTCTGACCACCTTCAAAAAAATTTCTTTACATAGCCATGTAAAAGCTTCTCAAAATACCGTTCGGAATCGGTGTAAAACTGTAGGTCCCAATCAGTGAGTGAAAACTGGAAAGCGCACAGCTCAGTGATTGTGAGAAGTTCTCCCCGGTCCCTTCATGGGATGTAATGGGAAACCATTTATTTTTTTTTAGAGCGAAAGTCGTACGAAACCAGAGGCAGAGAAAGCTAGATATCCGATAGCTGTAATTACCAGAGGTAACCACAGCAAGTGTCGCATAGCAAATGATGAAAAGAACGCTGCACGTATGGCAATGCTTCAGTCAATTGCAACGCGAGCTGTATAGGAGAAAAATAAAGGATGTAAACCGTCTCTTTAGGCGCAAGAAGTGGCAATGGAGAAAGCGCGAGAGTGGAAAATTGGGACATACAGAACGAAGAATGAAGCCCGAAAATTGTATCAAAAAGTCAAAAACTGAACTCATGAGCATAGTTCAAGGTCCCCCATCTGTAAATACAAGTACGGAAATCTCACCACAGATCTACAGAGCATGTTGGGAATATGTAGAGATCATTTCTTCGCCCTACTGGTACCTGAGATATCCGATAACGATGAGACAATCGATCACAATTTGGACGACAACGTCGAATACCCCCTCCTAACCAAGATGAGGTCAGAACAGCTATTGAACAAAAAAGCCGCAGGAGCTGATGGATTACCGGCGGTGCTGTTTAAGGCTATCGGCGATGAGCTGATAAGGTGCATGCATCAGCTCATTAGCAAAATTTGGTTAGATGAATGCATGCCCGGCGATTGGAGTCTCAATGCACTATGCCCCATATTTAAAAAATGTGACCTGAGTCTCTGTGCCAACTACCGTGGAGTAAGTCTATTATCCATAACATATGTATAAGGTTCCATCAAGTATAGACTAAAACCAATTATCGCTGGCCAGATTGGACCATACCAGTGTCGCTTTAGGCATGGAAATCGACAACTGACCAGATTTTCACGCTACGCCAAATCCTCGAGAAGACCCACGAAAAACAAATCGACACCTATCATCTATTTGTCGATTATAATATGGTCTTCGATAGCCCGATACGGAAGAAGCAATGTCTGAGCTTGGAATTCCTGCAAAACTCATACACCTTTGCATGATGACCTTAGCGAACACCAAATTAGCAGTAAAAGTTCGTAAGGATCTTTCCCAATATTTTGAAACTACGCGAGGCCTCAGACAGGGCGGCACCCTATCGTGCGATCTCTGTAACATCTTAATGGAGATCATTATTAGAAAAGCTGCTGTCAACATGAATAAAACCATCAGCAGCAAAAGTTACATGCTGCTCCCGTATGCTGATGATATAAATATCGTTGGGAGCACAATACGAGAAGTTACTTCGGTGTTTTCGAGAATTGAGGAGTCAGCAAAAGTGGGTCTGAAAGTAAAAAATTAGTGGTTTCAACGAGCAGGGCCTCCAAGCGATTATACCAAAGCGTGAACGTTGATAACCGTTATAATTTTGAGGTGGTAGACGAATTTATATTCCTCGAACCTTCTTCCGTAAACAAAAACAACGTCAGCCTTGAGATCAAGCGGAGAATTGTGCTTGCGAATCGATGTTAGTTTGGGCTAAGCATATACTTTAAAGATAAAGCCCCCTCTCGAGTAACAAAAGTCAAGCTATACCAGACTCTCATACAACCTGACTTGGTTTATGGCGCAGAATCCTGGGTCTTATCGCAAGCAGACGTAACATCTCTAGGAGTCTTCGAGAGGAAAATACTGCGGAAAATGTATGGCCCTATAGTGCACAACGGCGAGTATCGGCGACGCATGAACCATGAGCTATATACCGACATTGACATAGTTAAGCGGCTCAAAATAACGCGATTGCGCTGGCTAGGCCATGTCAGGGGAATGGATGAAGACGGACCAGCACGAAGGGTTTTCGAAACCGACTCAAGGGAGGACGGAAAATATTAGGACCAAGACTCCGCTGGAAGGATCAGGTTGACGAATCCCTGCGTACACTTGGTATTACCAACTGGAGAGATAAGGCTAAAGATCAAACTGGTCGGGGAAATACGTTATCGTCGTTTTGTAAGGTCCTTGAACCCCCGGGGTTGTTCGAGACCGTATAAGTTGAGCAAATACAGGGCGATGGCATCTATCGCCACCTCCTACCCAAAGCGAAGTTTGAACTGCAATTTCCCGGATTAAGATCAACAAAGCCGCTGGTGCTAATGGATTACCAGCTGAGCTATTTAAGGCTGGCGGCCATGAGTTGGAAAGGTGCATGCATCAGCTCATATGCAAAAGCTGGCTAGAAGAAGGCATGCCCGTCGATTGGAGACTTAGTATACTGTCTTGTTTTAAAAAAAGACTACCCGAGTATATGTATGTACAAACTATTGTGGAATAATCATTTTAAGCATCGCATATAAGGTCCTCTCGAGCGTAATGTGCAAAAGACTAACGTCGATTCTTGCAGACCTGCTCGGACTGATCAGTGTGGCTTTAGTCCTGGAAAGTCAACTATCGACCAGATATTCACATTACGACAAATCCTGGAGAAAATCCTGGAGAAAATCCACGAAAAACAAATCGACACCTACCCCATCTTTGCAGATTATAAGACTGCCTTCGATAGCCCGATACAGGAAAAACTATACGAAGCTATGTCGGAGCTTGGCATTCCTGCTAAGCTGACCCGCCTTTGTAGAATGACACGAAACCCTCAGTAAAGATTGGTAAAATTTTCACCGAATCATTTAGTATGGGGCGGGGCCTCAGGCAGGGCGTCACCCTATCATGCGATCTCTTCAACATATTAATTGAGATCATCGTGAGAAAAGCTTGCAGTCAACACGAATAATACTATCAGCGGCAAAAGACACCTGCTGCTCGCGTATGCTGATGATTTATACATCATTGGGCGAAATCTGTGAGAAATTAATGTAGTATTTCCGAGAATTGAAGAGGAATCAGCAAAAGTGGGTTTGGCAGTAAGCGAGGACAAGAGAAAATTAATGGTTTCGAGAAGCAGTATATGCACCCGATTGGATGAAAGGGTAAACGTTAATAACCGATTTAATTTCGAGGTAGTGGACGAGTTTATTTAACTCGGATCTGCCGTGAATACGAGTATTAGCAATAACGACAGCCTAGAAATCAAACGGAGAATTGTGCTTGCAAACAGGTGTTATTTAGAGCTGAACTTCGGTGATAAGACCAACTCTCGAGAAACGAAGTTCCAACTATATCAGACTCTAATACAAGATATCTTGCTTTATGAAGCAGAATCCTGTTGTCATATTGCATGCTGATGAAACAACACTGGGTCCTAAAATAGAAAACGGCGAATATCGACGACGGATCCCTGTATCCTGTATCCCGACATCGACGTAGTTATGCGTATCAAAATAGCACGTTTACGCTGGCTGGGACATGTCAGTAGAATGGATCAGATTGAATCGGTGCTTAGTGTATTCGAAGACGTACTCAAAGGACATCGAAAGACCAGTAGTGCGATTCACTAAATATTAACCAAGCGAT
The DNA here is from genome assembly GCA_963931995.1 of Phaonia tiefii. Lineage (NCBI taxonomy): Eukaryota > Metazoa > Arthropoda > Insecta > Diptera > Muscidae > Phaonia > Phaonia tiefii. Next base: position 262,793,494 of record OZ008369.1, on the reverse strand, counting down.
AATCGCAAGGTTAAATAAATAAATAAATGGTTTCCCATTACATCCCATGAAGGGACTGGGGAGAACTTCTCACAATCACTGAGCTGTGCGCTTTCCAGTTTTCACTCACTGATTGGGACCTACAGTTTTACACCGATTCCGAACGGTAATTTAAGAAGCTTTTTCATGGCTTGATACTCGATAGTGTCGCCGCCACTATGCGAGGTGACCGTCGCCGAAAGAAAATTTGAAGGTGGTCAGAGCCGGGTTCGAACCCAGGATCTCATGTACAAGAGCCGCGCACACTAACCATTGCACCACCGACGGCCGCAAGGTTACTTACAGTTTTTTGTCGCTTGCTGTAGCGAATGTATTATTCACTAACTCATTCCTAACGATAGTAAACAGCTGACATTTTGTGTGTATGACCTTTTGACTGAAATGCAAACATTTTTTTGTTTTGGAAGCGAAATAACAACACACATTCATTGGTTTTTGTAAATTAACACGTTTAAAATTTTATTTTATTGAAATTTTCGCTGAAGAATTGGCTGAACTTTGGAACGGTAAGACCTCTGGGCTTCGTTTAGGGCATTCTTAGGGCTATATTTTAAGAGAAAAAGACATACTCGTAAGTTACCTGCCATCTGGCTGATAAAATTGAGGTTATGTGCACGTTCTTCTGTATTTTTTCCAATTTTTTTGATGTGTTAACATCTATAGGCGGGTAGGGACTTAACTCACAAAGTAAATACATCTAAATACAGTTTGTCCGACTGCGATCATACAGTTTGTCCAACTGCGATCACAGACTGTTTGGCTTTAAACTCCTCCGAAACGGCTGGACCGATTTGTATGAAATTTTGTGTGCATATCGATCGGGTAGGTCTCAGAATCGGCCAACACCTATTTTCCATATCCCTAAATGATAAGGATGACCCACCCCTATATAGAACACAGATTTGTCCGACTGCGAAACTCAGATAGTCAGGCTGCAAAACAAAACACACACGGATGTAGCGGCAGCGAATAGCTGTCTTGTGTGGTTGCGGAGCACTCTCAGAGCAAAGAGAGTAATGAAGGCGTTATACGTATATAAAAATGAGATAGCAAGAGAGCAACGAAAATTGTGTGAACTCTGTAGCGTATGTACGAACATAACAATGTATGTATGTAAATGTGTATGTTGCTTTGCATTCTCTTTGTTGTTTGTGGGAATAAAACAAAAAGTATTAAGCTAGAAAATAATGGCACATGTGCTTGCACTGGTCTTTAAATAATTTCAAGTATTAATATTATTTAAATGTAATGTCATCATATGTTTGAACGCTGTTTTTTATTTTCCAATGTAACATTTACTAATGTGTTCATAGAAATCGAACAGGTACCGTGTAACAAAAAGGTGTTAACACATCAGCAGTGAGTTCAAACACTGTATCTCGGCGATTTCACTTTTGTTTAATATTTTTGATTGATTTTGAAAGGTCTTCCAAAGACCTTTCCAACAAGTCTAAAAAGAAGGTTCCGACCACTGGTTTGTTGTTTGAGCAATTTTACCCTACTACCCTCCGACCAGCAATCCGAAAATTTTCAAACCGCTGCTATTTCGCACAATTGCATTTTCGGGGATGGTCGTAGTGAACATACTTTCATGAAATAAGCCTAGGAATACGCTTGTGAAATTCGGCGGGTCGTGACTGAATCACCATTTATATCTTTAATTTCGGATGTTTCTAAAAAAAAATGTTTGGATGCCGATTTTACATTTGTCATTTAACAACACAAAAATAGTTGTCGTTAAATTCGCGATAACCGAATCGCTAACTTCAACAGCTAATTTTGGGGATAGCAAACATCGGTAAACATGCCTGCAGAATAGCAAAATCGTTAACTTTATGGTTAAAATGACTTAACGATTCGATTATCGTTAAAACAGCGTACTAAAACGCACTACGAGTACAGAAACACACTACTGAATCGTGTTACCAACTGAAGGAGAAAAGCTGAAGATCGAGACGCTTAGATAAACATGTTATTATTCTCACTTTGTAAGCCCTTTGACCCCTCTGGGTTGTTTGAGGGCTACCTAAGTAATTGCTTCAGATATATTACCCCTTGATTTCTGACAGATATCGACTTTCCATTTGAGCATTCAGAATGATTTTGATTTTGTTGTACTCAATACATTAAAACATAAACAATATACATATTACAATGCGTTAATCCGGTCAATTTCTCTAACTTTACTTACAAAAAAGTTTTAGTGACATGAAACATTTTATTTTTTATTATATTATTAATTTTGGTGGAAGAGTTGTATAAAAATGTTTGACTTTATTTGGAAATTTTTCTTTTTTAATTTACATTAAATTATCATTTTAAGTATTCAAAATAATAATAGTGAGTAGTAAATACATAAAGATTTCAGAAAAACATGTCACACGAAGACAAAGAGAAAATGTAACAAAAAAAAGAAAGGAGGAAAAAAAGGTACAGAAAAATATGCGTACACATACATTTATCTGTTATGACAGGCATTAAACCATACAATATTACAAAGAGTACAGAATTATGTTGAAATATAAACAAGAGATGTTAAATTTTAAGCTTAATATCCATCTGGAGATTACAACCTTTGTTATACATCAATCAATCTTTTCAAAATATAGCACACACTTGAAAAACATATAAAGGATTTTATTATTTATACAGTATAAACAAACAAAAAATACTTTTAAACAAAATTTTTTGTTTAGAATTCTACAAAAATTAAAAATTCAAAAAATTTTATATTTTTTTACAGTTGTTAGAATCTGAACAATGAAATACTTTTGATGACTACGAGGATAGGATCGAATCGGATCCATTTACCCTTTCTTAATACAAATACAGCAAAAATTAATGGCCTTACTTCTTTCTTGTTTTTTTTTTTTTGTAAATATACTTCATATACGCCTACTCAATATGTTGTTTTTCTTTTATTTTTAACTTATTTTTATCAAATAAAAATTCAGCACTTTTTTTCTCAATAAGGGAAGGGAAAAGGGGGGATTTTTCAAAAATCTCGAGGGTTTCATTTTAGAATATAATTTGCTTGTTATTTGGTACGTTTACAAAGACTTAATTATAAGGGATGTTTTCAATACTTTCTGAATACGTTATTTATCTTAACATTTGCTTTTTATATATTTGCTTTTGATTTGAATTGAATTTTTGTAACAATTTCTTTGTTTAATTTTTTCTTCTTGTAAAATTTTAATGCAGCCTATGTTGTTGTGTTGTTGTTTGTTGGTTGGTGTAAGTGTTGTTCGTGGTGTTGCTTGTGTTTGTGTTGGTTTTACTCCCAATCCTTTTTTATTTCAAATGTCCATTCCCACTTGAGATGAATATGTTTATCATCGTCCGTGAATAAAGAATGAACTGAATAAGTACCACGGGCCATCATACCTGAGGGTGCCTCCTCGCTGGGAGTAATGTAACATTGCATCTCCTTTTTGGGTGGGTAAGAGCCAACCATATGGGTCATTTTATCGACTAAATTAAAAGGAAGAAAAAGAAGAATTAATTATAACAGCAACAGAAACAATTTTGTAACCAACAGCAAAAATTTCTTAGAAAGATACAGGGTGTCTGTTGGCAAATTTATATTTTTATATACGATTATTTCAAAAAGTAATAAACGATGCGGAGGGAGGTTGGTGCCATTGGAATTATCGATTGTGCGCATTTGTCAGTCACGATGTCGCAGTGGTCGAGAGAGCATCGTGCGTTCGCTGTGGAGAAATTTTTTAAGAGTAATGATTCTTATGTAATTGCTCGTCGATAATTTTGTTCAAAGTTCGGTATTCGGCGAATAAGTGATGGACCGACCGAATGTAAATTTAATTCGTTCGTGGGTGCAGAGATTCCGCGCAACTGCTTCGGCTATGAATGTCCCACGGCCAGGGCCCAGTCGATCTTCAAAGACTCCCAAAAACATTGAACTTGTTGAAAGCAGTTTACGTGAAAATCCGCGACTTTCAATACGGAAAAGAGCAGCCTCACTGGGACGTCCAAGAGCGATTATTCATGAAATTTAAAAAAAAGATCTGAAGTTCAATCCTTTTAAAATTCAAATCGTTCAAGAACTGAAAGAAAGTGTCTTTGATTTAGGCAAAAATTTTTGTGAAACGATGTTGGAGCGTTTTCGCACTGTAAATCCCATTTTTTGGAGCGACGAGGTTCATTTTCACTTAAACGGCCACATCAACAAGCAAAACTGCCGTTACTGGTCTCCAAGAAACATCATTGAAACATCAAAAACCATTGCATTGCCCCAGGGTAACTGTTTGGTATGCCATATCCACGCATAAGATAATTGGACCACTTTTTTTTTCGAAAATTCTCGAGGCCAGTCAAAGAATGTCAACGGTGAAAATTATCGACGCATGATTACTGAATTCTTTTTGCCAAACTTGCGAGCTAATCCATCGTACTCTTCACACACGTGGTTTCAACAGGATGGGGCGACTGCACACACAGCCAGAGCTTCGATGAATTTGCTTCGGGAAAATTTACCCCAAAATCTGGATTTTTTATGGGGCTACCTCAAAGAGAGGGTTTATAATGACAATCCCCAATATCTTGTGGCTTTAGAGGAAAATATTCGTCGAGAAATCAACTCAATTGAACCAAGTTTACTTCAGCGTGTGGCGCAGAACACAAGGCTCCGTTTTAAACAGTGTGTTCAACTCGACGGAAGACATCTGGATGACATACTCTTTAAAAAATAACGGATTTTTCAATAAGAGCGCTACAAAAGTTTAGATACCAATGAAATTCTTTATTCCTGTGAAAGTACGTTCGATGCCATTATGTATGGAACTCGATTTCTTTTGCATGGCCACCACGGGCACGCTTGCAGAAGTCCAGACGCTGAATCCAATTTTCGACGGTTTTCAACCATAAATCGGCCGATACTGCTGCAATTTCACGTTCGATATTCGTACGAAGTTCATCAATCGTCGCTGGCTTGTTGGCATAGACCATAGACTTGACGTAGCCCTACAGGAAATAATCTAACGGCGTCAAATCGCACGACCGAGGCGGCCAATCGACTGGGCCATTTCGTGAGATAACACGTTCACCAAACTTGGTTTCCAATAAATTGATTGTGGCATTCGCTGTGTGGCTTGTGGCGCCGTCCTGTTGGAACCACATGTCCTCCAAGTCCATATTATTCAATTGGGGCCAAAAATATTCGGTTAACGGTAGCGATTCGCATTCATAGTAATGTGCCGGTCTTGATCATCACGGAAGAAGTACGGCCCAATGACGCCGCCGGCCCATAAACCGCACCAAACCGTAATTTTTTCGGGATGCAATGATAACTCATGGATTACGTGTGGATTGCTGTCTGACCAATAACGCATATTTTGCTTATTGACGAAGCCATTCAGCCAGAAATGAGCCTCATCGCTGAAGATGATTTTCCGATGAAAATCCGAATCATTTTCAAGTTGTTGCTCAGCCCAATACACGAACATACGACGCTTATGGTGGTCAAGCGGCTTCAGTTCTTGCGTCAATTTGATCTTGTAAGGATGTAGGCCAAGATCTTTTCGCAAAATTCGCCACAACGATGTCACAGAGATGCCCAACGCTTGAGAACGACGTGTGAGAGACACATTTGGGCTTTCTTGAACTGAAGCCTCAGCGGTAGCAATATTCTCGACACTACGGGCACTTCTTTGTCTCACTGGCACGGGAACATTTTGTACTGTGCCTGTGGATTCAAATTTTTCCCCTCGACGCTCAATTGTTGATGTGGTAGGACGATTATGACGACCATAAATTGGACGTAGCGCTCTTAAAGTTGAGGCAACTGACTCCAAATTTCGGTAGTAAATTTTAATAATTTCGACTCGTTGTTGGCTCGTATATCTTTCCATGATGAAATGGCAAACATTACTGAAGAGAAATGTCAAAAGAGCGGGAAAAAATATGGCGTCGTTTGCTGTCCCTATCGATTTACTTTTGTAGCGCCTCTGTTGAAAAACCCTTTAAAATCCGCATTTCCATTCTATCGTTCAATTCTCTTAATAAAACTTTGTGTCAATTATTATGTTTTATATTTAAGTTTGAATATATAAAGCTGCTACCAGACACCCTGTAGTATACAACAAATTTTCAATTTGATAGGAAAAATTCTTTGAAGCCATAGTTTTCATAGAAAACATGGCAGTAAAGCCGCAGATTTCCTATAGAAATCTTTGCTGTAAAGCCAGTTTTCTTATAGAAAACTTTGCTGTTATTCATTCTATGGAAGCTTTTGTACAAACTTTGTTAAGATATAATAAATCTTACCAACTATTTCTTTAGTTTTGTTAATTGGTTAGTAACGTACGACATACAGACACACACACATATTTATAATAGACACAAACACATAGGATGGAGAAAATAGTTTGATTAAGAACATAATAGAACAGAGGTTATTATTTTGGGAGAGACACAAGAAAAAAAAGCAATTCTGGATTAATTCATTGAAAGGTATAACATACAGATATACAAAATATAACTTTAGTACATGATTAAAACGGTAATAACTAATGCGATAATTAAAATATATGAAATGCCAAAGAGGCCACAAAAAAAGTTTGAAACGCCAGAATGTGAAAACATGTTGCTTCCGTTGATAATGTATATGTAATGTTAATAAAACAATGGTCAAATTAAAACTAAATGCAATTATGAATGTTGGAGAAAACGTGACATGTAAGTGTAAAAGAAAAAAAGAATGAAAAGAATTGGTTTTATTTCGAAAAGAAGACATACAAATTGTTTAATTAATCAATAGACACGACAGTGGTACGAAATTGAAAGAATTTGTAGAATCCATTTAAAGAGAACAATTTTTTAAGAAATACTTTTATACGAACCCTTGATTGATAACACAGCACGACAGTGGTTGGTACACATGAGAAATTTTAACAGAATATGAAAATAGGCTTAAAGTAAAGAAATAAGTGCCTCGGCGTTTTGCTGTAGCACGTCAGAATTTTGAGAAAATCGATTTTTAAGCTTCGAAGGACCGTTGAGGTTCACTTGTAATGTAATACTATTATAAAAAGTTCTATAAAAACAGAATCGGTGAACCGATTTTAATGCTTGAGCAAGTTTTGAAAAGGGAATTAAATTTGGATTTGTATTTATTAAAAAAAAGTTTTGAAAAGGGAATTAAATATGGATTTGTATTTATTAAAAAAAACTATTTTTTTCCGCTAGATGTCGCTTTAATTTTCATGTAAAGTTAGTAAATAACCAAAAATTTAATGTAATGTAAAAATACAAAAATGAATATGAAATCTAACTATTATTTTGTGTTAAAAATGTTGGTCGTTTATTTTTTCGTCGTAAGCTTCCGGATTTGTATTTTTTTAACTTTACATGAAAATAAAAGCGCCATCTAGCGGAGAAAAAAATTGTTTTTTTTTTAATAAAAAACATTCAAATTTAATTCCCTTCTCAAAACTGGCTCAAGCATTAAAATCGGTTCACCCATTCTGTTCTTATATAACTTTTTATAATAGTATTACATTACAAGTGAACCTGCACGGTCCTTCGAAGCTTAAAAATCGATTTTCTCAAAATTCTGACGTGCTACAGCAAAACGCCGAGACATGTATTTCTTTGTTTTAAGCCTATTTACATATTCTGTTAACATTTCTCATGTGTACTCAAAAAAATTGATTTTTTCGTACTGTGTAATAGATAAAAGTCGATACAAAATGAAAAGTCACAAAAAGTATATTTTAAGCCAAATACTATAGTGAGTTCAAATGGGAAAGTGATTTCATTTGGGAAAGTATTTTTGAATTATAAACATATTAATTGCTATTAAATGGGACATTTCGAAATAAGCTTTAATTTTTCCTTCCTTGAGAATTTTGAAATGGATCTTAGGTAAAATGTATTCTGATTTCAAAGTGGAGCCAAAAGTTAAAAATATCTTATGAGAACTTTGCAATAAAGTTACAATTTTATAGAAGATTATGTCATGTACAATAGAAAAAAAAAACAGTTTCAGTGAACCACAGTAAAATAAAAGTCAATGTTTTATAAAAAAAATCGTCATAAATTCAAAGGTTTACAGAAATGATGTTAAAATTTGAAAGGATTTGCATGAAATCAAAATTTTTTTTTACATTTTTTATATTTTATAAACTTTTCTCCAAAGGGGGATTTAAAAACCAAACATTTTTGCATTGTATCTTCATATTTAATGCATATCTATCAAAAACAGAGTCAACAGACGTTTTATTTTCAATTCCGTTCCACTGTTCTTAAGAAGAAGGGCTTCACAAAAGCTTTTTGAAGGTTAGTGGCAAGCGTTAATAGATACACAACAACTTACCAGGCACACCTAAGCGATAAGTCTTTTGTACATATTTAAGGCCGTGTACAATTTCTCTTTGAACAATAAAATCAATGCGTACTTTATATTGTACGCCCTCTTTAATAGTGAAAACCTAAGAAATGAACAGAAAGAATACAAATATTTAATATACAATATAATTCTTTATTTACTATATTTAAGACGTACCTGTTTCTTAAGCTGAGATACATCACCGGTTAAATCTAATTCCATATCATCGCGTCCCTCCACAACCAAGGCTAATTTTTTAACAATAACTTTACGCTCATCATTGGGTTCTAGATGGAAAGAAAGCAACAAGAGCATTAGTTAATAAACAACTCGCCTCTAAAAGTACACTGATTCTTTAATAGGTTTCAGAATTTCCCGAATTTAATAGGTTTCGGAATTCACGCCAGAGATTTCCCGGCAATTTCATTAATTTTCAATTTCCGCTTGCCCGCCAATTTCCAAAAGAATACAAGGGAATGTTCTATTAGCAAACAAGTGTATCTTGCACTAGGGTATTCGAAATGTTTTAACTTATTGCATTTTCTTAAAATATTAGAATTAAACTGACACCTACCAAGATTATCGCTTTTTCGGGATTATAAATGTCAAACTGCATAAGAAAAAACTTCGATAATCCCGAAAATGAGTTAATCTTTTATTGGTGTAAATACCGTATTAGTTCACTGAAATAAATCGATTATTCGTAGGGATGCGACTTTTTCGTTAGTTGGTTTCCATTGATATAATAACAAGTTTCATACACCCGACGATTGCAAGAATCGTTGCTGCTATAAAGCATGTTCCATTAAATTTTTTGAATGTTCATCACGGCGTTATTGTTGCAACGAATACATCAATTGTGCATTTTGGAGAAAAACAATTATTTAATAATGTAATTGTTAAGTTTTTGGGGTTTAAACTCTTCTTATTTGGGCATTTTATGCTTTTTTCATTATTTTATTGTTTTATTACTGTTTATAGTCCAACATTTGACGTTAATAAAACGAATGTTTTACTGCAACGTATCAGTCGAAACAGCGACGAAACTGATTTGTATGAAATAAGGGAAACTTTTTACCAACAATGCACAAACAAATAAACCTGAAATTGTCAGAATGCACCAGTTTTATCCACATCACTTATAGATTTACAAGTTGCTGCGAAAGTTGGATAAATTCCACAGAAATTAGACCGACAAATTTAAAACAGAAGTATATCCTCGTCAATATTATATTCATCAAATATTGGATTTCGTAACACATTGCAATACACATATGTAGATAAGTACATTATTTAAGTTGTTTGTATTGTATTGTAAATGGACATGGAAGTTATACAAAGGAAAATGGAAGTTATAAAATGAGGGACTCATATTGCAAACAGGAATTCCCGGAAAATTATTTGTTTACCCCGCTTTCCCGGGAAATGAAAAAGCACGGGAATGCGCATTCCCTAGTCAGCATACATTCTACATGTATAATAGTGTAAAGGATATTTGTTCAAAATTGTCACCTGAAAAATCGATTCCTGGGAAACTTTTGCGGAAAAGTAAAGTTTTTGCAGAACAAGTTATAGGGCAAGTTACTGCCTAAGAAATGTTTCTATGAAATTGCAACTAATTCTAAGATCCAATCTGAGAGCTATATAGAGATTTAAGTACCATTCGAAAATATCTTTTAAATATTTTTCATAAAAAATAAATGAAATAAAAAATATGCGTTACACGATGTTGTAGGGAACCATGTTGTTCCATCAAATGCGAAAAACAAGGGTTCTCAGTTACCCACATTACTGATGGTAATGTTTTATTAATAATTATATTGATGAGCCGTTTACTCTTATACTCCTTCTCAGCTTACCCACAACAATTGTTTCCGCTTGTGCCTCTCCCAGTAATGTTTCTTTGTAACGCCTTAAACTTTCATCTTCCTGATCGGCAGCCATAATTTCTTCAATCGTCTTTTCTGGTGGTGGTTGATAGTTGGAGTCATGAACGTCCTCTTCATGATGATCATGATGTTCATTTGTAGCTTCGGCAGACATGATGTAAGGTTTTATTTAAATAAAAAATATAACAAGCAGCTGCAAATAAAAGGAAAGGAAATGTATTTAGTAAGATGCTAACCATTTTTTAAAGATAATACAAATTATATAAATGCTGTCAAATCTTTCAAAAAGTATATGGGAATTTTCAAGTATAATAGATATCTGTGAATTAAGGCTTAGTTTGCATAAAAACTGTTAGTTTTATTAATTCATTTATTGATGTAAGACAAAAGCTTTCTGATGTAATACAGTGTTGAGCATAAACGTGTTGACTGAAGAAAGTATATACATGAATAGTGTTGCCAGAAGGTCAAGTGGGATTTTCTTCAAAACTCTCTATTTAAACTGTGTCTGGCTACACTTGCATATACGCCACAAATAGATGGCCAGCCACTTTAGTCCATGCAAAAAATTCCATTTGGTCCCTAATACCAAGACAACGTGTGAAGGATACAAACCATCTACAACACAGTTACCTAGTTAACGCTTGTTTTTGAGTTTCAGAATTCGCCACTTTTTGGCCAAGGCTCTAACATTGGCAGTAAATTGTGAGTATCTCAATGAAAAGAAGTATGTCAGATTTATCCAATACTAATAGCGATAGAATTTGTAACCGTCGGTGGTGCGATAGTTGGCTTGCGCTATTGAGTTAGTGGACACCATGGGAAATTGCAGCGATGAAAAAAGATTTCAAACCCCACCCCTTTAAGAATTGGTACCAAGTTGTAATTTCCAATAGGTGCCTAAAAATATACAGCTCATGGACTGTGAGAAGCCCTACCCAATCCCAACATGGCCTGTAATAGGAAAATAAGTTTAAATTTTAAAAAGCGGTAAGGATCGGCTAAAATTCAAACTATACTATTGTTCCTTAGAAGTCCAGCAAAACATGAAGGAATGATCTTATGACGACTCACTTCGACGGTTTGGTCAATTGTGATGTTATTGGGTATCGCGACTAAGCGCTAAGTAGGATCCCATAGCAGAGATTCTCCTGCTGGCTAGAGCTAATCCTCTGCCTCATCGTCACAGCCTTTGTAAAGGTCATCTCGCCGCTGCATACCAATCAGACAGTGACGCCTATATATCCTCATATTCAATGTCGGCCAGATTTTCCCTGTGTGTACACAGTATGTACCCCCTAGAAGATAATGCAGTTATAGTATCTTGAATCTCGAACAACTCAGATTGGACTGAAAACCTCACTTAGTGTTCTTGAACTTATGCATAAAATAATTCTAACTACGAGTATAAATAGTGTAGTGGGTTTCGATGCATAAAGACTTGGTGAATTCTCCAAAATCCTGATAATCCTGGCACGATTCTAAATAACTTTACAGACAGACTTGGTATCATAGGAAAGTACAAAAAATCTAATAAATTAGAGCTGTCATATAAAAAACTTTATAAAAACATTACTGCGGGGGTGAATATGCTATTGAACCCAAGTTCGATGGAAAACATTGCTGTTTGTAGTAGATGAAAAATAAAGAAAACATTTTACATGTAACATAATAAAAAGGGCTAAATATTTTATAGTGCATTTCCAGTTTATTGAAAAGCCTGTCTTTAACACGAATATTGTATACAAATGTTTACTAGAAAGACAAAGTTCTATAAAAACAAAATCATTGACATTAAGTCCGTCAATTCTTTGTGTTTACATATCACAATGCAAATTTGTATTATACCAAACACATACTTTCTACCACATTTCCCTTATCTTATATATAAAAATGCCTGGTTGTCATGTTATCAGTAAGAGTCTCAGAGGTATTTATTTATAGGTTTGTAAAAAGTTAATACTCATCCACACAATATCGATTATAAACACATTTGCAACAGCACACATAGTATTCTCCGACGGCTAGTTATCCCTTCAACCACTTGGTAAATTCCACGTAGTGGTGGGGTGGAATGAAAAAGAAAAAGGTGTGGTAAATCGACGTGACATCTCGTGGCTGTCAATCTATCTATCAACCCCTTCGAATGAATTATAGAGCTGGGTTAAGTTATGATTTTTTTTATATTGTTGTGGGATAAGGTATATAATTTAATGTAATAAATATCACTTAAGCAACATGCTTGAGCGATAGTTCAATTCTATCTCTTTAAAAAAAGTCCGTCACTTTAACATGTAACCATTTGATTTTCTGTCAGTTTAGATGATGCTCAATTTTGTAACCCATTTTTAAACGTTTACGTCACCAGTTTCAACGTTTGATATTTTTGTTTTCCTCATAATAGGTCCGTAAATGGTCAAAACCACAAAATGTGTGTAATAAACAGTATTAAATTTTAAAAATTACTTATACTAATACTGTTTTTGCACCAGAGACCTAAGTGGTAAGTAAGTAAGTGTTATTTATTTTATTATTATCTACGATGTTTTACCATTTTCGTCACACAAACAACAAAACAGAAAATAAGTTAAAAAATAAACAAATAGTCAATGAGACAAAATAAATAGCAATCAGTCAAATACCACAAAATTTAGAAAATGAAATAGAAAAACAAAATCGTAGCAAATACAAAAATAAATCAAGTCAGTATAATAATGATCTATTAGTAGATACAAATGAATCATGCAAAGACAAATGGAGAGAAAAGAGTGAGCAAAAAGGTACAAATGAAGGGAAATTCTTAAGGAAACAAAAAACTGGTTACAATTTAAAGTCATATACAGATGACTTGTAATCAGAATGTGTATATGCATTATCATTCAAGCGCATAAATTAAAATGTAAGTAGCATTTTATAATCGAACGTAAAGTAATGTATGTATGTATAAAATCTTCGATTTATTTTAAATTGTTGTCTTTTTATTTTAAACAGTTCAGCGTCTGGCCCAACAACCTCAATTCCATGTGCGTGTTTGAATTTTGCAGATATTTTCCTACTAATATCTGTTATATGACAGTGCTTTCTATTTATAACCTGAACACAAGAGTATTTAATCTACAAATTGCCATCAAAATACATACATACAGTGTTGGAAAAAATAATAGGGACACCGATGTTTTTCTAATATTTTTTTTATTTTTTCTATAATATTTAAATATTTAAATTAATTAAATTAAAAGCGTTAAGTACTTCATATACGCTAACAAAAAATATCAAACTCCAATATGATTTTCAAATAAATAATTAAAAAATTTAATTTTTTGTTATATGGTCTTGGAAAAAATAATAGGGACAAGAATTAAAACGTTGCTATTTCTATAGAATACTATTTTAGTTTTAAATTATTAAAGTAAAATATTAATATGTAGTGGTAGATCCTTTTGCATTAATCACTGCTTGGCATCTGCGAGGCATAGATTCTACAAGATGTAGGCACGTTTCCATCGGTATGGAGTACCAAGCGTTCTTAACTTTTTCCCACAATTCCTTGTGGATTTCTGGAGTCCAATATTGCTTTTTAAGACGCCCCAGAGGTGTTCAATGGGGTTAAGGTCCGGAGATTGTGAGGGCCATTCCAAAATTGTTACGCTTTTCTCTTGGAGCCAGGTTTTAACCAGTCTGGAAGAGTGCTTTGGGTCGTTATCATGCATGAACTGCCAACTAAGTGGCATTTCTTTCTCGGCAAACGGAAGCATTTCATTATTTAGAATGCCAACATAATCGACAGCACACATCTTGTTCTTAATCCAAAAAATAGGACCCACTCCGGATGCAGAAAAACAGCTCCATACCATCATTGACCCGCCACCATGTTTCACAGTCTTTTTGGTGTACTTGGGATCATATTCTTTGTTCTTCGGTCGACGGACGTAAGTCTTCCCGTCAGAACCAAACAAATTAATTTTTGTTTCGTCTGACCAAAGTACATTTTTCCAGTTTGAACGGTGTTGGTGTTGCTTGGCGAAAATTAATCTCTTTTGTATATTTTTTTTGCTCAACAACGGTACTTTCCTTGGGCTTCTTCCCATTAATCCTGCGTCCATGAGCCTGTTTCTTATTGTCCGACTGGTAACTGGTGCATTTAAACTCAGTTGTAGTTCCTTGGAAGACATAAAAGGGTAGTTTCTTGATAGGCGCACTAAATGTTGATCGAAACGGGATGATGTTTTCCGCTTTCTTCCTCTCGTTTCCATAGTGCGTTTTGAATGGATAGCATTAAAAACTTTGTTCCTCGAAAAGTTCATGATACTTGCTATTTCTCTAATAGATTTTCCCGCATTGTTTAATTTTTTAATCACTTTTTTCTCCTCTTCGGTTGTATGAACTCCGCGACCCATTTTTAAACACTAATTTGTCAATTTACAAAGCACATGTTGCAACAAAGCAAGCAAACGATTATTAACCGTTATTTTTCTCTCCTCTCAGAGATTGAGCTAAAACTAAAATAGTATTCTATAGAAATAGCAACGTTTTGATTCTTGTCCGTTGCTATATTACAAAAAATTCAATTTTTTAATTATTTATTTGAAAATCATATTGGAGTTTGATATTTTTTGTTAGCGTATATGAAGTACTTAACGCTTTTAATTTAATTAATTTAAATATTTAAATATTATAGAAAAAATAAAAAAAATATTAGAAAAACATCGGTGTCCCTATTATTTTTTGCACCACTGTATATTTTGAAAAGAAAATTTATTGAAATTTGTAAAACGGCCGAGATGCTCATCTTAATATCATACAGATATGAATAAAATGTGTGTGTTCATCGTGATCTGTATCACAAACTAGTCATGCTATCAATTTAGAATTAATAACTTAACATAAATAAAACATATTACCAATGATATTAAAGAAAATTAATTGAATACTTAAATTATGTGTTTAACAAAATTTTTTACGTTAAATAAGAAAAGGGGTTCGGTAATGACCTTCCGTAAGAAAAGTAGTTTCTTCCTCCCAATGAGTTTTCTATAAGAAAATTGTATTTATAACGTGTTGTCGTTAGTACCCATAGAGTAATCTCAGACTAGAGAGAATATTTGGCTCATCTGACGTTTCATTTCACACTCTTCGTGATGCGGTCGGTGTGATAGAGAGATATACACCAGGTGGAATTACAATAACTTCTTGCTTTAATGTTTCATGCCATTTTGGTGAAAAACTGTGAAATTTAAATGTGTTTTAAACTTTTTTATTGACTGTTATTGTTAGCATACATTTGTGTTGTATTTAACACAATAATTTTAACACACAAAATGAAATGCCGTTGTTGTTATTTTGTTCGTTGTTTTGAACCATTGCCTCTATCTGGTATTAGTAAAGCAATTCTTTTCAACATCAAACGTAAATATCACACCAGGCCAAATGTCATAAATTTGGTGGGAGAACTAGTAGATCTACTATACGTATTAGTCTATGTTAGTACCATAGAATAACACATACATAGATAAACTTATTCTCTCATCTGACGTTTCATTTCACACTCTTCATCGTAGGTTTGTGGAAATGAGAGCAATTAAATTTAAAATTATATTACACCAGGTGGAGTTACAAAATAGGTTCACTTAACTTTTTCCTGTCGTTTTGGTGTAGAACTGAAAAATTTAAATATATTTTGCACTTTTTAGTTGACTTTTATCGTTGGTATACATTTGTATTGTATTTAACACAACTAGTTTGCCACAAAAACACGAAATTCGGTTGTTGTTCCTATGTTGATCGCTGTATACTATTGCCACTATCTAGTATTATTGAACCCATATTTTCCACCATCCAATGTTTACTTTCCATCGTACCTATGACGTTTAATTTATTGAGCGAATAAAAGCTGCTATGGTAAGTATTATTCTATGGTTAGTACTAGTAAATATCAAACTGTGCACTATGGCCCAGGAGACAACTTTTTGTAGGCTAAACTATTAAAATTTGGAATAACATTTAGTTTCAGTGGAACATAAATTTGCCTCAAAAGAATAATGCCCAGTTTCACAGTTGAAAATTCTCCATTTAAATGGACTTGAAATGCCTGATCCTTGTCATTTAATACGAAAAATTTCTGTGAGCTTCTGAATTGAGCTTTTAAATGACGAGTGAAACTCGCCCTAAGAGTTTTAAATAAATTATAATTAAATCTAGCGTCTTACTCGCAATAAGAAGTGTGGGAGTTCTCCTAAAATGTTGAAAACTCCGACTCGAACTCAGAAATTTTAAAATTCTGGACTCCGACTCCATCGGCATATATCCACTTAAAACGCGAGCCGGTCAAACAACAATGCCGCCGATAATCTGTTCTACGCTTTGAAGAAACCAAAAACGATGTACAAGTAGACAGTCAAAATTTCTCTTCACTCTAATGCCAACAAACACAACGAGTGAAACACCCTAGTCATTCTCTGTTCTCTATTACTCTCTTCATTGAATATTTCAATACACGAGCTGCTTTTTGATAGTGTTATTGTATATAACTATACAAATTGCAACCATGTTGAAATAAAATTACATAAACTATGCAAAAAGTATGAAATAATCAAGATATGACGTGTGAGAGAAAAGCCTTTGAGTGAATTTCTAGCACTTTTTGTTCTCTTCATAATTCTCTTTCCCAGGGTTGCCAAATTGCGCACATCTTCTGGTCGTCCAGGGGGATTCTCAAAGACGATTTAGAATTAGACAACCAGAAGATGAGCGCAATTTGGCAACCCTGGTAAAAGAGAACCAAAAAGTGCCAGATATTCACTCAAACGCATTTCTCTCTCGTGTCATATCTTGATTATTTCATACTTTTTGCATAGTTTATGAGATTTTATTTTAACACGGTTGGAATTTGTATAGTTATATACAATAACACTATCAAAAAGCCGCTTGTGTATTCAAATATTCAACGAAGAGAGTAAGAGAGCGAGGAGAGAAACGACACGCTTCACTCGATTTCTTTGTTGGCATTCCACTCCATGAATAAATTTTCTTCTCTATACAATAGTTGCTTTATGAAGAATCCAAAAACAGTAAGTCAAAATTTCTCTTCACTCAAATGCCAACAAACACAACGAGTGAAACTCCAGTCATTCTCTGTTCTCTCTCTTACTCTCTTCAATACACAAGCATTTCTAGCACTTTTTTTACCAGGGTTGCCAAATTGCGCGCATCTTCTGGTCGTCTGAAATATTCAATGAAGGGAGTAAGAGAGAGAACAGAGAATGACTAGGATTTCACTCGTTGTGTTTGCTGGAATTCGAGTGAAGAGAAATTTTGACTGTCTACTTGTACATCGTTTTTGAAGAAACAAATGTTAAGTTTTTTGTATAATTCTGCGCGAAAAAACAGCAGGATTACTATAAAACAAAACAGCAAAATCATATAGATGATATGTGTTACCCCACTGGTAATCGGGAATGGTAAACCTTGAACTGCACATGTGGATCCTCATATTGGATGGTATTGTACGTATTGATCAGGGCTTATCAGAGGATGTATGCATATACATATATATATATACAGGGAACATAATTGAGTGGTTCTTGTGTTTGTCCTCCGTCTATATAACCATAAATATATCGGAAATTTTCACTGTTAGTGGGGCTCGCTCCCTTCCTTCTTTTCTCTTCATATATATGGGCAATCACAATGGGTCGACCGACCTCCGAGTGTAATGACGGTAGTTGTATACTGTCTCTTGTCACGTGACCTAAACCTAACCTAAATGTCGATTTATTTTTCGCGAGTCTTCTCCAGGATATGGCGTAGCGTGAAAATCTGGACCAATCAGGCCAGCGATAATTGGGTCAATCGACGTCGTCGTCCAAATTGTGATCGATTGTCTCATCGCCATTGGAAATCTCTGGTACCAGTAGCGCGGATAACCTATCTCTCTATATTCCCAACATGCTATGCACATCTGCAATGAGATGCCATCATTGTCTTTACAGAAGGGGGCCCTGCACCATGTCCATTAGTTCTGTTCTTGACTTTTTGGTAGAATTTTCGGGCTTCGTTTTCTTTCTGTATGTCTCAATTTTTCCTATCGCAGTTTTTCCACTGCCGTTTCTTACGCCTACCTCCTTTATTTTTCGCCTATACCGCTCAGTTACAGTTCGCGTTGCAACTGACTGAAACATTGTCATACGTGCAGCGTTCTATTCATCTTTTGCTATGCGACACTCTTCATCGTACCATGGTTTGTTGCGAAGAGGTTTTTCAAAACCAAGTACGGTTATTGCGGTAGTTTTTATAGAGTCGGATATGGGTTTCCACTGCGCTTCAGGATTAGGTGGGTTCTGTGCCAAAAGTTGCGAGAGTTTTCTTGAGTACGCTGTGGCAACCTCTGTTAATTGCAGCTTTTTGATGTCTAGCTTTCTCTGCGAAGGGTTCATGCGATTTTTGATCTACTTAATCTTGTGCGAACCTTTGCTGCTACTAGGTAGTGATCAGAATCGATGTAAGTTCCTCTGATTACGTGTACGTCCATTATATTGGATGAGTGCCTTCCATCATCCTAAGCTAACAGATAACAATACCGAATGTTTTTTTTTATATTAGAGGTAACTAAGCTATAAGAAATTCAATTTTCTGGATATTCAAAAGTCAGTATTCTACGTCCCAAAAGTGGTCAGAAGATTATGCATGGTAAAAGATGCGTTAGATGCGTTTAGTAAGATCGTTCCCGAAAAAATATATGTTTACCTAACTCCAACTTGTACTAATTAAAAACCAATGCCCAATACTACAATTTTTGTAAAGTTTCTCTCATATTTAAAAATAGAATTTAGTCTAGAGAGTTTATACTCAAAGTTAGTGTCTCAAAATTGAATTATATCGAAACTTATTGGCAATATAACAAAACCAATCACGGGTTGAACCCATGCGACCCTTGAGACCCACAAATTGGGTTGCTCACTTACATATATGTAAGTATTAGTAATCAAATGAAAGGAAAACGCTTCTGAATATGTAAGCAAAATTATGTTCTGCTTATCATATTTAAACAAAAACCGCACACGCGTATCCATTTACAATTTTGTTCAAGAATATCAACTTCGGTGGGTTGCTGTATAACTGTAAACAAACATTTACAAAAATAAAATGTTGTTTTGAAGTGTTTGCTATTAGATGCGAGAGAATTTACGCCTTTATCATCTTTCCACTTTGATTTCTTTAATTTATATTTTCTGGCGAACAAAACAATCCCTAGGGAATAGGGGTGTATTTAAGTGAACAATTAATTTCAAATTTTCGGAGGACATAAGAAAATGTTATGCCTTATATGAATATAATTATTATCCAGTCTTGTTTTATTCCAGAAACGGGTTCGTCGTTGTTAAAATGTTCATCCCATTAACCATGACTTCTATTACCTTCTTCCTCAAATTCATTAAACAAATTTAAAACTAATGTCTCTTGTTTTACCTACTTAAGGTCTTCTTATCTTTTATTTTATTCAAAATCTTTCTTTATTCCACATAAGTATATATAATATAGACATAAATATTGGAGAAATAATATTATTAATAAAATGTTAGTATTAAGCTGCAATATACGTATATGATAAGCAGATGTGTACTTGTGTTAGATCTTTAATATTTAATTTAAATGTTGTTTTTTGTTTTATTTTTATATTCTATTTTCTATTCATTCATTTGTAGCAAAGAATTTATTGTTAAATCCTTATTTCCCCGATTTGCTTCAAACACTGTTTTAACTACCTCCACATCAATGTTGGGGAACATTTCTTGGATCTGTTTCAAATCTTCGGCACTTATTTGCGGTGGCGGCATCATAACAGGCTCTTGTTGTTGATGTTCCATCGCCGTCTGTGGTGGCTGTTGGGGTGTTACAAATATTGGCATTGGTCGCCCTGGTGGTACCATAAGCAATGGCGCTGGTCCCGATATAGTCTGTTGATACATATACGGTTGCATAGGTTGATTCGAAAAGCTGAGTACTATATCTATTGCTCCCTCAAGGCCGTCGCCCTGTTTGCCACTGAGGGGATACCATTCCTCATGTGTGTCGCCATTAAACACGCGCTCGGGTATTTTAATTTCGCACCAAGCAATCAGTTCATCCATTTTGAAGCTACATTCATCATAGATTTCCACATACATTGAATTAACGCCTACAGGCAATTGGCTTTGGATAACACGATTCCATCTTGGAGTTTTACCACCATTCGGATCAGTATGCGTCTCATAAACATAATGACCCACACGTATGCGTACATAAGGATCCATGCGAGTCAAACCATAATTACGTGCTAGTTTAGCTTGGGCACATGTAATACTTAAACGTCCCACATGATTGGGTGCCACATATTGTGGCACCGATTGGCGATACAGAGCCATGGCAGCCTGAGCATCGGCCGAATCATTGTTGGTCACTGCAAAACGGAGGAAATCATCAGGAAGTGGCATAAGCACGGCTTTTTTCCAACGATTTTCTATAGCTATCGCCATGATTTTCGGTAATAGAGCAATTGTGGTCTGCATTAAGTACAACAAAAAGGAAAACAATTTGAAATAGTAGTTAGAATGATGAAAAGTTGTCTATGCGAAATATAGAATATATAATTTAATAGAGGAAATTATGCAGTCGAAGAGGTATTAAACCTTTCGAAAAGATTAAGAAGAAAATCTATATGATTACGTTAAATATCCAGAAAGAGGGAGTTGTTTAAAAAAAAAGAGTATTAAACTCGTTTCTCGTATCATCACGATTTTAAAATTAAGTAAAAACGGCTTACAACATTAATTAAAAGCGTATGTTGTTAAAACAATTTTGATGAGATTTTAACAAGAACTATAGCGATTCCATGATTCCATCCGTTTTCAGTGACAGTAATTCCGATTGTTTGCCGGTTGCACGATCTCCAGCTGCCAAACGAGCTTTTTATTTTAATTGTCCAATTGATTTCCCGTTTCTTTTTTCTTTTCATAAAGAATAAACTGTTTAATTTTAAGAAGATCCCGGTTTAATTCAAGAAAATCGATTACACAAAAATAAAATATTTGAGAAAAATTTCTACGGCTGATTTTTCAGCAGGGAGATGTGAAGAAAATCTCTGCAATAACAATTATAACAGTTCTATTAGCATTTCAATTATAAAGTTTCCTGCAAATAGTGTTGTCCATGTTTTTAAATACAAAAAGGTTTTGTATGAGACAAATATGTAGCAACTTTACTCGCTGAATAGGGGACAACTGAAACAAAAAATTCATTACAATAGTCTTACAGAAAGTTTGTCCAGCATAAAATCTTTTCTTCGCTGCGCCAACGAAAACTGTTATGTGTCTTCTGTTAACTTTTCAGGAAATCAAAAAAAAAATAAGAATTTTCTTGGAACGTTTGTTCTAGAACTTAGTCTGTTCTAGTACCATAACTTCGAAGTCGATGCAAATATCAGGAAAGAGCTACGCGAGCGTAGGTAAAAACACAACTGGTTTTCAATTATGCAATAAATTTGTTTTCAAAAAAATTACACATAACCCTTTCCGATGGCGCAGCGAGGTTTTACTATAAGAGCCCCAGTATTGTTTGACTGTCTTCGCGGTCAAAATTTATATAAAGATCGTGATTGAAACTAAGCATTTGTAGGACACTTCATTAAAGGGTTTAAGTGAAATTTTTAATTGACTGCGCAACGGAGCTATTATAAACTGTTGGGTGCTTTGTTTCGCACAACAGAATGTGATTCTGCTCCTCCGCATGTGGTTGAAGCCGCAAGTAAATACACGTATGGTTTACCCACCGTAGCAGTAGGTAAAGAGTAGTTACAAAAGCGTCACTGTCGAGCTGTAAATGTCTAGCACCTTCTATAGCATTTTCTTCCAGAACCTGCAGTTACACGGAGGTACGGGTACTCGACTGAGTGCTTCTAAGTGTTGTCTTTAGAACTTAGATGTAGTAAAACAAGTGTCGTAGATTTGTATAAATTCAAAGAGAGTTAAAAGATATCAAGGTGCAATTAGTTTATATCAATGCCTATTTCCAATCCCTACTATATACTACAGAATCCATTTAGCCCTTTTCACACATAATTACCCCCTTTTCACATTGTTTTTTCAGTCGAACAAAACATTTCTAGGGGCGTTTTAATCACGTATAGATGTGATTAAGTTTGGAAAAGGGAATAGCATTAATTTCCAAAGGACAACAACAAATTGTATAAAATAAAATTGGAAGAATTGGAAAATCTGGCAATCGATGAGTTTGACTTAAGTAGTTTTTCTATAAAAAAAAAACAGATTGGACAGAGAAAGTGAACAGAGCAGGACCAAAGGCGGGCGGAGGCTAAGGCGAAAGCCAATGATGTCAACTATTCCGAAGCATAAGCCGCTAAGTGTACTTTTTATATATCTAGAGCTAGCCGCTGGTCCATTTGGCCAATTTCGCAACGATTGGCCATTTTATAACACCATATATTTAAGAACTGATTTTAACCATTTTACATTTTGTACCCAATTAGGAAGGAGTCTTAAAGCCATATATCATATTATAAAAAAAAATCAATGAGTGTTCGGGCTATGTATTAACACCTTTTTGTTACACGGTACCTGTTCGATTTCGGCAAAAATGCATGCCCGGGTCAAAAAACAAAAAAAAACCGAAAATCGTGTAAAATATGGCAATTTCAGAAACCAAAATATTTTTTAACGTTCGGACCCAGAGGGCCGAAAAAGGGGCAAAATCTCGGTATTTAAAAAAAATCCCCTTTGTGAAGACTAGAGTATTCAAACAATCGACCTTTCCAACAAACCGGGTTTTCGGTTGTTTCGAAAAGCGAAGTTTTCGAAAAATTGGTGCAACCGGTTTTTTTGAAGTTAAAACCCGGTTTAAACCAGTTTTGGTTTATATAGCCTAAATTTTTTATTATAAAATGTAATCAAAAAACTTTAATTTCCACTGAAAACACGAATGTAGTTAAATTTTAAAATTTTTTTTAAGATTTCTTAAAACATGATCCATATAATATAAATTTAATATTTATTAGAAAAACTCTCATCTAACTTCACTTTTATATTGGCAACACTTAAATAATTTTAACTTTCTACAGAAAAATCTTCAATTATTTCAAAATAACATGATTTTCTGAAAATTTCCCATATATTTGCAATGTTAGTGCTTGGTATTCTTCGAACGTATGTATAAAGCAATTCTCATTAATACGATGAGTGTTTCTATACATATAGTTTTGATGAATTCACCGAACAGCATACCAAAAACGTCTGCTGATGAAGATCGTGGCAACATCCGAAATAGCTATACAGATAGCCTGGTATCATTAGAACACTTTTTGTGATCAACTTATTTGAAGCTAATAAATAAATAAGCTTAATATTAAAAAGGTATTTAGCTTGAATAAATGTAAAAAGTGTTCAGTGGTGTTGATACTTAGGGATTTTCGATCGAATTGAGTTTGTATATATACGATTGATGATCAACCGATGGTATCAATTCAGGCACAGTAGTTAGGCATCTTATGATGAATTTGTCACGGAGTTCGAAACTAGTCATGCCAGTGAATGTGTGTTTTGAACTGTGAATTGTCTATTATTTCCAACAAAAACCAACCATTTTTCAATTAGAAAAATGTTTATGACTTGTAAGCTTGTAGTATGAATTTCTCATACATTAAACAAAAAATTTAAAAACTATATTTGCAATTTGCAAAAGAAATATATTAATTTCTCCGAATTTAAAATTCTTTGCATGTTTTCTTTCGATCATTTCCTATATATTTCTATTTTGAAAAAAAATCTTTCTTAATTTATCAGAATTTAAAACTCTGCAATTTTCTTTTGAAAATTTCCCATATAATTTCCATTTTCTATATTTGCATTTGTATTTAAAATTATTTGCAGTCTAGAATGTCTTTAGTAATTGTTGATAAACTTATGAATGGATTTTATTAAAAAGTATTTAAATACTTAGTTTAATGTTAAATTTTAGTTAAATGCTAATTCTGGAGATCAGTCCATTTAAAAAATAAATTTTAACTTATAAGGCTTTGTGTTAAGTTTAAATGTGTTAATGTAATAAAAAAAACCCGGTGGAACCCACAACAAAAAAACCGGTTCCACCGGTTGTTCAAAATTGTAATTTTTCAGAAAACCGCCAGTCGGTGAATAACCAAAAAACCGGTGGACCGGTTTTCGGTTTTTGAATATTTTGCGAATAAATTTACATTATTTTTTATTTCTTATTTGGAGTTTTTATTTTTGTAATTTCATCAGACTCAGTGAGTGTAAAACTAGAAAGCGCACATCTCACTGATTGTGAGAAGCTCTCTCCATCCAATCCCTTCATGGGATGTTATGGGACAGATTTTTTTTAATTTCACCAGACCCGGTATAATATTTTAAAATAGGGTTATCTCGGTCCACAGACGCCGCACAGTCGAAGTATATATAAAAAAATAAATGGTTTCCCATTACATCCCATGAAGGGACTGGGGAGAGAACTTCTCACAATCACTGAGCTGTGCGCTTTCCAGTTTTCACTCACTGATTGGGACCTACAGTTTTACACCGATTCCGAACGGTAATTTGAGAAGCTTTTTCATGGCTAGATACTCGATAGTGTTGCCGTCACTATATACGAGTACGACTAAATTCGAGAGGAGAATACCTTTAATTTGAGTACCCACACTTGCTTGTTCGTAAATGTAGCTAGGTGCAACCGTTTTTTGGACCCTAGGGACCCCATGGGTCTGATCGTTAAAAAATTGTTGGTTTCTGAAATCGATGTAATTAAATAAAAGTCAAAAAATAACTCTTAAAGCTTGATTTTTAGTATAAAAATTGTAACTGTTACGTTCCCTGCAAAAAATACGTATTATAATGCAATTAATACCTAACTAGATAACACATTCATAGTCATCATTCCTAAATTACAATACATCTATGTATGTATATAGCAATTGAAATGTATATAATTGGCTCCACAGCCATCATTCCATAAAAACATACATACAAATTAAAAATTATCCCTAAACAGCAACAATCAAATCAAAGTAACAATTTAAGTCATTAAGAAACAATAGAATTTAGTACATAACAGTAACAATTTATAAATTAAAGTAAAAACGAACAAACTAAGAGATCAATATTTTTTCGCAATAAAAATTAAACAACTAGTCATTTTAAAAAAAAAACAGATTGAGTGTAATCTATTCTATATGTGACCTGGTCTACGGAAAGGGGGCTTAGGTGTCAAAAAATCAATTTTCACTTTTTGGTTGATTCAGATGGAAGATGAGATGCTTTTTCAGTGGTGAAAAGCAGAAAATCCTAACTTGCTTAGAAGTGTACTAAAAATGTAGAGAAAGAAGAGTATACACTTTCTAGCTTTTCCTTACTCATAATTCCAGCTTCGATGTGACTTAGTATCACTAAATCAAGTTCATTTTTCGACATCTCTAAACAATTGTTCCGCGTACTCTCGATCATTTCCCGTGGTATCAGTGTATGGCATTCATTATTACAACAATCTTTTGACAGAAATTTTGTTACCAGCTCCTCCTCCTTTACATCAACAACATACAGGTCCATGTTAACAAAAGTTTGTTCGGTATCATCTTCAGCCTGAGATACACATACTTCGTCTTCATCATCATCGCCCTCTTCATAGTTTTCATTATCGTTTTCATCATCCTTTTCATGGAAATATTGTCCGTATACGGCACTGAACTCCTCATCAACACTCATGTTTCATTTCATGCGAAATGCGAAGACGATAATCAACAGAAACAGTAAACGTCACTTCTTCAGTGTTACTTTTTTAAATGTTCCACACTAGCAACTTACACGATGAACTATAATAATATTCCGACCAACAACAACACTTACTGGACCAACAACAACACCTACTGGACGTCCGGCGCGGAGAACAATTAACGAGATAATGAGAAACTGACGAAACGAGTTGCTTACTTTTAACAGCTTTTTCACAGAAAACTAGTTTTCGCACGTAAGCTCCCTTTTCGTAGACCAGGTCACATATAAACATTTTTCTATCCGGATTTATCCTTCTTGTTTTAATTTTTTTAATAATCAAAGATATTATTTTACAACTTTTCAAAGAATTACTAATATTTATCGATTTTGTGGACTTGACTAAATATTCCTTTTTTACATCTTGTTTTTTTAAAATTTTACAAACTCAGTACAAGTCTACGTTAAATTAGTTTTTATTATTAAATAGTTTTATTCTTTTCGCCATATTCTTTTAGATGTTGCATCAGAATGAGGAAAATACAAATTTACAGCTACTTTCGAAATTTGGAAATTACCCACTTCTTAGGAACTCTTTCCATTTTTCTTAAACTCACTTTTCTTTTGGAATATTTTCAGCAAAAGCTTTTAGGGATATAAATTCGTTAATAAGTTGATCCAAGTAAATTCATTTGATTGGAAATATTTCAATTACTTCTATCTTTATACAGTGAGCAGCAAAAGTCATGGTACCCCCCCCCACATACAAATAAAAAAATCTTTAGTAATTCCTCAAAAAATACTACAACAAACAGTGCAAACAAAAATTGCACTTATTTGTCAAAACAAAATTTTAAAAAAATCTAGATCTTGTCAAGTCCATATTTTGGCACAGCATAAGTCTTAGTGCAATGGTTAGTGTGCGCGGCTATTGTACATGAGATCCTGGGTTCGAAACCTGCTCTGGCCACCTTAAAAAAAATTACTTTCGGCGGCGGTCACCTCGCATAGTGACGGCGACACTATCGAGTATATAGCCATGAAAAAGCTTCTCAAAATATCGTTCGGAATCGGTGGAAAACTGTAGGTCCCAATCAGTGAGTGAAAACTGGAAAGCGCACAGCTCAGTCATTGTGAGAAGTTCTCCCCGGTCCCTTCATGGGATGTAATGGGAAACCATTTATTTATTTTTTATAAGTCTTGGTACCCCTGGAGAAAAATAACAAATTATTAAAATTTCACGATTTTTTGAACTAAATTGTTTTACCTAATACTTGGTAGGATATCCCTTGAGTCGTAAAACTTCATTCAATCGGTCGGGCACAAGCTTTTTAGTGTAGTCCGCCGATACTTTACCCCATTCCGTCAGAAGTATTTCTTTGAGTTGAGCCTTGCTGGAAATTCTGTGATTTCGGATTCGTTTTTCTAAATGATCCCATAGGTGCTCAATAGGATTCAAATCGGGGCTTTGTGGAGGGGTTATCAGCATGTGTGGTGTATTGTATGCGATCCACATCTTAACGTCAGCAGCGGTGTGCTTAGGATCATTGTCCTGTTGGAAGTAATAATTATCACGAATCTTGAGTTTTTCAGCACTTTGGTTTAGATTTGTTTCAAAATATTTTATTCATTATTTCCTCAATGAATACCAAATTGCCAACTCCGGCTGCTGACATGCATCCCCACACCATTACTCCAACCTCCACCATGCTTCACCGTTTTCCGAGTATTCTTTGGATTGAGCTCTTCGCACTTTTTCCGCCACACCAAAGCGCGTCCATCCGATCCAAATATGTTATATTTTGATTCGTCCGAGAAAATTACTTTTTCCCAGAAGTCATTTGTCTTGTTTTTACAATCTTTTGCGAAGTCCATACGCTTCTTTTTGTTTGTTTCGCTAACATGTGGTTTCTTGCGGGCAGTGCGAGCATTGTATCCAGACCTCTTGATGCACCTACGTACTGTGTCTGCAGAAACTTCTTTTCCTAATGATTCTTTTAATTCCGTAGCGATTTTAGGAGCGCTGGTAAATGGATCATTTTTAATAATAGCTTCATTTTTCCGTTCTTCTCTATAATTGACAGCCTTGTTCGCTGTTTATTTTCAATTATATTTTCTTTTTTGTACCGATTTACAACTTTTTGGACGGTTGATTTGGTTCTGTTTATAATTTTACCTATTTCGGAATACGATTTGCCCATTTCATGGTTATTAATTATTAATTTTCGCTCTTCCACGGTTAATTATTTCCTAGACATTTTAAAAAAATATTTGTTTTCACTTGTTGCACTAACTAAACAAATGCTTTTGGAAATGTGGAAAGTACCGTTATTATTTTGAAAGAGAATTTGACAAAACCCTAAATAGTTGCCACATGTTTTAGTAAACGATTTTATCCCATAAATGATGTATAATACCTTCTCTCACCAGGTGTACCATGACTTATGCTGTGCCAAAATATGAACTTGACAAGATCTCGATTTTTTTAAAATGTTGCTTTGACAAACAAGTGAAATTTTTGTTTGCATTGTTGTAGTATAGGAGTGAATACATAAAATAAAAACAAGTTTTATAACTTTTGTGAAGTATTTTTTGAGGAATTACTAAAGATTTTTTTATTTGTATGGGGTACCATGACTTTTGCTGCTCACTGTATATATGTATAAATCTACTGCACGTGTGTTTGTGACTGAACTCCTCCTAAACTTCTGAACCGATTTGAATAAATTTTGTTGTATGCGTTTGGATGGCGCCCTGGGTGGTTTAGATTTACTATTCGCTCCAATTGGACAAAGGGGCGTGGTACCTCCCATACAAACCACAAATTAAAAATCCATTAATTCTGCTCCTGCTAACGGTATTTGAACAAAATTTATAGGACAACGTCTGCCGGGTCAGCTAGTAAAGTATATATCTTTGAAGTAAAACGGTCTGCTACGTAAATACGAGGGCGGATCAATAAGTCCGTGACTTTTTGAATGAAACAATTTTTTTTGCAAAAACAAAATATTTTTCAACATAATCTCCTTTTAGCTCAATACACTTAAGTTCAACGTTTCTCCCAAAGAGTAATCTCAGACTAGAGAGAATAGTTGGCTCATCTGACGTTTCATTTCACACTCTTCGTGATGCGGTCGGTGTGATAGAGAGATGTTTGACGAAAAGTGATATACACCAGGTGGAATTACAATAACTTCTTGCTTTAATTTTTCATGCCATTTTGATGAAAAACTGTGAAATTTAAATGTGTTTTAAACTTTTTTATTGACTGTTATTGTTAGCATACATTTGTGTTGTATTTAACACAATAATTTTAACACACACAACGAAATGCCGTTGTTGTTATTTTGTTCGTTGTTTTGAACCATTGCCTCTATCTGGTATTAGTAAAACAATTCTTTTCAACATCAAACGTAAATATCACACCAGGCCAAATGTCATAAATTTGGTGGAAGAACTAGTGGGTCTACTATAAGTATTAGTCTATGGTTTCTCCAATTTTTGTATCCCTTCCAAAAAATAGGATTTTTCGAGGTCCATAAAATAGGCATTTGTTTGATCAATAATTTCTTCGTTGGAGCTAAATCTCTTTCCACCGAACCATTTCTTTAGGTTTGGAAATAGGAAATAGTCACTGGGGGCTAAATCCGGAGAATTTTGAGGATGAGGTGCCAATTCGTAGACCAATTCATGGAATATTGCCATTGAGACTACACACGTGTGCACCCGTGCGTTTATGGTTAATTGAGAGCAAACGCGGCACCCATCTTGCAGACAGCTTTCTTAAACCCAACTGATCATTTAAAATCGAAACCACAGTGCCATATGAAATGCCTTTGGCATCAACAACCTCACTCAATTGGCCGCCATTTGTACTTGTGCGACCACAACGAAAGTCAGTAAACCACTTTTTTTACCATTGAAATCAATGGTGCTGAGTCCCCATAGTATTTATCAAGCTTTTCCTTGGTTTGATTGACGGTTTTTTTTTCGCAAAAAATAATGTTTAATGAGAATTCGAAATTCACTTTTTTCACCAATTTTAAAAAATGTACGAGGTTGTATGTTTTTAGCAACTGTTAAACGCAAGGTAAATGACGGAACTTGCTCAAAATTTGACAATAGTCTATTAACAGGTGGTACTTGATGGGAGCAGTGTTGCATTTCATATAACTACGAGGAAAGTTCGAAAAGTCACGGACTTATTGATCCGCCCTCGTACATACATACATATATAAACGAATTTTTTGATATCAATAAGAAGTAAAATTTTCTTATTTATTGTTGGCATAACAAAAAGTTAATAGGCAAAAATAAGTATTTTTGTGTACTTCTTTAGGTGTTATGCAGACAGCAACGATCTACACATGGACTACAAAGAATCTTTCAAATACTAAATTCAAAAATTATACGAATTACAATTTGAGTATTTCTCATAGTGTGAGAAAAGTGGAAACAATTACAAAGCAGAACAGATAAACCGGTTTTGACCACCTACCCTCCGCCAAACAAATTTGTTTGTTTGGAGATTTCAGTGAACCTAAACTGTATATGCCAATAATACCAATTTTCTTAAAGAAAATGCCCTTAGTAACTCATCTCTAATATCTACTTTTCTATGAAAAAATTAAATTCCGTTTAGAGAATTTGTATCTGTACGAGAAATTTCATTAGAATAACTTTTCTTTAGAGCGATAATTTCAAGGTTGCTTTAATCGCTGGTTGCCTTTCGAAGTGTCGTTTATTCTATTTCTATATGTACCTATATTACTTTCGTTTTCTATGACCTTACACATTTTCTGGAAATTACATATGTATGTAGAATTTATGTTCTACCTTCCTTTTTCTATTTCACTTATCTATTATCTATTCCTCCCCAATGTCACTCGATAGCATTCACACATTATGTTGTTGGTGTTCTTCTTAATATTCGTGTAGAACAACAAACGCTTATCAAAAACAAAAATAAAGAAAGTGTGGACACGATACCGCAAAAAAGTGTGTGAAACCCGACCCCCATCTACACAAAAAAAAAAAGCTGCACTTGACCTGCTAAAACACGTAGTATGAAACAACGGAACGAACTACTGCAGGCGAAATAACAATAAAACACACAAAGATACAAACGCGCACAGAAACTTATATTATGAGCCAAGAAGACCTACACACGTAATATAATTAGACAGCAAAGAGAGGCATGTCAACACCACCCCCATCAAACATCAAGATTTTAGTGAATGACTATGGCGCAGAGTTGCCCAATGTTTTAAAACGTGATTCGAAACAACAACAATTGCACAACAAAATATTTTTAGGAAAAAGACCAAATACAAATAATGTATGAATCATAAGAAGAATAAGCAACAACAACATAAATGAAATAAAAAGTACAAAACAATAAACAAAGCACCGGCATATTAAAAGAAGTTGCAAAGAAGCGGAATTGTGTATGAGAAAAAAAACATACAAAAACGGAAGAGGAAATGCGAGGTAGGAGGAAAAGAAAAAGATAGGCAGTAAAGAAGAGTGCAATGAATTATGCAGAGTTGCCAAAAGATTATTTAAAACAACCACAACCTTAATTTGTACAAGGACGTACAGTTGTGGACAAAATAATAGTAGTGCTACTACTCAATACGTAAAAGAGGTAAAATTTTTGATAATTTGTTAGAATATATGTATATATATTTTGTTTTTACTTTTGAATATTAATAAATTAACCACAATATAGACAACGACGTTAGTCCTTGTCCATGATTGAAATACGAGGTGTTATAACAACAGCAGTTTATTTGGCCGGCAGTCTATCCCTGTTCTGACCATCTTACATTTCTATTCCATTAGATTGAGGGGCCTCGGAATTGTACTTTTGCCAAGTTTTGAAACTAATTATAATTTTATTCTGATATGGAGACGGGAGAAACACTCCAATAAAAATTATTTAAAGTGCAAAATATTATTAGTTGCTCAGCGATGATGAAATTATGAAACATTTATTTGGGGGGCAGGCACTTTTATACTCAGAACGAGATCGATTTACAGCTAATGCTTATCTGAAAGACTTATTGAATGTAGGTACTAACTTCGTAATCGTCCGTATAAACTTCCTAGAAAATTAATAAAAACTCATGTGGGTCAAGATTGAAACTTTGACCTTTAGAAAATTGGAATACTATTTAATTTCTATGTTAAAACAAGATACGATGAAAGCCACTTGTTTGTTCCCACAATGGTCTTCATCTAGAACTCAGGAAAGATAAAAGACATTTTCTATGAAAATTTGTTCAACAGTAGTACTGCCAAATTCCAAACCAATGTAGATATCGGTAAACAGCATCCTGCTTATACATACATATCTATGACTAGAGAGTTCACTATGCGGCATTGTTCTCGGGATATACTTACATAGGGTCTGTTCGGAAATGCGTCACTGCTTTGCATTTGATGCGTAACATGTTCGTAACTGCAACATTTGACACAACTTTGCAGGTGTTTTACACCAGGTGGAATTACAATAACTTCTTGCTTTAATTTTTCATGCCATTTTGGTGAAAAACTGTGAAATTTAAATGTGTTTTAAACTTTTTTATTGACTGTTATTGTTAGCATACATTTGTGTTGTATTTAACACAATAATTTTAACACACAAAACGAAATGCCGTTGTTGTTATTTTGTTCGTTGTTTTGAACCATTGCCTCTATCTGGTATTAGTAAACCAATTCTTTTCAACATCAAACGTAAATATCACACCAGGCCAAATGTCGTAAATTTGGTGGGAGAACTAGTAGATCTACTATAAGTATTAATCTATGGCTGCTGCTTTGTGTAGTAGTATTAGATCAAAAATCTATTGGGTGTTGGCGCAGAGTGAATTTATCTAAGATTCTGAAGAATGATATTTCCGTATGTATCTGGAATTAGTGAGCATTCGTTTAGTCTTACTTCCGGCCACATGGCCTTAGATCCTCAGTTGTTTTTCTTATACATTATTGATGTAGCATAAAGCTTAGTTTTGGGTCACATATTGACTATGGTCATAACAGAGTTTATGGTATTTTGCGAAGGTTCTACTCTTTAAATATCCATTTTATCACAATGAATTAAGAAAGGGTCAGCTTGTGCGCTTTTAATGCCACAACTTCTGTAAGGAATTGATGTCATTTCCGGCACGGCTCCATGCATCTTCCTCAAATTGAGAATAGTAATGAATACTGTTGTTAGGTTTGTATATACTATCAAGCGAAACATACTTATTTCTGGGCTCGTTAAGCTGTCTTTGGGTAGATCTATCAGCAACTATGTTCACCTGCTCTGCCACGTAGCTGCTTTAAATTTGCTCACTACATGATAAATACTCAAATTGTAATTCCTACAATTTTTATTTCAGTATTTGGAATATCTTTTTTCGTATGTGTAGCTCGTAGCTGGAATCGATTGCCCATTGAACTTAGTATTTTCTCACACTAATAATGTTTTCCCATTAAAAATTGTTAACTACTTTTTGTCTAAATAACACTGCATAAATTTCTTAATTTGCGGTTGAATTGGTTATTACCGATTTGGGTTATTTTTTAAATTATATATAAGTACAAACGTTCTATGTACATAATTATACCATTTTCGAGCCAATTATATATAGAGTACATTTTCATTGCTAAATTTTTATTGTAAGTTTTTGATTAAGGACATAAATCTTGTACCTCTTTAGGTATTAATTGCATTGTAATACATATCTTTTAGCTTTGTAGGATTAGTTTTACTGTATGTAATGAAATTGAATGAAATAAATAAGTAAAACGAATCAACATCTGCAGTGTGTATAAAATAAATATGCCTGGCAACCCTCGAGAGGAAATGTCATTCAAAAAAGGACAGTTAATAGCATAATTGTTAAAAAACGACTAAAAGGAGTGTAGCAAATCATGCAGTACGTGGGCGGGGGGAGAAGGATTTTACACTTTGCAGAAACACTCATCGAAGCACACACACAAGCACGTACAGAAATATCAACACAACAGAAAGGCCAGACGTTGATAAGCATATTGGGGATTGTGTATCTGCGTATGTGTATGGAATTTTAATTTTAACTTTTATCGATGAATGTGGTTGATGCAAATCGTTCAACGAAATGGAAAATGATTGTTAACCATTTACAGCTACAACGACGACGGCGGCAACGTCTATGACGATGTGAACGAAACCCCACCAAGAACAAAAATAACAATAACAAAAGCAACATCATTGGGGAATGAATCCCCTCCTCATTGTCTCCTTTTATTTACGAAATGACAATGATACCGCTTAGTGTTCCAGCCACCATAACAACGCATATATAAGCTGTTGTGGGTATCATGCACAGTGAGGGAAGTGATATGTCCCCACCCTTTTTTCCGGCCGCAATAACCAATGACAACCACATGTACAATTATACTTTGTTTAAAATAACCAACGACTAAGACGACGACACTGCCTGCCCACCACATTTTTCTAACATTTTCTATTAACCACGTAAACCCACAAGGAAACCACTACGGTCATGATTTTTTTTCTCATTATGGGATTACATTTTTCATTCTGGAAATGTTCTTGAAATCCCTACGGGTTCTACTACAAGTTTTTTCCCTTTCCCCCATAACTCTTTTCGAAATTGTTAATACCTCTTCACACAACAAGCACACACACAATTTCTTCTTCGTCTTTATGTTAATCTTTGGATATTTTGACTACTCACCGTTTTGGTTTTAACGAAAATTCCACAAAAATTAACACTCGGGAGTAAATTTTTGCCCAATTTAAAGCTTTTCCCGCAGCTTCTGTTTTCAAATAATCAATTGAATTTTTTCTTATTCCAGCGAATTATAATTTACACAATTACAGTATTGAAGAAAAACCAGATACGCAGTGAAACCGCTTTGCGTTTTATGTTGGCTGAACAGAAAAATGAAATAATGAGCAAAATTCACACAAAAAACACACAAACACAGCGAGCAGAGTTTGAAGCCAACCGGTAATGATTTATGTCGGCGGTGCCAAGTTGACTTTAAAGACCTTTGGGCTTAATTGCCGGCGTGGGTATTTGAAAAGCGAGGTTCACACCTTAGAAATACTCACAAAAGTCGAATCTAGTAAATGGAGTTCAGATTAACGAACCAACCATCTGAATACAAATTTCAATGTGAACAGCTGTCGTCATGTAAATCTGATGTTCTTCAACACCAAACGATTCCTTTGAGGTTATCAATAAAAAGAGACGGATAAAATGTCAAAGAAGCGGACCCTACCCTTGCAGATCTGCATTATTTATCGGGTAAACGCGTCAGCCCAGCTGATTTTTTATTTTTTCAGCTTTTCCGTGGGTAAGCTGTCAAATTCGATTTGTTTCTTTTTGTTTGCTAATAAAATTCAAAGAATAACATAATCGTATCTTATCTTAAGCTTTTCACATTTTGTGTACATAGTGCTTTTCATTATTCAGTTAATTTGACAGCTTAACCACGGAATTGCTAATGCACTTACCTAATAGATAGTTCTACCATGGTAACATAGGGTCAGCTATTTAATTGGGCAATGTTGTCAATAAACGTTTGCAATTTTACGTTCACCAACAATAAGAAAATTTGCTTCGGATATTTGTAGATTTACACAATAGTCTTGTTTTCGTTACACCGCTTGCTTAGATTACACTGTGATAGTTTTTGACCCGAAAAAAAAATGAACTTTGATGAATCCTTTTCGAACTATTAGGGGGAGTCCCTTGAGTGCGAAAGTACATTTGGAAGTGTCAGATTGGCTCCAGTTTTTGAGAAATCGGTATATCTAGATATAGGTAAGTCTGCGCTATTTAAACAAATTTTACCGGCCATAGGCCTATTTTTTTTTTTGGCCTAAAAGGGCTTAAAAAGCTTATTAAAATAGAAAAAACAAATGTTTGCGCTCGGTCCAACTTCTTGAGATATGGGCCTTTAAAGCTTGAGTATATAATTGGCCATATCTCACATATTTATGGTCCGATATGGTTCCGGTGAATATCATTACAAAGACCATTAAAAACTCTTTAAATCTGCATATAAATATATTACATTTTATTAACCCATTGGGGACAAATTTAAAAAATACGATTTTTTAACCTCACTTTTTTGCTAAAAATCTGATTTTCTCAAAAAACAGCCCTAGTAAACCTATTTTCTACCTAGACTCAGGTTGTAGGCAACACTTCAGGCTTTGTTTTAAGGTATAATACTTCGCATGTAGAGCTAAGCGATATTAAGCGGCACTTGAAGTTACCGCTTCCATTTCAGTCTTAAGTACGCATAAATTTACCAGTCTTTACAGTGTTGGATATCGTTATCGTTAAGGCGAAGAATATAAACATTTGCAAGAATAACTATAGCCATGCGTTAGAGCGAGACGATTATATGTATTTCCGTTTGAAAAACGCAGAAAGCTGCCAATATGAAAACATCAGAAAAACAGTGCTGGATATCGTTATTGTGAGCCAAAGACGAGTAGAACAATATATACATATTCAAGAACAACTACAAACCATGCGTTAGAGCAAGACAATTATATATATTATAATAAATTATCGCTAGTTCGGCGTTTTGGTTAATAGCAAGCAGGCGATAATCGCTAGTTTGTAACGAAAACACACCTAATAATATAATAATGGGCCAACACAGGTTTTCTGATTTTTTTGCGACTGGTAACTTTATACCTGCTTAGAACTGAAATGGAAGCGGTAACTTGAAGTACCGTTTAATATCGCTTAGCTCTCCATACAAAATAAGTGGTAATCTAAGCAAGCGGTGTAACCAAAACACGCCTAATGTGAAAGTCAAAAAGTATGCAATTTTACGTAGAGAAGAAAATTTACTCATGGAGTGGAATGCCGAAAATAAGACAACAAGTGAAGCGAATCGTTTCTCTGCTCTCTTACTCTCTTCGGTGAATATTTCAATATACAAGCAGGTTTTAGATGATGGTATAGTATCTAACTATAGAAATTACAACCATCTTTAAATAAAATTGCATAAAGTATATACAATGTATGAAATAATCAAGTTATGATGCGGGAGATAAATCCGTTTGAGTGAATCGCGTCGAATTTTTGGTTCTCTTCTACGAGGGTTACCAAATTGCGCACTTTTTTATTCTCTACCTGTACACCCTCTTTGTGAAAGTTTCCCTAACAGTACCATATATTTTACGGAGAATTTTTCTCTCGTATACTCCGAGGTGTTTTTCATCCACTTGCGATATGACCCAAGTTTCGGAGCCATATTTCAAGACAGGTTAAATAAGAATCTGATATAGCTGGACTTTTGTGCGTCTAGAGAGGGCTTTGTTCCTAAACTGCTTGCTAAGCCCAAAATAGGATCTATTTGCAAGCACAATTCTCCTATCTATCTCCAGGCTGACGTTGTTGTCCTTGTTCACGGCGGATCCAAGGTAGACAAATTCATCTACCACTTCAAAATTAAATCGGTTGTCAACGTTCAAGTGCGGACCAAGTCGAGAGGTTTCCCTAGTCGTTGACACCATCAATTTGGTCTTGCCCTCATTAACAGCAAGACCCACCTTCGCTGATCCCTTTTCTATTCTTGAAAATACTGCAGTAATCTTAAATTTCGCCCAATGATGTCTACATATGTCGTCAGCATACGCCAGGAACATATGGCTTTTCGTGTTAATGCCCTAGTTCGTATTTACTGCAGCTTTTCTCATTATTATCTCCATTAAGATGTTGAAGAGATTGCATGAAAGTATGTCGGACTGTCTCAGTTCTCGCTTGATACAGAATGGTTCAGTGAGGTCTTTCCCACTTTCACTGCTGATTTCATTCTACAGAGGCGGATCAGTTTTGCCGGAAAATAGCTCATAGCATTGCTGTTGTAGGCAGCAACAACAGGCATTTTGTTTTTGTTCTATCGCTTCAGCTGTCAAACTCTACACAAATACATACCAACAACACAAGAATGCAAAAGAGTACAAAAACAAAATACATGGGAGTGTGACAGCCGAAGCGAAGAGCCTCATGAAAAAAATTAAAACAGCTGTTCTTACGACTTTCCCATGAACTGTTGGTAAGCCTGAGGGCCCCATTACACTGGGTCTACAACTGAGATTAACACTAATGTAATATGAGAGAGAACGCCGGCAGAGTAGCGGTACCATTTTGCTTTTGTTAATATTAATCTTAAACAAGGGGAACATGTATTAATTTTAATCTTATAAGATTTCACAATTGCCTGACTCTCGTACAGTAAACTTGTGTCGTTTATTCGAAGTGTTTATGGTGTGTGTATTTTTGTATTTTTCTTCTTTTGTAAAAACGCGAATAAAATTGAACTTTCCATCTAAATACGAAATGGTTATACTTTCATATATGTATATACATTTGTAAAATTTGTTGGAAAAAAATTTTAAATTTTAAAAATAAAATTGTTCATAAAAACGTTAAATGGAAAATAGACATCG
This sequence comes from Phaonia tiefii, assembly GCA_963931995.1. Lineage (NCBI taxonomy): Eukaryota > Metazoa > Arthropoda > Insecta > Diptera > Muscidae > Phaonia > Phaonia tiefii. The sequence goes on along the minus strand of OZ008369.1, from coordinate 262,754,974 downwards.
AACAAAGCCTTGGCCTTTCATTGGCTTTAAAACCCCCATTTTTGACAATTCATCTTATAAGATAGTTGTGATGAGATTTCTCATATCAACCGTCTCATAATATTTATTATAATACTAATATGTACTAACACTAATTTATAGTCCACACGTTAGATAATACTCCCTTCGATTGAATTTGACGTTTGCTGATATAAAAATCTTATATCTCAACTGATTAAACGTCAAAAATCCCCAACTATAGATGCAAACAAAAGTCATAATGTAGTAGTATGGTGGCTTACGAAGGGTGTTTTAAAGAGAATTCAATTAAAAAGCCTGGCGAAATGCCAAAAGCTCTTTGCCTATAGCTTTTTTGGGCCCAACATTTAAGTTTACTAAGCCATAACTAGTAGTGGCCGTCGGTGGAGCAATGGTTGTGTACGCGGCTCTTGTGCATGAGGACGTGGGTCGATCCCTACTCTGACCATCTTAAATTCTTTCGACGGCGGTCACCTCGCTTAGTGACGGCGACACTAACGAGTTTATAACCATTGGGCCCTCTTCAACTATGGAGCTCGCCAGTGGTACCCGACACGAACGATATACCTGTTGTTGTGTTTGTTGTCGTAGTAGCACCAGCTCTTCGAAGTGCCTTGCCTTTCAATCAAATCTAGAAATAACCAATGTGAGCAAATTAGATTTTTTTGGTACTTTTGATACGAAATCAAGGAAAAAAATTCCAATGTGAATGAGGTATATGAAAATTAAAGTTGATAACAAACAAAAGGGCACTCACGTATTTGCAAAATAGATTTAGAAATTTAAAAATGCAGGCATAAATAAATAAATGTATGAAAAGCCCAAAAAATTCCGAATCCCGAAACGTACCGTAAAATATATCAATTAAATAGCCAGCCCTATGTTGCCCAGTGCTTTGAGTGATATTATACTACATTCGCACTGGCATCGATTTTCTTGATTTTGCCATATTTGTTGATTTTAAGCAGAAATCAAGAATATTGGCTTGATTTCCCATACGTTTTGACAAACGACAAATCGGGTATTTTCGCATATTTGTTTGAGAATTAGGAAAAAACGTTTGATTTTCTTTTTCTTCATGCAACGTTGTTTTATACCATACTACGCATGAATAGTACGTTTGTTTACAACCATTTCAATCACGGCGCATTGATGTGGTGGTACCATTGGAATATATGAATTACTGGAATTTCCACCAGAATTCTCAAATATTTTTTTATACTTTTTTATTTACTTTTAGTCTTGGACTACATTTGTGCTGAAATGCCTATTGTTGTAGGTTTGGAGTGTTTGTTGTCGTAGTAACACTACCTCGTCAATGCGCCTTGACTTTCAATCAAACGCGGAAAAACCCAACGCGAACACTTCAGATTTTGTTAGGACATTTGATACGAAATCAAGAAAATATGTTCCAGTGCGAATGAGCTATTAGACCATAGTCTAATTGTAAAGTCAGAGCATGCGGTCAGCTGTTCAGATATTTTTTTGGTTTGTTTATGTTTTAATCGGTGTTTGTTTTGATGGCACTTAAGTAGTGTCAAACTGTTTCATCTTTTGTTTTGATTTGTATCATTCTTATCATTCATTCTTATATTCTATACCAACTGATTTTGACAACTGGAAAGTGCCGTCATAACAATCAAAACAACAAATTTCTGTCAAAATCGTCCGTTTTTACAACACTACGCCATGCTTCGACTTTATTATTAGACTATGTATTAGACCAAGAACTTGAGTAATGTATACAAGGTTTTTGTTCAGTGTATTATGGTAACATAAACCTCGCACTCTGGCAACTACCACTTTCAACATCACTCGTTGTGTCAAACGACAAAGGTAAACAAATGTGTAAACAACAACAAATGCGGCTTTTCCCCACAACGTGCTGCAACAGATACCAACGTGTTGTGTATTTTAATAGAACAGCTGATGTGTATAAATTGGATTGTGAGCGGTGCGAGTGACGGTCTCTCAGATTTTTATTTTACGCTGTGTTGTCTATTGCTTCGTCAACTTTTAAATATTTTGCAAATAATGAGATAAAACTTGTTTTTGGAACAATTAGTTTTATTGTAGCGTATAACGTTAAGGCTGCTTGTTTGTCGGAAGTCCGAAAACACGGAGGCGAAAGAGTGTAACACATTTAGCTGATACTTGAACATTTGGGACCTAAAACGAATAATTTATTTATATAATGGACAATTTAAGGTAAATAAGTGATATAATAAATACAGAAAATATACTATTGATTAAAGTTTGTGGTAGAGATAAGAAATCGATGCGAAAATATTCTCATTAAATTGTAGATCAAAAAACAATATTGACGTTGTATTGCGGCCAGAGGTGCGCAAGCTTTGGTGCGAGCAGTCGTAAAAAAGGGTTTATCTGACATTGCTTTATGACATGTCTAGTCCAACGCGGGGTTTTAAATGTCTGTTTCATTCAAATTTTAAATTTCGGGTAAAACACGCGTTGATATCTTTATTTTATTACATGGAACTAGATTTGCTTCGTGTTTAAAAATGTCTAATTGTTAGTTTTTGGTTAATGTATGAGAAATTCATACTACAAGCTTACAAGTCCTGAACATTTTTCTAATTGAAAAATGGTTGATTTTTGTTGGAAATTATAGACAATTGAGTTGAACACACACTCACAGTCATGACTAGTTTCGAACTCCGTGACAAGATCATCATCAGATGCCTATCTACTGTGCCTGAATTGATACCATCCGTTGATCATCAATCGTATATGTACAAACTCAATTCTGCAATTCACATGTGCGAATTAGTATCGATCGAAGATCCCTATGTATCAACATTACTAATTGTGGATAATCGTACAAATCGACTATAAATATTAATAATTCCTATGATGATGAACATCGATCGAGTCAAAATCGAATATGATTTGACAGCGCAATGAATTTTATTGGGATAATTCTTAATATTGGGGAACAAATAGTTTACATAGACGTTATTTAATGACTGAAAAATGGGAATAAATTAATTTATATCCATTATTTGCACAAAAAAAAACATTATTATTATGTCGTATCGTATTCGATTTAAATCGATCAATTTCCATTCCATAACGGATAGTTTCAGGCTTTTTGAGAATGTCTTCTATATTATTATAAACATTTTAAATAGCTACTGTATCATAAAAATGTTTTTGAATTGATAACTTTGATAGGCAAATACATATGTATGTACGTAGTTAAAAAGTTAAAGTTAAAGTTAGATTTATTGAGCCTTTTTTAAAACAAATTAAGAAACATGCTTACCCTAAGTTTACAAGTAGTTTCTTAGGACTATAATGTATTATCCTAATTGTATTTAAAACAAGATAACAGTTCCATACTTTTTAATAATTATTGGTAACTATATAAATATACATTTTATCATATAGACAAATACGCCCTTGCTCGGAGCTACTTTTGACATGAGTGTTTCAACCAAATATTATACTTATAAATGTACGTAGTAGATTGTGTTAGAAGTATAAGTAATATCACACGTAACTGGACTCTACCCAACAAACTGGCTTCGAATCCAGGCAAGACATGTGTTCTTCCTTTAAAAATGTTATTGTGATTTCACATCTCTTCCAGCTGTCTATTTGGATCAAAGGCGTATTAATGCTTGATACAACTGAATACCTTGATCAAAAATTTCAAAATATACCTCGTTATCTCTATGAGAAGCTTCCAGTCGGTACGTTGACGAGATGCAAGAAACTTATTTTACCGGAACTTAAATAAATTAATTCAAGCAGATAGTTTTTCGTTAATACCACTAGACTCTGGACCTCATTAACTATACGTATACGACTTATTAGTACTGCTAGCGGTTTTAAAAAATTTCGTTCACCTTTAATCCTAAGGTTTTTTCTTCTAGCAATTTGTGAAAATCTGTTTTTGGACTATAAAAGAATTGTATTTCCCATTGCCCTGATGTTGTACATATGTACCTAATAAATAAATAAAATAATCCGACACTATTTGACTTCACTATTTATTTGTAGAGTAATACAATTGAAAAGTATTGCTATGCGTCGTTTCCTATTTAGAAAAAATATTACAATCTTTTTCGTTTTTTTATTTCTATTATTTGTAGAAATTTCACATGGAAGCAGTTCCACGTTGTATTTGGAATGATTGAACCATCTGTTTCTTACGCGAATTTGCCTTGATGTCAAGTGTGAAATTTTGGGAACATTTGGGGCAAGTCTATTCCAACTAAACAAGACAAAACATAAAAATTTTATGGCGCCTTTAAAATATAAATCAATGCTTTGCCACTTTTTATCTCTTCTATCTTATTGTCAATAGTGTCTGCTGTTTTCTATCTTCTGTCTACTATCTTATATCAAAATGTTTATACAGTCCAATAAGTGTTTTCTCCACTAAAAATAGTTCTAATATAAGAATTCACAACGCGTGCACGAGTTACGTCTCCATAACATTACCACCCATTCTTGGAACTTTGCCAATAAATACAACATATATAAATTAACACACTTTATTTTTAATAACTAATAATACGAGTTCTATTGTAAACAACTTGAAACACAAACACTTTGATTATAAGATATTTATATTTATCAAACACTCATTGACAAAATAATTTATAATGTTTGACAAAACGTTCAAAATATTATTATTCTATTTTCACATTTGGTGATGAACGCAAATTATAACGGATAAAGAAAATAATAAAACAAATAAAAGACTCCTGCAAGACTCCATCAAGGCTCTACACATAACTGGCGCAGTCGGTACCCCGTTTGACGTTTTTAAAAAAAGATACTTAAATAGTGTTGTGTGTTATATACTCAAATCGTTATTTCACACTAAAAATACTAAACGGTGTTCATACACAGGGGTGGCATACAACTGTGAGTGACTAATTTTGAAGGCATATCAGAATTAGAACCGGTATCAAAATAAAAACGGTAGATTTTAATCTTTTACGGACGGTGAACAACAAACTACACTCCAAAAGGAATCATCATTCACACTTGGGTTCACGTAAGTCAGTTTGAAATTTTGCTCATAAAATACATATAATATAAAGTGATAAAATAAAACATATGTGAATAATATTCCGAATTACATACAAGTAAATAACAAAAAAAAAGAGTTCCAATTTTTCCCTTATTTCCGAAAGCATCGTGGCTTGAATTCTATACTAAAACATATTTCGGTTCAATATTAAAAGAAAAAATGAGTTTGCAACTTAACCAAGAAAGTGACGTGACAGGGGTTCAATCGACTCCACCTAATCAATCAACCAACCAAGTTTTTAAAGAGGTGTACGACAGCCTCAGAATTCCCGATGTGATCAAGGATTTACCGAAATTTGATGGAAATCCAAAGTCATTACATGAATTCATCAATAACGTAGAAGAAGTTTTGGCATTGATAAGTGGAATCGACGGAACACCTTACAGGAAAATATTACTAAGAGCGATTAGAAATAAAATCGAAGGCCAGGCTAGCGAAGTACTTAACATGTATGGGACGCCCTTACTTTGGGACGATATAAAAAATAATTTAATCCTGCATTTTGCGGATAAGCGTTCTGAAACGTCGCTGATTAAAGACCTACACGATTTGAGACAAACGAAATCAGTACAAGATTTCTATAGTGAAATAATAAGTATTCAGTCAGCATTAAATAATAACCTTTTTCTCAATGAATCCGATAGTAACGTGGTAAAGTCAAAAAAAAACATGTTCACTGAAATATGCTTAAATTCTTTTTTGGTTGGTCTAAAAGAACCATTAGGTTCAAACATTAGAGCCATGCGCCCCGATAGTCTCACAACGGCTCTAGCTTTTTGCATTAAAGAGCAAAATATTTACTACCAACAAAAAGGGATAGACAATTATCATAGTTCGCGAGACTTTAGAAAACATACAATAACTCAATACATTCAGCCACAAAACATACTCCATTTGAACTTTACCACGGAAGAACTTATAAATTCGAAAATAGCGTAAAATTTAATAATGAACATGAATACTTAAAGAAATTAAATGAATATCAAGGAAAAATATACCCCGCAATAAAAGAAACACTCGAAAATAGAATGAATAAAAACATAGACAAACTAAACATTGATAGGAAAACCCCAGAGCAAGTAATCGAAAATGACTACATATTCAGGAAAAATAGTAGAAGAAATAAAATAACTCCCCGTTTCTCGAAACACAAAGTTAAAAGTAGCAATAATATAACAATAGAAACAACAAAGAATCAGAAAATCCACAAAGCCAGAATAATGAAAAAACGAAAATTCACTTAATTAAATTATTAAAGAAATTCATTATTAATTAAAGATAAATAATAATAATAATAATACCAAGAACAGGGAAAAATTGGATACTTCACAAAAAAAAAAAGGGAAAAAAAATAAAAGGAAAAAAAGAAAAATTTAATAAAATATATATATATTTGAAGAACAACAATATTTAAATCACATTATTTATAATATCAATATGATGAGCAAAATATTCAATACTTGACCGAACTATGTCCCAATGTTGAAAACACATCCCTAAGCCAAGACGATATACCACTATTAAGGCACAAGGCACATCTCCTATAAAGCTCCAGAATTGTATTGTCGAAACTAACGCTGTCAGCTCCGGCTTCAAAAGAATAGCTCAACCAACGAGAAAACAACACCTGAACAACCAAATTATCACACATTCCGTACTGGGAGTACTCATAAAGTAACGACCCTAATCATCATGATGCCGAAAAGAAGAAAGAACATCGTAAAATGCTTAGTCTAAGAAGATAACATCATCAACGACATCAAATACGAATACCCTACAATATATTGGGACGAAGTCCATATCACCCCACCCATGTTTAGAAACAACTCAGCCAGGACAATCATCGAGGCTGTCAGAACTATAATTTCACAACAAAGCAGAGAAGCATCATTCTCACCGCCAAGAAGATCAATATAATCACAAACCATACCTAAAATTATCGCTTCAGCCACTTTGTGACCGTCGCTCTACACTAAGGGGGGAGGAGTTACGTCTCCATAACATTACCACCCATTCTTGGAACTTTGCCAATAAATACAACATATATAAATTAACACACTTTATTTTTAATAACTAATAATACGAGTTCTATTGTAAACAACTTGAAACACAAACACTTTGATTATAAGATATTTATATTTATCAAACACTCATTGACAAAATAATTTATAATGTTTGACAAAACGTTCAAAATATTATTATTCTATTTTCACATTTGGTGATGAACGCAAATTATAACGGATAAAGAAAATAATAAAACAAATAAAAGACTCCTGCAAGACTCCATCAAGGCTCTACACATAACTCACGTTCAATATCTACTTTTTTTTTTAAAAAAATAATTATGATTATCTATAGTAGCATTAATACTATATTAAACAACGTTCGTTCATCGATGACCTCACTGATCTGTTTCCTTCTCTTCTTCCGAAAAACGGGGAATCCAAAAAAAATCTGTTCACTGATAACACGAAACTGCTAAAAACACAAAAAAAAGATTAATGAGTAAAATGTACGTTCATTGTGTTGAAACTAACAAAACCGTTCCAATGAGTACCGCCAATACATAAGGCCGAAGGCTATCATTATATGTCATCTGGTTTTAGTTTCACAAAACCATTGGAGACATTAACAACCATCGGATAGGAAATTTGAATTTGACAACATGCAAGCTGTGAAGTAAATATAGCATTTTGTAATAAAAGAAATATGAATTCTGAAATACGTTTTCGTTTACTTAGTCTGAAAACACACTGGGTTAGTAAAAACGTTTTTTTTTTTTGCTTGAGTCATGAAACAACAGCCCATGTTTTCTAATAATCCAACGTGCACAAAAAGTCTCGAAACAAAACACATTTTCAACACATACTCTTGTGTCGTGAATCAATAACATTTTGAATGATCCACTGTGTTTTCAGCCTTAACATTTATTAAAACTATTGTATTTAATTTCTCTTTCTCTCTCTCTCTCTCTCTCTCTCTCTCTCTCTCTCTCTCTCTTTCCAGAGAAGGCATTTTAGTTGGTTGTGGTAATCCACTGCTGGACATATCTGCTAATGTTGATGCAGATTTTCTTAAAAAATATGATCTAAAACCTAACGATGCCATATTGGCTGAAGAGAAACATATGCCAATGTATAAGGAACTAATTGAAAAGTACAACGCTGAATACATTGCCGGTGGTTCAGTTCAAAATTCCCTCCGTGTTTGTCAATGGCTTTTGCAGAAACCCAAAGTTGCAACTTTCTTTGGCTGCGTGGGCGATGATAACTATGCCAAAATCCTAGAGAAGGAAGCCACCAAAGATGGCTTAAATGTTAGATATCAATATAATCCAGAAACTCCCACCGGAACATGTGGTGTTTTGATCACAAACACTCATCGGTCGTTGTGTGCAAATTTGGCGGCTGCTAATAAATTTACATTGGATCATTTACAAATTCCAGGAAACAAGAGGTTTCTAAATAATGCTGAATATTTTTATATATCGGTGAGTAGACTGATTAGTAGTGTCTACTATTTTTGCTACATAAATAAGTATCATATCAAATATTTTTTATAGACAATTTTCATATGTAAACATGCATGTAATTTGTTAGATGATTTTTAGTTGTTATCTATAAGATTGCATATATTTGTACATCAAAGACGCCGTCTCTGTTTAGATGGGGAAGTATTTTCGATAAGAAAGGTTACATCTGGTTTATTTATTTATTTATTTATTATTCCTAAGCAAAATTAACAATATAACTATATACAAATTTAATTAAAAGCGATTGGCTTCCCAGTCATAATTACATTTGGAATATATGTTTACACATGAAAAAAAAATATATAAAGTATTAAATCCGCGGATTAGATAGAAAATAATTAAATAGTTTCTAACGAAAAGCATTATTTTAATGAAAAAAGACTGTAAGTTCAGCAGGCAATCGATTCCAACAACGGGCAACTCTTTCAAAAAAAAAATCCCGCAAAAAAACCTAACTAAAAATTCTGGGAATAATAATTTGCGTGTTTCTTAAACAAATAACATAATAATGTCGGCAGACCGCTTTCTCAGACGGACATAATTATAGAAAGAAGTACCCAAAATAGCTCAACATACATAGTTTGAAATATGTTCCTTCTAAGGAAATGCATTCAACTCAATTTTCTATTAGTCAAGATGCTTAACACAAAATTACGTCTACTTTCAGTAAAATTCTTCAAGTAAGGGCCATTATTTCTACCATAGATAAAGTAAACAAATAGATGAAGCACAATTGTTGGGAAAATTTTAGTGTAATGGGTAATTCTCTAGATGTCGTTGAAAGCAATAAATGGGAGTTTTTTGATCCCATAACAAAAAGTCAAAAAATATGACAATAAAAATCTAAAATTTCATATCAAAAGAAAAAATTAATTTCAACAAAAATATCAAGAATACAAGAATACAACACGTTCTTTAAGGTAGAATATCTGATGGCCATCGAATTGCAAAGCCATGTCACCACCGTCTATGTCCTAATAAATTGGTTCTTCCTCCGGTTCAGCTACCATTCCTTGTTGAGAGTCCTCAGACACTCTAACGGTTGGGCATCTGCGACCACAGAAGTTGATACATTTTTTGCCTGTGGAAGTTTTTAGATTAAAAAGGCGTTCCGGGATGTTCATCTTTGGGCGGTCTTACGGGTTTTCTCCTATTGATATCCCAACACCGGCCTCATGGATTTGAAATTGTTTTTTATAAGTATAAGAAACAAATGTTATGTAAAATCGCATACATTTTGTCACATTTTCCATTGTTCAAATTACTTTCATAAAAATTTCCCACAATTTTGAATAAACGTCAATGAGAATTATGGGAAACTTCAGTGAAAGTGACAGTAGTACAGAACAGCACCTAGTGAACAAAGTTGACAATGGTCGCGCTGTATCTATTATTTCCTTTATCTAAGATTTCTACTATAAGGTCTGTCTGCGTACTGATAATTTGTAACAATTTGTACAAATTGTTACTGGATGTTGTCTGTGTACACCAAAAAGCCAATAACGGCAGTTCCAAGGCGAATTTGCAAGTTCGAACAGCTGTTTTGAATCATATGTTTTATGTAAACAAACAAAATAAAATTGAAATTGAACAATGGCAGAAGTAAGTATTTTGAGAATTGTGTGAATCCAAATATTTAATTTGTAACATCATTATACTTACCATCTTGAACCCTCTTAAATGTTCCTGGCGAGCACTGCACATCGAGTTGTCTATCGCTACTCATTTTCAATTCAGTACTTTTGTTGTCTTTTAAGTTGTTTACATTGCAATCAGCTGTTTACGAACCAGCTGCTTTTAATTTCTTGCAAGTTTTTACTGGATGTCGTCTGTGTACTTTTTGTGATATTTTCTACTGAGAGAGTAAAATTTTTTTTACTCTCCCAAAAAAGTTACTGGATATTTCTTACTGGAAAAGTACCCAGACAGACCTATAATTAGAGCTAACTTATAGGTTCACTTTTTAAATTGAAAAAAAACTGGCAGTAATAACTGCCAACAATATTAACCCCAGATGATGCAAGGGGGGAGAAATATATATATATCACTTTTACTCTCACTACTACCTACATATATCAATCTCAATGGGTCAACAGTGTCAAATGTAGTGTCAAAGCCTCTCAATCACATGCCACAAAACGATCAGCCTTATTACGAATGTCGTTCTCGTATTTCGACTTGGACAGTTTTGTAAAAGATTAAAGACAAAGTTGGCGTGTTATCTATAATCTTTTACAAAACTGTCGTAGTCAAAGAACGAGAACGACATTCGTAATAAGGCTGGATAATCCCATAGAGGATTATCGGTCGCACCCCCACTGTGTTTGTCTAGTAAACTGCTGCCCATAACACGTCGCCTTTTTCCTACTTTCAGATATGTTGAATCTGAAACTAAACCTGTTATCCAAAATAACGCCCAGATATTAAGCACACTCCAGGCATAACTTCAGATTCGTTTAATGTATTACAGAATGATTATACAGAACTAAATCAATTTTAGTCAGGTTTACACTCGGGCTATTTGAGCCCGCCCAAGTGACCAAAATTCTTAAGTTACCATAGAAAATATCGCTTGAGGTACTCAGTTAATTGTGATAAATATTGATTCCCTGTCCGCGTAAGCAATAATCTTCGCACATGAGTTGTACATAGTGGTTTGTATTCTATTCAAAGCAAGGATCCATAAAAAGAGAGACAATGCCCCACCTTAATATGTGCCTCGGTTGACACCAGCCTTGCAAGATGTTTTTTGAAAAGCTAGATTTTCTCAGAAAAGCAGCCGGAGAAAGCCAAAAAGAAATCTTAAAAAAACTCGACGTTTTTAAAAGTCAGTGTAAAGTTGTAACAAGAAGTAAAAGGCGTGCATTTTTAGTTATAAGTTACCTAATTGCCAAAATAGAGTTTATAGCCCGAAGTTTTATTCGATTGCATATATTTGTCTTCACAAGATTAATGTTTGCTAAAAACTTGTTCCATATTTGCATCTGGACAAGCAAGACGTAACAGCTTCAGTACAAAATCAAATACCAAAATTTTGTAGTATTAGTTTTGTTCTTTGAATAAACTGATTGTTGAATTTCTTAACATCCAATACATACATAGCTGATTTGCATAAAATGGTATAAATGTGGAATGAAAACAGAATGGAAAATTCAAAATTTTTAAATAATTTTGTTTAATAACTTTTTGCGAATAAATACCTGAGAGACTTTTACTTTTGAACAACCAAGTTATGAAAAAACATACTCGGCTTCCATTCTATAATGTTCTTTTTGGCGTAGAATACGTCTTACCTTACGGTATAGGGAGTCATGTCAGATTGTTATTGTTGTAATCTTTATTTCATTGATTATGAGGAAACGGCGAGATAACTTTTTTTAAAAATTTTTTTGTAGGTAAATGAAGATGTTATCTTTCGTTTGATATACATTTCATATTGGTTGATATCTTCCTAATATTTAAATTTCTCAAATGAAAATTGTTTAAACACATGCACTCAAACATATGTGTGGTGTTTGGTTGAGTGTTTGAGTTTGTAGCGTGAACACAAACTATGCTGCTGTTTCAGTGTGGACACAAACCTTCGGCTGTTGTTTTGATTGATGAAATATTGAAATTTCGTATATTTACTTATGTATTTAAGTGAAACAAAATGTTAAATGTTAATTTGAATTTAACATGGATATATAATTATAAAAAATATAAATCAAATTGATTTGCGTCTGTTATTTATCATTTATCCTTACACTTTTAATTTAAAAACATATTTATCCTATTTTTTCTACCATAAGCTTATGTATATTATCAAAAAAAGTAACTATCAAATAAATAAATTCATTTGCGTATGTTATTTATCATTTATTGTTATATATGTTTTCTGTCTTATCGGATGGCGTATTCTACGTTAAACTTAGACGCCGTGCCTCTGACACAGCCTGCAGGGACAGTCCGTGGCCGAAGGCCTCGGACAACTGTCTGCTGTATTTTTTTACGTAGTTTGTATTTTTGATACAGAAAATTGTATTTTACTTTCATAATAGCATTTGCTTGTGAAACAATATCACAAAATGTCTTGTGAAATTAACGTCAAGAACACCATTTTTGTGAAAAATGTTCACTTTCACAACAATTCGGAATGCAGAACATGGGCGTACAATTTTTTACTCATTTAAAAGCATAGAACTAGGAAAGAATAGTTTTTTCATTCTTGTTTTACATATGCCGTCGTGTTTATATTGATATATTTACGATATAACTCTAAAAATAAACAAACTGATTGTTCAATTTTATAAATCTACGGCTCTGACAACTTCGGATTTTCGAACATGGAATACTCTGCTGATTTGCATAAAATGGTATAAATGTGGAATGAAAACAGAATGGAAAATTCAACATTCTTAGATAATTTTGTTTAATGACATTTGCGAATAAATACCTGAGAGATTTTTACTTTTGAACAACCAAGTTAAGAAAAAACATACTCGGCTTTCAGTCGGTAATGTTCCTTTTTACGTAGTTTGCATTTTTGATACAGAAAAAATTATTTACTTGTACTTCCACAATAACATTTGATTGTGAAACAATTTCACATAATGTCTTGTGAAAATAACCCCAAGAACACAATTTTTGTAAAAAAATTTCACTTTCACAACAATTCGGAATGCAGAACATGAAGTAGATTTGTTTATATTCTAGAAAATTCTAAGTTTTTTTTCCAAAAACAAGTGTATAAAAGCATTTTTACATTATAAATTTTATTATTATATAATTATAATAATCGTAGGCACTACAGTCTTAAGTTTTAAAATATTATTTTATTTTTAATAGAAAAACTTGTCATACACTTCTAGAGTTGATTTATTTAAATCCTAATTCGCTATTACACATGGAAATATATTCATCATTAACCATTTAAGATTTGTTTTATATAAAATAATAATAACTTATGTCTTTCTATATGAAGTATTGTTTTTTTAAGCAAATGTCTTTTTTATTTAAGGCTATAAGAGATCATGTTTTCTCCAGTTAGTGAAAAAAATGTAAATGCCGCAGGTGGGATTCGAACTCACATTCGCTGGACGATCGTTTCGATTTTTGTGAAGCATCATCTTCAGCAGTGTCTAGCCCGTTAAGCCACTGCGGTGTGTGTATTTACACAAGTTACTAACCGAAAACATTTATTGATTGTGTGCAGAGTGATTGTTTGTCGCTACTTACACATTGCTTACCTACTTACACGCACTGATGCAGAAGTTTTGAAAGTTTTATTTATAGAACGAACTATTCTAATTGTAGTTGTCTCGTTCTGTTTTAGTTTGGCCTTACCATATGTTTCAAATTTAGTTGTCTTACGGTGCGTTTACACGGGACAGTTTGAGACAAGATAGTTGAGAATATGTATTAGTTGTCACAAAGAGAAAAATTGTTTGTGTGACGTACGCGTCCAGCCAGTTATAAAGACAGTACAGTTTTAAGCAACCGCCAACAGTGTCGTTTCGTTAAATTTCGTGCTCTGATTTATTGTTTCTTCGCTTTTTTGCCATTGTATTTTGTCTTACTTCTCCAAATTACAATGGAACTGATGTACTCTGCAAAATTAGACATGTATTCATGTTCATATGTTTGTATTGTCACAATAATTCAATAAAAATTAGCAAAATTTTCAAATACAAATATATGTATTTCCCAATTTGTAAACATCGCAAAGTTTTGCTTTTTTCTCCAATTACTACGGCAGGTCACCAACATGGCCGATGGCTGAACTAGTAGAGGTTGACGCAGTAGGATTTGTTGTAATTGTGTGAACCAACAACAGGCATTTAGTTTTTGTTTCATGACTAACCGTCAAATTCAACACAGAAACATATGAACAAACACAGTAAACAAAAAAGTATAACAACAAAATACACTGAATTTAACAGATGGAGTCATAAGAAAGCAAAATCAGTTATTCTATTGCGCCAACCTTTACTAGTTCAGCCATTGTCTGGCCGCTTATGTCAAATCTCTTGCCGAAGTTACTGTCCATGGTACAATAATATCTTCATGGTAATAGCAGCGCGTGTTGTTGTTGTAGGCAGCAACAACAGGCATTTTCGTTCCCACGACAATCGGATCTATGTTCCGGAACGACCCGAGTTTCACTCGGCCAAGGATTGCCAACTCAGCAACAGCTGTATCACCCACCCGTTTTTTACCCAGGTGAGCAAATCATGTCAGCAGGTTATTAATTATTGCTGGCATAGAACAGAACCCAGGCCCTCCCGAGGTCTCGATCTGTTCTGTGTGTCACACCAGGATCCATCGGAACCTTACCCAGGTCCAATGCAATAGATGCCAGAACTGGTGTCATCTTAGAAGGTGCTCTGGCCTCGCTAGTCATAGAGACTGGTCGAGAAATTTTGTGGCGAGTTGTTATGGTAACCTACAGCAGTCGGGCAACACTACTCCTGTCCTAACACCCCCAACCAGTGATCGATTGACACCCTCAGATCACAATGCAGCGATGCCTTCCCAATGGCTTTGCTCAGTCTGCAACGGTGTTATTAATAGGAATATTACATCGGTTCAGTGTAATCGCTGTAGGAATTGGTGTCATATGAGGCGTTGCACTAGTCTTCGTTCGCACAGGAACTGGAACGGGGACTTTGTCGCTGCTTGTTGCACGGCTAATGCCGGGACAACTGTCGGCACTCCAGTGGGGAATGCGACTATTACTCATACACCAGCCCCCAGATTAGTGCAATTTTCCTCAATCACACCTCGGCCACTTCAACAATCCCCTCAGGCAACCAACCCATCTCAGTTGCCCCCGTCAAATTTTCAATTGCGTCCTGCAATTTCAAATGAGCTTCACGCTCAAACTCAGCTGCGCCCGTCAGCTATTCAGTTGTCATCGACAACTCCCTTGCTGCCCCCGTCAGCTACTCAATTACGTCCTGTAACTCTCAGGCACGCACCATTTCAGCCGCAACCCGCGGCCACTCAGTTGCACGCTGCAACCCCTCAGCTGCCCATGTCAGCCATACAGTCTACTCAGACGTCAACTCAGCTGCGCCCGACAGCTCCCGAATCTTCAAGGCAGCACCCGCCAGCCAATCAGTTGCACCCGGCAACCCCACAGCTGCCTTTGACAGCCTCTATATTGCCCCCGGCAATACCCCAGCTGCGCCAGACAGCTTCCAACTCAACGCCACGGCACCTCCCTCGACGGCAACCGCATACAGTTGCTGATCAGCAATCGTTCAGCATCATGCAATTTAATTGTAATGGCCTTAAGAACAAAATTGCTGAGATCACCAATTATATGCATGCTCACAAGATCCTTATTGCCGCCCTTCAGGAGACTAAGCTGTAGACTCTCATCTCATGGGAACTATGTCATTATTCGTAGGGACAGGGAGAGAAATCACGGTGGAGGGCTCGCTTTCATCATCGAGCGTAACGTGAGCTTCAGACTCACAGACCCACCCCCTCCCTCCCAGCCCGATCAGTTCCTTGAGGCGATGAGCATAGTGATAGAGACTGGACAAATCGCTATTGAAATCGTCAATGTATATATTCCGCCAGTTAATAGCATCGGTGCGGGCTATCACCCCACAATCGAACACCTACTGCGAGGTGATAGTACAATCATACTTGGCGACTTGAATGCTCATCATGAGATGTGGTTTTCCCAGCTGCTTGCAGACCAGCGTGGCATTAATATTGCAGACCAGATAGACGACTCGGAATTCGCAGCTATAAATGAGGACTTCTCTACAAGATTAACGGCTAATTGCTCTAGCTCCCCTGACATCTCCATCGTCAGTGCGTCGCTACTGTCCTATACCACCTGGTAGACCCATATAGCCTTAAACTCTGATCATATTCCCATCCTGATCACTGTAGAGAAGCCTAGCGACTTTGTGGAGTCGGATAAACGGACGTTCGTGAACTACAACAAAGCCAACTGGCCTGGCTTTACGAACGCTATTGACGAATCCCTTCGTCATTTGCAGCTACCCTCTTGCGCCAGACAGGGTGAGATGATCCTCAGGGACACCATACTCAAAGCTGCAAAACGCTTTATCCCAGCTGGTAGAATTCCCAACTGTAGACCCAACTTCCCATCTGAGGCTGCGCGTCTTGCGGATCAGCGTGATCTCATACGCGCCAGCAACCCAGCCGATGAACGAATATTGCCCTTGACGGATGAGATTAACGTACTCATCAACCAGCACCGTCGCGACAGATGGCTTGAACATCTGGAAAATTGTAATATTGGCTCGAAAAGGCTTTGGTCTACTATCAGAGGTCTATCTGGCAATGGAAACAATAAGGGTCACATTGCTATCGCGTTTGATAATACGCATTACACGGATGCCAGGAAATGCGCTACCAAATTCTGCCAGCAATTTATTGCACACCCAACCCAGCAGAATAGGACCAAGAGAGCTGTAGTTCGGAGAACTAAGAATCTCAAACGAGATCTTGTACCCTGCTCCTTCACACCCAACGAAGTTGAAGCCATTATCTCCAAATCTAAACCCTCTAAAGCTCTCGGTCCGGATGGCATCTCGATGATAATGCTGAAGAAACTCGGACCTATAGGGATTCGATTTCTCGCGCACACACTCACTCTTTCGGTGTGCCAACTGGTCATACCAGATGTGTGGAAAACTGCTCGAGTTATCCCGCTCCTAAAACCTGATAAACCCGCTAACCAGGGAGAATCTTACCGCCCGATTTCCCTCTTATCACCCGTAGCAAAGGTTTTGGAGTACCTACTCTTGCCGACCCTGAAAGAGCATTTTCAGCTCGCCAATCACCAACATGGCTTCAGGCAAGCGCATAGCACTTCGACGGCGTTAAACGAGATAACTACCCATATCACCAATGGCCTCAATCAGAGCAGACCCGCTGAACGTACAGTTGTCGCAGCTTTAGACCTGTCTAAAGCTTTCGACACTGTCGATCACTCGATCCTGCTACAGGACATCTTGAACTCGTCTCTCCCAAATACTACCAAGCGCTGGCTTGGCAGCTACCTCAATGGGAGGCAGGCATTTGTAGAGTTCAGGGGCCAGAATTCCCGTTATCGCAAGATAAAAATGGGTGTGCCGCAAGGAGGAGTATTGTCACCTATACTCTTCAACATTTATCTTGCGAATCTTCCTGCACCTCCCCAAGGAGTTAGTATTGTGTCGTACGCCGATGATTGTACCATCATCTCCTCAGGTGTAAATGTAGACGATATATGTGCTAGGATTAACAGCTATCTAGCCACCCTTACTAGCTTTCTGCAGGAACGGAATTTGCAGTTATCTCCGTCAAAGTCTTCCGTGACCCTTTTCACTTCTTGGACCAAAGAAGTAAGGAGAGAGCTCGACATCTCTGTCAATGGGGGGTATATACCCACGGTCCGTAACCCCAAAATACTCGGAGTTATTTTCGATAATCTCCTTACTTTCTCTAAACACGCGGATTACATCAGGAAAAAAGTCCACACCCGCAACAAGGTCCTAAAGGCCCTTGCAGGGACAACTTGGGGCAAGGAGAAGGAGACAATTGTAGTGACCTATAAAGCTATAAGTCGCTCGGTCTTCAACTATGCCGCCCCGGTGTGGTCATCTTTCTTGAGTGATACCCACTGGAAAGGTCTACAGAGGATCCAAAATAGTGCACTTCGAATCGCAACCGGATGCACACAAATGACGAACGTGGATCATCTACATGAGGAGACCAAGTTACTGTCAGTGCAACAACACAATGTGTTGTTGACAAGACAGTTTCTTTTGACTTGTCATCTGCCCAGTCACCCCAACCATCATATTTTGATGCAGGATCCACCCCCCGTCACATCCGGAAGGACATCAGGCGCTACTGTGCGGACATCCAAGACGTCATTCCATCGGACGTCAACAGATTGTCAATAGCAGTAGCACAGAAATTGTTGCATAACACGGCGGTGTCAGAGGCCATAAACGGCTACTCTTGCAACAGGGTCCTTAATGAACACCCTCCCGCGATTTCGAATAATGAGAGGCTTCTGCCCAGGCACACCAGAACCATTCTGGCACAGCTTAGATCTGGTTGGAGTTCTATCCTGAACTCATACAGATCTAGGATAATCCCAGGCACCTTAGATCAGTGCCCACACTGCCTACAAAGCCCTCATGACACTATCCACATTTTCAACTGTCCTGATAGGCCTACTGACTTGCGCCCAGTGGACCTATGGGACAGACCCTTGGAGGTGGCACAATTTCTCCAGCTCCCCATCGCTACCTCCAGTGACACATAGGGGAATTCACATAATTTTGTTTTTTATATCTTCCAGGGACGAACGAGTGGAAACAGAAAATCTGTTACAACAACAACAGGCATTTTGTTTTTGTTCTATTCGCTTCAGCTGTCAAACTCTACACAAATACACACCAACAACACAAGAATGCAGAAGAGTACAAAAACAAAATACATGTGAGTGACAGCCGAAGCGAAGTACCTCATGAAAAAAACGAAAAC
Source organism: Phaonia tiefii (assembly GCA_963931995.1). NCBI lineage: Eukaryota > Metazoa > Arthropoda > Insecta > Diptera > Muscidae > Phaonia > Phaonia tiefii. The sequence continues at coordinate 262,735,850 of OZ008369.1, read as the reverse complement.
AGCTGTTCTTACGACTTTACCATGAACATATTATTGTACCATGTTAAGCGCCTATTAGACGGTCATACCTGGTATGATAGAGCGGTATGCGATCATACCATCATACTCGTGTAATAGGCAAAAATACTTGTTTGTCAACAAGGTATGATGAATATCAAAATTTTTTGATATTTTGGAATACCATCATACCATCATACTCGTGTAATAGCTCTTGTGTCAATCACAATAAGAAATTTCATTTGTTGTTAAGCATTCAAAGTGGACAGATGGCGTGGCTAGATCGCGGGATTTTACGTGAGTTTAATTCGCTTTATGAGCATTTCCCAGAATTGTGGAATGTCAAAAGCGAAATATACCACATTAAGCAAAAGAAACAAAAAGCATACGAAATTATTTTAAATAAATTAAAAGAAGTGGAAGCCGAAGCGACAATAGATAGTGTTAAAAAAAAATAAATGCATTGCGCAAACAACCTCACACTTCGGTGTTTCTTTCAAACTTCAGTTTCATCATACCGTCGTATCATACCAGGTATGACTGGGTAGAGAAAATCTTTCACTCACCAAATTTCTGACATTTGTCCTCGTGTGATGTATACGTTTGATGTTGAAAAGAATTGCTTTACTAATACCAGATAGAGGCAATGGTTCAAAACAACGAACAAAATAACAACAACGGCATTTCGTTTTGTGTGTTAAAATTAATGTGTTAAATACAACACAAATGTATGCTAACAATAACAGTCAATAAAAAAGTTTAAAACACATTTAAATTTCACAGTTTTTCACCAAAATGGCATGAAAAATTAAAGCAAGAAGTTATTGTAATTCCACCTGGTGTATATCACTTTTCGTCAAACATCTCTCTATCACACCGACCGCATCACGAAGAGTGTGAAATGAAACGTCAGATGAGAGAATAAGTTTATCTAGGTATGTATTAGTCTATGGGTATGACCGTCTAATAGGCGCTTAAGTGTGGTAGTAAAAATGTGTGAATGTATTGCTACTGTCGGAGCAAAACTGTCCCGTGTAAACGCCAGGTTAGATCCTCGTTATGTTAAAATTTGTAATTTCCTTTAAGGCTATAAGAGATCATGTTTTCTCCGATTAGTGAAAAAAATGTAAATGCCGGAGAAAACATGATCTCTTATAGCCTTAAAGGAAATTACAACATTAAACATAACGAGGATCTAAGACAACTAAAATTGAAAATTTTTATATAAACTCTACTCTGGAATCTCTTCAATTTTTGATCAAACAATCAACGAAGAGAGTTGACAAATATATCTAGCCAATTTTCTAATTAACCTATAATTGGCTGGTCCTCGAATCCATTGCCCGAATTTCACTGAAAGGTTCGGAAAGCCCGGGGGCCGCTGCCCTGTAACGTCCGTGTACACGCCCGTAGTACCCGTCACGTGCTTCTCATGGGTTACGAAATAGCTCCAAGAGGGGTGACAAGAGAGGTACTTCTTCCCGATATATGATTTTTTTATACAATGAGTAATATAATTACAATATTTTTTTTTTAATTCTCGTCATTTTTATTTAGAAAATTATGTTCTTTAAAGATTTTTTTTCATACGATGTATTTTCTTTTCAGGGTTTCTTCCTTACAGTCAGCCCACCAAGCATCATGGAAGTCGCCCACCATGCCCACAAACACAACCGCATGTTTATGATGAATCTCAGTGCTCCCTTCCTTTCACAATTCTTTAAAGAACCGATGATGGCCGCTCTACCCTATGTGGACATTCTTTTCGGCAATGAACAAGAAGTTGCAACTTTTGCCACTGAACAGGGTTGGGAGACCAACGATATCAAAGAGATTGGTAGAAAACTTGTAGCACTACCGAAGGAAAACACCCAACGTGAGCGTATTGTCATCCTTACACAGGGGCACTTGCCAGCACTATTGTTTAAAGGTGGCAAAATCGTAGAATTCTCTGTCCCACAATTGACACGCGAACAAATGGTTGACACCAACGGGGCCGGAGATGCGTTTGTAGGTGGATTCCTATCTCAGTTTATACAAAAGAAATCGTTGGACGTATGTATTCGTTGCGGTATTTGGGCTGCTGGCGAAATAATCCAACGTAGTGGTTGTACTTTTGAGGGTAAACCCACGTTTGATGAATGAGCGCAAGCTGCAAAGTACAAATCCGACCATTCTATAGTATAAAAAAGGCCTTTAATTTGAACTTAATTAACATAATTTGTTTTTTTTTATATAAACTTTGTATGTCTTATTAGTTGATTGGTGTTGTACTCTTAAGAATCTAAAAGAATGACATTTTTCTTAATTTAATAATTTTGCACTTTTTACAAGTTTATATCAGAATCCTGATTACATAAGGTCTGTCTGCGTACTTTTCCATTAAAAAAATATCCAGTAACTATTATTTCTTACCCTCCCAGTAGAAAATATCACAAAAAGTACTCCGACGACGTCCAGTAAAAACTTGCTAGAAATAAGATCATTTTTATGGGAACAGCTGATTTGCATTGTAAAAGAAATAACAAACGGAGTTTGAACAAAACATTACAAATCACCAAAACTGTGTTCCGTTTTTAAATAAATAATTAACGATTAATTACAGAGCATTAAAAAATTATTTGTTCTCTTAAAAAATAAAATTTCAATGGTTAATTTGTTCAATTTATATTCTTTTTAGTTCCTTATTTTGTTTGTTTATACAAAACATATGTTTTAAAACATAAATATATATGTATATGTTCGATCTTGCAAATTCTTACTGGCAAAAATTTCTTTGGTAAAAACTTGTAAGTTCTCTGTCATCGAGCTGTCAAAATAATGTAACTTGCTCTCTCGTTACTGGCTTTATGGTGTAAACAGACAACATCCAGTAACAATTTGTACAAATTGTTACAAATTATCAGTACGCAGACAAGCCTATAATCAAATATTTGCGCACTTGATTCGTATAATATAAAATCCCTCCCTAAATATTACTAATTTTTCTAACCACAAAAATATAATTGACTATATTTTATTGTTTTTAGTTCTAAAATGTTACAAATGTAGCTCTGTTTATGGTTTTTTTTTTACTTCGTAATAACAATAAATTTCACTAATGGTGATGTAAACATTACTTTTGTAAACAAAGAGTTGTCATTTCGTAAAAAAAAACTTTAAATAAATAAAAAACATTATTTTCATGTTGGATATTTCCCATTTGAAAAAAACTTTTTGAAATTATGAGTTCAGTTAAAAAGATGTTAAAAATGCAGGACGGGGCGTATCCAAAACATAAACCGAAATTCGAGTAAAATATAGGAATACAATAAATCAATCATGTGCGGTAGATCCCATAGGGACCAAAAGTGGTCGTAGAATGACTTTGAAAAACACCCGACCTGCGAATTTTGTTTATATAAAATATAAAAATAAGACGGAAAAATTATATAAAATTGTTTAATAACTGTCGTAGTTATCGAGTTCTCGGAATTTTAATAGGAAATTAGAAAAAGATGTACATTTGGTGGTTAATCGTTAATATGAAAAATATTATATATATTACATATATGTATAGTATATTTAAAAAAAGTCTTAAAATTAATTATTATAATTTTTTACTTTTTATAATTAAAAAACATTGATTTTATTTTTCTCGGCAATGGCTTAGCGTTCACTATTGTGTTTAATCCTAAATGCCAGAGACCTCAACTATTTATACGAGTTATGCCACTTGCTACCAGTTTCTAGATTGTTCTACCTGATTCCAGAACCTGTTTGTTGAAGATTACTCATTTCCAAATCCAGTGGTATAGCAGTTTTGAAATAACGGATTCGTCAACTGGTTTGGTTTGTTGTAAGGGTATACTTTCAGGCGCAACATTAACCACCCTGTTAATTTGGGCATTAAGCCCAGTATTCAGTTTTTATGAAATTTTCGTTGCCATAAGAAGTATCTACGTGTATAAAAAATAATGAAAATTTCATCAACGAAAATTTCGCTCACTTTTCATTTGCTTGGTACTCAGCTCTTTGCGAAAATTTCGTAGGCGAAATCATGTACGGGGTTGTTACGCCGAAGTTATTTCGTACGAAAACAATTGTTTGGGACCGGGATTTGGACATTTCGATTATTTTAGTAAACAAAAGTAATACCACATTCATTAAAAATAGAATGAAGTGCAAAGATGAATTATTATATTTGCAAGGTAAATCAGATATGTGGTAACTCTCTATAACAAAATTTTTCGTTCAGAGATAAATGACAAAATTTCTTACGAAAATTTCCAAGAACTGAATACGGGGTTTTAATGACTAGTTTTTAAGTGGGTAGTTAACTATCGGATTACTTAATCGTAATTGAAAGATAATTAGAAGTTAACTTTGCATTTTGTTTTTCAGTGGCAAGTTAAAGTAATGCCTTGTTCACGCTGCCGTGAAATTGAAGTCTCGCAATTTGGGCCGAAATTGAGTTGAAATTGCTCAATTTTGCATATATTTTGACAACTACGAAATTCAGATATTTACGACAATTTCGTTGAAATTGACTTGAAATTGTTGTATACAACGCTGTTTTTACTCAGCAAAAACGATGTACAAGTAGACAGTCAAAATTTCTCTTCACTCAAATACCAACAAAGACAGCGAGTGAAACCCTAGTCATTCTATGTTCTCTCTCTTACTCTCTTCATTGAATATTTCAATACACGAGCAGCTTTTTGATAGTGCTATTGTATATAACTATGCAAATTCCAACCATGTTGAAGTAAAATTACATAAACTATGCAAAAAGTATGAAATAATCAAGATATGACGCGAGAGAGAAATGCCTTTGAGTGAATTTATAAACCTTTTTGGTTCTCTTTAGCCAGGGTTGCCAAATTCCGCACATCTTCTGGTCGTCTAATTCTAGACAAAGACGATTTACAATTAGACGACCAGAAGATGTGCGCAACTTGGCAACGCTGGTAAAAGAGAACCAAAAAGTACTAGGAGTTCACTCAAACGCATTTCTCTCTCGCGTCATATCTTGCTTATTTCATACTTTTTGCATAGTTTATGTAATTTTACTTCAACATGGTTGGAATTTGTATAGTTATATACAATAACACTATCAAAAAGCTGCTCGTGTATTGAAATATTCAATGAAGAGAGTAAGAGAGAGAGTAGAGAAGTACTAGGGTTTCACTCGTTTTGTTTGTTGGCATTTGAGTGAAGAGAAATTTTGACTGTCTACTTGTACATCGTTTTTGTTCTAGATCGTCTTTGTACTCAGCAAAATTAACTTAATACTCTTTTTTGCACATATGCAAGAGAACGAAGCCGACAGAAAGTTCTCTGGTGTGCCGCCGTCGTAGATATTTTTTTGAAGTTCACGCCGCCGTCTTTAAAGCATACTTCGATTTAAAATGTTAGTCGATATTATCAATTAAGCTGCATTTAAAGACCCGAATTATTAAAAAAAAAATCTAAATTTTTTACAGAACCAACGAAATGAACCTAAAAGTAACGTCTGCCGAAAAATTACATTTAATAAGAACTCAGTTGCCGCCGTCGATTAATTTTTTTTGTTGCTCCAACGCCGTCGATAATAATGGGTCGGCTTCGTTCACCGAACACGTGGTTACTAAAATTACAACAATAAACAAAACAATTGTATGCCGCCTCATTCATCAGATTGAAATTTTAAGTTCACATCGAAATAGGCTAGTGGAAATAAACTATAAACCGTGGTGAATCAGTGATTCATGTTAAAGTTCACGTACCATTCATTTGTTTTATTGTTTTCATGCATTTCATAACATAATTTTGGATACTGTGCCCAGACACTAAAATTTTACTAATGGCAATATTTGTAAACAAACAGTTGTCATTTTTCAACGAAATTGCTCAAAACCAGTGTGAACAATTTCAATTTCGTTCGACAATTTCAATCCGAAATTGTCAATTTCGTGGCAGCGTGAACAAGGCATAAGCCGCCATATTGTTAACGATTCTAGCAACCCTTGTATTCTTACTGGAGAAAACATCTGTTTTGAAAACATCCATTTCCGCGTTTGAACTTTGGTTTTTGCGGATTCGATGAACCAACTCATATATTCGTTGGACAACCTTGTAAGGGTCTTCCCCCTCAGTCTGCAGTTTTGGAGATAAACCTTTCTTGCGCTGTGTGTTAAACAGTAAAACTAGCTGGCCTTCATGGAATCCTTCCGAATTTGACGGTCGGTCGAATCTGCCTTTCATTTTATGACTGAGGATCTTTATTTAGTTGTGCACAAATTCATGGAGGTCATTAAGATACTCCGTATCTTGATGATTGCTATCTCTATTCGCATGGCCAGGTGCTGGTGTAGTACCGAACTCCAAATCTACAGGCAGCTTCAGATTTGTGTCTGACCTGTATGCCAAAAGGAACTTTGGTATGTGTTGACCACTTTTCTCATAAATTCTTCAAGAAGCATTAAACCATCCCGGTAGACTGAGGAAGCAATGGTGTTGTTCTTGTTTTTCGATTCCGGTATGACTCACACATTTTGAATATGGTGTATTCGAAATGCCTACCAGGTCCGAATGAAGTTGGTCTTTTATCTTCCTCTTTTGCAAAAATGTTTTTTGCCAGTGTACGGTAGCTTCTTTGTGTCGGTGGCCAGTATTCGTTGGATACCAGTCGAAGCAAACGGACGTCAATGTTTTCTTTGACATCAGCATTACCGACATCAGCAACGAGCAAGTTGGCCTTCGGGGTTATTAAATTGCAGCAGCCATCTTAGCGCCGCATGATCGGTTCTTAACTGAACAGGCTGGCCGTACAGATACTTGTGGTAGTGTTTGACACACTCTATGACTGCTAGTAGCTCTCGTCTCGTAACACAGTAATTTTTCTCTGGCTTTGAGAGTATTCGGCTGTAGTACCCAATAACTTTTTCTTGGTCATTGATTTCCTGCGAGAGCACGCCACCTATTCCGTAACCACTCGCGTCAGTATCCAACACGAATTTCTCTCCAGCAACAGGATATGCAAGCAAAGGAGCCGTGCATAAATATTGCTTCAGTTGGTGGAATGACTCTTCTTGTTTTTCGCTCCAACAGTACGGCCGATTTTTCATTGTCAACTCGTGAATACTTGCAGCCACTGTGGCGAAACCCGGCACAAACCGTCTATAGTACGTACAGAGTCCTAGAAAACTGCGTAATTCATGGATATTCTGCGGTCCTTCACTGTCAGGATTTTGTCTTCATCGGTGGAAATGCCATCTGCTGTCACTCGATGTTCCAAGTATTTTACTTCTTTCTGGAACAGAGAACACTTCTTCGGGCTGAGTTTCAAACCAGCCTCGGTTATACGTTGAAGGACTTCTTTAAGATTCTTCAGGTGTTCAACGAATGTTTTCCCCATGACAATGATGTCATCTAGGTACACCAAGCATGTTCGCCAATGAAGTCCTTTCAACACGCACTCCATTAATCGCTCGAAGGTGGCTGGAGCGTTACATAGTCCAAATGGCAATACTTTAAACTGCAACAGACCATCCCCTACGCTGAATGCAGTTTTCTCCTTGTCTTTCTCGCTGATTTGTACTTGCCAATAACCACTTTGCAAGTCCAGCGTGGAGAACCATTTTGTTCCTGAAAATGTATCCAATGTGTCATCAATTCTTGGTAGTGGATAACTGTCCTTTTTGGTGACGTCGTTGAGCTTTCTATAATCCACACAAAATCGGGTACTTCCACCTTTCTTCTTAACTAGTACCACCGGCGAGCTCCATGGACTTGAAGAGGGTTCGATTACACCATCCTTCTGCATTTCAGCTACCAGTTTATTCACCTCATCTCTTTTTGCAAGTGGAAGACTTCTGGGCGCCTGTTTTATTGGTCTCGCTTCCCCTGTATTGATGTCATGCTTTACCATTGATGTTCTACCTTGGCATTCTTTTTTCAGGGCGAAGACAGACGCATGCTTCCACAGTAATTGCTTTGCTTTGTTCCTATCAGAAGGCTTTAGTTCTCGCACCCACTCACTGAGATGCGACTCCAGTATTTTCTGCTACTTTTCTGATAGTTTGCTGCAGTCAGAATTAACTTCACAGTTGATGACCGCCTCGGCTGGTGTACATTCTGCAATTTCTGTGCGGTCGCTGATCACCTCCTCGTTGTTGGACAAATTTAGAACTCGTACAGGCAAGTATCCTTCATTATTTGCTTTTACTAGAGCTTTGGCAGTGATGATGTTATAGTTGTTTATACTTGCCGGTTCAACTACCCACAAACTGCCGATCTCACAATCTCCCTCCATATCTAACTTGAGGCCTTGGGCAATCATAAAATCTGCGCCAATTATCACTTCATCTACAATGTCGGCGACAATAAACATGTGTTCGATGCTCATGTTGGCAATGGCTAACTTCAATTTAACTTTACCATGTACAGTTGCTGGCTCACCCGTTGCTGTGCGGAGTCTTACACCATGTAACGATTCCATTGGTCTATTTATCAAATCAGATCTGATAATAGATTGTGATGCGCCTGTGTCCATAGTCAATATGCGCTTCCGACCACCGATAGCTCTGTCTACGGGGCTTGTTGTTGTTTATCTGTTGTATTATTGAGATGGAGATCGTGGGGCCCTCGGTTGTGGGAGCCAGTCCATGCCCCTCTGGGCTAGCTCGTTTTAGTTTAACGGAGATTCATTTTGTGTAGTAAAATTTACCCGTTTATTGCCAAGTTGGGGTGAGCTCGATCTTGATCGCTTTCGTGGCTCTCTGCAGTTTCGTGCAATATGACCAGGTTTGTCGCAATTGTAGCACTTTGTTCTGGGCTTACTTCCGCCTGATAAATATCCTGCCTCCGACTCCAATTCAATTTTTCTAATTCTTTGTATTTGAGGCTTGGACACAAACTTTGCTGTCTCCTGTGGCTGTGCGAACGAAACAGTTTCGGCGAATGTAGGCTTATGTGTGGCACAAGTCACGTACTTTATATCAGGATCACGGATGCCGTTGACGAATGCTTCAATCTTAAATTGATCCAAGAATGGGTGGGACTCACCAGGATAACTCGTCAATACCAAACGTTCCACCTCGGTTGCGAAGTCCTGAAGCGTTTCATTATGCTTTTGCACTCGGCCTCTCAATTCCATGCGATATAAATCCTTCTTGTGATCGCCACCATACTTGCGTTGTAACGCAGCCAGTATATCCTCGTAGTTGTTTCTGGCACTGACGGGAATGCTCTGGAGGACTTCTGCTGCGCTGCCTTTCAGTGCTAAAATTAGCTCTACTGCTTTGTCGTTGCTGTTCCACAAGTTCTTAGCTGCGACCATTTCGAATTGGAATTTAAAAACGTCGAATGGTGTAGAGCCATCGAAACTGGGAGCTTTAAATCTACTATAGCCTTCAGAAATTACTCGCACTGGACCCTCTTGCAACTGAAGTTCACTCATTTTCCTTTGCAATTCACTTACATCATTTTCGACTTTCTCAAACTTATTCTCGACTTGCTCAATCTTCTGTTCAACTTCTTCGAACTTCTGTTCGACGTTTTCGAATTTCTCATTAACATGTATTTCCATGTTGTTCATAACTTCCGAAATTTGTTGAAGTTTGTCATTTGTGGCGTTAGATGTCTCTTGCATTATTCTTCAATTTTCGCTCAATTTCTCGTCCACAATTCTAGAATTCTCGTTCATAATTCTAGAATTCTCGCCAAATTTCTCGTTCATAATTCTAGAATTTTGACCAAATTTCTCGTTCATAATTCTAGAATTTTCACCAAATTTCTCGTCCAATTTGGCCATCATGGCAGCAAACATTGTAGAAACATCTACATTATCAGTTGCTTCTTTTGCACAAACCTCCATTTCGTCTTTGCACTCGAACTGATATGTGTCAATATTGATGTTTCGGCGTTTAAATTCTTCTATTAATCGCCTCTGCAGCTCTACCTTATTACCAGCTGTCGGTTGATCCAATTTACTCAACTCCTTTTTTAGTTGTTCAACTTTGAGTTCTTCAAACTTCATCGTTGTCCTTAATTCGTAATTTCACTTCTGGCACCAATGTTACGAATTTCCTTATTCGCCCTTTTTGCGTTGGTTTATTCCCAATAATAAAACAAGGTTCGTTTTAAATTACGATAATTACAACGGTTTAACTTCCTTTTATTTTACTTATATAGTACAACAGTTTACTTTATTTATAACACTTTAACAAGTCTTATATTTTACTATCGATTCGCGTTGCTTACTAAAGGCTTACTTTAAAACTGAACTCTCCATTCCAAAGACCTCCGCTATTTATACCAACTCACCATACTCAAATGAAGGTATATCTAGCGAATTCAAGAACCTTCTAGACGTTGTTGTTGTTGCTTATCTTTGTAGAACAATCTCGAATGGCGGAGAGTTATCTTTACTGAGGTGAATTCATGCTACTGGTTTAGCGAGCTGGTACATTGTTACAATGCATACTTTCAGGCGCAGCACTAACCGCCTGTTATTTACATACTATTTTGTAACTCCACCTGGTGTAAGATAATTTTAAATTTAATTGCTCTCATTTCCACAAACCTACGATGAAGAGTGTGAAATGAAACGTCATATGAGAGAATAAGTTTATCTACGTAAGTATTATTCTATGGCTGTCGCGTACACACATCTAGATCAACCTTGAATATTCTACTGCATTTTTCGTGTTGTTTTTTGGTTTTGGCAACCCTAGTAGAAGAGAACCAAAAAATGTCGACGCGATTCACTCCAACGGATTTTTTTCCCGCGTCATAACTTGATTATTTCATACTTTTTACATACATTATGTAATTTTATTTAAATATGGTCGGAATTTCTGTAGTTAGATACAATAACATCATAAGAAAACTGCTCGTGTATTGAAATATTCAACGAAGAGAGAGCAGAGAAACGACGAGCTTCACTCGTTTTCTTTGTTGGCATTTCACTCCATGAGTAAATTTTCTTCTCTATACCATAGTTGCTTTATGAGCCTGTGCCAATCGGTATCAAAGTACTATGGTGAACAAAATTTGTTATGGTGAGAAAAGTTTCCATTTTTGCTGTGCCAATCGATAATTTTTTGACAGCTTTATTATAAGAAGAAGACTTAAGACGCAATTGAAATATAATTTTGCGCAATGAATGTTTTTCGAAAATATTAGCCATTGCTTTTACCAATTATTATGCGAATACGACCTTTACAATCAATGAATATTTTCATTCTGCAACATTTCTTCCAAATTGCTAGAAAATTTCATCCAAATTGCCACCAATTTTTCATCTTTCTTTGTTTTGTTTACAAATAAATGATGAACATAACTACAAGTCGACATAAAAACTTGGCGGCGGCGCCAGACAAAAATTTCGAACGGCGTTGAATCAAGCCGATAATTAAAAACAATTTCAGAAACAACATTTTATTACAAAATATAAATATGCAAGTAAATGCGAAAAAACTGACAAATATATTTATTAAAATTTATTGATCGGCTCACGACTCACTCGACTCGGCAATTCGGTTTCGCTTTACACAACTTGGTAGTCCGCTGTAGTGTTTTTGTTAAACGTCAAAAATTTCCACCAAGGCTGTGGGCGGATTGGTTCAAATATTTTGCACTGAACAAAATTTGGAAGTTGGCGTGGTGAATTTCTAGTGTCAAAAATTAGACAGCCCCAGGGCATTGTAAAAATACCAAGTAGTCGCAGTAGATACAACAACAAGTGTGGGCAACAACAACAGGCATTTTATTTTTGTTTAGGCTCTCCTCATATCAAAGTCAATACATACGTATACCAACAAATAAATGTAAACAGAAACAAAAACTTTGAATCTGACAGAAGCGGCCAAATAAACAACAACAAAAAATTGAAATAAGCTGTCTACCGAGTTTACCTTCTCATTCGACCATGCCCCAGGGCTACTATAAATTTTGACAACGAACCAAATAATGACATTTGTTTAACAACAAGATGTATTTGGTAAGGTGATAGCATCAACAATGCTGATTGGTTTTGTTTCATTCATTTGGCCAACGAAAATTGTCAAATGTTGTTTAAACAAGCATTGTTTAAAATGAAAAATATTAATATATGGAATTTTATGTAATTTTTAGAGTTTTATTTTCATTTTAATCAGATCATATTAAAACCAAAGGTTGTTATACAACATCAACATCTACTGCCCCCACCACCTTATTGAATACATCTTGCTTACCAGGGACACAAATGTTTTATTTGTTTTGTTTTGTCGTTTGCCTTTTACGCGGAATATTAGCAAGAACGTCCTTTAGCTGAACTGCAACTTCACCAATTTTTCCAAAGCCGCAAAAATAAATGAAACCGATTTTTGATTTATTTATTTTTTCATTTCAACGCCAGCACTCACTGACTTGTCCTGTTTTGTGCGGCGACTGAATGTCAAAAATTTGATAATAATCTGTCAAAATTTCATCACATGAATCCGCACAGCAAAATGACAAAATTGTATCTACTATACCTAAATTTATTCGCCCAATTTTATCACGGACTAAAAGAGTTCGATCCGCCCACAGCCCAATTGTCAAAAATTTACCTAGCCCCATGGGCTAGTGAAATTTTATTCACCATGCAAATGTCATATTTTTACTAACCCGTGCAGTTTGATACCGATTGGCACAGGCTCTATGTAGGTTAGTAAAAATATGACATTTGCGTGGTGAATAAAATGTCACTAGCCCATGAGACTAGGTAACGGGTTTTTCAACAGAGACGCTACAAAAGTAAATCGATAGGGACAGCAAACGACGCCATATTTTTTCCCGCTCTTTTGACATTTCTCTTCAGTAAGGTTTGCCATTTCATCATGGAAAGATATACGAGCCAACAACGAGTCGAAATTATTAAAATTTACTACCGAAATTTGGAGTCATTGGCCTCAACTTTAAGAGGCCTCAACAATCAGCGATGAGGCTCATTTCTGGCTGAATGGCTTCGTCAATAAGCAAGATATGCGTTATTGGTCAGACAGCAATCCACACGTAATCCATTATTCATCATTGCATCCCGAAAAAAATACGGTTTGGTGCGGATTATGGGCCGGCGGCGTCATTGGGCCGTACTTCTTCCATGATGATCAAGACCGGCACATTACTGTGAATGCGAAACACTACCGTTCAATGATAACCGAATATTTTTGGCCCCAATTGGATAATATGGACTTGGAGGACATGTGGTTCCAACAGGATGGCGCCACAAGCCACACAGCGAATGCCACAATCAATTTATTGGAAACCAAGTTTGGTGAACGTGTTATCTCACGAAATGGCACAGTCGATTGGCCGCCTCGGTCGTGCGATTTGACGCCGTTAGATTATTTCCTGTGGGGCTATGTCAAGTCTATGGTCTATGCCAACAAACCAGCGAATATTGATGAACTTCGTACGAATATTGAACGTGAAATTGCAGCAGTATCGGCCGATTAATGCTTGAAAACCGTCGAAAATTGGGTTCAGCGTCTGGACTTCTGCAAGCGTGCCCGTTGTGGCCACGCAAAAGAAATCGAGTTCCATACATAATAGTGGTCTTCATGAAAGCTCGAAAGAACCTCGTAAACTCGAAAACATCGTAAACTTGCACAGCAAACGTCAAAACAAACAAATTTCCCATACAAAGCGACTTGCTCAAAAGTGGAAAGTTTTCGAGGCAAATTTGCTGAGCAAACGTGGGATGGAGAAACGTGTAAACTTTTGACATTTTTGTAGCGCTCTTATTGGAAAACCCGTTACATATTTGACAAGTGGATGAAAATTTGTGATGTTTAACACAATCACACTATCGGACAAACAAGTTGTGGAAAGCGAAACCGAATTGCCGCCGCCGCCAATATTGTTATTACGGTAAGGCGCCGCCGAAATTTTGTAGATACTAATTTGGATTATGATAACTCAATACATTTTAATAAATATATTTGTCAGTTTCTTAGCAATTACATGCATATTTATAATTTGTAATACCATCATTTTGTTTCTAAAATTGTTTTTAAACATCGGCTTAATTCAACGTCGTTCGAAATTTTTGTCCGGCGCCGCCGCCAAGTTTTTATGTCGACTGGTAGCTCTGTTCATCATATATGTAAATTTGTAAACAAAACGAAGAAAGACGAAAAAAGTTGGTAGCAATTTGGATGAAATTTTGCAGAATGAAAATACATATTCATGGATTGTAAAGGTTATATTCGCATAATAATTGGTAAAAGCAATGGCAAATATTTTCGAAAAATATTCATTGTTTATAATTATATTTCAATTGCGTCTTAAGCCTTTTTCTTATGATGAAGCTGTCAAAATTTACTATTGGCATAAAAGATATCGATTGCCACAACAAAAATGGAAATTTTTCTCACCATAACAATTTTTTTCACCATAGTACTTTGATACCGATTGGCACAGGCTAAAATCAGGAAAAACCCCAATGCGAACACTTTAGTTTTTGTTAGGAAATTTGATACAAAATCAGGAAAATATTTTTCAGTGCGAATGATCTATAAGAGTCTCTATCCCTATCTTTACGTTCTCTCGATGACGACCGTGGCCGTCGGTGGTGCAATGGTTAGTGTGCGCGGCTCTTGTACATGAGATCCTGGGTTCGAACCCTGCTCTGACCACCTTAAAAAAATTTCTTTCGGCGGCGGTCACCTCGCATAGTGACGGCGACACTATCGAGTACATAGCCATGAAAAAGCTTCTCAAAATACCGTTCGGAATCGGTGTAAAACTGTAGGTCCCAATCAGTGGGTGATAACTGGAAAGCGCACAGCTCAGTGATTGTGAGAAGTTCTCCCCTGTCCCTTCATGGGATGTAATGGGAAACCATTTATTTATTTATTTTATGACGACAAAGTAGTTAGCATTTCATCGAGTTCGAGAGGCTGTTGTATGTTACTCTTTGTTTAGACATAAAACGGACAGAAATAAAATGCAATTCGTATTTTCGTTCGAAGCAACCCACATAAAACATAATTTAGCTGTCATAAGTATCAATCAAACACTATTTGAACTTAGTTTGCTGCGTGGTTGTCTTCTGGTTGTTTATCGATCTCTCGTTTATTACTATCAGCTGTGTGAAATGCTGTCATTTATCTCGAAACGGAAAATTTTGTTGCAAAGAGTTATAACCTATCTCTGATTTACCTGACAAGTATTTCATTAATAATTCTTCTTTGTACTTTGGCTTAACAACGCTGTAATTGATATTGTCCACGAATTTTTCGCAAAGAGCTGAGTACCATGCAAATGAAAAGTGAGCGAAATTTTCATTAGTTTTTGTACACGTACTTCTTATGGCAATGAAATTTCATAAAACTGAATACTGGGCTTAAATCGAAAATGTAGGGAAAATGCTGAGAAAAATATTATGTACATACACACACACAATTTTCACATTAAAATCTTGCAATTCATTGTAACTTTAGATATTCCTATTTGTTCTCCTTTTGTTATTCCATCGCCATTTGCTTTTATCCATAAAGGTCCAATTAGTCTTGACGGTTGACGGTAAGCGATCAGCTGTTTGAGTTGGGGTTGCATTTTGCGTGTGTTTGAGAGAGACAACTAAAATTGACAGTTTACGACGGTAGACTTCTGCAGGTTGCTTTTACTTCGACATTTTGTGCGCGGCAATACACAATTACACGGCAACTACAAATTTCTTTTTATTTTTAATTTTTTTATTTGACACAATCACTTTTTAACACAAAACTCATGCATGCAAATTATATTTTGTACAAATGCTCTTCGATCAGTTTTTTTGGTTTTGTTTTGTCTTTCTACCGTCTAACCGTCATGACTAGCCGCGCAATATTAAGTAGAACGTCAACCGTCGAGACTAATTGGATCTTAACAGCAAAACCATAGTGTAATAATAAAGTGGCCGCATAAGAACAGCTGATTTAACTTTTTTTATTTGTTGATCAGCTGATTTGATTCAGTGCACTTTTGGAACGTCAAACTTCTTTATATTTTTTGTGTTTGTTTACATTCGTTCTATTTTCATTCTAAACGTTTACTTATCAAAGAGACGCGCATTTGAAATAGTGAAAAAGTTTAAAAATCTTAAAGCTAAAAAAAAAAATAAATCAGAAGTAGATTTAAACAAAAAGAAAAAATGAGGAACCGCTGTTGCATTTGCAAAAAACCAAAGGTGAGTATAGACGGAGTTGAGTGGAATAGAATATTGCAGGCACAAGTTCCATACAAATGAACCACAGACTGGAAGCGGTTGCCGAAAGCTTGAGTGCGGATTGTAATAAATCAATTGCGATTCGACGTTCTTGGATTGAGTTGCACAATTTCCGCCACAGCAGTCAATTCCAATTTCCTACAGCAGTTCGTCATTCCTTTTCTTTGAAGTCTTGGAAACTAAATTACAAACTAAAACAAACGTCAAACAAAAGAGAATGACTAAACAAATAAGGTAGTGGGAATCGGCTGATTTTGACACTACCCCGGTGCTGTCAAAACTACAAAACACAACAAAAATGTCTCCAAATTACAACAACTCAAGCAAAACCATGGTAAAATTATCTATCGGGTAAACGCGTCAGCCCAGCTGATTTGTGATTTTTTCATCTTTTCCGTGGGTACGCTGTCAAATTCGATTTTGTTTCTTTTTGTTTGCTAATAAAATGCAAAGAATTTCAATCAAAATGTAATTTAATAGCATAGACTTTGTATCAAGTAAGACAAGCTAATAAAATTTTTCACGTTTTGTGTACATAGTGTTTTTCATTATTCAGCTAATTTTTACAGCTTAATCACGGAATTGCTGATGAGACTACCTAATAGATAATTCTAAAAAAAAAATAAATGGTTTCCCATTACATCCCATGAAGGGACCAGCGAGAACTTCTCACAACCACTGAGCTGTGCGCTTTCCAGTTTTCACTCACTGATTGGGACCTACAGTTTTACACCGATTCCGAACGGTATTTTGAGAAGCTTTTTCATGGCTATATACTCGATAGTGTCGCCGTCACTAAGCGAGGTGACCGACGCCGAAAGAAATTTTTTTAAGGTGGTCAGAGCCGGGTTTGAACCCAGGATCTCATGTACAAGAGCCGCGCACACTAACCATTGCACCACCGACGGCCACAATATATAGATAATTCTACAATGAGCAAAACATTCAAACAGTTTTGAAAACCAAACGATTTATCTGACGACTGGTGTTCACATTCTCAGATTTCCATCAGATCCGATTTTCGTCAGATAAAGCTGATAATGTGAGCTTCGCTTAATAATAATACCTATAGTTATTGTATCATGCATACAACGCTGGGGTGTGGTGAAAACGTAGTAGGTGGAAAAATGGGTGGTGTAATGGATTTTGACGTTCCCATTTCTTTTCTGTTTTGACTTTTGAGGAAACCAGTCATGGCGTAAGTGGTTTTCTTTAATATATTGGTTTGAAATCCTTAAATATTTTAAGCATCTTTGGTTAAATGATTATAATTGAAATGAATTGTTATGTATCAAAGAATACTTTAATGAATTCGTGTAGTATTTTGTATATTAATGGCAATTATAAACCAGCTTTATGGGACTTTTAATATTCATTTAAGTTTGGAAATAATTGCTAAAGTAAGATTTAAAGATAATGTGTGTATAAAATTATTAACTGGTTAAAAGTTATTAATAGAAACATAATTTCTTACATTTGTTCTATGCCAAACCTTTAATATAATTGTATAAAGATGTTAACTAACTCCTTTTTTGTTTGTTCTCTTCCAGTTCAAAAGTTTCCCGTGATACTTTGTACGAGAGCGTCAATGGCGTCTTGGAATCATCCAAGAGCAAGAAGCGTGGCTTTTTGGAAACCGTGGAATTACAAATCGGTTTGAAAAACTACGATCCCCAAAAGGACAAGCGTTTCTCCGGCACTGTAAAGTATGTTGATGAATTCAAACCTGTGTAACCATTCCACACTGCCAAAAATTGTATGTTTCTGAATTATGGATTGATTCAGATTGGTTTTGAAAGTTGTCCGTGTGCATTTGGTTTACACAGGAAGTCAAGCGTTGGTTGCTTGGCGGACCTGCACTCAGGGTCTTAAAATCAAACTGAGTAGGCCCAAGTGGTTTCAGAAACCATTAAAGCCGTCCCCCCTTTTTATTGTAAAAATTTTGTTATATTGACTGACTGATCAGGAAAGAAACTACGCGTTAACTTTTCATTACCTTGAAAAGGGCAAGTGTAAGTTTTCCTAGTCTACTTGTAGTAGGTTTGTTAGTATTTTGGGAATCTTTTTCATGGTACTGCAAATTCAATTGCATGTAACAACAGATCGAGCCACATAATTGTTAAAGATTCCTTTAAGATCTCCCAGCTTCCTTAGCCCTCCCCAATCCTTTGCTTATTTTGACGAGTCGGTAATGATGTTTGTTTTTTTTTTTCTTTCCAGATTGAAGCACATTCCTCGCCCTAAAATGAAGGTTTGCGTTTTGGGCGATCAACAGCATTGTGATGAGGCCAAGGCCCAGAATGTTGAGTGCATGGATGCCGAAGCTTTAAAGAAGTTGAACAAGAATAAGAAGTTGGTTAAGAAATTGGCCAAATCTTATGATGCTTTCTTGGCTTCCGAATCTTTGATCAAACAAATTCCTCGTCTCTTGGGTCCCGGTTTGAACAAGGCTGGCAAGTTCCCTGGCCTCTTGTCCCACCAAGAGTCCATGATGGGCAAGATCGAAGAAGTGAAGTCCACCATCAAGTTCCAAATGAAGAAGGTCTTGTGCTTGTCTGTTGCCGTCGGCCACGTTGACATGCAACCCGATGAATTGGTCCAAAACATCCATTTGTCCATTAACTTTTTGGTTTCGTTGTTGAAGAAGAACTGGCAAAACGTTCGTTCATTGCACATCAAGTCATCTATGGGCCCACCCCAGCGTTTGTACTAAATGTGTAGTTTATGTCATCGACGATGTAAAATAAAGACTAATTTTAAAACAAAAATCTTCAATGTGTTTCTTATATGGGGATAAAGAAATTGGGGCAAAATATAGTAGGTATTTTATTGAATAATCCCGGAAAGAAACAATCTGGTATCAAGTTGCATACTAACAAATCACGGGTCTTGCAGGGGCGAGATCACGGACGCCGGGATTGATACATTTTTGTGGATATCTTGATTTTTTTGGATCATTTCGTTTCCTAAATTCCAACAACTACAGTTGCAAGAGCGTCTGCTGATTCGTTCCCAGGTACTTCACTGACTAGGGTGTACGCAAATTCTCATCGTAATATTTATATATATAGTTCTACTGCACGTGTGTGTGACTGAACTTCTGGACCGATTTGAATAAATTTTTTTGTATGCGTCTGGGTGGTTTAGATTTACTATTCGGTCCAATTGGACAAAGGGGCGTGGTACCTCCCATACAAACCACAAATTAAAAATCCATTATTTCTGCTCCTGCTAAAGGTATTTGAACAAAATTTGTAGGACAACGTCTGCCGGGTCAGCTAGTAGTATAGAATTCAATTACGGCTGACAAATAAATGCAATGCAGGTCCTTTGCTGAGTACAATGTATAATTTCGGACGAAGAGCTGTCAATTTAGGAGATGATAGGAAACTAAAATATACTTTTTCAAAAACGATTTTTTATGTTTAGAGGTTTCTCAATGATCTAAATATCAACAAAACAAATTTCCTCACAGAAAAACTTAACTATGTTAGTGTACCTGAAAAAACGTTTCCTACACCAATTTTTGTTTAATGTTCGCGTGTTTATTTGTCCAAAATTTAATATCGCTCATTTGCGACAAGACCGTCGTAATCCGACTTCGGAAGATTCAAGTCCCATACACAAGATTGTATGCAAAATTTCAAAATATTCTTTAAAAATAATTGGATATGGATATACTTTTATCTGAAACAATTGGTCTAGGAGAATATTTTGAAGTACTCAATCAATAATCAGATACAATTTTTAGTTATGGCAGCAAATAACCATCATTCATTACGACAGATTAATAATTCCCGTGTCCATCTTCTTCTTTTATAGGGTGTATCAGTCTTGCTATAATATTCCTTTTCTCCTCTCCACTCTTTGAATCATTATTACTGAAGGCCGACGACGATGATTCCTCTTTGTATTCATATTTCGAGAGATCAATGTTATCGCCCCACTCTTCGGAATACAATTCATCACATTCTTCTAGCAGGTTATGTAGAGTACAACAGGCTTTAGCTATTAAGCTTTTAGATTCAGGTTCTATAAATTCTGATGAAGATAAAATCTGCCAACGGCCAAATAATCGTTGTAAGGTGACATCACGGAATATGTTCATCTGTTGTAGAGCCTGATTGAAGTCATGTTCATGTTGCTTCTGTGGCTGATCATATTTTTGCATTAACCAACTACGCAACGGATAGTGGGGAGGTGCTACAACAAAATGCGACAGCGCAGATCCAGCGAAATTCTTTTGAGGAATATTTGTGAGTTCATTGGGTTCATTTAGGAACAGTGAAGGTTTCTGATGAGAAACTTGAACTTTACGAAACAGTAAACTATCATCGATGAGCGTTTGAACTATTACGCGATCCATGCCATAGGGTTTAAACCCAGGCCGTGTATAAGCAAATATGGGCAGTTCGAAGACGCTTAATACACCCACAACACATGGAGGCAAATTGGAGACTTTTGCAAAACCTTCACAGATTTTTGAGATATTTCTACTCGACTGCGGCATTGACAAGAAGTTTTGTTCAAAGATGCGTAGAAATGCTTGAACAAATTTGTATAACGCCGATCTCACGTAAGTCTGGGGTTTATTAAAGAGCATTCCCACCGAACGGAAAGTACTGCCCGTGGCCATGGCATAAATACACATGGCCACTAAGGACTCCAATGACATATTGACCGATACCAAAATAGATTTCAAACGGGTATATATCAAGGAAAATGCTTTCTTGGTCATATGGAATGTATCTAGCCACTGTTCTTCGGTAAAATTAGATACTATATCCTCAAAGAATTCCACTCTATTCTTAGGTGCTTTTACATTTTCTGTTGCATCAAGCTCTTTCAGTTTCTCTTGACTTTTCTTATTAATTACATCCATAAATATTGTTGGGTTCAAGTTTAGTGGCAGCATTTCCAAAAACTGTATTTGCGTATCCATTAACATTTGCATAAAACAGTTCCTCAACGAAGTTTGCCGCTTTCTGAGACGTTGTTGCGCCCTCCGTCTTCGGGTTATCACCAGACGTTGGTAGCTTTGTATATGCAAGTTCAGTAAGGACAAGGCTCTTTGAAGCTTTTCCCGAAAATCTCTATTAAGGCTGTATTTTTGTGCTTCCAACTGTAATAATTCATTTTCCAGTTGTAAGTCTTCAGGGAGTTCGCTGTTCCCACATTCTTCTTCTAAATGTTCTTCGAACATTTCATCTAGAAATTATAATACTATGTAATGTAATTTGATGCTATTGCATTAGATATTTACCGTCTTGGTACATTTTATATACTAATAAAATTCACAATATTTATTGTTATGATTGCTGGTAAAAGATATGTAAACAAATACAACAGGGTGTACTGTAAATTTTATTTGGACCATATGCGTAGTTGCCATATTTATAATAAGTAGAGTGTGAAAGCTACTTGCTATGTAAACTAGCATATAAAGATATAAAGCGAACCACACACTTCTCTTTCCTGAGCGCATTGTTGACCACATAATCATAGTACGCCTTGACTAGTCCATCGCGCTGTCATTCAGAAACTCGTATTTTCTTGCTGAAGTATATTTCAAATTCATATGATGTCTGTAGACAGAAGAAAAAAACCATGGGTAATATTAGGTCTGTTTTTTTATTCCCTAATAAACAAATTATTCGACCACTTTATATGGGGACAAGCGATATTAAGTGATTTTAGGCGGTTCCCCATACAAAGTGGTCTAAGTATTCGTTTAGCGGGAATAAAAGACACGCTTATTGCCTAAATTGGGTATGGTGATTTTTGCTTGTATGAGGACAAGAAAGAGGCATCAGGTTTGTTTTATTATTTCCTGCTACTATAATTATTCGACCGCTTAAAATTGCTTAGCTCCCCATACAAAGTCGTCGAAAAATTAGTTAAGATGGAAATACGGAAACACGCTTATTGCCACAATCGAAAATGTAAAATATACTATTAACACCAATGATTAATTTGCATTTATATGCTGGCAACTCTACTTTTTGTTATTAGAATGTCAACAACGAACAGGCACAAGCAACAATTAAGGAAATTGATTCCAAGACGAACATTTACTACGTTTATACTGTTACGAACTTTCCTTAATTGTCCTTTTTAGCGTTTTTAGATTACAATAAGTACAACAGTTTAGAACAGCTATTATTTTCTAGATGTATCAATTACAGATGGAAGGATATACCTGTAATAAATAAATCTTGATGGGTTTCGTTTGTGTTTTCTTGGTGAGTTGCCACATGGCAGTTCATAGCATGATATGTTGAATGTCGTATAAACAAAGGCAACGTGTTTTTGCGCCAATGGAAACATAGCTTAAGTGACTTCTGTCGTATTTAGACCGCCGGTTATCGCCGCGGCCAGGTTAGCGATACCCTTGTTCTCTAATCTTATCGTTTACATCACCCAATTTGAAATTAAATTGATATTTCAGGTGACAACTTTAAGTTTAGACCAATTTAGAGTAACTTCAGACTAAGCTATCGACGACAGTGACACAAAAGAAAAATGTAGTTGGTACAAATTTGGGACGTCTTTGAAATAACTAAACATTCAGCATATGATCAGTCGGTCAGATCGGCTCACATTTTAAACCGACGAGTTCCAACAGATTAACGACCTTATACGGCAATTACAGTAACCAAAATTAGCGTATTCCGAAGGGTAACTTCATTAACCTACGATAACCCAGAATATTACACACACAATTTGAATCCGTAAAAACTGGAGTTTAATTTTTAACATCATTTTAAACCGGTGTTCAATTTGATGCAACACTGCTAAGTAACAATAATGAAAATATATACAAAAAATTAACTGTTTGACAGACCGCAGCCGATCGAAAATTTCCCAACGTGCCGCCGCCACCGAAAAGTTTTTGAAGCACACGTCGCCGTCGATATAATTTGCTCACAGTTGATAGATATATCCATCACAGTTGACTAATCATACTTGATGGATATATCCATCACAGTTGACTAATCAAATTTGATGGATATATCAGTCAAAGGTGATGGGTATGCATTTTATAATAAAAGACAATATTATTAATGATTTTATGGTATATTTTTATATAGTTTTACGGCCTTATTCATAAGAAATTGTCATGGGTTTGTTAAAGGTTTAAGAAGGTAAAGCCCAAAAATTGTATTCATAATCAAAAAACTCCTCTGTTAAGAGTTCTCTAACGTCGCCATTTTTGTTGAACGTTTCACCCTTCTTTAAGGCCATTTTATCCGCATTAATACACGAAAGAAATAAATTTTATACATTTCCCGCGTGCCGCACTTAAATATTTGTATAAACAATTCGAATTATTTTGTGTATATTTGCAGCGTTTATAGTGTCACATTATCCTGCCAAATAGTTTCGTTCCAATTTTTAAAATTTTTAACCAAAAAGAACTCTTGTTTACATAGTGATGTATATAAAATCAAAACATTGAAACTACAACCTAATATCCGGTTTTATATTCGACTACCCAAAACTGAAATCCAATTCAATATGATTTTTTTACACTTCTTCCAAATTTATGAATACAGCAAATATTAAATAATCTTTTTAATGAACAGTTCTTTCCATTAATGTTTAAAATTTTGCAAAAATGCATTGACGCATTTAAATAAAAAAAATT
The DNA here is from genome assembly GCA_963931995.1 of Phaonia tiefii. Lineage (NCBI taxonomy): Eukaryota > Metazoa > Arthropoda > Insecta > Diptera > Muscidae > Phaonia > Phaonia tiefii. The sequence continues at coordinate 262,712,004 of OZ008369.1, read as the reverse complement.
TAATTCGGTCTATCGGTTATTGTTCATCTTGTTTTTACATCACAAGCACTGTGAGAATACATAAAACAGGGTTGTCAGTCAATTATCTGTTCCCTAGTTAAAATACTCATTATGAATACCGTTCTAATAAAACCTTCGCCAAATCTTAAAGCTTTCAATAACTGATGAATGCTTTAGAGCTAATTTAATGATTTTTTATGAATAAGGCCGTTAATATCTAATTGCATAATAAATGAATGAAGTACAAACAATGAATGACTAAGAATGAAAGAATGAGAGTGAATTAATAAGAATAATCGATTCAAATTGAATAAAGTAGTAACTGGGTAAAATAAAATACTTATTTACAATTTGTTTTTAATAAATCTTCTGCTTCATTCTATGGTGGCTTCGTTCAATTGTCTTTTCGCACATCTAAAATTTGAAAAGGAGATATATAAATATATGTATTAATAATAATAAGTATATATGAATGTATATAAATTAATAATTATTTAATCATTTATAGACAAAAATATGTACATACTACGCAGTCTTGTTGAACCACATAAGCTTCCCTATCGCATGCTTTTCCCACCTCTCAACCCAATTGTATATATCAAGCAGGTTATCCGTGAACATTGGGGGGCAGACACTGCTGACATCCTCTGACGCCTCTTTCAGTATATTTTCTGTGAAGAAGTGAAAATATTAAAATATCGAACCATAAATTTTAGTTTGTTGATATTGCTTGAGCAAAATCGGGGGTTCCCAATTTCTGCTCTACCTCTTGCACCGCTGTAATGGTCAGGAAAGGGAGTATGCTGCCGACTTCATTAATGATTTTGTCCTGAGTTTGGCCAGGCATGCCAGACAGAATCTTCCACTACTTTTTGATGGCTTTTAAATGCCTCAGTTTTCATAATCATTATCTTTGCTTTTGGATCACATAAGTTTATTCTTTTCCACTGTTTATTTTTATTCCACGATATTTAACGATAATGAAACTTTTGTCGCTGCACTTTGTCGAGGATTCACAAATTTTACTTTTTAAACGTCAACAAATTCAAGTTTCCATCAACACTGACAGTCGAATGACCGAAACTATTCTTGTAGGGTTGTTTCACTCTTGCAAATGGAACTCAGTATAAAATAGTTGCAAGTGTATCAGTGCAAAAATATTGTGTGTGTTAGTTTCCATCATTCATTTCTTGTAGGGAGGCTAAGCACAAAGTTGCCACCTGAAAGGTAAATTTAATCTCAAATTGGGTGGATTAGGTTAGAGAACCGCAAAGATTAGATAACAAGGGTATCACTAACCTGGCCGCGATAAACTGCGGTCTAAATACGACATTAACTTGGGTTAACGGTAGTAATCTTCGAAATGCGCTAATCTTGGTCGGCGTAAATGCCGTTTAAAGGCCTGTACTAAGATCAACATTTCACGTTAAATTCCACAAAACCACATAAAAAAATGCTGGCGAAATATCGACGAAAATGATAAATATGTCAATTCTCCTTCAGTATGTCGAAATATTTGATTTTTGTGTTAAAAATGGGTTAAGACCGCAGACAATGTGGCAGTCAACATGGATTTGTTGCTGGCCAATGACGTTACGAAAAAATGTGAGTGGTAACAACTATTTCACAACTTAGTACCAGGCTTTAACCTCAAGAGATTTGTGTGGAATTCGAATTATGTTCCAGTTCCAATAATTCTTTGGTAGAAATAAGCATTGGTGCGGAAGAAGCTAGCAACAGCCATGAATTTAACCAAATTGATGGGAGCAACAACATACAGTATGTGGTATAACCTAAATTGTGTATTATGTGAGGAACTATTAAAATTATCCGAGAAACCTTTCAACAAAAAGCTTCCAAGGACATCAAAAAGGCTTTGGAGAATTCATGTGGAAAATTACACAAAAACATGCAAATCAAATGCTACACAAATTTTGACAAATATTGTGATCAACTCACTGACTTGTTGATAAAATAAATGTAACCAAAACTCATCTACTCCGAAATATTGATTTACTGTGAAGAAAAAAATGTAAAATTACCTAAATTCATGGTCAGATGTCAGATCATTCCACCGAATTTGGCATTGAAATAAGAATGAATAATAACTTGTAAGAGACCCTGTGTATCGATTCTTCAGATTAACTTGACATGGTTTTGTCGATATGAAGTTAGTCCCCTTTTCCACGTGCAAACTTTTTTCTTTTGGAGTTTGCGGTCGCTTTTCCACACGCAAACTTGTGTTTGCAAACTCTTGCGAATGAAAATACAAAATAAAGAAACGTCAACAAAATTATTTACATTTCAAAGTCTATGTAATCAGTGTGAAAATAATTTAATAAAAGCGGTGTAAAAATTGACAAGGAGTGCAAAAATAATTTAATAAGAGACTTACAAGCCAATTTTAATTAATCAAATACTTTACTTTATTAAAACAAATCACAAATCAAATTATTTGTCAGAAACTCGATATAAACAACGAATGCGTTAAAAACGACATGTCAAAAACATTTGTTTCAACGAAGAGAGCAAAGAAGAGTTTGCGTGAACGGTAAACACTTACCGAAACTTTTTTGTTTCTCTTTCTCTCATCCCTCTCGCCAACAAACTCAAGAGTTTGCAAACAAAAGTTTGCACGTGGAAAAGGGGACTTACATACACATAAAGCAGGTGGTTACATGGTACAATAATATGTTCATGGTAAAGTCGTAAGAACAGCTGTTATAATTTTTTTCATAAGGTTCTTCGCTTCGGCTGTCACACTCACATGTATTTTGTTTTTGTACTCTTTTGCATTCTTGTGTTGCTGATATGTATTTGTGAAGAGTTTGACAGCTGAAGCGAATAGAACAAAAACAAAATGTCTGTTGTTGCTGCCTACAACAACAACAACGCGCGCTGCTATTACCATGAAGATATTATTGTACCATTGGTGGTTATTTGGAAACCTGACCTTTTATTGCCTTCATAAGAAATGTCACTAAACCCAAATTGTTTAATATTACCGATGTTTTTATTTCTGTGTAACATAATTTCGTAGCATCCATCATTGTATAGAGTTTGTTTGTAGAAGATCTGGTAACACAAAAAGTAAACAAACAGGTGTTTTTTGTCAATTCCCTTTTATTAGCTCATTCTAAACAAATTAAATTTAATGAAAATTCAGCAAAAAATATTGTTTACGTCTGGCATATTAAAACAAATTTGAACAAAACATAAAAATACGCAGACGCAAAATAAAACACAAGAACAAAAGGAAATTAACGAAAAAACAGGACGAAAACGTCAAATGCAAGAGAAATTTTCTTGCAAGAAATTTTCGGAAAATTTTTTTGAAGCACGCGATCCTCATAGGCTTGTGGACGAGGGAACTAATCTTCAAATAAACTTTGCAAATTAGAGCGATAGGAAGTTATTTTCGAACGAAATAGGGGATAGTAGGCAAAAGGAATAAAGAAAATTGTGATAAAGTTTTGTCTGAAGTGAAAACAAAGGGAATTTCTATGGCCACGGGAGGAGGAACAGTCAATATTGCAGCCGGAGGAGGAGCAGCTGCTATAGCGTTCAATTTGCAAACCCTGCAGACATTTCATCAACGTTGCGGCCGTCGCATTACCTTGTCGAACGGAAATCGCACTGCCACTCGTTCCGTGAGGGATTTCAGTCACGCCTTAGTTTTTAGTTCGGAACCTTTAATAGATGACGTTCTGTTCGAAGTGATAATTGAAAAAAAGGCAAGGCAGAGGGAATACAAAACGGTTCCAGAATCTTTGGCCCTAATTTCTTTCTTCATTTTATTTTTCATTTTAGAATCATTCCTGGGGCGGCAGCATTGAAATTGGTGTCACTTCTGAGTCACCGGAAAAACTGGAGTTGCCGTCAAATGCCACGGTCATGCGAAACGGCACATGGGTTATGTCTGGCATTGATGTACGCAAAGATGGCCTCTGTCTTACGGAATTTTATGGCACCGATTTGGAGACACTAAATGAAAATGATCGTGTGGGTGTTATGCGCACTTCCAGCAATGAATTGGAGTTTTATGTCAATGGGGAATCACAGGGCGTAGCCGCTGTAAATATGCCCAAAACGCTGTGGGCATTAGTCGATCTATATGGAAGATGTGTTCAAGTTTCCATCTGTCCAACAGATGGAAGTAGTGCATGTGGGGTAAGAACAATATAAATTTGTAAGTTGTGTGGAAAGCAAGAAATAATTGTGGGGAATTGGTTGGTACATTTACAAAAGAATGGTGTAAAGTTTTAAAATATGTATTCATTTGCTACAAGAACTAGTTACTAGTAAAATCATAATACTGTATAAAATCGTTGGTGTGTATGTATGAAACGTCTTCACACCTAAAGCACTGGAAGTATGGAAGCCATATTCTACGATAATATTAAGCACAGCATCACGCAACCGTGCAATTGCTGCCAATGGATATTAAGTTCAATTGCCATACAGATAACGAGTGTAAACAGACAGAGCATAAACGTCGCGTTGCATCTTATTATGATTCTATAATGGAATATTATGCTCATGCCGAAATTATGGCTGGTAACATGGTAAATGACTGCAATTTAAAAAAAAAAGTGGTAGGGTTTGTGTTGCTCTTCAGGAACAGTTGTTTTACCAGTCTTTATAATCAATTTCGATTCAACGTTTCAAAAACTTGGGCATATTTATGCTTTTAATACAAATCGAATCTCCTAAATTATATTTAATTCCATTTGGCGAACATGCACGTCGATTAAATTCTACATCTCGTCAGCTGAGTACTATAAAGCTCCATACTCCACTTTAACTTTTTATGCTAAGATTAGAAACAGAGGTTTAAAATGTTTCTCTTTCGAACGCTGTCTTCAGAATTTCAGAACAAAATCATATACAACGAAGAGGCTCATTTTGAGTTCAGAAAATACAGGAGTTATGGTTGAGAAACAAATGCATCGACAGCGTGTCACTGCCTGTTGTGATTTTTTCGCTGGAGCCACTTTCCTTCGAAAATGTGTCTGGTCGGGCAAAACAATTACTGGTGCTGTGTCGTGACATGTTACTCGGTTTGTTGTTTCTAAATTGCATGATATGGAAGTGGACGACATGTGGCTTCATCAAGACGATGCCACATGCCAAACATACCGAGAACAATGCAATTACAATTCAATCTTGCGTGAATCTCGGAACAACATTTATTTACATAAAGAAACATCTTAAAGATCGACTAATAAAACTAAAATGGAAGAATACACAAACGGTACCCTATGCGCCAATCTCATGGCAATCGTTGTTTCTGTTTTTGAAACAGTAACATCTATGCAATGGCTTTCGATGAAAGCCTGCATAGGAAAGAAATGTTGTGAATATTGATGGTTATAGCAAAGTATTGTTGTGGATGTTTTCGCACAAGTAGGAGTTTAGACAGTTCTCGCTTACTTGAGATTTGTTTATCCCTATAATGTGTGATGATATACCTAAATACTTGTGGAGAAGGGAGCGATGACATGCCTTGGTGGGCATTGAAATAGCTATATGTCCCAACCATAATGTTAGGTTTGGATATTTATAATACGCACTTATTCCATGGACAGCTGTATGTAGCCTGTTTACTAGACAAGGTCGCGGCCCATAGCACCAGCGTAATATTAAATTTGGGTTGGTTTCAAGCTAAAAATCCACCTGTCTTTGATATGTGTCCCAACGCAAAAATGGAAAAAAATGAGTTTCAATACATCTAAACAATCTAACATTACAGTAAAGAGTAGAATTAGGGATTGCGCGGAGTAAACTAACGTAAATGCTAGAAAGTCATGTGAATAAACAACGGTTGACTCAGATACAAATATTTACACGGGAACAAGGGAAATGTCACAGTAGCGATGGAAAATTCAGAATATGATGAAAGGATGAACCAGATAGTCAGTGATATGATGATGTACAGAAGAAGACTGAACAAAGACCCAACTAACACGCCACAAAAGAAGAAAAATTATCTAGTAAACGATCTTTTTACACACAACGTCATAGATGAACGAGTGAAGAGGAAGTTGAAAACTGAGACCGCTATTGCACCTCGGATCTATGTTCTACCGAAAATACATAAAGTAGACTACACCCTAAGAACAATATGCTCTTCAATTAATGCTCCTGCTAGTGGGCTTTGCGAATACCTTTCCACAATACTAGCAAGACTCACGCATAAAATGATCTAGTAAACGATCTTTTTACACACAACGTCATAGATGAACGAGGGAAGAGGAAGTTGAAAACTGAGACCGCTATTGCACCTCGGATCTATGTATGTTCTACCGAAAATACATAAACTAGACTACGCCCTAAGACCAATATGCTCTTCAATTAATGCTCCTGCTAGTGGATTTTGCAAATACCTTTTCACAATACTAGCAAGACTCACGGATAACTCCAAGTACAACATAAGGAACTTGACTGAATTTAAATCTAAGATGGATAATACGATGATAGAAGATGACGAGCTGATGGTTTCTTTTGACGTAAGTTCACTAATTCCAAGTATTTCAGTGGCTATAAAAATTATTGAGAAAAAATGGAAAACGATAGAAAGTTTCACAAATATGACCAAGAATATGTTTATGAGTATTTTTAAATTCTGTATCCAGGGAAATCGTTATTTTCAATACAAAGACAACTTCTATCAACAAACGCCGGGACTTTCAACGGGTTCATCGTCATCACTTTCATTCAATTCAATGGATTTGGCTGAACATGAGGTTATTTTTTGTACAGAGCAAATTTCTCATTAACTGAGTCATCTGCACAGCCTCAACGAGAAGTTTTTCCTAAGTAGCAACATTAGTCTTCAAATAATATCTGATAAATCTAGGATTTCAAAGAAATTGTCTACACACGAAACTTATTTTTCTGAAATTTAGGGGAATAATGCAATTACTGCCGTTTCCTTTTATTTTCCGCCAAACCAAATGCATCCCAGTCTAGATTTTACATCAAATATTGTTTTTGTTTTTTTTCCAGGACTACACTGATACTATGCCGCAGCATTCTCAACAAATAGTACAAAACATTGACGTACCAATGTGTGTTGATGTGACAGTCACAAGTTCTTATACACCCCATGTGTCCAGTGTACATGCCGATGCAGCCACCTCTTTGGCAACTTCTGCTGCTTTAACTTCCGGATTGTGTGGTCTTTCTTTGACCAATGCTGCTAATGCAATTTCAACATCTATAACTTCTTCAGTAGGCGATTATTATGATCTGAATGATAGGCTAAGATTCCATACACGTTGTGGCTCACTAGTCAAACTCTCGCCAAATTGTCGTTCGGCCGAGCGTAGACGTCCTCTGGATGAATTCAATAATGGTGTGGTAATGACACATCGTCCACTGAAAGATAATGAACTATTTGAGATTCGTATAGATAAGTTGGTGGACAAATGGTCGGGTTCAATTGAAGTCGGTGTGACTACTCATAATCCTACAGCGTTACACTTCCCCGCCACTATGACCAATATGCGTTCGGGCACTATTATGATGTCTGGTTGTGGCATTTTGACAAATGGCAAGGGCACCAGGCGTCAGTATGGCGAATTCAATTTGGACGAGCTGCGCGAGGGTGATCGTGTGGGTATGATGCGCAAAGCAAATGGAAGTCTTCACTATTATATTAATGGCCAAGATCAAGGAGTGGCTGCTCAACGGGTGGCTTGTACTTTATGGGGAGTTATTGATTTGTACGGTATGACCATCAAGGTGACCATAGTAGATCGCGATGAAAGAGAACAACAGAATTTGGTAACACGTCGTAATAATATAATATCTTCAAATGCATCGTTAATTAGTGGCATACAAAATGTAGCGGCAAATGGCAGTGGTGTCTCAAATTCAGCAGCTCCTACACCAGTTTTAAGTTTGTTAAGTCCTGAAAGTGAAGTAGCTGCTGCCATGGCTGACTCAGCTTTGACAGTGCCGGCGGGAAATCACAGGAATGATGATCGTCTAACATTTCATCCTATGTGTGGTTCGCATGCGAATGTTACACATTCGGGAAGGACGGCGCTGAGGCCAAAGTAAGTGGGTATATGTAGACAATTGTTGTGAATTTGAATGTAGATTACGATGAAGTTACAGACAATAATTTTGTGTCTTTTACGCATAAACAAAAATCATGTTCAATGGGAACCGATGGTTCTCTCAACATGCAAATAAGATTGACGGATGTTTCTTGTGTTTTTCTCCTGCAATATTTTTCTAACATTTGCATAGTTTTGATTTGTCAATGCAATTTGCAGAAATTCTTTTTTGAAAACTATGTCTCCATTAATAGAGATAATGAATGCTATTGAACTTGAATAAAACAAAATCAAAAGTATCGCATCTAACAAATCAGACTGAATCACTCTAGCAACCCAGTTTCTGTAAGAAACGTAGCCTTGAAACTTGGACGTTTTAGGGAAAGGAGTCTAAGACAAGTATTTTATTAACAAAAACTGAGCTAAAGTCATGTGTTTAAAAAGAAATCGGTGTGTTAAGCTAGATTTCCTGATTACTAAAAGAACACAACATAACCAAAACTTTCCTATTCCTATATGTGCAAATTCTATGTAAATTTAAATATGTATATAATGTATATATAGCCTATTATGCTATGTGATATAATTTGATTGGCTTGGAAGCTTTTCATGTTGCAATGAATAAAGTAAATAAATATTTAAAATTTGCCCTTTCTAGTGCATCGGATGACTTCAACAATGGTGTTGTGCTAACACGTCGCCCTTTAAGGCCCAATGAACTTTTTCAAGTACGCCTGGAGAGAGTTGTTACCAAATGGGCGGGATCTGTGGAAATGGGAGTGACTACCCACAGCTCAGAGGAGCTGGATTTTCCCTTTACCATGACAAATGTCAGGTAGGTTGTAAGTTTTTGTGTATCTAACGTTTTTCAACAAAACCCTTCTCTATTTAACGCCACTACATAGATCTGGCACCTGGATGATGACTGGCAATGGCGTTATGCACAATGGTATTACTGTTATCGAGCAATATGGGCAAAATCTTGATCGTCTACAAGTTGGAGACCGCGTAGGTGTTGTACGCAAAGATGACGGCACTTTGCACTTTTTTGTTAATGGCGTGGATCAGGGTGCGGCAGCCAGTAATGTCCCTGAGCGTGTGTATGGTGTTATTGATTTGTATGGCCAGGCTGCACAAGCTTCCATTGTAGACACTTCAGAGTGTAATAGTCCAGATACTGGTAACTCCACTATATCCAATACCACATTGTATAGTGAAACTCCATTGCGTTTCCATTCAATTCATGGCAAAAATGCCAGCATTTCGAATAGTGGTTTGACGGCATCACGTCCAAATTCGTTGGCGGAATTTAATGATGCCATTGTTTTCAGTAACCGTCCCTTGAGACAGAGAGAACTGTTTGAGGTTTCGCTGGAGGAGGTGGTGCGTCATTGGTCGGGTAATATAGAAATTGGTGTAACTGGCTCAAGACCGGAAGATATACAATTGGCGGCAAACGCTACTGAAATGGATGCCACAGATACCATCATTCTGTGCGGTCCCATGATTTTCCATAATCGCAAAAAAATACGTTCCAATGTCTTGGTAGATCTTGATACTTTAGGCACCGGAGCACGTGTGGGAGTGATGCGAAATGGTGATTTTGTACACTTCTACATAGACGGCATTGATCAGGGGCCAGCTTGTGAGTGTCGTTCGCCTAATATATGGGCTGTCATAGATCTATATGGACAATGCGCACAGGTCTCACTGACCCAAACACAGACGGCAGACATGAGAGCTCCTTATGCGACCAGTGAGAATTCGCAAAGTTGCCAGGCTACTTCCGTCATACAGCCAACGACACTGGAAACTAAACATCGTTGGACTTGTATATCAGGCAATGTTACATTGACCCAAAACTGGACAGTAGCATCACGTTTGACGGGCTCGTCGGCAGCTTTATCACGATGTGTGGTTTTCTCGGAACATCCTCTCAGTGTTGGGTCACCGTTTGAGATTAAACTGGTGTCACATAATCCCCTGTTTGCAGGTGAGTAAATGAAATGAAATGAAAATGTTCTAAAAAACAATGTTTGAATCGAATCGCCATCTTGTAAGAAAATCGCGACCACATTTGTAGTGGCGCTATTTTAAAGTGTTCTTTAAACTCCATTTTTGAAAATCGTATGCCACTGTGAAGCCTGTTCCTCAAAGATGTGCAGAATCGTAAATTAAATAATTCTGGTTTTCTATAACTTTTTTAAATTTTTTTTGATGTCTTAACATCTATAGGCACGGGTAGCGCCATCTTGAACACATGCAAACATGGTAGTTGTAAAACAATAGTCTCTGCCTGGAAATAAGTATGATGGTATTGATGTAGCAGCAGCGAACAAACAGGCAGGTCGTCGTCGCCAAAGAGTATTCAATAGTATAGAGAACTCATGGAACGATTTGTATGACTCAAAAGCACTGGCGACATCTGGCGAGTGATTCAAAACGCATTACTCTCTTTTGCCATAACTTGGTCCATTCATAATTTTGATGTGAAACGTTGATACCTTTTGAAACATTATTGCTTTTGTATTGTTTTATGTAATTGTTATTTTGTATTATTATATTGAAATATTCTATAAAGAGAATAAGACTCTATGCTCTTTTATTCAGACTCTCTACAGAGAGCGGAAAAATAGTGCAATAAGTTCTCTATACTATTCAATACTTTTTGTCGTCGCTCTGTTTATGACAAAACAAAAACAATTATTTCAGTGAGCTAAATATTGCTTTATTTAGTTTAACAATATTACATCTAATGTTAAAGCAGATGTAAGAAAAAAGAAAGTGCAATAACAAAAGAGCCATCAGCACAAAAACTATTATTTATATTTTCTAATGTAACATTTACTAATGTGTTCATAGAAATCGAATAGGTACCGTGTAACAAAAAGGTGTTAACACGTCGCCCGTGAGTTCGAACACTCATTGATTTATTTTTAATGCGTAGTAACCTTAATGATAAAGAAGTTGCACTTGAATTACGAATGCTGGATTATGCTTTACAACATTTTGTTTAATTTTCCTTTAGGTTGCCTAAGTATTGGCATTACGGATCTCAACTTATCTGATGATAATGTACGTAAAAATATCCCTTTAAGTATTAAACGCATTCCGGCTAATGTCTGGTATGCATCCGGTAATGAAGTACGCTACAATTCCACATTGCTGCATCGCTCTATGACGTCTTTGGAATGGCTAAGAGTGGGAGATCGCATTGCCTTGGAATTGACACCAGCGAGAACATTGAGGATCCTATTAAATTCCGAAGATATGAATATACAATTTCAAAATGTACCCAATGTGAGTAGAAATTAAACAATTTAAAATATATATCAGTCTTATTGTGAAATATCTGTTTAGGACGTTTATGTGGTCGTAGAGTTGCAAGGCTCCACCATGGCTGTCCAGGTGATTTCGTCCCAGGGTCCCACGTCCCCATTGAGACCGTTTAGTTTGCGCTTGCAAGATTCTCTGGAATTTGGCGTGGATCCTTTAAATAAACAAGATTCTATGTTGGAATCTATTGAGTCCGAAGCTTTGGTGTATGAATTCTCTGAGATATATGGTAAAAATATACATCTGCTGGAAGAACATCGCTCAGCTATTCGTACTCAATCATATAATAATGGATTGATATATGTAACGAAACCATTGTGCAAAGGAGAAAGTATAAGTGTAGGTTTTGGAATTTAAAATTAATTGTAATGAAATATTTTAAAGCCATGGAAATATTTTATAGATTAAAATCGATTCAATCAACTCGAAATGGAAAGGCACGATAGGTTTAGGTGTGGTGGGCCAATGCCCCACGCAGCAATCGAGCGGTGCAGCTTTGCCGTCGTCCATTATACAATGCAAACGTCCTTGTTGGGTAGCCACTCACGATTACATTAACATTAATGGCCAGAAAATAGCCTCGAAGTATGGTGAGGTCTTGGATCACATACAACCGGGAACGGTGATAACAATGACTCTAACACATGCAGGCATGTTAAGTAAGTTTTCCTGAAAGTATTTTAGTGTTGTGGCTTAAGTCTGTTATCTTTCATCATTACCAGTTATTATGGTGGGTTCTACTAACTTGGAAGATTTGGCTGCCGGTCTTTCAAATCATGTCTATCCTGTCTTCGACTTGTATGGTAAATGTGAACGTATCACAATTATTACCGGCGGCGATGTAGCTCGCAATGGCACGCCTATTGTTGAGGAGTCTACAGCGTTAGAAATCGATTCTATCGACCAGGATTCCAGTATACCACAGTGTGAGAAAGCCGATTTGGAGGTCCACGAAAAGGAAACGGAACAATCGTTAAGTTTAAATACAAATCCCACTACGTCCAGTGCAATGTAAGTCATGACGTGTTACCGTTTTCTTATGATTTCTTTACGTTTTATTTGTCCTTAGGAATCGTTCTGTTATGGAGAGTGTTTCTGAGAATTTACTCCTCAATATGTCCATTAAGAATAGAACCGTAGAACAAAGTCGTAATGATCCAAGTAGTTCAACTTCCTCATGGTAAGATTTTTAGTATTTAGAAGATCGGATTCAAGTTTGTCTGAGAAACGCTACAGGAACAAGTATTTTTGTATTGTTCTTCTATCACAAACTCTAACAGCTTAAAATTCTTACATTTTTTAAACTCCGTTCAGATTGAAAGCTTTCCATGGAGTATAGACACAGATTTAAAAAGTCTGTTGATCATTTCAACTAATTCTATTATCTTATACATTACATTGAAGAAATGCTTTATTGATATTCGACAACATTACGTACATACATGTGCATGTAAAAAAGTCAACATACTCTGGTCAAATTTTAAATATTTTTCTTATAAACCCAACACTTTGACACATTTTTATAGTTTTGCTATTTTTTTTACAAACGTTTCATTACAACAATCGTCCATTGCATTTCTTTTCAATTTCTACACAAAACTGTCCATTATCTTCTGTTACACCTTTCCCTTTCAGTTGCCTCCGTGAGTCCCTGCAGCTTCAGCATACTACTAACCTTAATATACAACGAAGTCAGAGTACCCAACGTTTCTATAATGCTCTCATCGCTTATACTACCGCGTCGCCAAATGAGAATGGTGCAGGACCCTCAACGTCAGCGGCTGCCGCTGTTCCAGCTAGTGCCCCAGGACCCTCGGGAAACCAACAAAACTACGATACGAACAAAGAAAATGATCAATCAGAAGAATTGTTGGGAGCTGTTGGTGGTTTATCTCCACGAGAAGCTGATCCCCAAAGTACCAGTGAACGCTGTAATTCCAAAGAAAATTTGCATGAGTTAAATGAAGAGGCCAATTTGGCTTTGCAGCAACAGCAGAGGCAGGAAACTGATAATGCCACGCAGGACAATAGCAATACGGACAATAACATTTCAAGTAGCCAGTTTGATTGCTCTGTTGCGAATTTGCCCACAGATGTGGTGGAAAATAATGAGTATCAAGAGCCACCGGCGGATGCGGAAGATGATTACATTGTGGAAGTGTTTAATGATCGCCTGATGTTGTTGCGCCAATTACATTTGCAGCGACGCCAGGAACAGCAACGTCTTCAGCAGCATTTAAATTTGGATAACTCATCCTCATCTTCCACGCAGTTTGATAGTATGCAGAGTATAGCGTCCATAGAACGTAAAGACTGTGAATACCTAAAGTTGGTACAACAATTTCGCACTTCGCTCGTGTTGCCTGAAAGTTTCTTTCAAGCTACTGTGGAGCCTATATGCTTTTGTGCCCATTGCAATGCTCAGGCTTCAGAGAAATTACACGGTTGGGTTTATTTCAAATTGAATCAACAGACCGTGAATTGCAATTCGTCCACACAACATGCTTTGGATACCGATCTCAACGGAGATTGGCTGCCATTGTTCTATATGACGCGAGTGGATAAGATTCGAGCGATCTTAGATCACGGTCAGCCATTGCCAATGGACACAAACGGCGAGACACATTCGCACTCAACAAGCAATCAAAAGGATGAACCAGGTACCAGGTTAGAACTACATTTTACACCTAATTCTACTGCTATAATACCCATCAATCAGCAGCACAAGTATCATTTTAATGGCCAGTCTTATAAAATTAATACAGCTTTTGAGGTATATGTTAGACGTCAATCAATTTGTGCCTCTTCCAAATCTACTGCCAATGAGGCCAGCAAATTCCAAGAAGAAAGACGATCTTCGACTTCGGATGTTGACCTGGCGTGTTCTACTTCCTCGTCAGCAGCCGTTAACCATGCAGGAAATGACGCTTATGCTGGTCCCTCAACTTCACTGTCATCGGCGCCAGTAATTAAAGATCAGACATGGTTCACCAAAGAAGCTGGCGCTTGTGTTATAACCGCTTTAATATTAAAATTGGAAAAAGTTTCGGCTGCTACCGCTATTGAATCTTATTAAAATACACATACCTACGAACATCTTAGATATACATATATACATACATAAAATATATTCGATATTAATATACTATATAAACAATTTAGTTGTACTCTATGTAGTAGTGGGGATTTCTAATGCTTTAATCTAATTTGAATACGTTTCTGTGTCCGAGTTTCTAATTATATTTTTGTATGCACAAAGCACTGATTAGCCCTTAGTTTGGTAACAAAAAAACATGAAATTATAAATATTTTTGTGTCCGTGTACTTTTTTCAAATTAAAATGAAAAAATTCCAACGATTTTGAATTAAAAAAATATTGAACAATCGCAGCGATAAATGTGAATTAATCAAAATTGTACAAAAGTAATGCATTAAAAAATTTCGAATAAATTGTGTGAATGTCGAAACAAATGCTGTTCGTTTTCTGTTTCAATTGGGTATTGGGAATAAGACTTGTAATGAACAATTAGTTAGTTAGTAAGTTTGAAAAGAGGGGTTCGATGCAGAGTGTTAATGAAACCCTCTGATCCTTCCTATGTCCGTAGACATACACTTAAGCCGCTGATGATCTCTATGATCCTCATAGGACTTCGGTGCTATTAACGCAATTCCTCAAGATATTCCAGTCCATTCCCATTAGATTGGTCATGTTCGGTATTATCCTGTCCGAGATATACCTGGATCTAGCTTGAGTGAAGGACGGGCATTGACACAGGAAATGCTCCGTGCTCTTCCATGCATGCCTGCACTCACTATTCGCCACTAGTCCAATACGGTACAGGTGGGCCCGTAATCCCGAATTTGCCGTTAAGACCCATCATTTTGCCCATTTCAGGCTTTCACAGTTTCAGCAAACCTTTTGTTCTCGACCCATCTGGGTCATCTGTCATCCTGCCAACTGTTTCCTTGTTCCACAGGGCTCTGTGGGCCGATTCCGCTCATTTACTCAACTGAGCCTTCGTCACCCCAAAAGGTTTTGCTCTCTAGGCTCACCATTTGGAGTTTCCTGGCGTTCGTTGCCAGCAGGTTCTCACGTTCTGTGCCGGCTATTACACTATGTCTCAGCACCAAGATGATGCTGAGTCTGCCGTGCATGGAATAATCGTTAATTACCTTCTTACAGTCAAGTATCGTTCTAGATTTGACAATCTCTGAAGAGATTTCTAGAGTTTGCATTTGCCTATCCGTGAAGATATTCGCTTCGGCTGGGTTGTATTATCGCCGATCCATTTGATACACTCCGTAATCGCCCGAACTTCTGCTTGAAAGTTCGTATTGTGATCCGGGAGGCGTAGGTGGTTCAATGAACAATACTACACCCGTTCTTCCCCCTAACTTTGTGCCATGCGTGGAACAGTGGGTTCCATTTGGCGTTTGTGACAGGGTTCCATCCTGCCAAGCGTCCCTAGATGGCGTCATAGTCACACAGTTCTCCTTGACCCGTAACTCGGATATTCGGTCGAATGCGCTAGCATCTTGCGTGTAACCGGCCAAGTACTCTATTATACGTTGGTGTTGCGTTGTTGGTGTTGCGCGAACAACTTTTGTTGGATTTGGCTCATCTTGAAACACCCATACAGTTGACTGCTGTTTACTTTCGCGCTCATACGCGTAAATCCATGATTCATCACCTGTTACGATGTCATAGACGTGTTTCGAAGCACCGCGATCGTATTTTTGGAGCATTTCTTTCGACCAATCGACACGAGCGTTTTTTTTGAGCGATTGACAAATTGTGTGGGATCCAACGCGAACAAATTGTTTTGACAGTCAAATGTTTATGCAATATTGAATGTATGCTGGTCCCACTAATGCCTAAGGTCAGTTCGCGCACAGCATCAATGGTTTTTGGAACAACAGCTGATTTTGGACGACCTTCACAAAATTCGATTTGGAGTGAACTACGACCACGATTGAATTCACCATACCATCGATAAACACTGGTCCTTGATGGAGCTTCATCGCCAAAAATTGAATTAAGTTCATCCATGCACTGTTGCTGAGTTAATCCACGTCGAAAGTTGTAAAAAATAATCGCACGAAAATGTTCGCGATTTAATTCCATTTTTGGGCCGAGATGAATCTTCTATGTTACTGTAAACAACACAAATAGCGCTCGTATGTCAAAACGTTCTGAGTACGCATAACCTCAAAAATGTCCAACTTTACGATAGAGCTGTCAATTGCCAGATTGCAACTCTAGGGTTGCCAAATCCCGAAACATAAAATTCAACCTCGTACTACATAAGCATATGTTAGTATTGGCCTAGTTACGCTTCTGTAGAGCCAGTGTGTTATTTCCGGGTTGAGGCACCATTTGAATCCTATAGCCCTTCTGCATAGCCACCAACATCTGTAGGCCTTGTTGAACCTCTCGTTTGTGGTGTTTCCAAATAAATTTCCGATCCAAGATTCATCTTAATCGTCTTTTTCAGGAATCGTGACTCTTCAAACTCTGAGATTTTCGTTTTCCTTGTGAATAGACATACATATTTCCATTTTGTCCGAGTTCCATTTGGCCCTGCACAGTTGTACGCTATATTTAGTTTCCTCTCGTCCTCTCTGCATAACTTATTAGGACCTTTTCCCCTAACAAGTATTACAATGTCATCTGCATAGCAGTCTGGATTAAGCCCTTCGTCGGTAAGCTTCCTTAGGACACTGTGTATTGTGAAGACCCACAAGACTGGTGATATAATCCCCCAATTGTGGAGTTCCTCGTTGTACCCTGTCTCTAATATTTCTTTCATGGGAACTTTAGTTTATCCATCTATTCCTTAGCATATGATTCATCCAGTCTTTTAATGGTCTACTGATCTAAGGATTGGATTAGTGTTTCGTTCTGGACATTTTTGAACGCTCCCCAGATATCTGTGCATACGGAGAGTGTATACAATTTGTTATTGAGAGATTCTTCTATGTAGTGGCTTACCTCATGAAGTGCGGTTTCCACTGACCGACCTTTGACATATGCTTGTTGCTTGAACTTCAGCATATCTTCAGGTATTACACTTTTCACCAAGTCGTTCAATATTATCTCCAGGATTTTGTGTAGAAACGAGGTAAGGCAAATTAGTCCGTAACCCTTGGCCGTTGCATAAATTGCCTTTCCAGGCTTGGGTATTAATCAGCGTCCGGCAAAGCCTATGCACCGAGCATTTTTGTGCTTGGTATTTTCACTTCGATATACGCTCAAGTATTGAACGAAGGCACACGAAGTAATTCAGTCTCAGTTGAGCATTCAAACAAGGAGGTTGAGTGTCGCTTGTGGTATGCATTGCACTGAGACAGATGTTTAACAAATAATGAGAATTCGATATTTTGTATATCGCACATTTTTTCTGTAAGCCCGATTCCTTAGTGTATTTCTCTCAGTGTAGTTCACCCACACAACGAGAGAATTGAGATTGTATGAGTTTGCTGGTCACTGGTATAAATACTACCCTATAGTAAACAATTAAATATACTAATGCTTTATTTTCGGTTCTAGAAAATAAAGGGTTTTTCAACAGAGACGCTACAAAAGTAAATCGATAGGGACAGCAAACGACGCCATATTTTTTCCCGCTCTTTTGACATTTCTCTTCAGAAGGTTTGCCATTTCATCATGGAAAGATATACGAGCCAACAACGAGTCGAAATTATTAAAATTTACTGCCGAAATTTGAAGTCAGTGGCCTCAACTTTAAGAGCGCTACGTCCAATTTATGGTCTTCAGCGATGAGGCTCATTTCTGGCTGAATGGCTTCGTCAATAAGCAAAATATGCGTTATTGGTCAGACAACAATCCACACGTAATCCATGAGTCATCATTGCATCCCGACAAAATTACGGTTTGGTGCGGTTTATGGGTCGGCGGCGTCATTGGGCCGTACTTCTTCCGTGATGATCAAGACCGGCACATTACTGTGAATGCGAATCGCTACCGTTCAATCATAACCGAATATTTTTGGCCCCTATTGGATAATATGGACTTGGAGGACATGTGGTTCCAACAGGGCGGCACCAAAAGCCACACACCGAATGCCACAATCAATTTATTGGAAACCAGGTTTGGTGAACGTGTTATCTCACGAAATGGCCCAGTCGATTGGCCGCCTCGGTCGTGCGATTTGACGCCGTTAGATTATTTCCTGTGGGGCTACGTCAAGTCTATGGTCTATGCCAACAAGCCAGCGACGATTGATGAACTTCGTACGAATATCGAACGTGAAATTGCAGCAGTATCGGCCGATTTATGCTTGAAAACCGTCGAAAATTGGGTTCAGCGTCTGGACTTCTGCATGCAAAAGAAATCGAGTTCCATACATAATGGCATCGAACGTACTTTCACAGGAATAAAGAATTTCATTGGTATCTAAAACCGGTGTTGTTTTATTTAAAAAAACTTTTGTAGCGCTCTTATTGAAAAACCCGATAGTTTACAAGAACATTCAAAACTAGAAGATATACAGGGTGGTCCAAATACAAGTATATTTTTAATAATTAAATAAAATTAACTAAACTTAATTTTTTATGGTTGGCTTATATTATGGCTTTGTTAGAAATAACAAATATTCCCATTATGTATGGAACACGATTTTATCCGTGTGGCTTCCGCGGCTGGCTTCGAAGTAGCTCATCCTGTCAGTTAAATTTTCCAAGAGTTTGTTGGCGGTAAATGTAGGCCTACAAAGTTAGAACTGCTTTAGAACAACAAAGCCGCTGCTGCTGATGAAGTACCTGATGAGCTGTTTAAGGCTGGTGGCTATGAGTTGCAAAGGTGCATGATCAGCTCATATACAAAATCTGGCTAGACGAATGCATGCTCGATGATTGGAGTCTTAGCATACTGTATTCTGGTTTCAAAAAAGGCGACCCGAGTATATGTACAAACTATCTTGGAATAAGCATTTTGTTGCAGACCTGATTGGACGTTATCAGTGTGGCTTTAGGCCTGGAAAGTCAACTACTGACATTACGACAAATCTTGGAGAAACCCCACGAAAAACAAATCGACACTTACCACTTACCACCTCTTTGTAGATTATAAGGCTGCCTTCGATAGCCCAATACGGGGAAAACTTTACCAAGCTGTATCGGAGCTTGGTATTACTGCTAAGCTGACACGCCTTTGTAGAATGACATTGACCGACTCAAAATCCTTAGTGAAGATTGGCAAAGATCTCATCGAAACATTTAGTATGAGGAGAGTCATCAGACAGAGCGACACCCTATCATGCGATATCTTCAACATATTAATTGAGATCATCGCAAAAAAAGCTGCATTCTACACCAATAAAACTAACAGCAGCAAAAGTCGTATGCTATTTGCGTATGCTGATGATGTAGACATCATTGGGCGAAATCTGCACGCTGAAAAAATCTGTATTTTTTTATTGTTTGGGTTCAAACATAACTTGTTTGTAGCTTGCCGCAAATATACTATACTTGTGCCCAAACACATTGTGTTTGCTATTCAATATAACATGTTTAAGACACAATGATTAATAGGCTATAATATATGTTTTTGAGACCCAAATGTGGTTTTATTTGTTGAAAACCGCTTAAAACAGAAACGAGACAGACAACTAACAAACAAAAAGGCATCAGATCATCAATTCATGAAAACAATGCTTGCAAACATGTACATGTTTCCTGCATCCTGCAATATGTTGCTGGGGCCGTTATTTTTCAGCGTGTGCGAGAATTGAGAAGGAATCATCAAAAGTGCGCTTGGCAGTAAACGAGAACAAACCCAAATCAATAGTTTCGACAAGCAGAGCATCCACCCTATTGGATGAAAGGGTGAACATTGATAGCCGTTATAATTTCGAGGTAGTGGACGAATTTATTTACCTCGGATCTGCCGTGAATAGAAGCAATAACGTCAGCTTAGAAATCAAATGGACAATTGTGCTTGCAGACAGGTGTCATTTCGGGCTAAGCAAGCAGTTCAGAGATAAGACCCTCTCTCGAGAAACGAAGATCCAAAATTATTAGACTCTCATAGAACATATCTTGCTTTATAGCGCAGAATCCTGGGTCATATCGGATGTTGAGGATATATTAGTGGGGGTCTGCAAGGGAAAGATGCTCCGAAAAATATATGAACCTATAATAAAGAACGGCGAATATCGACGACGGATGAACCACAAGCTGTATAATCGTATCCCGAAACCGACATAGTTATGCGAATCAAATTAGCGCGTTTATGCTGGCTAGGGCATGTCAGTGGAAAGGGTCAGAAAGAACCAGTGCGAAAGGTATTCGAATACGTATACGAAGGACATTGAAAAATAGGACGGCCAAGACTTCGCTGAAAAGACCAGGTGAAATATTGCCTGCGAGAGCTTGGTGTTACCAACTGGAGGAGAAAAACGGAAGTTCGAGCCGGTTAGGGAAACATGTTGTCCTAATTTTGTAAGGCCCTTGCCCCTCTGGATTGATGAAGGCCACCCAAGTAAGTAAGTATAGGTTGGTAAGAAATTAATTTCGGTTTTTTTGTCAAAGTAATTTTCAATTATGTATTTTATTCAACTAATTAATTTGAATCCATATTGTAGGTGTCATTTTGGTCAATGACTTTCTGCCATCGTTCAGGCAACTTTCTCATCCCAGATTCATAGAATGACTGGTCTGTCCCACAAGTATAGTCGAACAACTCGGTTTGTAGGCCCTCTTCTGTATTGAAGGATTTCCCATTCAAAAAGTTTTGCAGACTCCGGAATAAATGACACACCGAAGGTCCCAGATCAGGACTATAAGGTGGATGTGACATCAATTCCGATCCAAGCTCCAATATGTTTCCCCGAGTCTGCCAAGATGTGCGAGGCCTACCGTTGTCGTGATGAAAAACCACGCCTTTTCGGAAATAAATGGGAAAAAAATATAACGATAATGCTAATTTTGATCATCTATATCACAGCACGATTTAAATGAAAACTGACCACTGAAAATAATGTGACACAGGGACGTACGCCCCCGAGCCCCCCCCGAAATATTTTCTTTAATAGGTGATTTTTGAATTTAGTGCTATTTTTAAACATAAATATCAAGCTGCCCCCCCCCCCTGCGTACGTTACTGATGTGACATATCACAAATTTAAGCTTGAAATGTCAGCTGTGTAACTGTATGCCAAAGAATTTAATCAGCTGATCGAAAGTATTTCAAAAATAAAAAAAACACCATCGATATGAGAAAAACGAAAACTTGTTGCTTGTATCTATCCAGCGTTTTTGTTATTATCCTGTATATATAAAAAAATAAAAGTGGTATATATATGTCCTTTATTTCCTGTGAGTTGGCCAGATTTGCTTTGTTGACATAACCCATATTATGTCAGCAGTTAATTTAACCAATTGTATAGCCCTGCGTAACTAATAACTGACCAACCTGTAGGCGATTTTTGTCAAATTAGTAGATGTTTATATATATATGTATATGTATATGAATATGTATATGTATTTATGTACTATGACTGCTTTCACAGGAGCAGGAGAATTGGATTTGTCACCTTTAAAAGAGGTGAGAACACTAGATAAATATGACATTGCCTCGATTAAGCGATTACGTTGGGTATTTTGTAGACCCATTATAAATGATGTGTGCGCATAATTTCCTAGACTACATGTTAATTAAGTCTCCAAGGTATCGATAGAAATGACAGGACATAAAGGATAATTAGGATTTACTAGTCAGTGGAAAGAGTAACGTTGTTGAAATTGTACATTACAACCATGGAGGTAGTTGCCAGTCATGCAAAAATTTGAAAATATGGATAATAATATTGGAAACGTACCTAACTTAGTTACTTAATTGGCCTCAAACAACCCAAGGGTTTAGGAGTCTTAAAAACAAAGATGACGTATTTCTCCAGCCGGCTCAATCTTTTGTTGTTACACTCCAGTTGATAACACCAATCTTTCACATGAATTCGTCCACTTGATATATCCAACGGAGATTTGGTGGTTCTATTTTTCGTCGTTCTACTTTTCGTCTGTTACTCTTTACTGCTGTAAAGGGGCGATAGGAAAGCGCTGGGGACTGTCTCCTAAGATCGCCATGTTATATTTATACGGCAATAGTCAGACCAATACTTCTCTATGGCACCGTAGTTTGGTGGAGGTCCCTCCAAAAGAAATATATTCTGAATTCCTTGATGAAAATTCAAAGATCAGCACTGATTAGCGTTAGTGGGGCAATGGGCACGACGTAAGGTACTGCACTTAGTGCTATCCTGAACATCTGTACTCCTGATATCATGGCCGAATCGGCAGCCGCTACATCCCTGGTGAGAATCAGAGATTGTGGCGTTTTGATATCGGTGCATTCTGGACACGCTGAATTGCTACACCGGATCAACTCTATTCCCGTAAAAACGGACTACTGTATCCCCTACCTTCTACCAGCGACAAATCTAAGGACTTCTATTCCGAACAGGAATACCTATGAAAAGTCACACTAGTAGTATCAGATTTTTCACGGATGGATCAAAGTTGGACGAGCAAGTAGGCTATGGGGTCCATTCACCGGACCTAAATGTAAATATCTCCTTCAAGCTGCCTGATCACTGAAATGTATTTCAGGTGGAAATTACCGCCATACTGGAGGTTGCTGAACTACTGAAAAGTAGTGTCACAACGCTCTGGAGATTATGTATCTACACAGACAGCCAGGCTGCCATAAAATCCATGGAAGCCATGTTTGCTACGTCCCTGACGGTGAAATAATGCCACTCATCACTTAGGGTGATGGCAGAGTATTTTGACATCAGGCTCATATGGGGTACCGGGACACAGTGACATTCCAGGCAATTGAGTAGCGGATGCGTTAGCTAGACAGGGTACTATGGAACAGGTTCTTCCGGCAAAAGAAGGTGTTAGTATCCCAATCTCTACCTGCCGTTTGCAGATCAAGCAGTGGGCCGAAAATATGTCCAAGGACGAGTGCAGACTTACTTCAGCTTGCAAACAATCCAGGATCCTCTGGCCACAAGTGGACAGGAAGAGGACTAGGCAACTACTTAATTTGCCGTGAGGCAGATTATCCACAATGATAGGAACACTTACGGGACATTTTCTTGTAGGAAAACACGCCCTAAGATTGGAACATAGAAACTCAACTATCTGTAGATACTGCATGGAAGAGGACGAGGAAACCACGAAACACCTTCTCTTGGATTGCCCTGCTCTGGCAGGACTGAGAAGTAGGATATTCGGAACACATTTAGTTAGCACCGTAGCCCTACAGGATATTCATGTATGTCTTATAGACAAATTTATTGAAACGGCAAATTAGCTAGACGACTAGTCAATAGTTGCTATAGAGGAAACTGCAGGTATCACAATGGACTTCTTTAGCCTAAGTGTGCTAGACAGCGTGCTGTCTTGCAGCCTTTTCAACCAACTTTTCGGTTTACTTTGAGCGCTTCTTCGAATACTTTTCGCCCTTGTTCAGCCATACCATCAGAGCAAATCTGAACATGCCAGGCTGTTTTTTGTAGGCGTGACAAGTATTAAAACCAGTACAGAAATTTCAGTCGGGTGAACCGACTTGAACATACCATCACCCGAAGTCATCCATTGCGACTGAGTTCTATTGAAAATTGACAAATGTGCCAATATTCAACAGCAGAGTGGCATTGCGCTTAATATTATGCAATACCCAACTTAATTAAGATCCTAGGTGATTATGGGCAGTTATCATGAGTACCAGCCAATTGTCCGCCCAATATTTATATGGGAGGTACAAAAATGGGCATGGCGATGTTGTTAATCTGTTTTTACATAGTATTACGCAAATTATTGATCAGCACCAAATTTTATTAAGATCGGTTGTGGTATACGGGTGATTTCGATTCGGCCAGCCGCAAAGCCGCCGAACTTTTGTATGGGAGGTACCAAAATGGGCGTGGACAGTAGTTAATCTTTAATTTTTTGGAAAACATTGCAGAGTACCGAATTTCATTAAGATCGCTTGTAGTCTACAAGAGTAATCGTGTCGATCAACCGGTCACCTTTTAAGCGCCTTTGAATAAATTTTGTCTAGTACCAAACTTCATAAAGATTGGTTCGGGTTTGCGGGAGTTATATTGCCGCACAACTTATCTTGGTAGGGCGTGACAAAATCACCCTTGTCTTAATCTGTGACTGGCGTTTAGGTGTAAAAGCGGTTAAAACCAATATGACACCTGTTACTTGAAGGTATAAACTACTTTGGAGTTTATCACGTTAAATGGGCCTGGAATTAACCTTGAAGAGTGCGCCAAATACCTGCGTGTTAGTGTGGACAGCAATTTAGATTTCAGACGAATCATATTGTAAAGGCCTAAAAAGGAGTCGTTAACCCTATACCCTATGTAAGAGGGCTGTATATGAAAATGGCGAATGTCTCCGAGGATTGCTCACTGGATCTGTGAAGGGGTGCTGAGACTGATAATGCTCTATGTAGTTATCGTATGGTGGCAGGTTCTTTAGAAACCCACCTATTGTGAACTACTGATTAAGGCTCATAGAATTTGAGAAGATGTGCATAACGCGTACTCCGTCTGACGCACTGAGTGTTATGTTATATTTGTTGCCGGTGGACACTTAGGAAATCTTTCACAATGGGGTTGGCCGGAGTCGGTAAATTTATTAATCAGTGCTCGAAGGTTCTCCAAACATGCCTGCATTTGTCGACTACGCGAAAGTGGAACGATTATTCGATCGAAAATACTTCTCTCTCATATCGGAAAGGTTTGCTGGAATAAAAGATTCCTGCAATAAAAGATTTCCTGGTATATGTGCATTTCTATACGGGTGGGTCGAACATGAAAGATCAGCTAATCCAGGGAACTAGGATTGCCTCTTTCTCTTGAGAAAACCTGATCATCGTAGCTTGTATCAGGTGGAACTTTTGGCTATAAGGGAAGTGACTGGTTGGCAGAGGGATAATATTCAAGCAGGCATTTATGTCAATGAATTTTATGACAGTCAAGCCGAAATCAAGTTCCTGGAATCAGTATTCCTGAACTCAACCTCTGCCCAGAAAAACTCGCAAAACTCTTAACGAGATGACTCAGCAGTACGATATTCATCTCATAAGGATGACAGGATACAGGAACATTCTGGGGAACTGCAGAGCGGATGAATTGGCTATACTAGGCTGGGCTTACAGGTTACACAGGGATTGGAACGTGTTGGCATGACCCTACCGACTTGTAAGCATATTCTGCAAGAACGCTCCCATGTGATGATTCAGTGGAGGTGGACAATTAGCACAGATTGGGTACTCGCAAGACAAATATGGATGATAGTGGATCCATGTACTTTTTGTCTTTAGCCAGGCACAAACTATCAATGCCTGTTCTGAGGTCATGGAACACTGTCTGATTGAAAGACTTGCGGCGAGAATAAAGGTCAGGGCAAATGACTCCTGTAAAAGCTGTAAAGATGAGGAAAAGGAAGCCGGCAGGAGGATGTCTACTATGGGATCCTACCTATTGACCTGGGAGAATTCTCTCAAATAAACGCAGACAAGATCTTCAGCTTCTTGGAGAAAACTAAATGGTTCTTCGATGGGGCTAACGCTTAATCTCAATAGAGTCGTTCATCATCGACAGCCACCAACACCTAACCAAACCCAAAGGCCAGGGCAAATGACTTCTATAGAAAATAGTTTTTTGTATTTTCTGTTTTAGGTTCTATATTATCTTGAAGTATGATTCACACACATGAATAAATAGAAGATATACATTTTTTATAACTTATAGTAAAATTGTATGTTAATTATATATATAACTTGTGGTGAAAATTGTCCAAGTCTATGCTTTCCACAGTAAAAGTTACCTGACGCAAACAGCAAAATTATTTGTAAAAGTGGAACAATACAAAACATTGATTTCGAAACCCACGAAACCTCGAAAACCCACACAACATTTGATATATTCCAACAGATTTATTGTAGAAATTTCTAGAAATATGAAATAAGATCAATATTTAATTGGAATTTAGAAACGATTAAATTATTTTCTTAAATTTTGTAGAATTTAAACAAAATTCATGTTAATCATACGCACACTGGTATATTCAACATAAAAAAATATTAATCACACGTACCCATAAATAGTATTCACCTGTGTATACAATTCGTTGATTATAACACTGTAGAAGTTTTTTTTTTTTTAAATTTAAAATAAATATCTTATATTTCCTGATATACGTCTTTCCAGCCTTGCCTATCTGGAATAGAAGTTTATCTCAAAGAATGGTGTCATGTAATCCACTTCTAATTCGTGACCATAGGGGCTTTTGATCCATAGTGAAGAAAGTTGTCGCCATTCCCAGCGGATTCTGCACAGCAAAGCGGTATAAGGTGAAAGATTACCCCCAAACCCTCAGTAAGTTTTGTTGGAAGGGCACCCATTGTACACACGATTCTTTGGACTTTTGTCAATAGACTAAGGTAAGTGCATTTCCCTAGCGCCGGCTACCAAACGACAATGCCGACAACAATTCCGGGTGGATATCGTAATAGCTGTATATATCTTATAAACTATTTCGTGGATAGGCCCCATTGACCTCCGATGGCCAGTTTGTAAAGACTTTGCTGATCCTATCCATAGTGTTAGGTGTGAAACAGAGATTCTGTGCATTGCATTATCTTTCAGGCAAATTTCCACAGCACCTAATGATAATGGCGGAATATACGGAACATTCTGGTGTCCGTTAAAGGGTACCAAAATGGTTTCTTAGTTAATTAAAAATATTAATTATACGTAAACAAAATATTAATCATACGCGATGGTATATAATACATTAATATTAATCATTCGTTCACCATAATTATCAGTAATGACTCATCGTACACTTTTTTTTTAATGTTATTTCAACCGTGTGTTAATGGTTTCATAGTAACGATTTCGACAGGATCATCATCGACAGGAAAATCATCAAACCAAAATTTGATTTTATAAATAGTCCAAATACCTATGATTCGTCGAGTATGATTGTAGTGTATCTTGCTTGAAATCTGTATTATCTATCCTTCCCATTTTGTTTAATTTTGTAATAAAATGGAAATTAATGAATTGTTTTAGAGTTTTTATATGGAAGTATAAAATGTCAACAAATACACTGAAACAAAATGTCTCTTAAAACTAATACAAGTATAAAGAATTGAGTTGCCATGTCAATGTATGTATTCGACATCTTATTTGTTTAGGTAGCTGTTTGTAAAGTTGTATTGTGTGTTTGTGTTGGTCATCATTATTAACTTCATTATAAGTGAGTTTATGCATTTATTAATAATATTTACATTTATCATGAAAATCGTTACAGTAGTGTTGAGAAAAATAGCAATTTTATAAATTGAAGGATCAAATTTTATACACAAAAGTAAAGTATAATGAGACTGTAATGTTATTTTTATTGCATGAGTAGGTTAATAACATCTATTCACTAGTATGAGTTATATTTTTATCGGTCTGCTTTGCTAGAGCTGCTCCGGAATTCTGTAACTTTTTAACGGTAGTTGGTAGTTTTAAATTGGTAGTTGGTAAAATTCGAAAATTCTGTATTGAAATTTTATGATTTTTGACAATTTACACAATTCTGGTGGTGATAGTTATTTATTCAAGCACAACACCATATTAAATCCATTCTTAAAAAAGGTAAAATCAATTTAGTTTATATTTGTCTGATGCAGAGTAATTACAAATGTTTATGACGTCTAAACAGATCGCTTGATTAATGTTAATTTTATGTACATCGTCACGTATGATTAATAAAATATTCATATTAATTTTAGTTTTAATAATATTTTTAGTTAACGGAGGCTTCTTGTACAGGCAGCAGTTCATTACACACAATAGATATTTGCAGCTAAAAAATGTTTTCCCATTACACCCAATGAAGGAATTGGAGAGAGTTTCCCACAACCAGTGAGCTGAGCGCTTTCTAGTTGTATACTCACTGATTGGGATCTACAGTTTTTACATCGATTCCGAACCTTGTTTTATGGCTAAATACTCGATAGTGTCGCCGTCTGTATTCGAGGTGACCGCCGTCGAAAGGAATTTAAGGTGGCCAGAGAAGGAATCGAACCCAGGATCTCATGTATAAGAGATGCGCATACTATCCATTGCACCATCGACAGCCACAGTTATTTGAAGCTATCAAATTTTAAAGTTAAATCCTTATGCTGATTAGTCCACCTAGACTTGACCTTTATGTGGGTAGAATGTCAGATATTTATATACGAAGGTAAAAACTAAACTCAAAATAATAATGAACACCTGATAGTGTCAAACGACCAATAACATAATTATAATAAGACAGTTTGTTTGATCTAATTGTGGCATAAATCGAACTCTACTTCCTGGCACTATCAACTATGGAACTAAGATAGTACAGGGTGTCTTTTATGTTCCAGGCCGATGGTTTTTTGAACCTTTTACCTCCACTTCCGTCTGAGCATATGGTAATTTTTTGTCAGCTGTCATCTGCTCTATCGTTCCCTGGAATATGATTCCAATATGATGTGGAGATCAAACTGCTTGTCCATCGGAGTTAGAAATGAGTGGCAGTTATGGGCAATTTTTTAAGTCAGGGATGTAGATTGCAGATATTTTGTAGCAGCTTATTTGTCAGAGTAGATCCTGTTATTCATACTCCTGGCGTTGATGACATTACGATCTTCTTAAAAAAGGTCAAAATATTTTGTTTATATTTGTATAGACACCGAATAATTCGAATTGTATATGATGTCTAAACAGAACGCATGATTAATATTAATTTGGTGTACACTGGCACGTATGATTAATAAAATATTCATATCAGATTAGTCTACCTAGACTTTAACTTTATGTGTGTAGAATGTTAGCAATTTATACAGGAAAGAAAACACTGAAACAAAAATAATAATGGAAACCTGACAGTGACAAGCGACCGGTGACATAATTATAATAAGACAGTACTTTTGATACAACTGTGGCATAATTTCAATTCTACATGCCGGCACTAACGACTATGGAACTAAGATAGTACAGAGCTTCTTATATGTTCCAGACCGATGATTTTTTGAACCTTTCACTCCACTTCCATCTTCGCATGTGGCCATTTTTCATTAGTTGTTGAGCCAGTTGAATTTTACACGGGTATAAATGCAAATGTTTTTTGAGTATTTTGAACAAAGTTGATGATTACATTTGAAATTCTTGTGCACGATGTCTAACTGATGTGTCTGGACTTTCATCAACATTAGCTGTGTTTTGGTTACAAGCAAGCGATTATCGCTTGCTAAGTTGCAAACAAACCGGCTTTTTAGCGAGAAGTCATTTTATTCTAAAATATGAACATTGGTTAAAAACGGTAAAAGATGTCAACAATTTGTTTTAAACTTAGCGAAAATGAATCGCGTCGTTAAGTTCTCGCTAAGTCTTCGATAAGTGCTTCATACAAAACAAGCGAATATATAAGTAAGCGGTGTAACCAAAACACGCTTAATGTCTTTCACTGCAGCGATATTGTCTCCCAGTGTATACAAAGTTGCAAAATTCTTTACAATACGCTGAATGGTTGACATGCTCGGCACATTATTGAAACCAACAAATTCTGGATAACTCTTCGCGTTTTTACATTTGAACTATTTAGAAGAATGAAACACGTTGTTGGTGCATTAGATGCTCCATAATAAATTGTTAACATCTGCTCTGCACAACTGTCTAATACAAACTGGCAAATGCCAACCAAACAGAAATTGCGGTCAAAAAAACACCAGCCTGGAACATAAAAAACACCCTGCACGCTGAAAAATCTGTATTTTTTGTTGTTTGGATGCAAATATAAAGTGTGTTTGGAGTTTGTCGCAAATATAATACACTTGTGTTCAAACACATTGTGTTTGCTATTCAATATTACATGTTTGATACACAATAATTAATATGTTATAATGTATGTGTTTGCGACCCACATATATTTATGATTGTGATACAAATACGGCTGTGTTTGTTGCACTGTCTATGTTCTCTCGAGAGAAAGAGAATAAAAGAGGGATAACGAGAGAGTCTATCTATTCTATTCTCTAGCCCAGTCTATTCTCTCAGTCAGCGAGTCATAAATATCGTAAATTGCAGATGAAGTGTTTCTTATTTTGCCTGATGTATTGCGTTTTAGCGTCACGTTCATTGGACAGAGGATATCAAAAGCTCTTGATCAGTGAAAAAAGAATAACCGAAGGCTCGGACGGTTAAATGGTTTGTGATGTTACCTTGATTTTTGGTTATGTGTTTCGTATATATGTATGTGTGCTACAAAAGTGAAAAATAAGTTTGAGAAAAGAAACTGGAAAGGGCAACAACGTAAAGCCCTTTGTCTGTACGAGCCTTTACTGAGAAAATCGGAACGGTGGAACATTTGTGAAATAAGTGTAACAAAAAAACACAAGCTTGGCTTGTATGAACTTGATTTGTATATAAATATCTTGTTTGTGTAACAACGCATAGTGATAACTAACGCATAGCTGAAACCTTCTGAAAACAAAAACGTGAGAGACAACAGTAAAAGGAGAAGCAAAAGAGCGGCAGATTCTCATTTCATGAAAAAAGGAATAATGCATTCAATACAAATAAATTTAAATAAATGTGGATTTATATTGTTAAAATTAATTATAATTAATAATACATATATCGTCCGTATCCTGCAAAAAGATCTCAAGTCCACTATTTTGTGAAATGGAGTTAATGATGAAAAAGTGTCCCCAACGTCATAGTGTATGCCCTGTAAAAAAATCCCATGTCTATTTAACGTAGTTTTGTAGTTATTGTATCAAAACAAATGTTTCTATGTCGAAAACACCCTTATGTGTGGAGCAAAAAAGACACAAGTCCACAAATATTTGTCTCTACTTTTCCTGCAAAAAACGGGCAAGTCGTCAAATTCAAAGTATTTCATTGCCTACTTAAAACTGTATTAACATCAAAAATATCTATAAAAGCAACCTTCCTATAAGTAAGTCAATCTTTGCAAGTCAGGAGCCATCCCGTACGAGTTTCGTCACTGGTACCAAAGCTTGATATCAATCAAAACCACCAGAAATAAGGCCCCAGAACCCGATATAAATGATGATTCGCAATCAGACCAAGATTAGCAAATTTAAAATAAAAACAACACATTTTCATAAAAAAACCATGTCCATAAAAATATATTTTTTTCCAAAGTTTCATTTTATTTTTGTGTGAAAAAGTTAAATAAATAAAATTGAATTACATTTTTTGACTTCATCTTATTTATAAATGCTTTAACTATTAGATTTTAATAACGATTTTCAAATCAAAACTACTTAATGATTTTTCCAGCGGCCATAAACTTTAAATCTTCAATAACCCAGAAACACAATTATGCGACTTGAGATCTTTTTGCAGGATAACGACGATATATTGAAATCGAAGAATAATTCGTTTCTAAATATTATTATATTTGGGAGGAAATTCGCATATGTTTCCACGTAAGTATATGTAAGTTTGGGGGAAACACGCGAATGCTTCCACGTAAGTATATAGATGTTTGGGATGAAGAACGCATATGTTTCCACGTAAAAGCATACATGTTTGTCAGTAAAGATGACACTGTTTTAATACAAGTAAGTTTGGAAATTGTAAAACATATTAATGTTTGAAGTGTGTTCCAAACATATACATGGTTCCTGCAGAATATGTTTGAAAAAAAAAATATTTTAGAGAGGCCGTTATTTTTTAGCGTGTGCATATAGATACAAAAGCTTCAAGAACATAGGGGCACACGCATGGTATTATGGCTGTATGTCACCTAGTGTTTTGGAGCTGCACGGAATCCGAGATCATAACCAAGTTTCGGCCCATAACTAATGACAAATTACGCTGCAAATAACTAAGGTATACTCGGCCTATCTTAATCAACTCTGGCTATTATATACGTAACTTATTAAGTTCCTTCTGTCTTTAATAGGATCACATTTGGCAGCTATTATTTTACTCACCACTATTTTGCGAGACATGACATGAAGTTTGTTTGACTGTTGTATGCAAAGAACATGTGTACTCTATTCTGTCACTATTTGTATGGCATGTACATTTTGTAGTAACACCACAGTACAGTCTGGGCTCTATCTACTTGTATGTTATACTTACATGAACTTGCCCACAATGTTCTCGTAATGTTCGTATAATCAACAAATACTCCGGGGAACGTGGCCACTGCCAATGGGACCAAATTGACTTTATTCAAAGTCATTAAAATTTTCATTTGATTAGTTGACTTATAACTTTAAACGACAACGGTTGGAAATCAAAAAGAAAAAAAAAACGAAAAATCAAAATAAAAATCCCGAGATTTAGAAAAGTTGGATTTCCATTGTGGATTAAACTACCATTGTAGTAATTAGCATATTAAGCGGTAATATGAGTGATTTAAAAAAAAGATTTCATTAATGTATATTAAGTTTTGTTTTAATTATGGTCAATTACAAAGATTTAAAGATTAATTGTATAAATTAAATTGTGCAATCGTTTGAAATAAACTTAAACTAAATATTGTGAAATTTAATAATATGCGTGTTCCAAAACATTGCGCACGCCGGATATATAAATTAAGAAAAGACTCAATTAGTTAAAAGATTAATATTTAATTGGAGTTATTGTTCCAAGGGAATTGAAAGTGAAAAACTAACTAACTAACCCGAAAAATTCTCAAAACCTGAAATATAAGAAAATGAAAAAAATTAAACTGGTTTAACAAATATTTCATTTAAAAATAATTTTTTTGTTTTTATAAACTTTTTATTAAAATATGACTTGTATGGCCTACCTATACGTGTAATTAATAATAATTTTATGTACACCGACACGTATGATTAATTTAAATGTGTTATTACGTTTGAAGTGGTTTCTCTTATTAAAAATCAATATTTTCTTGAAATATCTTCAGTAATCCTTGTCTGTAATTGAAATCAAATGAAAAATACTGAGAAAATGACCAACAGAGTTGTAAAACACATTCCAAACAGACTGCTGAGATATATTAACATACAAATTGTAAACAATGAAGTGCAACTGTATTCCTTATATGACATTTTGTAATTTATTGCTGTAAAAGGACATTAGGTTTGTTGAGAAAACTTCGGAATCAGCATTTAATTTATTTTTGGGTTTGTCTTCAATAGCTTCTTTCTTTTTTTATTCACTATTTTACAACCTCATGAGGACAGGTGCCTTACACATATTAAGTGAACAAACAAATATATAAATTAAATTAAATTTCTCGAACTTGTTCTATCCTTCGACTTTTCTCGCCAGTTTGTAACACCAAGGATACGGAGGGATTCTTCGGTCTGGTCTGCTTCCATCGGGTACGTTATCGAAAGCCTTTCGCGCTGTCCCATCTTCATCCATTCTGATACCATGGCCTAGCCAACGCAATTGGCCTAATTTGATGAGTCTAGCTATGTCCACGTCGGGAAAACTTATATAGCTCTTGATTCCAACTACGTCGGTACTCACCGTTTCATTAACAGGACCATATATTTTACGGAGAATTTTTCTCTCAAGCACTTCCACGCAGTTTTCATTCGCTGGCGATACGACCCAAGTTTTGAAGCTATATGCCAGGAGAGATCGAGAGAGGGCTGTGTTCTCAAACTGTTTGTTGAGCCCAAAATATCACCTATTTGCAAGCACAATTCTCCTATTTATCTCCAGGCTAACGTTGCTGCCCTTGTTCACGGCGGATGCAAGGTAGATAACTTCCTCTACCACTTCAAAATTAAATCGATTGTCGACGTTCAACTGCTGACCAAGTCGACAGGTTTGTTTAGTCGTCGATACCATAAATTTTGTCTTGCCCTCATTAACAGCAAGACCCACCATAGCTGATTCTTTTTTCGATTCTTGAAAATACTGCAGAAACCCCTCGCAAATTTCGCCCAATGATGTCTATATCATCAGTATACGCCAGCAATATATGGCTTTTCGTATTAATGGTCTAGTTCATATTTACTGCATCTTTTCTCATTATTATCTCCATTAAGATGTTGAAGAGATTACACGAAAATGTGTCGCCTTGTCTCAGTCCTCGCTTGGTACAGAATGGTTCGGCGAGGTCTTTCCCCACTTTCACTGCTGATTTGGTGTTCTACAGAGCCGTTTAGTGTTTGCTGAAATCCTATATTCAGACATACCTTCGTACAATTTTCCCCGATTGGGGCTATCGAAAGCAGGTTTGTAATTGACAAAAAGATGGTATTTATCGATTTGCTTTTCGTGGGACTTTTCCAGGATTTGGCGTAGCGTGAATATTTGGTCAGTTGTGGACTTGCCTGGTCTAAAACCACATTGATAATGTCCAATCAGGTTTTCAACAATTGGCTTTAGTCTTCCACATAATATGCTCGACAAGACCTTATACGCGATGGATAAAAGACTCATACCGCGATAGTTGGAACAGACACACAGATCACCTTTTTTGAATACAGGACATAATACACTGAGACTCCAACCGTCAGGCATAAATTCCCCAACCATATACCGAATATAAGTTGATGCACGTGGCCCAGCAGTCCGTCGCCAAAGGCCTTAAAAAGTTCAGCGGGTAGCCCATCTACACCAGTGGCTTTATTATTTGTAAACCGGAGATTGTCGTTCTAATCTCGCCTTGCCTGGGGGGATACAATCTACACTATCTTCCACGATCATTACCTCCTGATCTTCAGTGGAAGAATCTGAGTGAAGTAGTGCTGAAATGTGGTCCCTTCAGATTCCCATTCCTGTCCTTGCATAAGGGCATCCCATTATACGGCCCATTATCCGATCATCTTTCCTTCTAGAGAAATTTTTGGGATTCATTATTCATTCTGCACATTTCGGTCTTTTCACTCTCTCTCTACTCCCACTGCCATTTTAACTACCTAAATAGTTGGGTTTCCTCCCATATCAGCCTCTTGTATCGCTCATTCGCAGCACGCGTTTTAACTGACTGTTTCGTTACCATACGTGCAGCGTCGGTTTCACCAGTTGCAATGCGACATTCTTCGTCGTACCATGGCTTATCCTTCTGCGGTATTGATAGCCAAGTTCAGTCGTTGCAGCGGTTTCCAAAGAATGGGAGATGTGCTTCTACCTCAGGAAAGGTAGTATTCTGCTCTAGCAGGAGATAGAGAGCTCTGTCGATAGGACATTGATATCTCCGGTATTTGCAGCTTGTCGATATCTAGCTTTTCCCGTGTTCGGCTTCGTATGATTCTCGTCCTGGTCAGTCCTGTGCGAACTATCGCAGCCACCAGGTAATGATCAGAGTCGATATTGGCACCTCGAATCACACAGATGTACATTACACTAGAAGACTTCCTGCCACTGCCACCTATTACTAAGTGATCAGTCTGGATGCTCGTTCCCTGATCAGGAGACAACCAGGTCGCCTTATGCATGTCTTTATGCTGGAATCGTGTGCTACTAACTACCATGTTCTTTGCAACGGCGAAGTCTATCAGTCTTATTTCATTATCGGAGGTGGTATCATGTAGATTGTGATTATTGATGGTTGGTCGAAAGGCACTGTCCTTTCCCAATTTGGCATTAAAATCGCCTAGAGTAATCTTAATGCCGTGGTCAGGGCAGCGTTCGTATACTTCCTCCAGACCTCTCTACGCTAGGATATCTCTACGCTAGTAACCGATTTGGAGTCTAGAAATGAAAAAGTAGGCGAGAGCCTCGTATATTTTCTATACTACGTCTCGGCCTCTAGGATCTCATTTTATGTTGGATCTAACAGGGATTCAAACAGTTTTGCGCAATAACACAGTGCAACACGAAAAAATATAACCATATACGGACACCACTACGTGATAAAAGACGAAACAAAAGACCCGTGTCTCCAAGTTTTGCCCAAAGTTATGCACTTTTTTTATGGGCCCCAAAGATTTGGGGTGAAGTGAACATTTTGTCAGGCTCATATCTTGCAATTACTTCGGAATTTTGATTTACTCTCTGAGGGAAAGTTGTAGCTCTTATCATAAAGAATAAAAACTGTCAACATATAAAATCAAAATAACTTCATCTTCAAGGTCAAAATTGCAAAAATTTAAAAAATTCGATTTTTTTTACCTTTTTCCCATGTTCAGATCCATAGGTAGCAAACCGTTTAAAATACAAGGAAACAATCAACTACGGAAATGTACCTAAGATCTCAATAAACAACTTTCTAGAACACATGAACTTCCTTAAAGTTTTTTGCGATTTTTACCTTGACGATGAAGTTTTTTTGATTTTATATATTGGAAAATTGTATTCTTTATGCCAGGAGCTACAACTTTCCCTCAGAGAGTAAATCAAAATTCTGAACTATTTGCAAGATATGAGAATGACAAAATGATCACTTTTTTGCAAAAATGACTCCGAGGCCCCAAATCTTGGGGGCCAATAAATAAAATCCATGACCTTGGGCAAAACTGGGAGACACGGGTCTTTTTTTTTGTCTTTTATCGCGTAGTGGTGTCCGTATATGGTTATATTTCCATGACTTAAAAAATTACACACAGTGTAAAGTTAGGTTATTTTGCAAAGCGCTAATTGGTCCATCATGAACTATTGGTCCATCTCTCCTTCACTCACATTGATATCATGTGGCTTGAACGCCGTTTACAGGTTCAAGTATGGAAACGGTATATGATGTACCGTGGTATCACAACGGTCCTCATTGAACTAAGTGTGTCAATAGTGGCAGAGAGTTCTACCTAACTCATATTTCTTGCCGGTGGACATTATTAAGGCAATTAGGTTAAGGCAACTGCCACAATATGCCAATAGTGGAACCGATCATGGAACAATGTTAGATGATTTAGTCAACATTCTTGCATATGTTGTTTACACATGCTGAAAAATCTGTATTTTTTTCTTGTTCGCATGTAAATATAACGTGTGTCTGGCGCTTGTCGCAAATATAGCATACTTGTGTCCAAACACATTGTGTTTGGCATTCAATATTACATGTTTGAGACACAATGATTATAAAATGGTTCCCATTACATCCCATGAAGGAATCGGGGAGAGCTTCTCACAACCAGTCAGCTGTGCGCTTTCTTGGTTTATACGCACTGATTTGGACCTACAGTTTTACACCAGTTCCGTACGGTATTTTTGAGAATAATTTTCATGGCTAAATACTCGATAGTGTCGCCGTCACTATGCGAGGTGACCGCCGTCCAAAAAAAAATATTTTTTTTAAGGTGGTCAGAGCAGGGATCGAACCCAGGATCTCAAGTACAAGAGGCGTGCACACTACCCTTTGCACCACCGACGGCCGACGCAATGATTACTATATTATAATACATGTGTTTTAGATCCAAATACAGCTTTGTTTGTGATACAAATACAGCTGTATTTGGTGCACTGTTTAAGTAATATTTTTTAGTCGCTGTGCTCTGTTGAGAGCAATATAAAGAGAGATTTTTCTCAGCGTAAGTTAATGTTACTGCAAATGTATAACTGTGGTCTTGCATTATTATTTCAGTCAGTGATTCATAAAAATTCCTGAATGCAAGTGTAAATGAATTGTAGGTTGATTGATCTGCTGTGTTACTGTTTCATGCCTCCAGTCGGCAATCGTTCGATTGGAAGGAAACACACGAATGATTCGATATAACTATATGTATGTTAGGAATGATACGCGTATATGGCTGCACGTAAAAGTATGCATCTTTGCAAGTTAACATGCTAATGTTTGCATTTAAATACAAGTGAGTTTAGGACTTGCAAATATAGTTTTTTTTAAAGTATTTTTTGCTTTAACTTCTTATATATACAATGTATACAAAATTTGTATAATATCAAAAGATTTTTTAAGGTGCGTCCAAGCGTATACAAAATCCTTTTTTTTTCAAGGATATTGTGCAAAAAATATAGTTTTTAAGATTTTAGTACGGAGTTTTTTCTGATTTAAATGTCATATTGGAGTAATTATAAATATTCAAAATTTGGTTAACTCAGAGGAAACATTAGTCAATGCGCTGATAGAAGCTCTTGTTTTTTGAACGAAATTTTCACATAAAAGCACTTGATACTGCCACCAGATAGCAGCATAATCCGTGCTAAAAAGTGATTTACTGATAGCAGAAAAAAGGTTTATAATAATTTGTGATGAATTTCACTGCTTCTTTACAATTTCTCAAAATCACTTCATTACAACATTACAAAAATGTCTAGATGTTTCCTTACTCCGTTGTATATTTGAAGCAAGAAGCGGAGTAGAACTTTCGGAAACACGAACTGCTTCAAAATTTTAATATTTTTTTGGTGTGGACTAACATTTTACTTATATATTCACCAAAATCCCAAACATATTAAAACAATTTCCTACAAATCTTTTAATTTTCAGTAATGTAAATGGTGTTTGTTGCATGCCACAAGTTGCATGCGAAACAAACAATATTATGCCTAAGCACAGAACACCTAAAAAGATAAATTCGATAGCAAGACGTAAATTTGCCACATATCTCAGACTATAAATTATTAACGACCATTCAAAAAACTCAATAGACGGGCAATCGAAACCGGAAGTACGCGAAGAAGGACGTAAAGCAAAAAAAAACAACATTGAATTCCGCCATGACCACAGGCATTGAATTACTCGTGGCAACCGCCTTATGCCTCTCATGCACCAATGAAACCGTTACTTATCCAGAGGGTTTACATAGGTTGGATGAGAACTATGAGGTGATCACTGATAAACCTATATTGGATGAAATCGATAAATCATTGGATGGTGCACCACCCGAAACAGTAACCACAATTTTGGAGAAGGCGGAAAAGTTACGAAAACTAAGGGATTGGCTAAACGGTCGTCATTTGCGTATAGCCACTTTGGAGGATTATCCCTTAAGTTATGTAAAAAGGCAGCCGGATGGCACAATGCAGGGAAATGGTGTCTCATTCGTGTTATTGGACTTTTTAAGAGAGAAATTCAATTTCACCTATGAAGTCTTGGTACCGAAGGGGAATATTATCGGATCCCAAACGGATTATAGCAATAGTTTAATACAAATGTTAAACTCAACGGTACGAGTTGCTGTCATACTTTTCCACTAGACTTTTCATTTTGAGTTACGATGTATTGTTTACTTTTCCAGGAAGTCGATATGGCCGCTGCTTTCTTGCCTTTACTTTCAGAGCAACGTAGTTTTATTTTTTATTCTAGCACCATTTTGGATGAGGGCGAATGGATTATGATTATGCAAAGACCTCGTGAATCGGCATCTGGATCTGGTCTCTTGGCTCCCTTTGATTTTTGGGTTTGGATTCTAATCTTGGTTTCGCTGCTGGCAGTAGGTCCCATCATTTACTTCTTGATTATATTGCGTAATAAGCTGGCGGGATATGGCGACCAGAAGCCGTATTCTTTGGGTCACTGCGCCTGGTTTGTGTACGGTGCGCTGATGAAGCAGGGCAGTATATTGTCACCAATTGCAGGTAAGTAAAGGATGATATTGACTAACGTATCGCACACTATCAGTTAAAGGGGCACAACTCAAAATTTTCATAATTTAATTTTTTGATTCAAAATAATAACCAAGACCCGTATCTATCCACTGGCATCATTTACTCTTCCCCATAAAAAAGATCCCGCAGGAATATGTCCTTTATTTGGAATTTTCATATATTTTCTATCTTAACAAAACCAGTTTTTTGCCTCTAGTGAAATATTTTAAATTGTGGGTTGTGCCCCTTTCACTGATAGTGTGCGAAATGTCTATCACTTCTCTATCTGCACTGTGTATGAGATGAGGGCATGAGACTACTAATGGCCTGTAGTACGTAGTTTTCATGTTCATGTTTAAATCGGAAGAACTGTTTCGAAAGCCCTGTCATCTATGAAACAACTTAAGCTATCTTTAGGTATCGGTGATTTCATAGTTTTCTGGTTTTTATTTCCATAAACATGGGTTTCATATCTCGAAAACATCGAAATCGCGGTATACGACACCTAAACGCCTCTTTAAAGCCGCATTAACAGTGCAAGTTACAATTTTGATATTCACGCCCTCTCGGTCTCTCTGAAGGCATTTAATCATGGAGTAATAGGTTAGGTTAGCCTAGGTAGAAGTGGCTGCTATTCCTAATTCTTAGGAAATTGACCCGGCTGCTGCTGTGCAGAGTCAGCCGCCGCTGCCGCTGCGCCAATTTCTACCTAATATGGCGGCGGAGCGGTGAAAACCCCAAAAAAACGGCGGCGACGGCGTAAAGATCTAAATAAATAAATAAATGGTTTCCCATTACATCCCATGAAGGGACTGGGGAGAACTTCTCACAATCACTGACCTGTGCGCTTTCCAGTTTTCACTCACTGATTGGGACCTACAGTTTTACACCGATTCCGAACGGTAATTTGAGAAGCTTTTTCATGGCTAGATAGTCGATAGTGTCGCCGTCACTATGCGAGGTGGCCGCCGCCGAAAGAAAATTTGAAGGTGGTCAGAGCCTGGTTTGAACCCAGAATCTCATGTACAAGAGTTGCGCACACTAACCATTGCACCACCGACGGCCAAGATCTAGTTCGTACATATATCGGGTCGCCTTGTTTGAAAGCAGGACATAGTATGCTAAGACTCCAATCGTCGGGCTTGTATTCGTCTAGCCGGATTTTGCATATGAGCTGATGCATGTACCTTTTCAAGTCATAGCTGCCAGCCTTAAACATCTCAGCCGGTAGTTCATCAGCACCAAAGGCTTTGTTTTTCTTGAGCCGGGAAGCTACAGTTGTAACTGAGAGGGAAGTCGGCGCTATCGTACTGAATTTGCTCAATACCCTCATCTACATTGAAGTCTTCTGGGACAAGTAAAGCAGGGAAGTGATCTCGCCATATTCCCAGCATAATCTGCACGTCTGGGACAAGATTCCTACAAAAGGTGGACTCTCATCCACTTCCGCTTATTTGTCTTTATACTTTTCGGTAGAATTTACGGGTCACATTTTTCCTTCTGCAGGATTCAATTTTCTCACTCTCGCGCTTTCTGTACAACCGTTTTTTCTTCTTAAACAAACGGATTTCCTCTCTCCTCTTCTTCTTATACCACTCTATCGCGGCTCGCGTTACAACTGACTGAAGCATTGACATACGTGCGGCGTTTTTTTCATCGCTTGCCATGCGTCACTCTTCATCATACCAGGGTTTGTCTTTAAGCGGGTTTTCATAACCAAGTACGGACTCTACAGCAGTTTTCATAAAGTGCGAAATGTACTCGTACTTCTACTGCGCTTCAGGATCATAAGGCGGGGGTGCGTTCTGCGTCAGTAGCTGAGTGACGTTCTCTGCATGGGCCGTGGCTATCTCTGGTAATTGTAGCTTTCCGATGTCCAGCTTTCTCTATGTCTGGTTCCGTACGACCTTCACTCTGCTTAAAATTCTGCGAACCTTTGCTGCAACCGGGTAGTGCTCCGAATCGATGTTAGCTCCTCGATTCACACGTACGTCCATTATACTGGTTCTTCGTCTGTTGATCAGCGCACGCAAAGAAAAAACTCGTTTCTCCCAAACGAACTTCAGTTATCTGAGATTTCGGAGAAACGAACTTCGGTTAAGCAATACATGTCATTTCGTTTGGGTGAACCAAAAAATGTTTGCAGCAATTAAGTTATGAAAAATGTATGCTGAAAAAACGTTTGCGAGAAACAAAATACGGTTCCGCCAACTGTTGTTTCGGTTACAGTAACTGAGTTGTAGATACTCCAAAATAAAACGAGGTTGCGAGAACTACAAATCTTTTGCAGTAAACGAGTTATGGGAAATGAGAGATGAAAAACCTTTACGATAAACGAAAAACGGTTCCGCCAACTGTTCCTTCGGTTACAGCAATCAATTTATAGTTGCTCCATACTAAAAAACGTCTGCGATAACTGAAAAACATTTGCAGTAAACGAGTTATGAAAAATTAGAGGTGAGGAAACGTTTGCGAGAAACGAAAAACGGTTCCACCAACTGTCCTTTCGGTTACAGCAACCGAGTTGTAGTTACTCCAAACTAAGAATAGTTTGCGAGATCGTTTGCAGTAAACGAGTTATGAAAAATTAGAGCTGAAACCAGTACATAAGTTTCAGTCGGGTGAACCGATTTAATCATACCCTCACCCTAAGTCATCCATTCCGTGGGAGTTCTGTTAAATAAAAACGCGCATACTCAAAATTGACCATATTCAATAGCAGATTGACATTGCGCTAAATATTATTGAATACCCAAATTAGTTAGTACCCACATTAGTTAGTATGCGTGAGTGTGTATGCCAAATGAGTGGATAAGACTGTTTATACAGTTGACAGAATGAGAGAAATTTACGTTCTTCGTAATCTGTGCTCTCATTAGAAAAATGGCTACTTTCAGTTATCGCAAACGTTTTTTAAATTTGCGGCAAATGTAATTTTGTACGCGTTTGATGCAAACGAGAATTCGTTTGTAACAACATGATACACATATGCGATACACAAGTTTAATTGAGAGAACTGCATGAATGGTTGCGATTAATAAATTAATACAAATCAATCAAAGTATTGTTGCGGCAACCGAGCAATAAACGTTTTTTTCTTTGCGTGTGGGTATCCAAGTAGCAGTATGGATGTCTTTCTGTTGGAATCTTGTACTACTGACAACCATGTTTTTCGCCGCGGCAAAGTCTAACAGTCTCATTCCCTTATCGGAAGTGATGGCGGGTCGAATGAATTTTCCAGTGGTTGGTTCAAAGAGTTTTTCCCTGCCGACATTAGCATTAAACTTACCTAGAACAATCTTAATGTCATGTCCAGCGCAGCGGTCGCATGTTTCCTCTAG
The DNA here is from genome assembly GCA_963931995.1 of Phaonia tiefii. NCBI lineage: Eukaryota > Metazoa > Arthropoda > Insecta > Diptera > Muscidae > Phaonia > Phaonia tiefii. The sequence continues at coordinate 262,668,738 of OZ008369.1, read as the reverse complement.
GCGCTCATAGAACATGTTTTCGGTGTAATCGTCTTTTCGTCTGTCGGGGTATGTACAGGGTGTTTAAAAAGAGACCACCCTATTGGAAGATGCTCTTATTTTTGCAAATGGTCGCCAATGTCAAATCTGTTTTGACATTTGTGGACCAGACAGATGTAGAATACAAGTAAACAAGCCATGGTGCGATACACTCCCCAAGAACGCGGAATAATCGTGTCTATTTTTTTGTGTAACAATTCGTCTATGGTTTTGGCGCAGAGCGAATACCGTCGCCGATTCCCCGGCCGTCCGACACCGACTGCGCAAACACTGCGCCGTTTGGCCACTAACCTTGAAGAGTATGGGACCACACGAAGAATATCGCCGCTGTTACCGAGGGCGTCGAGCTGTCGCCGGAAACATCGACCAGACGCCGTGCCTTGCAATTAGCCATCAGCCGGTCGTCCCTATGGCGAATCTTGGTCAAAGACCTACGCATGTTCCCATACAAAGTCCAGTCCGTGCATAAGCTGCTGCCTGTCGACCGCCATACGCGTGTAACCTACGCCCAAGCCATCCTCAATATCGTGGACGAAGTGGACGATTTTTCCACCAAAATCATAATGAGCGATGAGGCTCATTTCCACCTCAGCGGGTACGTGAGTGAACAAGGAAAACTATCGCTTCTCGGGCACCGAAAATCCACGAGTGATGCACGAGGAGCCATTACACCCGCTCAAACTGACTACATGGTGCGCTGTTCACGCTGGAGGAGTCATCGGACCATTTTTTTTTCAAGAACGCAACGAATAGGGCCGTGTTAACCAAGTTTTTTCTGCCGCAATTCGACGAATTAGGACTGGAGGACATGTGGTTCCAACAGGACGGAGCAACGGCACACACTGCGCGAGCCACAACCGATATTCTGAAGGCGGCGTTCCCGGGTCGCCTCATCTCTCGTTTTGGCGGTTTGCACTGGCACGCAAGATCGCCCAATTTAACCGTTCCACACTTTTTTGTGGGGTTTTTTGAAGTCCCGTGTTTACGTGAACAAGCCGAGACCCTGGAAGCGCTCAAGGTCAACATTCGACACGGGTGCGAAAATTTGTCGCCCGAAGTTCTCGCCGAAGTGATGAAAAATGACATAAAACGAGCCCGTATTGTAATCAATTGTGACGGCGCCCATTTAACCGATATCATCTTCTCAATTTAGCCAATAAAATTCTAAAGGTTCAAATAAACATAATCAAAAAACAGAATCGAAGTTTTTCATTTAGAAAAAAATGAGAGCCAAACAACATCGGATGACTTTTATTGAAACACCTTGTACATAAGTTAGCGATATGTTTAATTATTTCGCTTGTATGCGGATGGTGGCTATACGTTCACTCCAGGGGTTGAACCTAGAGACTAGATGTCGCAGTCGTTTGCCAACTACAAATCTGCAACCAAATTCAAGATTTTTCTCATGACAGCTGTAGTAACGGGTTTTTCAATAAGAGCGCTACAAAAGTTTTTTTTAAATAAAACAAAACCGGCTTTAGATACCAACGAAATTCTTTATTCCTGTGAAAGTACGTTCGATGCCATTATGTATGGAACTCGATTTTCTTTGCATGGCCACCACGGGCACGCTTGCAGAAGTCCAGATGCTGAACCCAATTTTCGACGGGTTTCAAGCATAAATCGGCCGATACTGCTGCAATTTCACGTTCGATATTCGTACGAAGTTCATCATAGACCATAGACTTGACGTAGTCCCACAGGAAATAATCTAACGGCGTCAAATCGCACGACCGAAGCGGCCAATCGACTGGGCCATTTCGTGAGATAACACGTTCACCAAACTTGGTTTCCAGTAAATTGATTGTGGCATTCGCTGTGTGGCTTGTGGCGCCGTCCTGTTGGAACCACATGTCCTCCAAGTCCATATTATCCAATTGGGGCCAAAAATATTCGGTTATCATTGAACGGTAGCGATTCGCATTCACAGTAATGTGCCGGTCTTGATCATCACGGAAGAAGTACGGCCCAATGACGCCGCCGGCCCATAAACCGCACCAAACCGTAATTTTTTCGGGATGCAATGATGACTCATGGATTACGTGTGGCCTCATCGCTGAAGATGATTTTCCGATGAAAATCCAAATCATTTTGAAGTTGTAGCTCAGCCCAATTCACGAAGATACGACACTTATGGTGGTCAAGCGGCTTCAGTTCTTGCGTCAATTTGATCTGGTAAGGATGTAGGCCAAGATATTTTCGCAAAATTCGCCACAACCAAGTCACAGAGATGCCCAACGCTTGAGAACGACGTGTGAGAGACACATTTGGGCTTTCTTGAACTGAAGCCTCAGCGGTAGCAATATTCTCGACACTACGGGCACTTCTTTGTCTCACTGGCACGGGAACATTTTGTACTGTGCCTGTGGATTCAAATTTTTCCACTAGACGCTCAATTCTTGATCTGGTAGGACGATTATGACGACCATAAATTGGACGTAGCGCTCTTAAAGTTGAGGCCACTGATTCCAAATTTCGGTAGTAAATTTTAATAATTTCGACTCGGTGTTGGCTCGTATATCTTTCCATGATGATATGGCAAACCTTACTAAAGAGAAATGTCAAAAGAGCGGGAAAAAATATGGCGTCGTTTGCTGTCCCTATCGATTTACTTTTGTAGCGTCTCTGTAGAAAAACCCGTTGTATGTCACAGTAATTCATCCTTGTACAGCCATAACCTGTCCGTCGCATCTCCAGAATAGCAGTCATATCAGCCTTGTATTTCTCGAGGACATCTATCAGCTGGATAGTGGCACAGGTTGGATAGTGGCAGCCATGACCTGTCCATCGCATCTCCTGGAAACAGTAATGTCATCCTTTTAATACCCGAGGACATCTACCAGTTGGATAGTGGCACCGGATCTGTATAGCGTTCTAGCATTCCAAGTGCATAACCGTAGATCTTGGTTCTCATAAAATTTCCGAGTTCGTCAGCAAATAAAAGGATTTTATGTTTCTTGTTCTCATTTTCTATTTGCATTGCGAGTGCAACGGTGGCGAAAGTCAAGCCGACCCCACCGTGGCTAAACTACTTGCTCAATAATATATTAATCTATGTTTCGGAACACATCTAGTTAGCACCGTGGCCCTACATGATATTCCTGTAGGTCTTATAGACAAATTTATTGAAAGGGCAAATTGGCTGGACGACTAGTCAAAAGTTGCTATGGAGGAAACTGCATGTATCACAATGGGCTTATTTAGCCTAAGTATGCTAGACAGCGTGCTGTCTTGCAGCCTTTTCACCCAACCAACCAACCATGTTTGAAATCTTTCTCCCCTTAAAACCAATGTTGCCAAGTGTAATGTATCATAGTACGTACTTCGATACTTTCTAAATGCAATTGTGTGGTAATCATGTGATTCCCCCCTCTCCCCACACATTGATCAATTATATATTTACATATTCATTATAACATTATCGTAATGTCATCAAATACAAATTAGTTTGATGGAAAGTGCAAATATTTGCACTGTGTCATAATAAAAATTAAATCGATAAATTTTAAATAAATAACGAAAATGTAAAACCATTATAAATGCTGGTCGGAAGGGAGGTAGATAGATTGCACCAACAGTCAAACAAATGTCCACAGCAGTCCACTGATTCATGTGACATGTGCCAATCATATGGAAATTTATACGGGTTAATACTCACATGAATGGTCATTTAGTGTGGCTATATAGTTTAATGAAATGATATGGTATAAAACATTATATTACTATTTAAACTCATATAAATGTATGTGTGATTATTGTCTGTGTATTTGTAGATTCGACACGTTTATTATTTGCTACCTGGTGGATATTTATAACCATATTAACATCCTTCTACACGGCTAATTTAACTGCTTTCCTCACGCTATCCAAGTTCACGCTGCCATTTAACACGGTCAATGATATTTTGTATAAAAATAAACATTTTGTTACCGCCCGAGGTGGTGGAGTAGAATATGCTATACGCCTGGTGAGTAGGATAATAAGGATGCATCCTTGCAGCCTCTATATTACAATAAAAAGCACATATTAATTTTCGTTTCCGTTTCCTTTTTCTGTCTTTCTTTCGCTCTTTACAGACCAATGAAAGTTTATCTATGTTAAACACCATGGCTCAGCGAAACTATGCCGTATTTTCTGAGGAAACCAATGACACTTTTAATTTACAAAATTATGTGGAGAAAAGTGGTTACGTTTTCGTCAGAGACCGTCCTGCTATCACGCATGTCCTGTATTTGGATTATCGTTATCGCAAAACGATCAGTGCTGATAATGAAAAGATCCATTGTCCGTTTGCTATGGCCAAGGAGCCATTTTTGAAGAAGAAACGTTCGTTTGCCTATCCGATTGGTAGTAATTTGAGTGAGCTGTTTGATCGAGAGTAAGTATTGAGAATCAGATTTTCAAATATAATTTGTTTAATTTTTAATTGTCCAAAAGTTTCAATAAAAATCGCAGAAAGTTTTGAAAACTCCCAACGTAAGGTTATAGGGAAATAATGAAGTAGATCTTTACTTGTATTTACTAAAATATTGATCCCTTAAGTAACAGCCTAAGTAACAATAACTTTATCGGTTTTGTTCGATTAGATGAATATTTATTTTGTCATTAGCGCCAACGGCTTGACGCAATTGAATCATAACGACACTACTCTACTTCTACTCAGCCTTCTATCACTCTTGGAAATTTAAACATATCCTCTCACCCTAAGTAATACATAGGATGCGTGTTTCATTTGAAATAGTTGTTCCAGAGGTATACACATAGAGAAATTACATATAGAGAAGCGATTTGACTCAGTAAATTTGCGAAGTTTGGTGTGTTGCATATGGACGTTGCATGTTGGAAAGTATTGCTTTAATTATACCAGATAGGGGCAATGGCTCAAACCAACCAACAAGAAAACAGCAACTGCATTTCGTTTTGTGCGTTAAAATTTTTGTGAAAATACACCACAAATATACACTAACAAAAAAAGATAACAAACAATTCCAAAATACTTTTGAATTCAATTGAATGAATGAAATTTCATCAAAACGACATGCACATTTTAAGTCACCAGTTTTTGTAATTCCACCTGGTGTAAACCAATTCACGTCAAATAACTCTCTATCGCACCGATCGCACCATGAAGGGTGTTAAACGAAACGTCAGATGAGAAAGATGGCAGCTCTATATGCTATTACCAGTTTTTTGGTCAGTGGTGATCTTCGTTTCTTAGTTAAATTCTGATTAAACATCGAAATGTGTTTTTCAGTCATTGTTTAACTATGATTTAACCCACAATGTTGGTTGGTTAACTTTTAGTCAGAACCATATGATTTTGACAATCAAATTACTGACTGTCAAAATGAGAAATGTTAGATTGTATAAAATATATGCTTCTGTTTTGCGTATTTGTACACATACGTTGAGTCTAGATCGCTAAATGATTGCGCCTTTATAGTTTTTTACACATTTTTGTTAAAATAACTTCGATTTTGTGTAACTTCGGGTTTTTCAACAGAGACGCTACAAAAGTAAATCGATAGGGACAGCAAACGACGCCATATTTTTTCCCGCTCTTTTGACATTTCTCTTCAGTAAGGTTTGCCATTTCATTATGAAAAGATATACGAGCCAACAACGAGTCGAAATTATTAAAATTTACTACCGAAATTTGGAGTCAGTGGCCTCAACTTTAAGAGCGCTACGTTCAATTTATGGTCGTCAGCGATGAGGCTCATTTCTGGCTGAATGGCTTCGTCAATAAGCAAAATATGCGTTATTGGTCAGACAGCAATCCACACGTATTCCATGAGTCATCATTGCATCCCGAAAAAATTACGGTTTGGTGCGGTTTATGGGCCGGCGGCGTCATTGGGCCGTACTTCTTCCGTGATGATCAAGACCGGCACATTACTGTGAATGCGAATCGCTACCGTTCAATGATAACCGAATATTTTTGGCCCCAATTGGATAATATGGACTTGGAGGACATGTGGTTCCAACAGGACGGCGCCACAAGCCACACAGCGAATGCCACAATCAATTTATTGGACACCAAGTTTGGTGAACGTGTTATCTCACGAAATTGCCCAGTCGATTAGCCGCCTCGGTCGAGCGATTTGACGCCGTTAGATTATTTCCTGTGGGGCTACGTCAAGTCTATGGTCTATGCCAACAAGCCAGCGACGATTGATGAACTTCGTACGAATATCGAACGTCAAATTGCAGCAGTATCGGCCGATTTATGCTTGAGAACCTTTGTAAATTGGGTTCAGTGTCTGGACTTCTGCAAGCGTGCCCGTGGTGCCCATTCAAAAGAAATCGAGTTCCATACATAATGGCATCGAACGTACTTTCACAGAAATAAAGAATTTCATTGGTATCTAAAACCGGTTTTGTTTTATTTAAAAAAACTTTTGTAGCGCTCTTATTGAAAAACATTCGTGGAAAATTTCAAAAGTCTAGCTCTTACCGTTTTCGTGTTATTTGAAAATAAAAAACCATATTGATTCTTTTGAAAGCTTATAAAACCCACAAAAAGCTCAAAAAAGCTACAATTTTGGGGTTGAGCATTTCTTGGCAATCTGTGACATGTCAGAATATGTTATTTTTTTTACCTTGGACTACCCCACATATTTTGTTTGTATTTTTGTTTTGGTGCCCTCCAGGTTTTATATGACAGCTAAAAGAAGGGGAGACAATTGGGTAAACTCTCAAGGATAGTAATCCTGAACTTTCAACACACAATTGGAAAATCGGATGACTGGAAGTGGCAGATGGTATCCGCAGACATGAGATGTTCATATTGAACAACGAGTCACTGCCACTTCTAAAAATATCCGGTGATGAAGATCCTGAAAACCCTGAAGATTTATAAGCTGTATCAGTAATACAAAGCTGGTGATACCATGCCCACCGTGGGCGAGAATGCACCGTAAAATGTAGATGAAGACTCACAGAAACCCACGCTGAAAAATAATGGCCCCAGAAACATATTACTGGAAACATGTACATGTTTGCAAGCATTGTTTTCATGAATTAAAGATTTGCTGCCTTGTCTCTTTGTTATCTGCCTCGTTTCTGTTTTTTTTTTGCGGTTTTCAACAAAATATACACATTTGGTTATCAAAAATATAAACTATGGTCTACTAATCATAGTGTCTCAAGCATGTTATATTGAATTGCAAACACAATGTGTTTGAGCACAAGTATAGTATATTTGCGACAAGCTACAAACACGTTATGTTTGCATCTAAACAACCAAAAAAGGACAGATTTTTCAGCGTGCGTGGATCAGGAGCAGGAGACTATGGATAACATTTCGACGGTTGAAGCCCTTACCAGATTCGGAAGAGGGTTGCCCAATCTAGCTAAACCTGCAGATTCGGTTCAACACACTCCTGATACTGAGCGACACAGCTGACGACTCGTGTTTGGTGTCTGACACCGAACAGAATGTAACGGAATTTGAGAGCAATAAATATTGCCGTTCCTTCAAATCAACATTCACCATAGTAAAGTGGCAGCTGCCACTTTAAGCTTTCGTCTAGCAAAAGGCGAAGTGGAGGTGGTACTAATCTGAGTGCCCTAGGTTGCTAACGGGAGGGTTTGTTTGTGGAGGACAAAGGGATACAAGACAATTGTTACACCCGGCGTAAGCGTTCTCACATTAGGCATGTTTTTGAAGCGGCATCATTGCTACTCGTGTGGGCTTCCTTGGGAGGAACTCACAGTCACTCTAGGCATGTTTTTATCCCCTGCTAAACCATTTTTTCGACAACTTCGCAAAGGGAGCCTCTAAATATCGATCACATCCTTATACACAGTGATCGAAAAGTTGGCTTAGAGGGGGATAAAAAAACACGCCTATTGTGTCTGAATATATTCCAGGTAACGAAATTTAGACACAGGGACAAAGGGCAAGAGATCAGAATCTTTAATATGTCTCAATGAGGAGGCGGAAAGATTAGGTGATTGTGAGGGCGGATGCAAACCCAGACCATCCATTATGGGGTAGCATTGACACCGATGAGAGGACTCATGGAGTACTTACTGGGTACTAGCCTTGCTATGTGTAATAGAGACAATGAGCCGACTTCCATCACCAACTCCGGGGGCAAAAGGTACTAGATGCCACTTTTGCAACGGAAAATCTGTAGGAGATGATAACAATTGAAGACAATTTGTTCTCTAATCATAAATACATGGGATTCCAGTTGGACTGAAATATGGCCCAGCCTGAAGTAGTTTGTCGCAATGTGAGGAAGACTGATTGGCCCCTATATGAAAAGTCCAGTAATAGTAGTTTGGGATCAGAAAACTCTGTGGAGATAAGGTACGTAGATGACATAGAGAATGTAGCGAGCAGGATCAGGAGTACTCTCAACAAGTCGCTACAAATCTCTTGCCCAAGAACGAGTCCATGAAGGAAGAAGAAGCCTCCCTGGTGGGATGGAGAACTTGCGGATATAAAGAAGTTAAAAAACTGTTTAAAAAAGCCAAATCATTGAGAGACATGGAGAAATGGGATAATTACAAAGGTGTGCTAAGGCCATATAAGAATACGCTTAGATGGATCAAGAGAAACTCCTGGATGCTCTTCTGTAAGACAGTAGAATGTAGTAAATTCGAGACGTCGAGGCTAAGGAAAACACAGGCGTCAACAATAATAGGACAGTGGACAACCTGCAGTGATAATTCAATCTATATCCTTCTGTACACCCAATTACCTGACAACTCGCTGAACGAAGATACCGCTCTAAGTGAACACATTCTTTATATATCAAACGTTGCCATTAAACGTTGTTTTTTACTAAATTCAGGATTAAATGCAATCACGGAAGTTTTTAAACCCTTTAAGTATCCTGGGCTCACCTGCGGAACTTCAAGCTGTGGGTGATCTATTGATTTCCTGACTGATCAAGTTATACATCGCGTGTGAAAACTTTAGGTACATCTCTCGAGGACTGAGGGATAAAAGAGTGATGTTTTTATAGCTCTAAAACACTTTAGGCCTATAAGCCAGTCATTGTTCCTACTGAAGACTTTGGAGCGGCTGATAGATGGACACTTGCGGTCGGGTATTTATGTGTGTAAGATTCATATCTGGTAAGCAGCATGCATACAAGGGCAGATCTACAGAGACAACTCTACATGAACTATACCTTTTCCAATTGTATTTCACAAAATGTCAACTAAAATTCAGAAAAGATCAATCTAATTTAACAATTTCTAATTCAAATTCAGAAAATATCAATTAAATTTCAGAAATTCCATTTGAAAATCAGAAAATATCAATTGAAAATCAGATAATATTAATTAAAATTCAGGCAACATCAATTGACGTTCTGAAAATATCAATTGAAATTCAGAAACATCAAATGAAATTTAAAATTTGGGAATTGAAATTCAGGTCATAATTTTTTTACAAAATTGTTCAGAGAGAGGCTGGGTGTTGCTCCAAGAAAGTCTACTATTCATTTCATAGCCTGCTGCTTGACATCTTTTGACTTTTGAAGTAGAAAAAACAGATTTGAAAATAAAATTGAGTTCTCTGCTGTAGGTAGGGACGCGTAGAATATATACCTGGTCTAGATTAATGTCAATTTTCATATGGAAGAGCAGGCAATTGGCATCAGATTGGATGTGGGGACTTTTACAGAGAATTGGGAATGATACATTTTCATATACGAACGGACTAGATATCTACTGTTTAGGTCGCTAACATGTTAAGGAATCTATACAAATTGAAGATGGATATACCTACAATTCTGGAATCCGATTTCCCTTTATCTCATCTTAGCTTTGAATTTTAAGCTCAAATTTCCTTTAATCATAAGTTTATTATATTTCTTTCTTCCATCTTTCAGACTTCTCAATCTCGTCGAGTCTGGCATTATCAAACACCTTTCGGCCAGAGATCTGCCAAATGCCGAAATATGTCCACAAGATTTGGGTGGCACTGAAAGACAGCTACGTAATGGCGATCTCATGATGACGTATTATATCATGTTTGCTGGTTTTGCTACCTCCATAGTCGTCTTTACAACGGAAATGCTATTCCGTTATATCAACTATAGACGTGATGCCAATAAATGGGCTAGCCATGGTGTGGGACGTACTGCCAACGGCCATCAATTCAATCCATCTAAATGGTTTTGGCGCAAAAGTAGCGCAGCTAGCGCTAAACAATTGCTCAGTAGTTCCCATTCAAATAATATAACCCCACCACCACCTTATCAAAGTATCTTTAATGGCAAAGGCGGCTTGGACAATACAAGTATGAAAAGATGGCATCATGCGGTTAATTTTGGTGCTAATGGTGCGGGTGGTTTCGGTGCACTTAGAGCGGTGGGAAATGGTGGTTATTATGGCGGTGGTGTGGGCTCTGGTGGAACGAATATAGGCGGCTTAGAGTCTACGGGCTTAAGGAAATTCATAAATGGACGCGAGTATATGGTGTATCGTACGCCCGAAGGTCAAAATCAATTGGTACCTGTTAGGGTACCATCAGCTGCCCTGTTTCAGTACACATACACGGAGTGAAGGAAGACGAGTAGCAGATGGAAAAGGAGAATGTCGTTTCTATCGTTTTATAAGTGTTTTCTAGATATTAGTACGAGTATTTTCTTTCACCTTTTACGAATCTTTAATAAAGTTTATGTATATGTTGTTGTGTTATGGAATAGAAGATGTATTTCTGTAAATCTGATGTTATCTAGAGCAGTGGTTCTTAAATGGCGGGCTACGAATCTACTTGCATCCACACACTCACAGAAAAGTTCGGCTGAGGCAGCGGAATTAGCTGTAACCGAATTAAATGTTGTCGCAACCAAATTGTTAACATTAACTAAAAAGAAATTCAAATTAACCGAAGTAGAGGTTGTAACAACCGAATTTGAGTTTATAACAACCGAATTTGAGTTTATAACTACCGAATTAGTGGTTACCGTAGCCGAAGTAGAGGTTGCCATAGTCAAATTATAGGTTGTAACAACCGAATTTGAGTTTACAACAACCAAATTAGTGGTTATCGCAGCCGAAATTGTGGTTATCGCAGCCGAGACAGAGGTTGTTGCAACCGAAGTAGAGGATGTCACAACCGAATTAGGTGTTGGTTGGTTGGTTGAATAGGCTGCACGCTGTATACCACAATTAGGCTACAGAAGCCCATTATGATACCTTTAGTTTCCTCTATAGCACCTACTGACTAGTCGTCTAGCCAATTTGTCCTTTCAATGTATTTGTCTATAAGACCTACATGAATATCCTGTAGGGCTACGGTGCTAACTAAATGTGTTCCGAATATCCTACTTCTCAGTCCTGCCAGAGCAGGGCAATCTAAGAGAAGGTGTTTCGTCGTTTTCTCGTCCTCTTCCATGTAGAATCTACAGAGAGTTGAGTTTCTATGTCCCAATCTTAGGGCGTGTTTTCCTACAAGACAATGTCCCGTAAGTGTTCCTAACATTGTGTATAACCTGCCTCTCGGCAAATTAAGTAGTTGCCTAGTCCTCTTCCTGTCCACCTGTGGCCAGAGGACCCTGGCTTGTTTGCAAGTTGAAGTAAGTTTCCACTTGTCCTTGAACATATTATCGGCCCACTGCCTGATCTGCAAACGGCAGAGATTGGCATACTAACACCTTCTTTTGCCGGAAGAACCTGTGCCGTAGTGCCCTGTCTAGCTAACGCATCCGCTACGCAATTGTCTGAAATGTCGCTGTGTCGCAACTTTGATCCATCCGTGAAAAATCTGATACTACTAGTGTGACTTTTCCAGGTATTCCTGTTCGGAATAGAAGTCCTTAGATTTGTCACTGGTTGAAGGTAGGGTATACAGTAGTCCGTTTTTACGGGAAATTCACAGTGTCCGGAATGCCCCGATATCATGAGGCTACAATCTCTGATTCACACCAGGGATGTAGAGGCTACCGATTCGGCCATGATATCAGGAGTACAGAGGTTCAGGACTGCATTAAGTGCAGTGCCTGACGTCGTGCCCTTTGCCCCACTAACGCTAATCAGTGCTGATCTTTGAATCAGCATCAATGTATGAATCAAGGAATTCAGAATATATTAGAGAAGTATTGGCCTGACTATTGCCATATAAATCCACATGGTGATCTTAGGAGACAGTCCCCAGCGCTTTCCTATCGCCCCTTTACAGCAGTAAAGAGCAACAGACGCCCTTTTCACCCTCTCCTCCACATTCGGTTTCCAAGACAGTTTTCTGACGAGAATTATTCCCAGATACTTGACCTTTTCCGTCAACTGTAATTGCACCCCATTAACTGACAGCAGTTCAAATGCGGGTATTTTATATTTCCGAGAGAACAAGATAAGTTCGGTTTTAAGTGGGTTAAGTGATAGTCCGTTGTTAGCGGTCCAGTTCGAAATCAGACTAAGTAGGCTGGTTGTAGGAATGCTAAGTAAATTGAGGTTTCTACCTGTACATTGGCATAGGCAAAGACCTGGCATTCGGCCCTGTCCAATTCAAGAAGCAGTTCATTGACAGAAGTTAACCATAATAGTGGAGACAGAACTCCCCCCTGCGGTGTCCCCCTGTTAACGTTCCTAGCAATTGTAACACCACCCCATTCAGCTTTGACGGATCTATCCACCAGAAGCTTCCCAATTAGGCGTGTCATTAAGATGCCGACTCCTAGATTCTGTAACGACGACCTAAGAATCGCCGAAGGTTGAATGTTATTGAAGGCCCCCTCGATGTCCAGGAAGGTCCTCAGACCGAAGTCTCAAGAGAGTTTTCTATTATGCGGACTATAGAGTGGAGAGCCGTCTCAGTTGACTTGCCCTTGATATAGGCATGCTGAGAACTCGATAGTACATTCTGTGGAAGATTACTTCGTACATGAATGTCCAGTAACCTTTCAAATGTCATAAGAACAAAGGATGATAGACTGATTGATCTAAAGTCCTTTGGTTTTAAATGAGAGCATTTGCCGGCTTTCGGGATGAAAACCACTTTGGTTTGCTTCCAAATGCTGGGAATGACTCCCAGCATAAGGCAGCCCCTGAAGATTGCCTCCAACCAACTACAAGATAGGTATAGTGCCTCCTGTAGTTGCGCGGGAATTATCCCGTCAGGTCCGGCTGATTTATAGGGCTTAAAGCATCTAATGGCCCATATCAAATTCTTTCTGCTCACTATTGAGCGAACTTTTTCTATGCTAGCTGAGTTTCCGCCTAACTCTTCTGGCTGTTGACAGGAATTAGGGGTTATTACAACCGAATTTGAGCTTATAACAAGCGAATTAGAGATTGCCACAGACGAGAGGTTATCACAACCGAATTAGTGGTTATCGCAGCCGAATTAGAGGTTATCGCAACCAAAGTAGAGTTTGTCACAACCGAACTAGAGGTTAGCACAACCGAATTAGAAGTTGTCACAACCGAATTAGAGCTTATAATAAGCGAAATTGAGCTGATAACAAGCGAATTGGAGATTTTCGCAGACGAGAGGTTATCACAGCCGAACTAGAAGCTGTCACGGCCGAATAAGAAATTGTCACAACCGAATTTAGATAGTGCCACAACTGAATTTGGACGTTTTTTTCCATGAAGTTTTTTTCCAATTTCGAAGTGATGTGTCTGTCGATTTCGGTCCTAAGCAGTTTTATATACAGACGATTCCCCCACATCTCAAACGACCGACCTTGAAAATCGTCAGTACTATTTACATCCGCTTGTACTGCACACGGATAAATGTGAATATTTTCTGAAAAATAAGATGTTTTAACCTTTCTTAAGAACCGCAATTATACGATTGAGTAATGTCATATAGAACTGACATTCTTCTCATCGGACATTTCCTTTCACACTATTCGTGGTGCGGTCGGTGCGATAGAGAGTTATTTGACGTAAATTGACTTACACCAGGTGAAATTAAAAAATTGTTGACTTACAATTTTAATGTCGTTTTGACGAAAAACTATGAAATTTAAACGTATTTTGGACTTTTTTGTTATCTTTTATTTTTAGTATATATTTGTGGTGTATTTACACCAAAATTTTAACGCACAATACGTAATGCCGTTGCTGATTTATTGTTGATTGGTTTGAGCCGTTGCCTCTATCTGGTATTATTAAAGCAATACTTTCCAACATCCAACCACCCATCTGCAACACACCTAATGTCATCAATTTACTGAGAGAGTTGGCTACTCTATGAATTATACGATATATTTCTTGACTTTTTTAATATCAGATTTTAGAATTTTGGTTTGAAATATATAGAATTATATTGTGGTATCCTAATTGAAAATGAATTCGGTTGTATCAACAGAATTCATAAGAAATTCGGTTGCAACAACCGAATTAATGCCAAATACGGTAGTTGCAACCGACTTAAGACCAAGTTCGTTTATTGCAACCGAATTGATACCAAATTCTGTCGTTGCACCTGAATTGATGACACATTCTACACCTGATGACACTTGAATTGATCACACAACCGAATTTGGTACCAATTTCGGTTGTGGTAACCGTTGTAACGAAAGGCTTAGCTGTCAAACGAACTGTCAAACGACCGCTCACTCTTTCACATTCATGATTCAACACGATTGAACAACGCTACCAAATTATCCAAACTTACTTGGAAAATAAGTCATTGAATCGCACAACTTGTAGACGACTTCGCACATAATCGCACCATCTGACCAAGCCTTTCTAAATGGTGTAATAACACCAACCATAGACTAATTACTATACTACACTCAACATTTCTCTCAGCAAATTTTAGACATTTGGCCTAGAGTGATATGAACGTTGGATGTCGAAAAGAATTGCTGCAATGATACCAGATAGAGGCAATGGTTCAAAACAACGAACAAAATAACAACAACGGCATTTCGTTTTGTGTATTGAAATTATTGTGTTAAATACAACAAAAAAAGTCTTAAATATATTTAAATTTCACAGTTTTTCACAAAAACGACATGAAAAATTTAAGTCAAAAGTTATTGTAATTCCACCTGGTGTATGTCACTTTTGGTCAAACATCTCTCTATCACACCGACCGCATAACGAAGAGTGTGAAAGAAAACGTCAGATGAGCCAAATATTCTTCTCTAGTATGATTTACTCTATGATACCAACAAGTCGAAGGAATGTGGGTACTGAAGTGAGGAAAAATATAAAAATTTATCGATTTGTCGTTGGTTGCAGGAATTGGGGGGTTTGTCCATCCACTACGTGGAAAAGTTTGCGCAAAGATTATGGCCTAAACTCGTATGGGATCCAGCTAGTGGAGGAATTAAAGCCGCGAGACTATCATGTGCGTCGTTCTTTCGCCAATTCTACTCTAGAGCAGTTGAAAACTGAACCGATGTTTTAACGCAAACTTGTGTTCAGCGACGAGGTTAATTTTTGGCTTATCAGGTTTCTCAATAAACAAAATTTTCGCATATAGAGTGGGACCAATCCACAACCCTTCAGACCCTACAGACTCCATTTCATCCCAAAAATACACCGTTTGGTGCAGTTTACACGCTAGTGGCATTATCGGACCCTATTTCTTCAAAAATGAAGCCGGAGGTCGCGTGACCGCCAATGTAGTTCGTACCTCACCATGATCAATGAGTTTTTATGTAAAAATATGTATGACATTGATCCAAGCGAGATGTGGTTTCAACAGGATGGCACTATACTGCAACCACCGATTTATTGAAAACAAAATTTGACATTAACTTGATTTCAAAACAAATGTCCCGAAACTATATGATGCGCCCATTTAACTCTTACATCAAATCGACACTATTGTATGGTAGCGAAACATGACCGATGAAATAATAAAGGGTGATCCAACCAAAACGCACGATGTTAATTGTAAATAAAACAAAAAGTTTTCAGAGAATTATCTTCATATTTTTTTGTTAAGTTAGAAGGATCTATGACAATTATGTGTGAAACAAAATATCGGTCAAATGCTCGCCACGGCTTCGGTGGCATACCTCTAGCCGATGGTCCATATTTTCAATGACTCTGAGAAATAATTGAGGTTAAATGTCGTGAATGTGCCGAATTATCTCATCCTTTAGCTCTTGAATTGTTCTTGGTTTATTGACGTACACTTTTTCTTTTAAATATCCCCAAAGAAAGAAGTTAAACGGTGTCAAATGATAAAATCGTGGCGGCCAATTAACGTCGCCTCGATATAAGAGCCATTGAATTTCTCACACAAAAGAGGCATTGTTTCGTAGGCTATGTGGCAAGTGGCACCATCCTGTTGGAACCACATATTGTCCTGTTCCATATCCTGAATTTCTGGCCACAAGAAGTCCGTTGTCATGCTGACTAATAAAATCACGAAGTGCACGAAATGCATTTTGATTTGAATGCCCATTTTCGCAAAAGGCTTCAACAATCTTAACGCGCTGCTCAATTGTGTACCAGGTGACTACGGATAATATTTGGAATATTTTGCCCTAATAAAATGTGAAACAGAAATCTCCTCGAGCTGACCAAAGAGGAACCAATAACTAGACAAATAAATAAATAGTTTCCCATTACATCCCATGAAGGAATCGGGGAGAGCTTCTCACAACCAGTAAGCGGTGCGCTTTCTAGATTTATACTCACTGATTGGGACCTACAGTTTTACACCGGTTCCGAACGGTATTTTGAGAAGCCTTTTCATGGCTAAATACTGGATAGTTTCGCCGGCACTATGCGAGGTGACCGCCGTCGAAAGAAAATTAAGGTGGTCAGAGAAGGGATCGAAGCCAGAATCTCATGTACAAGAGGCGCGCACACTGACCATTGCACCACCGACGGCCACAACCAGACAAATAGCCAGAAGAAAATGGAAGTGGATAGTGCACACCCTTCGAAAACGGGCGAACAGCATCAGAAGAGCGGCCCTAGAATGGGACCCCCAAGGCAGCCGACGACCAGGTCGCCCAAGAAACACGTGGCGCAGAAGAATTTTAACTGAATTGAGGCAGACTAAAAAAGCCTATGAAAGTAGACAAGTTTTACACGCTGTAAAATCTGTCTTTTTTTAATGTTTGGATGCAAATATAATGTGGTTGTTGCTTGTCGCAAATATACTATACTTGAGCCCAAACACATTGTGTTTGCTATTCAATATAACATGTCTGCGACATAATTATTAATAGGCTATAATACACGTTTTTGAGACCCAAATGTGCCCTGAAAGCGCTAAAACCAAAAACGATACAGACAACAATTAAACAAAAAGGCAGCAGATCTTAAATTCATGAAAACAATGCTTGAAATCATGTACATGTTTCCAGCAATATGTTGCTGGGGCCGATATTTTTCAGCGTGTATGTAACGATATATTAAGGTGGAACAGTTTTGCATAAGCCCTATGTTCCCCAGGGGAATAAAGAAAGGAAATAAAAACTAAGGTACATGTCACAAGATTCCTATCTTATATGTACCATCATGTCATATCCATCACATTTCCTAAATAATTGTGCTATCAGCCTTGCAATTTTGAAGGATATCCACCAGTTGGCTAGATCGGGTCCTTATGACGTTTCCGGGGATTGTTAACAATAAGTGGGTTTGCTAAGAGTTAAGATAACTTCAATAATATTTTTTAGATTCAGTTCTGTACGGCACCATAAAGTCGCTGAAGTCGCTGTGGATTTAAAAAATAATCATTTTACGACATAAACCCCCCCCCCCCCCCCTCCTGCTGTCTGCTTCTGAACATGTCGTTACTAAATACCAACTAATTAGTGTTCACACATTCACCGCCTTTTCACAGTGATTTCATTGAATTGATTGATTGTGTGTTGGTCGATGGTGAATTTGATTAGTTGAGTAATCGCCTAAATTTTGAAGGCGTTTGAGTGAATAACACTTACACACCTATATGCTCACATGCATACTATTGCTGCGTTGTTTTTTTATACACTCCTAGTGAACAATTAGAGAGTTTTGTATGCGGCAGGATACATGGGCGTCTCCACAAGTTCTATACAAGGTTCTTGGCGTGTTTTTTTTGCCCCCTGGCTGAACTAATTTGCCGAATACTTTGTATGCGGGGGAGGCTTAAAATCGATTAATATCATTTACACTGAACAAAAATTAGCGCATTTCGAAGGTTAACTCCAGAAGATTACTTAGACAATTTTAATATGAAAAAACTCAAGTTTAGAGAAGATAGAAAGAAAAGAAAAACCCCGACGACGAAAACTGGAATTTGTTAAAATGTGAACAAGATACTGGCCTAGAACGCTGAGTCAGTGATGAGAAGAGTCAGAAACTTCGAAACGATCGTCCGCCAACAGGATATCAAATCGTGGTGCCGACTGTTTACATTTTTTCGAAATGCAGAAATAAACCCCTGATCTGTGTAGCTCATAGCAAATGGAAAAATATTCTTCTAAGAAATTAATTTTTAATCTCCTTTTAAACTGGTGTATTATTTGAGGCAACACTGTTAACTACCAAACAAAATTAAACCACAATAAAATCAGACACAAAAAATTAATGCCCCATATTACGGTTCTCAACTTTTGTGAGAGTTTGGTCGTAATCGATGAATTGGCATTGCCGTTCTCAACTCAACGTCCGACTCAACTCAACTGAACCACAGCTCATTTTTCGGTTGTGTTCACTTACTTTTATCGTATTGTCTTTGACAACTCTGTGCCAGTTTGGTCGACAAATGCGTTAAAATTACACCACTGCGTTTATAGTTGTGCGTGTTTTTAAGTTGATAAGAATGGAGAGATCGTAAGAAGATATTATTTTGGCTTCAAATTATAATTTTCATTTAACATTTGAACATTTTAATTTAACAATAATATTTTATATATTTAGAAGTATCAAAATCACAAAGAATGCTCAGTTTGAGAAACTTGTCCAGCTAATGGAAAGTAATCCAGCCGTTGCCCTTGGAAAACCACAATTTAGCACCACGCAGAGCCAAGTGCGAGAACTATGGGAAGGATTTGCTGTGGAGTTAAATAGTTTAGGACCATCGTCCAGAACATGAATGAATGAATGGCAACGTGCATGTGGAAACACATACCTTGCACTAGGCAGCTCAAGTTGGTTGGATGCATCACGAATATTTCTTCTTAAATGCAACACATATATATTCGCGTTTTCGACTCCATCTTCATAAAAGAAATCTATGCTGCTTATATCCATTTCGATTTGCAAGCACAACACAATTGTTAACTTCTTTTATTTTCACATAAATCAGCTGCTTTTACTTGTCAAAATTGATATTTCGAGCTGGTAACACCATAACAATTGCAACCAAAAACAGTTGTGAACAACAATACAAAAGATAAGTTTGCTCGTGTTGAAGTTGGGTCGTCTCTAAGTCGACCAAACTAAGTTGAGTGGTGAACGATAATAGGGGCATAACTGTTTGAGATGCGTAACCGCCACTAAACATGTTTGAAGTTCACGCCGCCGTCGATATAATTTGCACTGCTAAGTACCACAAAAAATAAATGGTTTCCCATTACATCCCATGTAGGGACAGGGGAGAGCTTCTCACAATCACTGAGCTGTGCGCTTTCAAGTTTTACACCGATTCGATTTGCAAGCACAACACAATTGTTAACTTCTTTTATTTTCACATAAATCAGCTGCTTTTACTTGTCAAAATTGATATTTCGAGCTGGTAACACCATAACAATTGCAACCAAAAACAGTTGTGAACAACAATACAAAAGATAAGTTTGCTCGTGTTGAAGTTGGGTCGTCTCTAAGTCGACCAAACTAAGTTGAGTGGTGAACGATAATAGGGGCATAACTGTTTGAGACACGGAAGCCGATCGATAATTTTCCGACGCGTCACCGCCACTAAACAAGTTTGAAGTTCACGCCGCCGTCGATATAATTTGCACTGCTAAGTACCACAAAAAAATAAATGGTTTCCCATTACATCCCATGTAGGGACAGGGGAGAGCTTCTCACAATCACTGAGCTGTGCGCTTTCCAGTTTTACACCGATTCCGAACGGTGTTTTGAGAAACTTTTTCATGGCTATATACTCGATAGGGTCGCCGTCACTATGCGAAGTGACCGCCGCTGAAAGAAATTTTAAGGTGGTCAGAGCATTGTTCGAACCCGGGATCTCGTAGAAAAGAGGCGCGCACACTAACCATTGTACCACCGACGTACCACAAAAAATTGCAACCATAATCAAACCATACACAAAAAATCAACTGTTTGACAGATGGAAGCCGATCGAACATTTTCCGACACGTCGCCACTACCAAAATTTTTTTGGAGTTCACTTAGCCGCCACTATAAATGGATCTTATTGGTTTAAGCTGTGTACCGATTTAACCGATTAGTCCGAGTTGAGTGACGGATTCAATTTTAAAGGTTCACTTATTTCAAAATCATTCCAAATGTGTACACAAGTGGCAATACTAAGAGCCGCCAATTTAATTTTCCTGTTGTGTCGTCGTCTTTGATAATTTGGTCACGGCACGGAGTTGCTCTAAATTTGTCTAAATATAAAGTTGCCAATTGAAATGTCAGATTAATCTCATATTGGGTGGTGTAATACGGCATTTACACCGACCAAGATTAGCGCATTTCGATGATTAACTCCGTTAACCCGCGATAACCCAGAAGTTTACTCATACAATTTTAATCTGTAGAAACTGAAGTTTAATTTTTAACATCTTTTTTGACATAATTTTAAACTGGTGTTCACTTTGATGCAACACTGTTAGCTAGTAAAAAATTGCAACTATAATAAAAACCTACACAAAAAATCAACTGTTTGACAGATGGAAGGCGATCGAAAATTTTCCGACACGTCGCCTTTACCAAAACTTTTTTGGAGTTCACGTAGCCGCCAATATAAATGGATATTATTGGTGTAAGCTGTGAGCAGATTTTATCGACTACCCCGATTTGTCTTACTAATACAATTCTAAAGGTTCAATTATTTCAAAAACATCCCAAATTTGTATAAAACTGGCAAAAATTAGTAGCCGCCTACTTAACTTTTTTGTTGTGCCACCGACTTCGATAATTTTGTCTCGGCGTGGAGTTTATCTAAGCACGGAGTTGCCAACTGAAATTTCAATTTAATCTCAAATTGGGTGGTGTAAACGGCAAAGATTAGAGAACAAGGTTATCGCTAACCTGGCCGCAATAAACGGCGGTGTAAATGCGTTATAAAACTGCAGTTAAACCTACCAAGATTATCACTTTTTCGGGATTATGAATGTCAAACACCATAAGAAAAAACGTTAATAATCCCAAAAATGCGATAATCTTGGTCGGCGTAAATGCCATATAAATGACAAAGATTAAACAACAATATTATCGTTAACCTGACCGCGATAAACTGCGGTCTAAATACGACATTAGCTCTCCATAAAAAGAGGTCGAAGCCGAAAACGATGTACTAAAGACAGTTAAAATTCCAATTCGCTCGAATGCCAACAAACAAAACGAGTGAAGTCTTAATCATTCTCTGCTCTCTCTCTTACACTCTTCATTGAATATTTCAATACACGAGCAGCTTTTTGATAGTGTTATTGTATGTAATTATACAAATTCCAACCATGTTGAATTAAAATTACATACACTATGCAAAAAGTATAAAATAATCAAGATATGACGCGAGAGAGAAATGCTCGGTTGAGTGAATTGTTACCATTTTTATTTAAAAGAAAAATCATCCGTGAACTGTTACCTCTAAAACGATGTACAAGTGGACAGTCAAAATTTCTCTTCAATCGAATGCCAACAAACAAAACGAGTGAAACCCTAGCCATTCTCTGGGCTCTCTCTTACTCTCTTCATTGAATATTTCAATACACGAGCAGCTTTTTGATAGTGTTATTGTATATAACTGTACAAATTCGAACCATGTTTAAGTAAAATTACATTAACTATGCAAAAAGTATGAAATAAGCAAGATATGACGCGAGAGAGAAATGCGTTTCAGTGAATTTCTAGCACTTTTTGGTTCTGTTTTAGCAGCACTTGTTACACCCTGTTGTACAATTTACGAACTGCTCTTTGACTACCAACAAATTGAAATTGCAGTTCAATAAAAGATATTGGTGAAGAATTTTAAGAAAATTTAATGTCTAACAAAAAAATTATTACTTTTTAAATTCAATTCCTAAGCTTTCCGTTCCTTTCGTGCTGTAAGGCCAGGAAGGAGTATCACAATTCGAAGAAAAAAAGATTGCTTGCGACAATGTCTAGGAGGATATAGTTTTGCAGGGTTTTCAGATAATTTTACTTAGATCACGTCGTTCTAAATAAAATAAAATAAATAGTTTCTCATTACATCTAATGAAGGGATAGGGGAGAGCTTCAGACCAGGTATCGAACCCACGTTCTTATGTACAAGAGTCGCGCACACTAAGCGTTGCATCACGGACGGCCAAATAAAATAAAATTATTAAGTAACTGTACAGGATACGAGTATGACGACGTCGACACTGAAAGGTAGGATGAGTATACTGATGCAGGCATATACGACCACCAATGACAATTCCAGTCGAGCCGGAGGAATGCCCTTTACAGCGCCCTGCACAGAGGAAATTTAGAGGACATGAGTGTCTTAAAATACCTATCAAATAGTTCATTGTAGTCCTGTTAAGTCTCATGTGTAACTTGAAAGAAATCACCATCATCAAAAACGTCGAGAATTCCAACAAAGTTTCTACATATTAGTTCTATCGACAGACGAATTAGATGACGATGAAGTTGTAACGGAACTTGAACACCAACTTGTATCCAATTTTATTCTAGTATTATTTCCACGTAATTCGGCCAGTGGATTACGCTCTTCTTAACTAATTTGAAACACTTTTATGTATGTACTTGTGGCCGTCGGTGGTGCAATGGTTAGTGTGCGCGGCTCTTGATCCTGGGTTCGAACCCGGCTCTGACCACCTTCAAAAAAAAAATTTATTCCAGCGGCGGTCACCTCGCATAGTGACGGCGACACTATCGAGTATCTAGCCATGAAAAAGCTTCTCAAATTACCGTTAGGGATCGGTGTAAAACTGTAGGTCCCAATCAGTGAGTGAAAACTGGAAAGCGCACAGCTCAGTGATTGTGAGAAGTTCTTCCCAGTCCCTTCATGGGATGTAATGGGAAACCATTTATTTTTTTTTACTTCGTTACTTACTGCATTAATTTGTCGTTTCCGCATTACCTTTTAGATTCCTTTTGCCACATATAACTTGAATGATCAACTGTTTGTTTATTGTTTACAAATATTGAGTGCTGGAAAACAGTGCTGCCACCATACCCATTGACTTGCATTATGGACTCTTAGAACGATGGTAAAATATAAACATTGCCTTACGATATCGCCGCATGGGAAGCGACACGGTACACACTAAATATTACTTTACTTTCTCCTACATCTTTCAATAGATTGAAACATTACTAAAATTTTTGTGCCTTATTTATTGCATCTTCAGATGATCAGCTGTTTGTTTATTGTTTACAAATATTGACTGCTGTAAAAACAGTGCTGCCAGTGTTTTTCAAAAATTAACTAGAAACTAAAAATCATTTTATCGTTACCGGAGGTAGGGTATTTATACATGCGTGTAATAAAATCCGCTATATATCTCAATTAGCTTTCTTCCCTCACTTAAATTTACACACAATCGCGTGCTCTCTCTCTCTGTCTCTCATTGCTTCAGCATTTATGAATTGTAATAGTGTTCGTACAAAACATGATAGATAATCATCGATGACATGAAGTAAAGTAGTTGTAGGTGTTACCACCACTATGCCCTTTTGTCCTGTTGCTGTACTTCGTGTTGTTGTTATCATATCTCGCAATTGTCAAGAATATGTTGTACCCTGATTAGTGGGTGGATACATCAAAGGGAAAATGATTAATTGCTGGATAGAATAATGTCATTCATTCACAATTGGAATTTGTAACATTGTAATTAGTTCATGAGAGACACAGTGTTCAGGGAGACACAGTGTTCTGGGACGCGACAGACGGCTGAAGTGGGTTAATATTAATCCCAGCACCAGCTGGTCTGAAAGTTGAGTAATTAACCCTCTGTAATTGACGTGCTCTAATTTTAACGATATAGCTGACGTGGGGTCTACCAGACCTCATTTTTACTCTGATTTACTATGAAGAAATTCTGACTGGGTCCTTCTTGGCCTTATTTATTTATAAAAAAAATAGTTTTCAAGCCAACTTAGGATTAAAATATCAAACAGTGGAGCAACGTCTTCGTAATAACAGAGATACAGTAACCACGATTAGCAACGTCTTCGTAATAACAAAGGTGCAGTATCTACGAGGGGTAAAGCCGAGGTAATAACAAAGGTGCAGTACTCGCGAAGAATAAGGCCTTCGTATAGTTCTGAAAAGACTATAAGGATCGGGTATGTTGACCTCGACTTGGCAATGAACTTCGTCTTGGAGTGATAGCCGACCATTACCTTTTTTTCAATTCAATTCATGTTTATTTTTTCGACCTCTTTCATTACTACAACAATCATACGGATTAAAATATAACCTTATTAACTAATACAAATTGTTCCTAACATTTAACAATATTTTAAGGACTATCAAATCACATTTTCTTAAATCTAATCAACTGCTACTTGAGCATTAACCCTAAAAACTGGCCAGTAAAACTGGGGCCTACCATTACTTCTTACCACAGTCGACTATTTATCCAATGACTACTATAACCTCAACGAGAATTATCAAGGTGGCGTAAAAAAATGATCCACATGGTAACTCGTATTCTGCCGCAAACCGGTATGCTATCATCCATCATTCCATAGAGATGACAAATGTCGTACGGGCGTGCCATTTGTGGACAGGGTTGGTAAGCATTCGTATAAATGTTCTATTCGCGGTTGTCTATATACTGTTCCATTATATTATCGTATTCGTCGTTATAAATTGTATTCCATGTACGGACGAAAAGTTTTCGTCACGTTACACACGTTTCGTAATTGAATTCACGTTTCATAATCGATTCGGCTGTGAAAACTAAACTACAAATTTCAAAATTTCGGTTGCAACTGTTTGGTATCATTTCAATTGTGGAAACCAGTAGTTCGGTTGTGATCACCTTTAATGTGGTTGTGTCATCCTCTAAGCCCGGTTACGGATAATTGTGCTGTCGTCATCTAGACATCTATACTGGTAGCTCCAAACTAAATGGTGATATAGGATGTGTTGTGTATTCTAGGGAGCACTGTCTAGACTTAGCACAAAGGGTACACTCAAAGAGAAATTCGGTTCATTAGAGGTTGTCATAACCTCACTTGAGGTTGGCACAATCTCACTAGAGGCTGTAACAATCTCACTAGAGGTTACCAAAACCTCACTAGAGGTTGCCACAACGTCACTAGAGATTGCCACAACCTCACTAGAGTTTGCCACAACCTCACTACAGGTTGCCACAACTTCACTACAGAGGTTGCCACAAACTCACTAGAGGTTGTCACAACCTCACTACAGGTTCCCACAACCTCACTACAGGTTGCCACAACCTCACTAGAGATTTTCACAACCTCACTAGAGAATTTATTCCAAAATCGGTTGTTGCACACAAATTGACACCACATTCGGTTACTCCAACCGAGTTTGGTGCCAACTTCGGTTGTTGCATACGAATTTATTTCAAATTCGGTTGTTCCAACCACAATTTAAGAACATTTAGTTGACAGAATGAATATAATTGAAAATTCAGTTGTCACAACCGAATCAATTATGAGACGAGGTTGCTTCAAGTGAATTTCAGTTGTGGAGACTAAATTCGGGCTTGACAACCTCAGTTCGGTTGTGGCAATCGCAATTTGGTGATAATAACCGAATTAGCGGTTGCTACAACCTCTTCCCAAACAACTACTTCCCTGGATGTACTAGATCAGTAATAATGTACTAGATAAGTAAGGCATGTACTATATAAGTAAGGCAATTTGTAAAGTTGGACTCTGGCTAGGACGAAATGTCATCGCGTTCCTCGGGCAGCAAAATCTGGGCTGATATTCAGGATGCTATAAAATCACTTTGATTTGAAGGCCTGATTTTAATAACAAGCCACATACAGTTCAGGTAACGATAGAGCCGATGAGTTGGCTTTAGGTGAAGGGACTTCCTTACTTGTGCTATTGAAGATCGATGACATAGGCGCTCTTCTAGATGTCAATTGATTCGCAGAATAGAAGCTTTCAAGCGGGTGTCACCACAAGATCAGTCTAGCGATCAATAGAGCGGCTGAGCTGGCCTTAGCTGATATGACTTCCTTACCTGTACCATTAAAGTTGGAGTACGTATTTAGGTCCCCTTCCAGATGCAAGTTCATTCTTAGTATATAAGTTTCAGTCAGGCGATCTCCAGGTGTTCTGGATGCCCAAAATTCAGGATTTTTATAAATTGTGACTTGAACTGTTGAAAATACTTAATATCCAACCCAAGAGAGGATATTTCTATATCAGTACCTGTAGCAACTGAGCACTATTTGATAGACGACACTCGTCTGGTCTCGAAATCTCGACTCATGACTACTACAGGCTCTGTTGCGATAAATAGGAAGAGAAATACAAGACCTTTGAATATATTCTACGCCCCTGCCCGGAGGAAACCTGTATGAGTAAAAGAGCATTTTTAAAATTTTATTTATCTTGGATTTAACAGCTATTTAGGAAGGTAAACTGAACAATCGAAGAAGTTTTTCCTTTATAATATTTCCAATCGATAGGGTCTTATCTACCACTCGATTTCAACTACATCTGGGGGCACCAGGACGAACAGTCTGGAAATCAGTTTTCTATTTAAAAGAAGAAGCTCTGCCCAATCCCTTCATGGGATGTAATGAGAAATGATTTTTTAAAGAAACCAATACCATTCAAGGAAATGAACATTTTTCCATTTACGAAACTTCTTGACATAACTTTACTGTCATCAGTTACTGTGGCATTGGTTACCTCCCTCTTAACGTTAAAACCAACAGGTTGCTTGTTATCCTATCATTAGTCAGCAACAGGATTTGTCGATTGCAATAACAATTTCGGTTGCCATGATAACGTCTTTGTTATGAAATGATTTATCGATAACTGTTTGTTAACAAAACAAACACAAAGGACAACCAATTGACTGTAAAGATATTTGTGGAAATACAATGCCACTTTTAGAGGCTCCTCAGGATTTAAGTGAATCATCACCAGAAGTTTCTCTAAATCAAGATGGTCAAGCACCTACAGGTAATGCCACGCTACCCATAGCACCAGTGGCTGCTGCACAAATACGCCAACCCACTCCAGAGCCACGTTTTCTGGTGAATCCGGATGTGTTGTTACAAAATCAAAGAAACTTGCAAAGGACTTTGCCACGTTTCGCAAACTTTGATCCGGATGTTATAGAACACGAAGAGGAGAATCACTTTCCAGCCTATGTGCATTTGTTGCCTGTGGTATTGCCCGCACAAGCTCCCGAGCCCACCTTAGATGAGCTACTGGTAAGTTGGACAAAAGTGTAAGGGTGGGGAAATTAAGAGTGAGAGTAAGAGTTTAATGAAAATTAATTGCGTCGCATTTTTTTGTACTTTACTTAGAGACGTGTAACCTCCCGCACCGATTTACATAATGTGGAATCTGTAAGATTGAGAGTCATCTCCTATACCCTGAGTTTAAATCACTTGGCTTTGTTTCTTCCACGTCTACAACAATTGGATCTAAGTGGTTCTGTCTTATGTACCTTGCGTGACTTGGGTTTTGGTTTGGCCCACTTGACCCATTTGAATGTTAGTAATTGTGGTCTGAATAGTTTAGATGGCACCAGTGGATTTCCCACTCTGCTATCCCTAATTGCAGATGATAATATGATACAAAGAATTGGTTCCCTATCGGATCTATGCCTGTTACAACATTTAAGTGTGCGCCATAACCGCATAAGTGAGCTAAGCACCTTGACTTTTCTGGGTATGTGTCCTAGGCTATTGCAGTTGGATCTACAAGGTAATCCGGTATGCAATCTGCAGGTTTATCGCCAGACTATGCAGCGAAGTATTCCAAGACTGCAGGTATTGGATGGGATACCTTTGGATAATACTATGGACTCTCATAGTGGTCGAAGCAATCAAATGAGTTCTTTGGAAAGTGATGAAGTGTCCTCACTTTCCAGTGCCTCAAATTCTATACCTCAGGATGCACCAAGAGTATTTCGGCCTGCTACTGCTCCGGCTCCAGCCGCCAACTGTGATCAATTTTCTAATAATGGCATAGCAATACCTAGAGCACATTCGGGTAAGTTCAGTGAGAGTTGTTGTTGTGCCCTGCCAATTAATTATTCTTATCTCGTTTAGTTTCAACTGCTTCTCGTTCAAGTTCTTTATCTTCTGGATCTCCGATTATGGGTTCGGTTTTAGCTTTGGCCCGTCAAAGACAACGCCGCAAGCAACATCACATTAATGCCTGGGCTTCCTCCGATAGTTCAAATTGCTCCACAGCTTCGTCGCAGTACTCATCGCGCCCCTCTTCATCGGTCTCATCGGCGGGTAGTGCCGATTTGTCGCCTATGCAAGCTACAAAGAAATAAAAGTTTGAAAAAAAATAATTTTAAATGTATTAAGTTAAATCAAAACAAAACTGAAACTCAACTTTAAAAAAGTAACCCAGCGTAAATTTTCAAAAAAGAACAAAAATCGAAGAAAATGTTGATATTTATTTATGCGGCCTTTTTATTAGAACTATTTCATTTAATTTTTTCGAAATCAAGATCATTATGTATCTCCATTAAGAGAGATACACTATTTGGTTGGAAACCAAGCTTGTGCAAATTGCATTTTCACGATTCCTGTCAAACCGTATAAAAAAAGGTGTCCCATAAAATCCCATGAAGGGCGTGAGGAGAGCTTGTCACAATCAGTGAGATGTGCGCTTTCTAGTTTTTGCACTCACAGATTGGGACCTACAGTTTTACACCGGTTTCGAACGTTATTTGTCAAACCGTATACACACTGGAAATAACAACTCCAGTAAGATATTGTAGGAACCATGTACATGTTTGCAAGCATTGTTTTGATGAATTGAAGATCTGCCGGTTTTTGTTTCTTTGTTGTCTGTCACAGCAGTTTCAACAAACAAAGACACGTGTGGGTCACAAAAATATATATTATAATGTAATAATCATTATGTCTCCAATATATAATATTAAATAGCAAATGCAATGTGTTTGGACACAAGGATAATGCATTTTTGGGACAAGCTACAAACACGCTATATTTGCATCCAAACAAAAGGGTTTTCACTGTGTGTTTATTTCAGATCTAGCCACAGATCTTCATGAGCGGTTGTTTAAAGTGATGTTATGATACTAAATGTTTTCTTTAATTTAGGTCAAATAAAATATAGAGTCAAACTAATATTTGAATATTCAAACAATTTCCACTAGAAAACCTTTCTTTAGTAATGGACAAGATCATCTATAATAAAAGTACTGAATAGCTAACGAAACTGGTCTCAACAAACTCTATTAGAACACAATATGTTCTACACTGAAAAAATAATTCGCCATCAACACAACGAAAAGTTGTATCAATAGTTCTACATTAAATTGATTAAAATTTCGTTGAGGCAATGAAAATCTTTTCCTTAAATAAACGATAATTTGTTTTTCATATTTTTTTCATTATCATTGAATTGAGGATCATCAACACAATGAAACGTGGTATCAATAGTTCTACATTAAATTGATGTAAAATTTCGTTGAGGCAATGAAAATTTTCCTTAAATAAACGATAATTTTTTTTCACATTTTTTTCATTATCATTTAATTGAAGACTTGTTTTACATCATTTTGATGAAATTGTATTAACTTATATTTTAAACCGCGATGATTATTTTTTTTTTATACAATTATTTCTCTATTCCCCTATCACTTTACTAAAGATTTGTTTGACGCACTTTATTCGTTGTTGTACGGAGCTTAACCTGGCGAAAAGTTCAGGCGGCGGAGACAGTTGGCTCGAATTTCGATCGGGTTTCCCTTCTGGTTGCGTCATTTACTGCACCCAAGATGTACTATAGTATAAAAAGGATATTCCAGGTGGACACTGATTTGATATTTTCTTGTCGTTTTGGTCCGAACTTGTCAAATTCAAATATATTTTGTTTTCTTTCTTCTTTGGCCAGATTTATTGCGATTATGACAACTGGCACTGACTGATCAGAAAATATCTATTAAAAGCTCTCAAATGGCCAAAAAGAATTGTTCTGAACGATTTCCCCTACACTGCACTATGGTCCAGCGGACCACTTTTCTTGGCCAAAACTCAATTTTTTACGATCTTTAAATTAATTCTCTTTACTAGAATCCTACAGCAAACACTCAAAGACAACAAAAAACATATTCTGTTTTAGTGAGCGGCAGTTTACCGTTATGTAGCAAACCATCGAAGTAGATTGTCTTAGTGTGTTTGTGAATAGAATTGAGTGGGCTCTTGTTTAGTGTTTAGTTCAAGTTGCGTCTACGAACGAAAAGCACGTGTCTATTAGAAAACAAAAATATGGATAACGAAGGTGACAGTGAGTATTTTTATTATAATAAAAAATAATAAAAGAAAAACGTGTTGGTGAAAAAAATTTTACTGGTTTTTTTTGGTATAAATGTTAAATATTTTTTTGGGGCTTTTCGAAATTCATGAAACCTTTTAAAAAATTGTCTACATTTGTCAAGCATAAAAATAAAAACCACAATTAGAGATGACAGTTTTGAACATTTATGTGCAAGTATCAATGTGGACTTTTTTTAAGAAAAAATATTTTCTTTCAGACTACTTCTGTTTGGAAAATTCTGAACTTTTTAATATTTGGCTGACAAAGGAGAAGAGAGGAGGTGAAAAGGACGCTCTGCTAAAATATGCCATAGAAAAAAGTGGAGATGAGGACATCCAAGCAGATGTATACCATCAGTTGTCAGAAAAATGTCGGGTTTTTTGCATTCATTTGGCAGCAAAGTGGACAAAATGTCATAGAAATTTGAACTTGTTTCAAGGAAAATTTTCGGATTGGCTAAATTCAAAAACAATTTAAAAAAAAAAATTAATACGACAATGCCTACTTCAGAAGTGTACAGCAGAGGAAGCGTTAGCGTTTTTACTTGAAAACAATTTTTCAAAACGGCAATACTATAGTATTCGCAGTGAATGCGTGCAACGCTTTCCGACTTACAACCTTATTTTAGAAGTCAAAAGTAAATGCAGACCCAGTGGAATAATTCTCAGCGAAAAATGTGCAAGAGCACCATTAAAGACGTTGTTAACTCATACTGCTTCAAGAATTGTTGTGATGCAAAATGAAGTAATACAAGCAGTCATGTCTTCAACTCAGAGCAACAGTTTGTCAACAAAATTAATTTTGAGTTATGGATTCGACAGTAGCTCCGGTCAAGCCCAGTACAAGCAACGCTTTTCTGATCCAACCACATTTCGCAATGCAGATGCAAGTCTCTTAGCGACAACAGTGACTCCATTACGACTTATGACGAGCTCAGGAAAACCACTGTGGAATAATCGCTTTCCGCAGTCAACAAGATTTTGTCGGCCACTAAAACTGTAATTCACAAATGACACGAAGGAAGTAATAAGAAGAGAAGCTGACGACTTAAAGAAAGAAATTGAAAGTATAGAAAACTTACAAATAGAAATTGGTGAGGGTAAGAAAATCCAAATATCATTTAGTTTATTTTTAACTGTAATCGAGGGCAACGTTTTGAATGTATAAACCCAAACTACATCAACTCAGATGTGTCCTATATATCGTGCAACTCCGAGGGATTTTGTCGCGATAAATGATTTTACTTCTGAAAACTTTCATCCGATTGAAGAAAATCTTACATATGGCATAAGTCCACTGCTGGATTCGTTTTTTGAATTTGTATTGCATTTGGGCTACAAAATAGATATAAAACAAGTAAAAGTGTTAAATTCGGCTGTGCCGAATGTTTGATACCCTCCACCTTAGTGTTAGCCAGCAAAATATTAAATTTTAAAAAGGACCTTTTTTAAGAAAATGTACGTTTCTAAAAAATATAAAAATAAGCTTAAAAATAAAAAAGCATTTTTTGAAGAACTGTTAAAAAAAAAAACAAGCTGGGACGAGAGTTGAACCAACAACCCTCAGACTCCAACGCGCAACCCTTTACCCATCAGGCCACAGCGACCTTAGATGAAGTGTGCCAAAATTCATATAAATGTATGAACACATGAAAGTACATCTAAACATTCTAAAGTACTTACCTATTATAAAGAACAACAAAGATTTTCAACCTTTTTTAAGAAAATGTACTTTTTAAAAAAAAATAAAAATAAGCTTAAAAATAAAAAAGCATTTTTTGAAGAACTGTTAAAAAAACAGCAGACAGTTGTCCGAGGCCTTCGGCCACGGACTGTCCCTGCAGGCTGTGTCAGAGACACGGCCATTAAGTTTAACGTAGAATACGCCATCCGATAAGACAGAAAACATATATAACAATAAATGATAAATAACATAAGCAAATGAATTTATTTATTTGATAGTTACTTTTGATAATATACATAAGCTTATGGTAGGAAAAATAGGATAAATATGTTTTTAAATTAAAAGAGTAAGGATAAATGATAAATAACAGACGCAAATCAATTTGATTTATATTTTTCATAATTATATATCCATGTTAAATTCAAATTCACATTTAACATTTTTGTTTCACTTAAATACATAAGTAAATATACGAAATTTCGATATTTCATCAATCAAAACAACAGCCGAAGGTTTGTGTCCACACTGAAACAGCAGCATAGTTTGTGTTCACGCTACAAACTCAAACACTCAACCATACACCACACATATGTTTGAGTGTATGTGTTTAAACAATTTTCATTTGAGAAATTTAAATATTAGGAAGATAACAAAGATAACATCTTCATTTACCTACAAAAAATTTTTAAAAAAAGTTATCTCGCCGTTTCCTCATAAACGATGAAATAAAGGTAAGGTAAGACGTATTCTACGCCAAAAAAAAAAACAAGCTGGGACGAGAGTTGAACCAACAACCCTCAGACTCCAACGCGCAACCCTTTACCCATCAGGCCACAGCGACCTTAGATGAAGTGTGACAAAATTCATATAAATGTATGAACACATGAAAGTACATCTAAACATTCTAAAGTACTTACCAATTATAAAGAACAACAAAGATTTTCAACATGGAAATTCACCACACGGCAAAAGGAGTAGTTTAGTATAAAACTACAAAAATTAATGTGAAAATTTTATGAGTTTTTTTACGTTTCCAATCATAAAATTTTTTCCAACGGACCAATTTCGCTGATTTTCAATACCAAACTGCTCAGGAATACGTGGAACATTCTGGCCAAAAATCAAACCGCGTTATCGCCGATTGAAGTCGTGGTAATGTTTTCAACAGACGGACAGATGGAGAGACGGACATGGCTATATCGACTCCGGTTGTTATAAGGATCAAGAATATATTTACTTTATGGGGTCGCAAAGCCTTATTTCTATATGTTACAATCAGAATGACAAACTGATATATGTATACCCTCTATCACTTACAGTGGAGGGTATAAAAATGGCAAATAAGATCTAATGAAAATAAGAAAGCAGTTTTAGAAAAAAAGGCTAAAATTCAAAATGAGTTTTGGAAAGAGCTAGGTCGTCGTGTTGATATTCCGAAGGCGGGAGAATCCGGTAGCACGAACGATGGCAACATCTCTCGTCGGGCTTTTGCGGAACACACAATATTTTCGGTAATTACACAAGTTGACCAAGAATTAATAGTCCGTCTAAAAATAATTTTAATATCCCTTTCATGTCAATTTGCCCTGGACTTACAAAAATTTGAAAAATATTGTTTTGAAACAGCAGAATATTACCTCAGCAAATACCCTTGGTTAACCATGACACCCACATTACATAAGGTCCTTATCCACTTCCTGTTGGCTATTTTGGAGAAGATGCTGCTGGGGCGCGGAAAAAAATATATAAAAGTGACAGATTACATCATGCATGCCGAACTAGTCGCATTGATAACATTTGCGATGTATTTAGTAGAGCTCTTGATATTTCTGACCCACTAGTTTCATCATTACGTTTAAGTACCCGTGCACACCAACTCAAACGTTTAGTTCTTCCACCAGAAGTTACAGAATTATTATGCTGTGAAAACATTGCCGAAACTTTGGAGGATGAAGAAACTGTAGAAGATAGTGTAAGTTCGGATGATGATTATGACGAAAATCAAGAAACAGGATATGAAGCTGAAAATGTAGTTTTAGAAAACGGACTGAATATAACCGGCAGTGAAATTTAAATAAAAATTGAGCATGTGTATTACACATTGAATTAAAACAAAAATATTGAAAACCTATGTAAACAAAATAGAATATGGAATTTAAAAAACAATATAATTATAATTTTTCTATATCGCTTGAATTTTAAACAAAGAATTTCATCACTAAGTATTATATTTCGCACTAGCTTAACAGCCCGATACTTCGTTACCGGTACTTTTATATATTCAAATATATTAGGATATATTATGATGGAAAATTAATTATTTCCTAATATATTTCTAGACAAAGGGGTTTGGGCAGGCCGCCAAAGGGGAGACCTTTACTCCATTTTAGCCCCTATCTTACCACGTTTCTGGGCAGAATTTCAAAAAGTACCATACCAGGGAGTTAGGTTATATCCCAAATAACAAATGTTGAAAATTTCAGCAGTCTAGCCAAGGGGGTTTGGGCAGGTCGCCAAGCGGGACATTTTCCCTCTTTTTGCCCCTCCCCGTAGGAATTTCCAAAAATCCCATCTGGAGGATGGACCTCCATGCCAAATTACAAGTTCCTAGCACCAGCGGTATAGGCTGGGCGTGTGTTTTTTGTATTCAAATAGTTTTGGCCAAGAAAAGTGGTCCATAGTGCACTGAAAGAAAATCTTTACATCAAATCGATGATAAATGTTCATCAATTGTTCTTCATTGAATTCATGCCAAATTTCAACAATTCAATGAAAAAGTTCTTCAATTTGTAGATTGAGCGTTTTTTCAACTTTTTCAGCGTCATTGAATTGATGATCTTTTTTACAACAATCTTCATCCTTGGAATTTGGAAATAATTAGTGAAATTGATTCAAAATATGTACGTAGTATTACAAAAATAAAGAGAAAGAGAAAAAAAGTAGGAGAAAATTGAAAATAAATACATGATAGAAAATAGTGCAATGGATAGAAAACATTATCCACGCTATGAGCACTTTCTATGTGGTCTTGTACCCTGTTATTGTGGATTTACTACTCATTAACACATAATTTTTACAAAAATTATGACCAAAATTAGATGACAAACTCACAACAAATTAATGACAACCTTGACAAATGACAATGACAAATTGATGATAAATTGCTAAATAAACAACAGATAAATTTACCGCAAATTGGTGAACAATTCGCATCAAAATTGTGAAAAATTTACATCAACTTGATGTAGCATTGTCGTTGAATCAACGTAAATTATTGATAAAAGATTGATGAAATCTTCTTCATCAATTCCATGAAATGTATCGTAGGTTGTAAAATGACTAATTGTTTCATCAAATTGAGGAACAAATTCATAAATTTGATAAATCTTTTTCTTTCAGTGTAGTAAAGCAAAAAGGGAAGAGTGCAACAGAGACTCTCTGAACGTTGAGTTAACTTGCAGTCTGTTCCTCGATCTTGAACGAAAGCTTTCGTTCGTGTTATAGACGAAAGTTAGTTGAGGTTCCACAATCTTGTCATTTCAAGTGGAATGAAGTCAAGTCGAATGAAATTTTAGTTCCTCTATTTCGATTGCGCTGTCACGTGGGAAGAACCATAAAGTCAGTCGAACGAAAATTTCGACTTAGAGGCAACCAATTTGAGTCGAATGCGAGTGACTGACTTTCGTTCGCTTAGCTTTTCGTTCAAGATAGGTGAACAGACCATTAATTAATATGTACGTTGGATTGAACAAAATTTGGAATATAACTAATTAATGCATCAATGTTTTAATTCAATAAAATGTATTCTATCAATTAAATGTTAAAACTCATAAAATTGATGAAAAGTTTTCATGCAAATAACGCAAAACTTTCATAAAATTTATAAAAATAATTTAATAAATATGAGAAAACAAGCCTATTTTACTAATGTACACTATACATCAACTCAATGAATAAAATGCATTACATTTGAGACAAGTTTGCATCAAAATGATGCCTCATTTGCACTAAATTAATGGAAGAGTCTGAAGAACAATTGATGCAAAGTTTTACATTTGTACAATCAAATGTGTCGCAGTTTGGAAATTAATGAAATTATACGTCAGGACAGTGCACAAATTCATCATTTTCATGTACGTTTCTCTTTCAGTGCAGACTACACATTTTTCTATAAAATAAGTTGCATTTGCAAAGATTTCTATTCTAAAAGTTGTCGTATACATTGTATTCGAGAAGAAAGACGGTTGGTTTGGAACCAGATATGCGGGTTACTGGCTCGGTATGTACTTCCTCTACATGCCTGGTTAGAACGGTTCTGGAACAGTTATCATTAGTTAAATTGTACAGTATCATTAAGCCGAAACCGCTTTGTGGGAATAGCCAGTCGGAGCTGCTATATTGGAATAGTTAGCCGAAGCCGCTATGTAGGAATAGTCAGCCGAAGCCGCTCTGTAGAAATAGTCAGCCGAAGCTGCTCTGTAGAAATAATCACCTGGAGGTGCTATACAAAAATAGCCAGCCGAAGCAGCTACGTAGGAACAGTCAACAAGTAGGAATAGTCAGCCGAATCCGCTCTGTAGAAATAATCACCCGGAGGTGCTATATTTATTTCGCTCTAGATCGCACCGTCTTTGGGATGTTGTCGTTTTTTTAAATTTTTTCTATATCTGTCAATTTCCAAAATTCTCTCAGACAGGAAGAAAAATAAAAGTAAGAATTATTAATTTTGTCTAATTTTTGCATTTCGAAGATACATGCATACACGCTGAAAAAAAAAAACCGGTACATGTAATATCATGCAGCAACAATGTATGTACATATATGTTTGAAGCAACATTTTTGTTTCTTTATTGTCTGTCGCGTTTTTGTTTTCAGTAGTTTTCAACGAACTAAACCATATTAGGGTCACAAAAACATATATTGTAACATGTAATATTGAATAGCAAACACAATGGGTTTGGATACAAGTATACTATATTTGTGACAAGCTACAAACAGGTAATATTTGCATCCAAACAACAAACAATACAGATTTTTCAGCGTGTAGGATTTTAATTTTTCCGAATATTTTTAAATGTATATTTTTCGAACAGTGGTGGGCAACACACATACCGTAGAGTAAATCATACTAGAGAGCATATTTGGCTCATCTGACGTTTCCTTTCACACTCTTCTTGATGCGGACGGTGTGATAGAGAGATGTTTGACGAAAAGTGACATACACCAGGTAGAATTACAATAACTTCTTGCTTTAATTTTTCATGTCGTTTTGGTGAAAAACTGTGGAATTTAAATGTGTTTTATACTTTTTTATTGACTGTTATTGTTAGTATACATTTGTGTTGTATTTAACACAATAATTTTAAAACACAAAAGGAAATGACGTTGTTGGTATTTTGTTCGTTGTTTTGAACCATCGCCACTATCTGGTATTAGTAGAGCAATTCTTTTCACCATCGAACGTATATATCACACCAGGCCAAATGTCATAAATTTGGTGAGAGAACTATTAGGTCTACTGTAAGAATTAGTCTATGACACATACTATCACAATTGTGATTGTGTAGGTAACCGCAAAAACCCGAAGTTTTCCCAATGGAATTGAAAAAGTTGCGCAGCGTAGTCTTACTTCATCAAGTGCTGGACAGCAACTGATTTGATTTACTTTAATGCTGGAGCATGGTACAAATAAATGGTAGAAGCAATAGCCCAGCTGATTTGAACTTTTTTCTGGAGTGAGTGTGAGTAAGTTTTCCTCTTATGTCAAAGTTTGTTTACATTTGGTTGTCTGCAACCCCCGATCGCCAGCAACTCCTGTTTTTGAAAAGTTTTCTCTGTAAAAATCACATAAAAACGTTTTAATTTTCACACTTAAGCACTTTCAGAATATCAAATAAAACACAATCGTTTTCTAAATGGCACTTTTTCCAATTTTGTCAACACTTTCAGTATTTTTCTATCAGCTGACTTGACACAATACAGACACTGAGCTAAAACAAAATGCCTGTTGTTTTTGGCTTGTTGTATTTGTTGTCGTACTGCATCTACCATTATATTTGTACCATGTGTTGGAGTTAATGTCGACGTCGTCGACGGCGTCAAATGTCAAAAAAAAAGTTTAATCGTATGAAATTGTATGAGAGCAGTTAATTTCAACGCCGTAAGAAATTCGACGCCGAAAAAGTTCAATCTGTTTCAACTTTTTCGGCGTCGTTGCTCAGACAAAAACATACTGCTGGAGTTAATGCCGACATCGTTGACGGCGTCAAATGTCAAAAAAAAAAGTTGAATCGCCGTAAGAATGCAGTAGTACACAGCTGTGCTAACGTCGTCGACGGCGTTGACATTAACAGCAAAATGAAATTTTACGTCGAACATCACAATTTCAGCGTTGAGACGCCGTCAACGACGTCGCCATTAAGGGCCTATTCGGAAATGCAACAACTGTTGCAGATGCTTGTTTGTTGCGCATTTTGTTTGTAATTACGGTCTCAAAACACCTGCAAAGTTGTCAGATGTTGCATTTACGAACGCGCTGCGCATCAGTTGCAAAGCAGTGATGCATTTCCGAAATGCCCCTAACTCCAGCATAACGAAATGACAACAAAACAACAGCCGATCGTTTATTGTCGTATATCACACGAATAAACTTATACTCGTAGTGTACGTGTGTAAACTTCGCAGTAGCAGCACATTTTTGCCTATTCCCACGGGAATAGGAATTTGAGAAATGCCCGACACTGTTTTAGATTGAACTGACTCAGAGCCTCTCTCGAGCCAAAATTTGGCTGGCGGTTCACGAGTCCCGGGCCAAGTCGAACGTCCCGGCTCGCGAGCCCGTTTGCAAATTTGAGAACTGTCTAGTTAATGCGAAACCAGGATATTTCCTCGATTAATGTTGGAAGTCTAGTTAAATTCGTGGAGTATTACGAATCTCAGATTACAAAAATACCTTAAGACAAGTTTGTTGAAGAAAACTGTATTGTTCGATTCCCCCCCCCCCCATATCTACGAGTAGAGTGTCCTTGGTAGTGTAGATTACCTCTTGACTGTACATCACTGACATTTGGGTAACTTTCTCCCTTACTTAGAATCCCCATACACAATCATACACTAAGCCGTAGGCACTCGACATTTACATATGTATAAGTACATGGTTGGGATGTTTGTGTAATACTCATATAACAAAGTACTTGTAATGATTGAACATTGAATAATGCGGTATTTAGCCTAAAGGACCTTATTGAATTACAATGACGCTGTTACCAAAGATGACGATGATGATGATGATGATGACGTTGCTTTTACTGTTGCTGCATGCAGTTGTGTCAGGAAAACCTCTAACGAACCCAAAAAATCGCAATGACTGTCAACAGCGAAATGTTCAATTGTAACCCGACCAGGACACCAACGCAAAACAAACATGAGAGCAAAAAATACGGATAAATACATACGTAAGGGTGATGTGGTACAGAAAATAAAGTGGATACTTTGTGGAAAAATTTATAGGTGAGCTCGAGCAGTTATGGCGTTTCAATTAAAATTTACAATCTATTTTTGTTATCTGTTATGTTGCTCTTAAGGATAACGATTGTTAAGGTATATCATATCCTTTTGTATTTAAAATTTCAGAAGAGTTTAAATCGAATGAAAATGTTAAAGTCGTCGAATATTTGAATCGAATATTTTGAATTTAAAATAAATATTTGCCCACTGCATGGTATAAAGAGGCAGGTGAGTGCTTTCGCTATCGGTGAGCTGGGCACTTTCTATTATTATACTCAGTGATTGGGACCTACAATTTTACACCAGTTCTGAACGAATTTCTGGGAAAAATTGTTAATGACCAATTACTAGATATTGTGGCCGTCACTAACCGATATGACTGTAGTCGAAAGAAATGTAGATGGTCAAATCAAGGATCCAACCCTGGTTCTCATGTACAAGAGTTGCGCACACTAATCATTGCACCACCGACGGTTAATTATCATATAGTTACGGATTACCTTAGGTTAGGTGTTGCTGGCAAACGATGGATGATTCTCGTAGACTTGTTAGTCCATTATGATATCACAGGCTATGGAAATTAAGCGCTAGTCTCACGGGAAAACCACTTAGTTCACTCCAAGAAGCTAAAGATAATGCCAACGCCTAAAAACGAAACAAGGGACGAAATTAGGGAGAGCCTCTCGGAACCAGTGAGCTGTGCGCTTTCTAGTTTTGTAGTCACTGACTGGGTCCTACAGTTTTACACCGGTCCCGAACAATATTTTTTCATGGCAAAACACTTGATAGTGTCGCCTTCACTATGCGAGGTGGCCGCCGCCGAGAGAAATTTAAGGTGGTCTGAGCATGGATCGAATCCAATATCTCATGTACAAGAGGCGCACACACTACCATTACACCCTCCGATGGCCTATGTGAGATAATTGTCTTATGCCCCTAAATGGGTAAGAATCCATAGTAGAAATTGGTGTGCTTGCTAGAGCTGGACATGTGCTGGGAAAATGTTGAATGGATTCTTCCTTTTTCTCATCGTGACGACTTCTTTAGATGTCAGTTGCCCTGAACTTTAGTCTCGCCCACATGTCTACAAATCACACAGTCTCAAAACTGAAACAAGCATTAGCACCTTGGACGTGACTAGAGGCAGAAAGTCCATTGATCAGGTAAGGCTTGTCTTATTTGTACCTCTCATCCACGTGTCCTGCATCATCATATAAGAGCGATCCTGCAACATATGCTTCGAAGACTTGTAAGGTAGTATTCGATCAGTAGTTTTCGGTCTGTCTCTTTGCTCTGGCACCCATACGAAGTGAATATCGTACTGATGGGTCATCTCTTTAAGAGATATGCGGCAGTCCAGAGTAGATTTTGAATTCAGGAATACTAATCCCAGGGACTTGATTACCGCCTAACTACGAGCGAAGACATAGACACCAATAACTGCTGGACTATTACCCATCAGCTTCTCACTTCTTCTCTACACTTCCCTAATAGCTTCAATTCACTTCTTCTTCTCTAATAGCAAATATTTCTGCCTGAAACCGGCTACAGTGATGAACTAGTCTACGAAAAATAGACCACCATACCTGAACATTAACATTTCACCCATCCGTATAGAAATGCACATATTCCTCTATACCAGGAACTCTTTTGTTCCAGGCATCTATTTTTGGTATAAGAATCTGATATTTCCTATTTAATAGTGGTTCCACTTTCGAGAGAAGGAAAGTTGGCAGCGCCTTCTAGTACTATTCCATGCCCGACTCTGACCATGCCGTATTGTGAGAAGTATCCTAACCTTAAGGCAGACGTACACATATTTCTCTATATCAGGAACTATTTTGTTCCAGGAATCCATTTCGGGTATAAGATTCTGATATTTCCTATCTAATAGTTGTTCCACTTTCGAGAGAAGGAAAGTTGGCAGCACCTTATAGCACTATTCCATGACCGACTCTGACCATGGCGTATTGTGAGAGTTGCCTTAACCTTAAGGCAGACGTGGCAGCAATCTGCCTGCCTAGAATGTCTACCCGCAACAAGTATAACATTACATTCAGTGCAACAGAGAGACTGGTGAGCAGAACTGCCGTGATGCACATCGTTGCCCTTCTCTGAACCCTAGTCGGTAATACATAATAGGTATATTCCTCAAGTACCTGTCACCACACGATAACCCCGTTTACCAATAATACTCCCACCAACGCTATTAAGGATTCAGTGAACTATTCTCGGAGAAGTGTCCATTTACAACCTATAGAGCTATCATCGTCTTTTTCGCCCTTTATAAAGGGGTTTTCAATAAGGGCGCTACAAAAGTTTTTTTAAATAAAACAAAACCGGTTTTAGATACCAATGAAATTCTTTATTCCTGTGAAAGTACGTTCGATGCCATTATGTATGGAACTCGATTTCTTTTGCATGGCCACCACAGGCACGACGAGTCCAGACGATGAACCCAATTTTCGACGGTTTTCAAGCATAAATCGGCCGATACTGCTGCAATTTCACGTTCGATATTCGTACGAAGTTCATCAATCATTGCTGGCTTGTTGGCATAGACCATAGACTTGACGTAGCCCCACAGGAAATAATCTAACGGCGTCAAATCGCACGACCGAGGCGGCCAATCGACTGGGCCATTTCGTGAGATAACACGTTCACCAAACTTGGTTTCCAATAAATTGATTGTGGCATTCGCTGTGTGGCTTGTAGCGCCGTCCTGTTGGAATCACAAGTCCTCCAAGTCCATATTATCCAATTGGGGCCAAAAATATTCAGTTATCATTGAACGGTAGCGATTCGCATTCACAGCAATGTGCCGGTCTTGATCATCACGGAAGAAGTACGGCACAATGACGCCGCCGGCCCATAAACCGCACCAAGCCGTATTTTTTTCGGGATGCAATGATGACTCATGGAATA
Organism: Phaonia tiefii; assembly: GCA_963931995.1. NCBI lineage: Eukaryota > Metazoa > Arthropoda > Insecta > Diptera > Muscidae > Phaonia > Phaonia tiefii. Next base: position 262,626,048 of record OZ008369.1, on the reverse strand, counting down.
CGTGTGGATTGCTGTCTGACCAATAACGCATATTTTACTTATTGACGAACCCAGTAAGTCAGAAATGAGCCTCATCGCTGATTGTTGAGGCCTCTTAAAGTTGGCCACTGACTCCAAATTTCGGTAGTAAATTTTAATAATTTCGACTCGTTGTTGGCTCGTATATCTTTCCATGAGGAAATGGCAAACCTTACTGAAGAGAAATGTCAAAAGAGCGGGAAAAAATATGGCGTCGTTTGCTGTCCGTATCGATTTACTTTTGTAGCGTCTCTGTTGAAAACCCCGTTACCATGTTGGGTCTGAATCTAAGTTTGCTGCCCAAAATAATACCTCACCTAACACAAGTGATAGGTTGTAAGCTGGGTATTGTCTACTTTCGGGGAAATAGACAAACTCGGTCTTGTCCGTAATCTCCCTCGGAGAATTAGCCTTAGGACACCTGCCTGTTATATCCTCTGCAGCACTTTTCCCTACAGTTTTTTTGAGAGATCTCAGCATTCCATTCACTGCAAGATGTCATTGAAGTGGAGACATGATCCCTCTTTAAAGCGTACCTCTAATAACATACGTGATAAAGGTCGAAGTACTCTATTCGGCCGTGACACGACTCCTGGGGAGCATTTCGTAAAAAAACCAAGGTTCGTATTTGGGCTACCCTGGGTAACCCATTATTATAGCCGTGGGGCTTGGATAGCGATCGTTTAGCCATTACACACAGGGTTTGCAGAAAATAATGGGTAGCTACACACGAAAATGGAGATTTATACATCACAATTACCCATTAACCACAGGATAATGGTGAAAATAATGGATGGTAACCCACGACGATGGAGAATTATCCACCACAATTACCCATTAACCACAGTGTAATGGGGGAAATAATTAGGCCTGCCATCTGCTCGGGTTTGGCCGGGACAGTCCCGGATTTTTGCAATTTGTCCCGGGTCTCGGATTTGGTGCTTTTTGTCCCGGATTTTTCAGTCAGTGTAAAATTTCAAGCTATTAGCATAAATTTCCATATTTGCATATGTTTTAGCAAAAAAATCATAACGTATAACTTATACGGTATAAGTAAACTTTCAATTCAATTCAATTTATTGGTACACTTGGTTTTACACATGTACGACTCATCTACAGGCATTGCCTGGCGTACACAAGTAAATGCCTTGTTGCTACGCTATATATGATTCACCAAAGACGGTGGATTTCATAATCATAAAATCAGAGAAGAGAGAAGTCTAGAAGAGAGTAAAAGAGCGTAGCTGAGATGCAAAAGCATATGTGTTGTTGTTGGTGACAGCAACAGGTCTCTGATGTGTACATTTGCTGGTGCTCTGGCAATGATCTTAATATCAAGTAAACTTTGAACGGATCAAACGTATTTTTTTAAAAAATTCTTTCTCCGTCCGTATTTTCGCACAAGAAATTGTGAAATTAAGTTAATTTTGAGTGTTTACCGAGAAAAAGGCTGAAAATAATTGATTACCATCTTCCCAAAGTGATAAGAAATGTAAGTAACAAAAACTACTTCTGCATGATGGATGATTTATCATTTAAATCTTTAAAGTTAAATTCTTATTTCTAGCATGAATTCCAAAAAACGAAAAACAACTTGGAGTGACAAATACAAAGATGAATTTAAAGATGAAGCGTATTGCAAACTATGCTCGACTGTATTCTCAATTTCTCATGGTGGCCGCTCTGATATCGTTGATCACTACAAATCCAATCGACATCAACAATCAACAATCGCAGTAACCTCAAGTGGAAAATTAACAACGTTTTTCAAAAAGATTGAAGCTTCAACACCTGAGTTGGAAATCGCCGCAAAGGAAGCTGCATTCTCCTTCCACACCGCAAAGCATAATTTCTCCTTTCTCTCAAACGACTGCACATCAAATGTGATCAAATTATGCTTCGATTCAAAGTTCTCGCTAGCAAGAACCAACACAACGGCAATAGTCAATAATGTTTTAGCTCCGTTCGTTGATGCTGAAGTGACTCAAGAGTTAAATAACGCAAACTATCTTTCAGTAATGACTGACACTTCAAATCATGGCAATATCAAAATGCTTCCACTTGTCATCCGCTCATTTGATCCAACAAAAGATGTTTCGAACAAGAAAATTTCATTGCAATCAATATCGAATGAAAAGTCCGAGACAATTGCACAAGAAATCTTAGGAGAAGTGCGAAAGCGACGCTTGGAGAAAAAAATAATCTGTTTTGCGGCTGATAACACCAATCTCACTAACAATGTATGGCGCAAAATGCAAAATGACTTGAATTGCCAACTTTTGGGCTGTGGATGTTCTGCACACATTCTTCATAACGCAACTAGTGCTGGATGTCAAATGCTTGATGTTGACATTGAAAATCTCGTTTACTCACTTCATAAGCATTTCAAACTTTACACCGTAAGAACTGAATCGTTTAAATCAATCTGCGAGGAGATGAACACAATTTTCAAACCGCTGAAATCTCACTGTTCAACAAGATTTCTTTCACTTGCGCCGGCGATTCAGCGACTGATTGAGATGTTTGAGCCGTTGAAAGAATACTTTGATAGTCTAAAGACCAAATGTCCACCAAAGATTAAAAAAATTTCGCACCCGACAGCAACAAATTTTGGCTGCAATTTTTGAATAATCAGATTCAAATAATAAACGAAGCGGTATTGAAGTTTGAACGTTCCGATATTCCTGTATTTGAAATTTCATTTGAGTTACGACTCTTCAAAGACAAAATCAAAAATCGGCTCCAATTTGCATATCTCTCTCGTGAAGCTCGTCAGGAATTGCTACGTTTAGATACTGATACCCAAACTGCTGTTCAAAAAAGTGTCACAGAATTCTACGAAGAGATTATAGATTATCTTGATAGATGGGGAGAATCATTAGATGGTGTTGAAAACTTTGAGTGGATGAGCATGTACAAATCTCCAGACTGGTCGCAAATTGAAGCAACTTACGACTTTATCATCGAGCGACACGGAGCAAGTTCTGCAATTATAAAGCAAGACTCACTTTTCGATGAATTTAGCCAGATGTTTTTTTCACTGACGACAAAAAATCGACATGGATTGAGAAAAAAGTATCCGCATAAAAAATTTGGATTGAAATTTTCGTTCACTTCAGAGAAAACTCTGCTCGTTTGATGAATATGGAAAAGTTAGTTGAGTTTGCTTTTTGCATTCCAGGCACTTCGATGGAAGTTGAGCGAATCTTTTCTATAATTAAGCAAGCTTGGACCGACCAGAAGTCATGCCTCGACATCAGCACTCTTAACGCGATCATCACTCTCCAATATAACATCAAAATGAGTTGCAGTGAGTTTTTCAAGAATGTTAAATCAAATTTTGAATTGTTAGGAAAAGTTCACTCTCAAGAAAAGTATCAAAATTAGTCTATGTATATATAAATATGAGTATTTTTCAAAATAAATGTTAAAATTCTAAATGTCCCGGACTTTTTCGAGAATGTCCCGGATTTTTATGAAAAACCCATAGCAGGCCTAGAAATAATGGGTAGTTACCCACGACGATGGAAAATTATCCATCACGATTACCCATTATCCACCGGGTAATGGTGTAAATAATGGATGGTAACCCACGATGATGGGGATTTACCCATCGTTATTACCCATTACACATGGGGAATGGGTAATCGGCCTTTAGCCATTACCCACGGCGATGTGTAATAGTTTACCCAGGTTACCCATCCCCATATTTGTCGAAAATATAAAAAAAATAGAAAAATGTCTATATCTCGGAAGAGGGAATTACCCATCACGTATACCCATTACACATGGGGAATGGTTAAGCGGCCTTAACCACCACGTCTAGTTTTGACGTTCATCAAGGAACCCAGTAACATTTTGCTGACAAGTATGTGGTCAATTTGATCGAAGGTTTGACCATTAGGCGTTTCCCATGTACCATACTTGTGTGTATTTCTATGGGGGAGTTTCTGACCGCCGATAAACAGTTGATGGCCAGTATAGAAATCAATAAGACGGGTAAGACCCATTGTTGTTTGTTGTCGCATAACGGGATTGCTAACCCAGGTGTGGCGTCGTCATTGTCTATGGACGGTGTGGATATTGATGAATCAGACGCTGTTGATGTTCTGAGCATGAAAATACAATGTGATGTCAGTTGGGCAAAACATGTAATTGAAGTGTCGAAAGATGCATTCAAGTGTCTAGGCTTTTTAAAGCGGTACAAGAAACACTGGGGACATGGGACTGTACTTGAAGGTGGACAATTTCTGACAGCCATTCACTTGGGATTGGCCAGAGATGATTCCTTCATTGGACAGTCCAACCAGCTCACTACTTTAGCAGCGATCACTGATACGTCCCAGGATTACTAGTTTACCCTGTCACTGAAGCTCTTCGAAATAGTAGACATATTCTTCTATCTTTGAAGGTGGCTGAGCCAACAACCCTGGCCAACGGCGGATCAAAATTGAAGAAACCAAAATACAGTTTCGACACACTGCATTCTGGTCAGCGTCTGATCCATAACGGGCGACTGAAACACAATCATCCTGGCAGTAGGTAAAATGCAAACCACGGTGGGCTCGGTTTGCCTCCCGCCACTGTTATATAGGCAATGAAAATACACAGAGAAAAAATAGTGGACAAAGCAACCCCCTAACTGTTGACGACCCTCGCAAACGTTATAAAGACCACCATTTAAGGATATGTACCTGGAATGTGCAAACTCTATACAGGACTGGTGCCACTTACCAACCGGCAGATGTCCTCGGAAATATAGAGCTGACATCACAGCGATCCAGGGAATGCGATGGACAGGATATGGTTGCACCAGAAAGAAGAACTGCGATATTTACTACAGCTGCCATAAGCGAAAGCATGAATTCGGGTGCGGATTTATAGTTGGCAAGAGACCAAGGTTCAACCCAGTGAGTGATCGCATAGCCACAATTCTCATCAAATCGAAATATTTCAACATCTCGTTAATTTGTGTGCACGTACCGACAGAGGATAAATATGATGAGGTCAAAGAAACATTTTATGACCATCTGGAGGACGTATACGAAGGCTACCCTGACCACGACACTAACATTTTTCTAGGCGATTTTAATGCCAAATTGGGAAAGGAAAGTGTCTTTCGTCCAACCAACGGTAATCACAGACTACATACTACCACTTCCGATAACGGAATAAGACACCTCTGGGAGTTAGTAGTACACGATTCCAGCATAAGAACATTCATATGGCGACCTGGATATCTCCTGATCAGGGGACGAAGAACCAGATTGATCACTTGGTAATAGATGGCAGGCACTCTTCTAGTGTAATGTCGCATTGCCACTGATGAAAAATACGCTGCACCGATGGCAACGAAACAGTCAGTTACAACGCGTGCTGCGAGTGAGCGGTACAAGAGGCTGAGAAGTGAGGAAAACCAAAATTTTAGGCGAAAAAATGGCAGCGGCAGCAGAGGGAGGGAGAAAACCGAATTGTACACGATGAATGGTGAATCCTGCAAATTTTTTCCAGAGGATAAGAGGATCGAACAACGGGCCTAATAATGGACTGCCCTCCTGCAAGGACGAGAATGGGAATCTGGTGCCCACATGCATCGATATATATGCGGTATATGGCTGGGGGAATCTACGCCTGACGATTGGAGTCTCAGTGTATTATGTCCTGAATTCAAAAAGGGTGATCCGTGTGTATGTTCCAACTATCGCGGTATCAGTCTTTTATCCATCGCGTATAAGGTCTTGTCGAGCGTATTATGTGAAAGATTAAAGCCAATTATTCAAAACCTGATTGGACCTTATCAGTGTGGTTTTAGACCAGGCAAGTCCACGACTGACCAAATATTCAGGAGATACCGATGAGATACTTGGGATACTTGGAGAACAGATAGAGAATATGCTTTCAAAGAAGAAATGGTGATAGCTGACTGAAGTTCAGCAAAAATGTTTTCACTTTTGTTGTGATTTTTTCGTTCGTGGCGCGTTCTTAATTTGGGGTAGTTTTGTTAAACATTGTATTAAAAAAGTGGCAAAAAGTGATCAAATTAACAAAAAATATAATGACAAATTAGATGCAATACGGTTATTCGGTAAAGTAAACGAAACACGACACAGATCCTGAAAATCAAAAGCGAAGCATTGCGCAAAACAAAAGTGAACAAAATACATTTTCTTTTACTACGCTATACTCTATATGTTTCCCAAGTATTCCACGGAACTCGTTAGTACAAAAACGAACTAGTGTACACTCTTAAAGTATTACTCGGTGCAAATACTCACGGTATCTCAAATCCTGGAAAAGACCCACGAAAAGCAAATCGATACATACCATCTTTTTGTCGATTACAAAGCAGTTGCTTTCGATAGCCCCATACGGGGAAAACTGTACGAAGCTATGTCTGAACTTGGGATTCGGGCAAAACTAATTCGCCTCTGTAGAATGACGCTGACCAACACCAAATCAGCAGTGGAAGTGGAGAAAGACCTCACTGAACCATTCTGTACCAAGTGAGGACTGAAACAAGGCGACACATTTTCGTGGAATCTCTTCAACATCTTAATGGAGATATTAATGAGATAGGCTGCAGTAAATACGAACAAAACCATTAACACGAAAAGCCAAATGTTGCTGGCGTATGCTGATGACATAGACATCATTGGGCGAAATTTGCGAGAGGTTTCTGCAGTATTTTCAAGAATAGAAAAAGAATCAGCGAAGGTGGGTCTTGGTGTTAATGAGGGCAAGACAAAATTGATAGTGTCATCGACTAGAGAAACCTCTCGACTTGGTCCGCACTTGAACTTATGCCAGACGTGAGGATATTTAGCCAAAGTACGCGGCTTTCCAGGATCTCTTATCCGTTTTTTTTATCGAGTGGCCGGTTGAAATTCGTTCTTCAGCCGTACAGTCCGTATATGGAATAAACTTTCGGTTAGTGTATTTCCAACCAATTGTAACATACAAAGATTCAAAGCAAACGTCAACAGACACTACTCACTCTTTCCACCCTCCACTAACTCAATTTTCCTTCGCCAACACAATACACTGCAGTTATAGGGGGCATCCCCTGAGTGTGGGTTTGATAAAAAAAGGGTAACTAAAAAGAGTAACTATGTGCCAGCAGATCAGTTTAAACGGTGTGCTATACTTTTTTATGACTATTGTTTTCGTTCTTGCTTGAATATCCTTGCTCGATTTACTAATAAAATCTCAGTTGTTGCAACATCTTGATGAAGATGATCACAGAAATATAATACATACGAGTCTAACATGAATTCACTTTAATTTTCTCTGAGTGTAAGTTATTAAAGGTCGTGTATTTAACCCACTGTACTTTGAATTGTTTGAGTTTTGGGTAAAGAAAATGTTGGTATAATAGCATTTGATGTGAATTTAATGATTCAGCATCATTTGACATTTAGTAACAACATTCGCAGCAGGACTTATATCCTTTCAAACACACACATACACACACAAATTCACAGCCACACAATGATGCATTTGGCTGTGGTCGAGTGCAAGCCTGGGTGTGTGTGTTGGCACGAGTATGAGCGTTTGTTATGCATGTGTGGGTATTTTTACTTATGTATTTCATTAGGAGTTTACAAAGACGTCAGCAAATTTAATGACGTCATCGTTATAACATGTGTTGGCACAAACTACGCTATTGATTTTTCATAGCCACTTGTGTCGCTGGTTCTGCCGCTGCTGCTATTGCTGCTTCTAGTTGTGACTTTATTCCTTTCAGCAAAAGGATGTTGAATTGTGCGCAACTCGTCATCGTGTCTAAAGAGATGCCAGTGTCAACTCTTTTTCTCTCTGTGTATCTCTCTCGTTTTTTGTGTTTGTATTTGTAAATTATTTATAAAACGAAAAATCTCAAAATTTTTGGGTTTCGTCTTTATTTTTGGCATAATGCCCTTTTATATCACCTGCTGGTGGTAGCACGTGGGTTGCTCTTGATCTTTTCATGTACTATGACGAAATTTCCAGAATACCAACATCAGGGAGTGGTGGAGGAAATCTCCTCCTTCTTCTGCTGAAATTTGAAGAGTCACTGAATTGTAATTCATCGTAGGTCGTTGATGAATGAAAATTTTTCTTCTTTGCCTTGAATGAGGTTAAAAGTAGGAATGCTATTGCCATCCATGGATTGTGCGCTGTTGAAGGCCTTAAAAAGGTTTCATTGTGTTGGGACCGCTGTGGCCATTGGACTCGTGAAATAAATAGAAATTAATGTAGGTTTTAAAGCAGCACATTGAAGAAAGACCAAAAGTACAGTTGTATTAAAGGGAATGTAGGACGGCAAAGAAACCCCAGTTGTTGTGGAGAAAGTTTGCTTTCAATTCAGTAGTGGCGACAGTTTCTACTGCTGGATGAATAATTCCTGTTAGGAATTAATATAGTAGGAAATAGGTAAGTATTTTCAGTGAAAATTTGGATTCCAAAATATTCCGTAAACATATCGAAAAGACCGCAAGACTAATGACCTGTTCCCCGATCTCGAACGAAAAGCTATGCGTCACTCGAGCACGACTCAAGTTGGGTTCCTCTAAGTCGACATTTTCGGTCGACTGATTCTATCGTAATTCCCAAATGACAGCATTTTTGAAATAGAGGAACCCAAATTTGTACAGAAAAGTATTTTAAACAGTTTTATGTTTTCAAAAGTTCCATCCATCCACGTCAAATTTCACCCCTAACTTTTGAGTATTTTCCTACCCATTCGTTGTTAATTGGAAAACTACCAGGGAGGGTCAAAAATGCACTTGAACCCTTTGTAGTAAGACCACTTTTTGACCAATTTAATGACTCATAGGGGTCAAATCAGAAAAGTTAGAGTTAGAGAAAAGTGGACGTCGGTGGTGCAATGGTTAGTATGCGCGACTCTTGTATATGAGACGTGGGTTCGATCCATGCCCTGACCACTTAACATTTCTTTTGACGACGGTCACCTCGCTTGGTGATGGCGACACTATCGAGTACTTAGCCATGAAAAAGCTTCTTAAAATACCGTTCGAAACCGGTGTAAAAATGTAGGTTCTAATCACTGAGTGTAAAACTAGAAGGAACAGAGAAAACTTATGCAGAATTTTTAATGTTTTACTGTATGAATTCCACTGCAGTCAACAACTTTGAATCAATATTTTCCATTATTTGCCAGTTACGACAGGAAGCTTAAGGCCCATAATGACCAGAAAATACTATTTGCTTTCTGAATATTTTAAAATGCTGCCGTGGAAAAAAAGCCTGTTAAAATTTTTTGAAATACATTTTTCCATTTATCCTTTGGTTGGCGTAGAATACCTCTTACCTTACGGTATAGGGAGTCATATCAGATTGTTATTGTTGTAATCTTTATTTCATTGATTATGAGGAAACGGCGAGATAACTTTTTTTAAAAATTTTTTTGTAGGTAAATGAAGATGTTATCTTTCGTTTGATATACATTACATATTGGTTGATATCTTCCTAATATTTAAATTTCTCAAATGAAAATTGTTTAAACACATACACTCAAACATATGTGTGGTGTTTGGTTGAGTGTTTGAGTTTGTAGCGTGAACACAAACTATGCTGCTGTTTCAGTGTGGACACAAACCTTCGGCTGTTGTTTTGATTGATGAAATATTGAAATTTCGTATATTTACTTATGTATTTAAGTGAAAGAAAGTGTTAAATGTGAATTTGAATTTAACATGGATATACAATTATAAAAAATATATGAAAAAATTAATTCATACATTTTTATGGTAAATGAAAGTGCTGCCAAGTAAGCAAAATAAAAATGCTGCTTGATGCTGTTTGACAGCAGCTGACAGTTGACGTTTAGTAAATTAAAATATCAAATAAATAAATTCATTTGCTTATGTTATTTATCATTTATTGTTATATATGTTTTCTGTCTTATCGGATGGCGTATTCTACGTTAAACTTAATGGCCGTGTCTCTGACACAGCCTGCAGGGACAGTCCGTGGCCGAAGGCCTCGGACAACTGTCTGCTGTTTTTACATTGGGGTGGCATTGGACGCCGGTACTCCTAATTTGGACAATTTTAAGTAGTATAAATGGTGCTCCTTAGCTCGACGTTTTAGCTGAACAATTAGCACGATTGTAGCATGTCAGACTAGAAAACGGCAGCTAGTGAAGGCCCAGGGTTCGAATCCCACCAAAGCAAATTTTTTCTTTATTTTTTTTGCTTTTTGCAATGTTTCCTTTAGTCATTTAAAAAAAACGGCAAATGTCGCAAGTACAACGAACGAACATTTGGACCCCAAAATTTGCAGAATTAAATTCTGTTCGCCTGAAAGTATACCATATAAATTACGTGGTATGTGTGCGATGATTTAATAAGTACTATATTATCTTATGAAGTTTGAAAACTTTCCAATTCCAAAGAAATAACGATATTTTGTAGGGAACTTTAGAAATAGTTGGTTTCAATTTTGGTTCCAAAGCAGTGTCACTTACCCCGGAATATGTTGCCGCTTATCGAGACTTTATATTCGAACAATTTACAACTTAAAATTTTTTAAGACTATTCTGAATTGTAATCCCCCTCTTTTCAAAACTGCTAAAAGCAGAAAAATCGATTGGAACTACAACTTCCTAAGATCGTTAATCAAACCAAAATCAAATTTTGAAAGTTAAAGTCGGAATTTTTAGGGTTTTTCTGAAATTTTTAAGACTGATTTTTCATGTCCTCAATTGGGTCTATAAATTCCACTAGGTCGTTTTTTAAGGATAAAGAATTTTAACTGTAGCACCGTGTAATATAAAGTTTTCATAGAATACTGTATTGAATATCGATGGTAAACTTTTACACAATGAAAACTCCGTGTTTGTGGTTTGGCTGCAAATATAATGTGTTTGAAGCTTATCGCAAATATAGTATACTTGTGTCCAAACACATTGTGTTTGCTAGTCAATATAACATGTTGTAGACACAATGATTATGTTTTTTTTGAACCAAGTGTGTGACCCAAATGTGAAAAAAGCTGAAAAGAAATACGTGTCAGACAACAAATAAACAGAAGATCTTCAATTCTTAAAAGCAATGATTGCTCGTATGTATATGGATATTCCAAACATATACATGGTTTCTGCATTATGCTACAGGGGTCGTTTATTTTTTAGAGTGTAACTGATAAGCATTTAACTTGTTCAGAATCCAATAGAAAGTGTCACCAGGACACTAAAGGCACTCCACAAAATGGCTCTAAAATACAATATTCCGGCATGTAACGAAAATTGATAGAGTCAAAATCGATTACGATTTGACTATTCAAACGAATTTTATTGATATAATTCTAAACACTGGGGTACAAATGTTTTATACATACACTAGCTGAAAAGCCCGATACTTCGTTATCGGTTTTTTAGCCAAAGGTGTTTGGGCATTTCCGCTTTTTGCCCCTCGCCGTAGGAATTTGCAAAAGTCCCGTCTTAGCGGACGTCAGCGCTAGAGGATGGACCTCCATGCCGAATTGCAAGTTCCTAGCTCCAGCGGTTAGGGCTGGGCGATGTTGAGTCAGTCAGTCAGTAACGTTATTTTTTTATATATATAGATTAGGCTTGAAATTTGTTGAAGATTGGGAAATCCAAATCAACTTTCTTTCGACTAGAACTCGAACGAAAGGTTGATGATACTCCTCTGGAAACGGCTGAAAACACTCCATTGGGTTTAGTCTGAAAAAAAACGGGTTCCCAATACATCACATGAAGGGTTTGGAGAGAGCATCTCATAACCAGTGAGCTGAGCGCTTTATAATTTTTCACTCACTGATTGGGACCTTCAGTTTTACACCGGTTCCGGATGGTATTTTGAGAAGCTTTTTCATGGCTAAGTATCCGATAGTGTCGTCATCACTGAGTGTGGTGGCCGTCGTCGAAGGAAATGTAAGGTTGTCAGAACAGCAGAGCAGGGATCGAATCCACGTTCTCATGCACAAGAGCCGCGCACAATTGCCATTGCACCACCGATGGCCACACAGTCGGTCTGAAAGCAGTCTTCTAGCAACGGTTTGACAACACTCTTCTGGGAACGGTTGAGAATATCCTTCTGGGACTGGTTTGTGAACACTCCTATGGGTTCGGTCTGAGAGCACTCTTCTGCGATTGGTTTGACAACACTCTTCTGGAAACGCTTGAGAATACCCTTCCGGGTATGGTTTGAGAACACCCCTTTGGGTTTGGTCTGAGAAACCTCTTCTGGTAATGGTTTGGGTCGGCTAAGAATAGCTTTATGGGATTGGTTGAAAATACCCTACTGGGAATGGTTTGGGAAGACTCCTTTGGGTTCGACCAATCGATTTCAGATAATCGAGAACATGGTGTGTTGCTACGTAGTGAATCGGGACTGAATTTACGCGAGAACTGCTCAAAATCGGTTCGATTCGCCCTTCAATATGGGCGTTCTATATTCGGATGGGCAGAACTGAGTCGGAAATCGGATTTAAAGCGGTTGATAACAAGAATACGGAATAGTCAGCCGATGTCGCTATGGTGGAATAATCAACCGAACACGCTATGGTGGAATAGCCAACTGGAGTCGCTATGGTGGAATAGACAACCGAAGTCACTGTGGTGGAATAGTCAACCGAAGTCGCTATGGTGGAATAGTCAACCGAAGTCGCTATTTGAATAGTCAACCGAAGGCTCTATGATGAAATAGTCAACCTAAGCCGCTACGGTGGAATAGTCAGCCTATGATGTTATGATGGAGTAGTCTACCGAAGTCGCAATGTTGGAATAATCAGCTTAAGCCGCTATGGAAATGTATTTAATTGAAAGGTTTTGCTCTTCATTTCTTTCCTTTTGGAAGACTCCTTTGACTTCGGTCAATCGTTTTCAGATAAGCGACAACATGGTGTGGTGCATACGTGGTGAATAGGAACTGAATTACGTGAGAACGGCTCAAGACTGGTTTGATTCGTCCTTCAATATGGGCATCTTATATTTGGATGTGCAGAACTGATCGGATTTAAAGCGGTTGATAACAAGAATACGGAGTAGTCAGCCGATGCCGCTATGGTGGAATAGTCAGCCGAAACCGCTATGGTGGAATAGTCAACCGGAGTCGCTATGATGAAATAGTCAGCCTAAGGCACTATGGTGGAACCGAAGGCGCTATGATGAAATAGTCAACCTAAGCCGCTACGGTGGAATAGTCAGCCTAAGTTGTTATGGTGGAATAGTCAACCGAAGGAGCTATGTTGGAATAGTCAGCTTAAGTTTTGCTTTTGATTTCGTTCGCAGTTAGAAAGATCTATGATCGTATCGGGTTGTGTGCTGGATAGCGACTGACCTCAATATTAAGTACTCCGGCTGTATTGACGTTATTGAGAATTATAGCGAAGCACTTATTTTTGTGTGATCGCTGATGCTCACTGACCATTCTGTTGCTGCTGTGTGTATGTATTATACCGTTGACTGGGGTTGTGTGTCTATAACTGAGTGTGGTTGCTCAGTAATATATATAAGAGGTTGCAACAGCTGTTTTACTTGCACCACATATCCGTGGAATACTTGGAAAACATATAGTGAATGAGAGAAATCTTTAGTTTTAAAAATTTCCGTGTTAATTGGGATGTACACAAATAATTGTACTCTAACAGTTCATTACATTCTGATTTTTTTCACTGAATATCCCTTTTTTCCATCAATTTAATTAGGAAAATTCAAAAACGATGTACAAGCAGACAGTCAAAATTTCTCTTCACTCAAATGCCAACAAACACAACGAGCGAAACCCTAGTCATTCACTCTTCTCTCTTTTGCTCTCTTCATTGAATATTTCAATACACGAACAGCTTTTTGATAGTGTTATTATATATAACTACACAAATTCCAACCATGTTTAAGTGAAATTACATAAACTATGCAAAAAGTATGAAATAATCAAGATATGACGCGTGAGAGAAATGCATTTGAGTGAATTTCTAGCACTTTTTGGTCCTCTTTTACCAGGGTTGTCAAATTGCGCACATCTTCTGGTCGTCTAATTCTAGATCGTCTTTGGAAAATTTACTCTCAGTTGATGTGTTTTGTACTTTTAGTTGGATATCATACATGGGTTTTTTTAATTTGCATTACTTTATCTAATGCAAATGCAAAAGAATTACCATTGTTCGCAATGGCAATTAAAACATTTTGAATTTGCATTTGCTTGGGCAATGAAAATGCTGGTTGTGGAATCGGATACCAATTGTAATGAAATATGGGAATGCTTTTAATTATTTTGAATTTGTTTAACTGCTGTCAATTCTGTTTTAAAGGTATTTTATATCGTTAGCTGAAATGCAAAACAACGTAACTACAATTATCATTTGTGTACAGGAGCAGAAAAGGAACGCTTAAAAAATGGTAAGGAATGTAGTTGTGGCAGCCACACTTTCGGTTCTTACCTTAAGAAAGGTCGTACCTTGAGCAAAAGTCGAAAATATAGCTGCCAAAACAGTATTCTTTGCCATTTTATAATGATTTTCAATTCTTCTGTAAAAAAAAATAATTTCCAAGAAATCAAAAATGTTGTTGGAACGAAGTTCCTTATCGCACGTTGCGGGATGGAGGCTAAATGAAAAAAATTAAACAATTTTTTTTTAACACTATTATGCTACAACCCAGTGTTATCAACTATGTATATTGGGTACTTTTCCTTTGGTGTGTGTCTAGACTAACTTATGTTGGGAAATTTCTTGTTTAATGGGAAGTTTTCTAGATGGAGCCTATAACCAATATTTAGTATATATTGTTGTTTTAAACCCAATAAAAAGTAAATTTAGAAAAGCCAAAGTGGAAGAAGTTAAAAAAAAACAAGTCACTTATTTAGGCTTTTCTTAAAAAAAGTAAATTTTCTCAAAAAAAAATACCTATTCGTATTCTTCAACAAAGTAGCTTTTCTTAAAAAAACCTTATCTAAAAGAAGTACCTTTGCTTAAAAAAAGTAAAGTTTCTTACAAAAAGTACCTTTTTTTAAAGAAAGTATTTTTTTTAAATAAGTACCTTTTCTTAAAAGATTACATTTTCTCAAATTGCCTTTTCTTAAAAACTAATTTTTCTTTAAAGTGTACCTTTTTTGTGAAACAAAATAAATTTTCTTGAGTTAAGTACCTACTCTTAAAAATGTACATATCCTTGAAAAAAGGACCAATTTTAAAAAAAATTCCCATTCCGTAAAAAAAAAAATTTTCTTCAAAAAAAGTACCTTCTCTTAAAAAAATAACTTTTCTTACAAAAATTAATTTTTTTAAAATTCCCATTTCTTAAAAATAAAATAATACCTTTTCTTTTTCTGAGATAAATAGCCTTTCTGAAAATAAGTACACTTTCTTAAAAAGATAACCTTTTCCTAAAAAGAGTACCACTTCTTTAAAAAGTACCTGTTCTTAAAAAAAAGTACTTCTCTGTAAAAAAAATTCATACTTACTTCTTCTTAAAAATAATACATTTTCTTAAAAATAAAGTATTAGATTTTTTTTCGAAATTTTTCGAACACTTGCGTAGTGGAAAATTCACAATTCAGAAGAGTTTGCGTTTGCATTTAGTTTGATGAATTTTTCAAAAGCAACATTCCAAACAACCGCTGATGAAGATCTGTGGTTAGATCTGACATAGCTATACGGTTTGCCAGGAATCATGAGGATGCATTTTGAAAACATCTTCTTTTTTAAATAACTATGTCTCTATTTATAGAGATATATATAGTCTTGAGCTTGAATAATAATAATACAAAAAAGTACCAATAAAATGGCCGAATAAATAAAAAAAATCATCCCAATATTAGCTTTTAAAAAAAGCTATACCTCTCTTTAAAAAATTACTTTTCACATTCCTACAAAAAAGGACCTAAAAATTAAAATTAAAAATTAAAAAAAAAGAAATACATTCTATAGAAAATAATTGTTCTTAAAAAAAGTTTATCATTTTACAAAAAGTATCTTTTCTTAAAGATCCATTTAAATTATTTTATTTTTCAACGGGCGCCTAAGGCGTGTTGGAACTAACTTGTACATATTTGTATTTGAATTTTTATGACCGATTTTTGTTAGTATATAATATATAGCAAAAGATACTTTGTTCCAACCGGGTGTCCCCTGACATCTCATGTGATTTTTTTTCAGTGTAAGAAGCCCCAGTATGTCTGACTACCTAGGGTGGTAATGGTTCCCATCTGTCATCTTATTACCATTTCCTTTTATGCTATAAAAATAATATTTATTTTTGTAACACAGCCAAATAATTGTTCTTGTCCTCGATAGAAAAACGTGTTGTTAAATTTTTCTATTTTTTTTAGTCTGGACTTTGCAGTAGAGCGAATCAATTGAACTATAAATCTAAGGACCACTTTCTCAATGTCCGGTTAACTTTTATCGTAACTATAAAGTGACTGTTGACAGATTTTCATTTTCTGAATGTGTAGTTCAATTTCATACGGCCGATAATGTTAATAGGAGGTCTAATGCGGACCACACATTTGTCCATCAAGAGCATGAGCTTCGGTTATCGGCCACTATTACTATCGTTTGAACGCCACTAGCGAAGCGAAGAAAGAATGCAATCCATGTTGTTCACATCACTAACTTGGGCGCAAAAATTGTTGGTAGTCTTTGTTAAATTTTATGAGCCAGGGAAAAAGTTATCGAAAAAGCTGATGCTCATGATAGACAAGTCTGCACTAAACGTCGGTTAATAATTTCACCAAAAAATATGTACAAGTAGACAGTCAAAATTTCTCTTCCCTCGAATGCCAACAAACAAAACGAGTGAAACCCTGGTGAACTCTGGTATCTCTCTTACTCTCTTCATTGAATATTTCAATATACGATCAGTTTTTGTTGATAGTGTTATTACATAAACTATGCAAAAAGTATGAAATAATCAAGATATAACGCGAGAGATAACTGCGTTTGAGTGAATTGCTAGCACTTTTTGGTTCCCTTTTACAAGGGTTGTCAAATTGCGCACATCTTCTGGCCGTCTAATTCTTCATCGTTTTTGGTTTAACCAAACAATAAATGCCAACATCTGGCAACACTTGACAACAGCTGATTTGTTTTCATGTTGTTATGGTTTAAGTATTTGGTTTTTTAAAATTGCCATGCGTCCTTCTACCAGGTTAACAAGTAAATGTTCCTCGACAACAGAGACGTTCTTTACACGGTGTCTTTTTGATTGTTTCGTCCATAATTTAAATAAATTACACTTTCTACAAAAAACAATAATAAAGTCAACAGCTGATATGTTACAGTGCTGACAACTATAGTCATACATTTTATCAGAGTTGCCAGCGTAAACTAACATGCTGTTGAATTAAACTGAGTATGAGAAAATGAATGGCTTTATCGGAACCTTCCGTTAGCACGCTAGAGTAAAAAGGCTAAATGATTTAAGAGACTGATTGGTTATGCGATCATTGGTTAAATAGGTGACCCTGTAACGGAAGCTCTTCGAAATAGTGGACATATTCCTTTATCCTTTGAATGCCGATGAGCCAATACTACAACTGGTCAATGACGGATTAAAAGTAATGAACTAAAAATCCAGTTTCGAAACACCGCATTCTGGTCAGCGTCCGATCCATAATGGGCATCTAAAATGCAAAATCACGGTGGACTGGCCTTGCCTTTTGTAACCGTTATATTGGATATAAAAAAAACAAATGAAAATCATAAAACCCCCCCATTTGTTAAAGACTATCGCAAACTTCATAAGGACCAGGATTTACGGATAAGCACTTGTAATGTTAAAACACTATACAGGTCCGTTGCCACTATCCAACTGGCACATGTTCTCGAGAATCATAAAGTTGACATTACTGCTATCCAGGAGATGCAATGGACAGGTCATGACTGTACAAGGAAGTAGAACTGTGACTTATACTACAGTTGCCATGAGAAAAAGCATGAATTTGGTTGCGGATTTGTAGTTGGCAAAAAACTGCGACATCTGGTCTCTACGTTCAACCCTGTGAGTGAACGAGAAAGCCACCATCGCCATAGAAGTGAAATGTCGCTAATTTGTGTAAATCCCCCGACGGAAAATGACGATGACACCAAGGACAAATTATATGAGCATCTAGACGAAACTTACGATCGCTGCCCTGTCTATGACATTAAGATTGTTCTAGGTGATTTTAATGCTAAAGTCGGCAGGGAAATTGTTTTTGAACCCACCATCGGTAAATTCCGTCCACAAGCTATCGCTTCCGATAACGGAATGAGACTATTAGATTTTGCCGTGGCGAAACACTTGGTTGTCAGCAGCACGAGATTCCACCATACAGCCATCCAACAAGGATACTTAAGTATCTCATAATCAACAAATGAAAAACCGATCAATGATGAAAGGCATTCTACTAGTGTAATGGACGTACGAGTGATTGGAGGAGCTAATATCGATTCGATCACTACTTGGTTGCAGCTACGGTTCACACAAAGTTACGCAGAGCGAAAGTCCAGAAGCCAGACATATAGGAAGCTGGACATCGGAAAGCTGCAATTATCAGAGATAGCGACGGCATATGCAGAGAAGCTCACTCAGATACTGGCGCAGAACACACACTCGCCCCATGATCCTGAAGCGTAGTGGAAGTTTGGATCTGCCGTGAGCAGAAGCAATTACTTCGGCCTTGAAATCAAACGGAAAATTGTGCTTGAAAATAGGTGTTATTTCGGGCTGAGCATGTACTGCAGACACTCTCTAGTGGAAGTACATTTCGCAATCTTTGAAAACTGCTGCAGAGACCGTACTTGTTTATGAAAAATCGCTTAAAGGAAAACCATGGTACAGTGAAGAGTGTCTCCAGGCAAGTAGTGAAAAAAACGCTGCACGTATGGCAAGGCTTCAGTCAGTTGCAACGCATGACACGAACGAAGGAGACCGGGGTGATGCTCCCGTTTATTTAGGAAGAAAAGCGGTTGTAGAGAATCCGCAAGAGTGAGAAAATTTAATCTTACAGAAGAAAGAATGAGGCCCGTATATTCTTCCGAAAAGTAAGTACAAAGTCAAACCAACGAAACTGGATCAAGGCCCCACTTTTGTAGAGATAAGGATGGGAATCTTGTCCCAGACGTGCAGGGTATGTTAGGAATATGGAAAGATCATTCTCTGCTTAACTTGTCCGAGAAGACTTCAATTTTGATGAGGGTATTGAGCAATTACAGGACGATGGTGTCGACTGCCCACCTCATAGCCACAGCAAAGTTAGAATTGCCATTTCCCGGCTTAAGTACAACAAAGTCGCTGGTGCTGATGTACAATCGGCTGAGCTGTTTACCACTGGCGGCTATGAGTTGGAAATGTGCATGCATCAGCTCATTTGCATAATCTGGCTAGACGAATGCATGCCCGACGATTGGAGTATGTGCATACTGTGTTCTGTTTTCAAAAAAGGCCACAAGACTATACGTACCAACTATAGTGGAATTAGTCTTTTATCGATCCCATTCAAGGTCCTCTCGAGCATAATGTGCAAAAGACTAAAGCCGTTTGTTGCAGACCTGATAGGACCTTATCAGTGTGGCTTACGAATAAATCCTGGCGAGAACCCATGGCCAACAAATCCACACCTATCACCTACACGCCGATAAATAACGGCCTCTCTAACATATTCTCCCAAATATATTCTGCAGGAGCCATGTATATGTTTGGAACACACTTCAAACATTAATATCTTTGCAAGTCCCAAACTCACTTGTGTTGAAATGTACACAGCATCATGTTTACTGGCAAACATGTATGCTTTTAGGTGGAAACATGTTCGTATTTCCCCCCAAATATAAAAATATTTAAAAACGAATTATTCTTTGATTTCAATATATATGTATGTATTTTATATTACGAGTATAATTATATAATTATACATAATTAAATAATTAATACAAAAAATTAAAAGATTTAAAACGGCCTTTTTTACATTTAGGTGCATTGAATGCATTAGTTGTTGTTTTTTCATGAAATGAGAATCTGCTGCTCTTTGCTTCTCCTTTCTTTGTTGTCTCTCACATTTTTACTTTCGGAAGGTTTCAGCTATGCGTTGGTTATCCCTATGCATTGGCACACAAAGAATATATTTATATACAAATCTAGTTCATGCAAAACAAGCGTTTATTTCACAAATGTTCCGCCGTTTCGATTTTCTCAGTAAAGGCTCGGACAGACAAAGGGCTTCACGTTGTTGCCCTTTCCAGTTTCTTTCCTCAAAATCGTTTCTCACTTTGGTAGCACACATACATAAATACGAAACACATACACAAAAACCAAAGTAACATCAAACACCATTTCAGTGTTCTTTTTTCACTGATCAAGCGCTTTTGATATCTCCTCTGTCCGATGAACCATTGACGACTGAATACATGAAATTAAAACGCAAAACACAAGGCTGATCTAGTAGAGGTTAACGCAGTAGGATTTGTTGTTGTTGTAGGCACCAACAACAGGGATTTTGATTTTGTTCTATGACTCTAAATGTCAAATTCAACACAAATACATATGACCAAACAAAGTAAACAAAAAAATACAATAACAAAATACACTGAATTTGACAGATAGAGTCATAAGAAAGCAAAATCAGCTGTTCTAATGCGTTAACCTCTACTAAATCAGCCTTGGCAAAACATCAGCCAAAATAAGTAACACTGATTTAATTTGCAATTTGCACGCAGATTCAGGAATATTTATGAGTCACTGACTGAGAGAATAATACAAAAATACAGAAACACACTTAGAAGATAGACTCTCTTGTTGTCCCTCTTTTATTCTCTTGCTCTCGAGAGAGCATAGACAGTGCAACAAACACAACTGTATTGGTATCACAAATATAAATATATGTGGGTCGCAAATACATATATTCTAACATATTAATCATTGTGTCTCAAACATGTAATATTGAATAGCAAACACGATATGTTTAGACACAAGTATGTTATATCTGCGACAAGTTCCAAACACACTTTATATTTGCATCCGAACAACAAAAAAGACATATTTTTCAGCGTGTATTTGTAGATTACAAGGCTGCGTTCGATAGCCCGATATGGGGAAAATTGAACCAAGCTACGTTGGAGCTTGGTATTCCTGCTAAACTGACACGCCTTTGTAGAATTACATAGACCCACACGAAACCCTCAGTGAAGATTGGTAAATATCTAACCGAGCCATTTCATACGAGGAAGAGGCCGATACCCTATCATGCGATCTCTTCAACATATTAATTATGATCATCGTGTGAAAGGTGCAGACAACACGAATAAAACCATGAGAAGCCAAAGTCACATGCTGCTCGCGTATGCTGATGATGTAGACATCATTGGGCGAAATCTGTGAGCAGTTTCTGCAGTATTTTCAAGAATTGAGAAGGAATCACCAAACGTGGTTTGGCAATAGAGGAGGACAAGACAAAAATAATGGTTTCGACAAGCAGAACATCCATCCGATTGAATGAAAGGGTGTACGTTGATAACCGTTATAATTTCGAGGTAGTGGACGAATTTCGTTACCTCGGATGTGCCGTGAATAGAAGCAATAACGTCAGCCTGGAAATCAAACAGAGAATTATGCTTGCAAACAGGTGTTATTTCGGACTAAGCAAGCACTTCAGAGATAATAGCCTCTCTCGAGAAACAAAGAACCCACTATATCAGCCTCTCATACATCAAGTTTCACTTTATGGCGGAGAATCTTGGATTATATCTTATGCTAATGAAACATGACTGGGGTTTCATAGAGAGAAAAATGCTCCGGAAAATATATGGTCCTGTAATACAGAACGGCGAGTATGGACAATGGATGAACCACGAGCTGTATTGTCTGTATCCCGACATCGACGTAGTTTCGCATATCAAAACAGCGTGTTTACGCTGTCTACGACACGTCAGTAGAATGGATCAGAATGAACCAGTGCGAAAGGTATTCGAAGACCTACTCTAAGTACATCGAAAAATTGAACGACCAAGACTTCGCTGTAGAGAATAGATGGAATATTGCCTGCGAGAGCTTGGCGTTACCAACTGGAGGAGAAAACCTGAAGATCGAGCCGGTTAGGGAAACATGTTATCCTCATTTTGTAAGGCCTTTGCCCCTGTGGATTGTTTGAGGCCACCTAAGAAAGTAAGTGTGAGAAAATTGAAAACTTTAAAGTGAACCACAGACTTGTCATTCATGAGCATGAACATCAGCTATCGTTGAAGTTTATTGTCGATGTATCGTCCTTTTGGATACCAAATAAGAATGCATTCGAAGTTGTTCGCATCACTATCATGTTCACAAAATATTTTGGTAATATTTTTTCAAATTCATCAGTCAGATAATAAGTTATCGATCAAGCTCATATTCATGAATGACAAGCCTGTAGTTCGCTTATGACGCAATATATCGTTCCGATAAATTAAAGTACCGACTAGTAAGCAGAAGCTTTAATCGGACATTGAGAAAATGACCCTAAGTGTATCAAGTTTAAATGGAACTTATCCATGATTAATTTGGGAAATCATTAAAATTCACCATATAAAAAAAAAACAACAAAAGTTTGAAAGTATTAAAAAAAAAAACAAAGTGAAATACATGATACGTGAAAAATATGATTTCAGTCTAAAATTAATCATGCATCGATTCACAAGTTTATTCTACGCAGCGCTGTTGCTTTTGTGTCATTTCCCAGCGAAGAGAGTCGCAGTGAATACGAAATTCACTAAAATAGAATGTGTGTCCACCGACAAAACGTATGCCAGCTTCAAGCATTGTTATCTCAAGGCCATTGCCCGACACCAAGTGAAATTATTTATATATTTGAATTTTCATCAGCTGCCTTTGACAAACATTACTGTAAGGAAAATTATGAAGATTTATTGGTTGCTCATGTATTTATTGCAATTGCAGTTTAATGTTGGACTGTACCAAAAGGCTAATGGCTATCGGCCGTTCCTGTACAACGACACCTTCGATTTTTGTGCATTTACATTGCATCCAACTCGTTTAATGTTTTGGAAGATAGTTTATGACATAGCTCGACCCAATACAAATTTAAACCATACGTGTCCCTATAATGTAAGTAAAATATTACAATTTAACAGTGTTTTAATTAGCCTATAATTCTTTTTGTTGTCTGGCTTTCAGCATGACCTCATAGTAGATGGTCTAATGTTAAATGGTGATACGTTCAAATTAGTTCCATTTCCCGCTAACTATTATCAAATGCGAATGAAATGGGGAGATGGAAACAGTTATAAGCTAGAAATTCGATTTTTTGTAGAGATTTATAATTGATGAATGTTTTGTTTTATTTATTTCGTTATAATTTTATTAATATATAATATTTATGATTTTATTATGATTTAAAGGGATTGTCTATGTAAAACCTTACGTCCTCATGGTTAATACTAATAAAACAAAGTTACTACATTTATGAACAACTTGTAGGCAGAGGAAAACAACGAAAAAAAATCTTCAGTAAAATTTAAAAAAAGGCAGCACATTTAAATACTGATGCAAGGTTTGATGTAGGAATTTGAAATGTGTATAATGGATTTCGTTTAGGGAACACGAATTAACACAGTTTTGTGTAATATGAATTACACAGGTTGACAATATAAAGCTTTTCTGTCTGCGGCATAACTTTTTGCAGTCACTTTAGATACATGGGATAATGACGTTCTTATCCTATAATTCAGTCTTTGAATTGACCCTGTTTCTTGCAATAAACCGCTATTTTAAAAATTATTGAGGTTTCGTCACATATTTTAGCATAACTCAAAAACGGTTTGTCCGATTTGTTTACAAAAACAACCGAAAAACCGCAATTAAATTACCTCCAAGTTGTCTTTACACTGTTTTTAAATTCGCTTAATTGTTTCGGAAATATTCTGAAAGTTTTCCGAAAAATGACGCTATATACGAATATCAAACGGAAATACAATAGGAACACCTACTTATAACATTGTCAAATTGTATTCTAAGCACAACCGACAATTGCCAAATTTGAAATCGTCGACAACCTTTTTAATTAAATGCAAGCATGTAGGTATTATACCGAATTTTTTTCAACACTCGACAAAGAACATTTACAACATTTTCAAACTCTGTAGCGAAGTACGACCCAACACACTGAACAGTTTGCAAAAAAACATATACAGTAAAAGCTCTCATAAGCGGACACCCACCATCGGCGAAGATTTTGTCCGTTAAGTGGAGATGTCCGTTTATTAGAGCGGAACACAAAATTTTTGAATATTATTTATTTTTTGATTATTATGACTTTAATTATTTATTAAATTGATTATTTGAATATCTTTTGTAGAAAACTTATTACATATGTATTGTATTAAAACAGTATTTAAAAATTTTTTAAGTGAAAATTTGTGAAAATAATGTGAGATAGTGTTTTGCTGGAATTTGCTTTCTGTTTCTTTCGACATTTGCTCTTTATAGTGGATTTCTAATGACTTTAAATGTTCAAATGCGGTGTAATCTTCTTCTGCAAATTTCTTTAAACGGCTAATTTGGTCCAATATTCCTTATACGAAGATATTTTGTTAAAGTCTTCTACGGTGATAACTGTATCATCTTCCGGACTGCTTATGTTATGGTCTTCAACAAAGACATATATATCATCAGATTCTCTCAAAAGGTTTCCATCAATTTGAATAAATTCAGGGTATTCAAAATTCTGAGATCCAACAACTTGACTATCAAATGTTGCAAGAGTTGATAACGGCATATCATCCTCCGAATCAAATTCCGAAGAATTGCAGCCTTTCATAAATCCTGCCTTTCGGAAACAGTTTTTAGAAGT
Source organism: Phaonia tiefii (assembly GCA_963931995.1). NCBI lineage: Eukaryota > Metazoa > Arthropoda > Insecta > Diptera > Muscidae > Phaonia > Phaonia tiefii. Next base: position 262,601,245 of record OZ008369.1, on the reverse strand, counting down.
TTCGGTTGTTACTTTGTCCCACGAATGTTTAACAAACTACAATGCATCAAGACCATTGATGCTCTTTATCAAATCTCTTGCAGAATCGTTTAATTCAATATTTGGCAATAAGTGTTTAATGATTAAAGCTCTGTGATGTGTCTTGAAGTTCTTTATTTTTTACTTGATCCAAGGGCTGGCATACCGAAGTTGTGTTTGGAGGCAAAAAATATATTTTTATATTTTTCAGTTTCATATTTAGCTTTTGAATTTGTATTTTTCTATCAAATTGTTCCAACCATTCAGCCATAAAATTTCGAGTCATCCAAGCCTTTTTGTTGGATTTCCAAATCGCCGGTAGGTTTTTGATGACAACGTTTTTAACTGCCCGTGTGCGTGCTGCTTTTCCAATCACCAATAATTGTTCTTTCGCCCCAGCCATGTTGACACAAAATAAAATTGTATGTCTCTCTTTTGACATTTTTCCACCAACACATTTTTCGTTTTTTAAAGCCAGAGTTTTATTTGGTAGAGCACGAAAGAAAAGGCCGCCCTCATCGACATTATAAACGTCCTCAGGCATATATCCAGATAAAATAGATGGTAGTTTCTCCAAGAATTCTGTCACATCTGCTTGATTTACGCTTGAAGCTTCTCCTGAAATGCTCTTAAAATGTATGGAATATCTGTTACGCCACTTATGCTGCCATCCATCAGAGGCAGAGAAATCGTAATAGCCAGTTTTTTCCGCAATCTCCTTTGCCTTAGCTTTTATTATTGGTTGGTCCAGATATAGGAATATTCTGGCTCCGGGCTTTTGCAAACCATTCGAAACACTTTTGATCTATAAGTGAACCTCTGGATTGCAAAAAAACTCTTCTTCTGGTTTACATTTATTACTCCAGATTGCCATTGCGATCGTATCAATTCCTTTTTCTTTGATATCTCTCCGGCTTGAGTTTTTCCAATATTAAACCTATAGTAACAAGTGTTAATTTTAACAATAACAGTTCCTTAACAACGAAACTTACATACCTCTTTGCTAATTCCAGTACTGATAATCTATCCTGCTCTAAAACGTTTATGATTTCCATTTTTTATTTTATTGACAAAACCTTTCTTTGGGGCGGTATTGTCAACCTTTAATTCGTAGCACAATTTAACCGAAACAAACTATGAGAACTAAAAAGCGAAATCCCAAACCTTACTTGTAATGCTTACACTTTTTATCACCCCTGTGTTACTTTTATTTTCCTAACGATGTTTTCATCTCTAAAGGACTGTTTAGTGAATCTGACGTAACGTAACGTAGCATACTATAAAGTGCTGAAAGTAATTACGGTTGCAAGTAATTACTTGTACAGCCCTAAATTCTGCAATATAAATTAAAATTTTTTTTGTGTTTCAGTGGAATTAGTGTCCGCTTATTAGAGATTTTTTGACCAAAAGTTTGCGAATTATGTGTCCGCGGCCGGTCATGGGAGCGTCCGCTCATTAGAATGGATTTTGTCTTTCTGTTGTTACTAGATGATGTTACTAGATGAGGACGATTTGCGTTTAGTGATGAGCAGCGAGAAGCTTTTGTACGAGCGCCACACACACGACAACAAAGAAAAACCCATCAACAACCCAGCTAACCAAATGATCCGACATTGGCTGATATCCACGTTACCGGAGCTCTTCATACCGATATCGTACAGAATTCTGTACGACTCGTTGAACGGAAATTTTATTTATTTTGCTCCGACAGATCAGAACGAGTTCGCAGCAATTTTAGATCTCTGTGTCGGAGGGATTTATATTTTGTTTTTAGTGATTATTTTTTTCCGCCATCGCTGTTTATTACAACACGGTTGTACGAATTCAGACCGATCTCTGAACGCGGAGTCTGATGTACGTTTTGTTATATTATAGCTGTCTTGCTTGTTCCCCTTTATTGGTTTGTTACGCCGTGGCTGTGCTGTCAAATGAACAAATTCTAACTGTTTTTTTTTTGTTTTGCATTTACGCTTTTCGTTTGTTGATTATGTTCCCTTTGTTAGTTGTGTAAATACATTTGTGGTGTCAACAATTATTTTTAACACGCGGTTTTTGTTAATGCATTATTTGTGAAGTGTAAGAAATATTAAAGAACAAGTAAATGGATTGAATTTTAAAAATATAATAATGTGACGTCAAGCATTCCGAAAAAAATTAAAAAGGATACTCAAAGTTTATTAAAGTCTTTATTAGAGTCAAAAATGAGTCAAATGATCAAGGCCTTGAAAATATATGCAACCAATCAAACGCTACTGAATCAGATATTGAAGACGTTTATGCAAATTCGAATTACAGTGCTGAAATGGCACGAAATAGCAACGAAGCGTCGGAAGAAACAATGAATTTCCCTTCAGAAATTCCCACGACTTATACTCAGAAATCTTTCAGACATCGGTACGATATGTCGTAAATCAGATTTCCCTCAACTGCGTACGTCAGACATCGTGTCAACCGCTCCATACGTTTTTTTTATATCGATTTCTGATCCGACTTTTACCGACGGACGTCGGGCAGAAATCGATACGACGCGTTGGCAAGAACAACCGAATTACTTCAGATATTTGGTACGATATCGGTCCGAATTCGAAACGACGCGTTACATTTCCATTCAGTATTTCCCACGATTTACATACAGAAATCGTTCAGACGTACATAACATCAGATTTCCCTCAGCTGCGTAGGTCAGACTTTGTGTCAACCACTCCATACGTTTTTAGTAACGACTTCGGCCCGATTTCGGGTCCGATATCGGAAGATTTTGAGGACTGTCGTATCGATTTCTGAGCATTTGGTTTGCTGGGTACTGTCGTTAGGTCTTTCCCGCTTTTAAAATCATCGCAGACGGAGAAGATTGTATTCAGACAATAGATGACGGAGAGCGAAAGGAAATCTTGAGAACCAAATTAGCTTCACTCATAGAGAGTCACTTGAGTAAAACGGGGTTGAGTCGAAGGGACAAGGCGATACTTGACACAGGGAGGGAAACGAGGAAATTTTTGGATCAAAATGACAACATATTGTCATCGAGTGCTGACAAAGGTGGCAATGTACAGGGACGATTACAGATCGAAGATGAACAATATTTTGAGGGATATTTGTACATATAGACGTATCAAAAGAGACCCGACGAGCAGCTTACGGAACGAGAACAACGGATTGGTGGAGAAATTATACAATCGAGAATTGCTAAATTTGATGGAGAAGAATAGACTGACCAACAGGGTAGCCGCACCACCCAGGATATACGGGCTCCCCAACATCCATAAAGATGGAAACCCCTTTCGACCAATATGCCCAGCGTTCAACTCACCAGGCTACGGACTTTGTAAGTATATGATCAGTATACTTAATAATTTGACAAAGGACTCCAGATATTATGTCAAACATGCGATTGATTTTAAATCGAGTATTGGGAATATCAGAATAGATGATGACGAAATATTGGTGTCATTCAACGTGGTGTCCCTGTTCCCCTGTGCCATTAAGACGATAGAGAAGAAATGGAGTATACTGGAAAATTTCACACAAATAACACAATACTTATTCATTGAATTGCTGAAATTTTGCATAAAAAAGACGAGATATTTTGGATACGAAGACAAATTTTATGAGCAACGAAAATGTATGCCTATGGGATCACCAGCTTCAGCAGTGATAGCTGACATAATAATGGAGGAACTACTTGACGAAACTTTGACGAGGTTGGAAGTGAGGCCCAAAATCTTGAGAAAGTATGCTGACGACTTATTTGAAACAAACAACCAACTATATCTGACTCTCATACAACCTGTCTTGATTTATGGTGCAGAATCCTGGATCATATCTCATGCTAATGAAACATCACTGGGAGTCTTCGAGAGAAAAATGCTCCGAAAAACATATGGTCCTATAATAGAGAACGGCGATTGTTGACAACGGATGAACCACGAGCTGTATAATCTGTATACCGACATCGACGTAATTATGCGTGTCAAAACAGCGCGTTTACGCTGTCTGGAGTGAATCAGAATGAACCAGTGCGAAAGGTATTCGAAGACCTACTCTAAGTACATCGAAAAATAGGACGACCAAGACTTCGCTTTAGATACCAGGTGGAATATTGCCTACTGTTACCAACTGGAGGAGAAAACTTGGAGATCCTCATTTTGTAAGGCCATTGTCCCTCTGGATTGTTTGAGGCTTCCTAAAAAAGTAAGTGTGAGAAAATTGAAAACTTTAAAGCGAACCACAGACTTGTCATTCATGAGCATGAACATCAGCTATCGTTGAAGTTTATTGTCGATGTATCGTCCTTTTGGATACCAAATAAGAATGCATTCGAAGTTGTTCGCATCACTATCATATTCACAAAATATTTTGGTAATATTTTTTCAAATTCATCAGTCAGATAATAAGTTATCGATCAAGCTCATATTCATGAATGACAAGCCTGTACTTCACTTAAGACGCAATATATCGTTCCGATAAATTAAAGTACCGACTAGTAAGCAGAAGCTTTAATCGGACATTGAGAAAATTACCCTAAGTGTATCAAGTTTAAATGGAACGTATCCATGATTAATTTGGAGAATAATTTAAATTCACCATATTAAAAAACACAACAAAAGTATTGCAAGTACTTAAAAAAAAACAAAGTGAAATACATGATACGTGAAAAATATGATTTCAGTCTAAAATTAATCATGCATCGATTCACAAGTTTATTCTACGCAGCGCTGTTGCTTTTGTGTCATTTCCCAGCGAAGAGAGTCGCAGTGAATACGAAATTCACTAAAATAGAATGTGTGTCCACCGACAAAACGTATGCCACCTTCAAGCATTGTTATCTCAAGGCCATTGCCCGACACCAAGTGAAATTATTTATATATTTGAATTTTCATCAGCTGCCTTTGACAAACATTACTGTAAGGAAAATTATGAAGATTTATTGGTTGCTCATGTATTTATTGCAATTGCAGTTTAATGTTGGACTGTACCAAAAGGCTAATGGCTATCGGCCGTTCCTGTACAACGACACCTTCGATTTTTGTGCATTTACATTGCATCCAACTCGTTTAATGTTTTGGAAGATAGTTTATGACATAGCTCGACCCAGTTCAAATTTAAACCATACGTGCCCCTATAACGTAAGGAAAAGAGACAAATTTAAAAGGGTTTCAATTATCCTATAATTCTGTTTGTTTTCTGGCTTTCAGCATGATCTCATAGTAGATGGTCTAATGTTAAATGGTGATACGTTCAAATTAGTTCCATTTCCCGCTAACTATTATCAAATGCGAATGAAATGGGGAGATGGAAACAGTTATAAGCTAGAAATTCGATTTTTTGTAGAGATTTATAATTGATGAATGTTTTGTTTTATTTATTTCGTTATAATTTTATTAATATATATAATATTTATGATTTTATTATGATTTCAAGAGATTGTCTATGTAAAACCTTACGTCCTGATTGTTAATACTAATAAAACAAAGTTACTACATTTATGAACAACTTGTAGGGAGAGGGAAACAACGAAAAAAACCTTCACTAAAATTTAACAAAAAAAAAGCCAAGTTAAATACTGATGCAAGGGTTGATGATGTAGGAATTTGAAATGTGTATAATGGATTTCGGTTAGGGAACACGAATTAACACAGTTTTGTGTAATATGAATTACACAGGGTGACAAAATAAAGCTTTTCTGTCTCCAGCATAACTTTAGATACATGGGATAATGACGCTCTAATCGTATAATTCACATTATTTGAATTGACTCTGTTTCTTGCAATAAACCGCTATTTTAAAAATTATTGAGGTTTCGTCACATATTTTAGCATAACTCAGAAACGGTTTGTCCGATTGGGTTAAATAAACAACCTCAAATCCGCAGTTAAATTACCTCCAAGTTGCCTCTATACTGTTTTTAAATTCGCTTAATTGTTTCAGAAATATTTAGAATGTTTTCCGAAAAAAAACATTTTTCTTATTAGAAGTTCATACACAGAAAAAACCTTGTGTAATATTACCTAAATTCGTGGTCTGATATCAGTCAATGCACTGGGCAACATAGGGCCAACTATTTAAGTGGGCAACATTACCAATAAATGTAGGCAATTTTACGTTCGCCAACAATATGAAAATTTGCATTGCATATTTGTAGATTTATACAAGGCAAAAAGGCCAATGTACAGAGTTTATTGTAGGTGAGTTAGATTAATTTCAATGTGCAATCTTACCATATGTTCAGTTAATTTTTTTCATATTTACAGAAACAAATCTTGTTTTTAATTAAAGAAGTAACGGGTTTTTCAATAAGAGCGCTACAAAAGTTTTTTTTAAAAAATTTTCGACCGGAAAATTTCGACTCAGTAACTCCTGTAATTCAGGAAAATACTCTTGTAGTTCAGGAAAATACTGGCGCTGATACTGTTAATGATATTGCTCCAATTTTGTCACAGACCTCTGTGCCAAGTGTTGGTACTGTGAATTCTATCTCACCCCTATATGAGGTAAATTGTTACGGTGAGAATTCAGTGCGGACGAACGTAAATTCTTCCAGTGAGGAACCATCACCAATAAATGATTTGGTTGTAGTTCCTCCACGGAAGACTATATTTTTGTCCCGATTGTCCCCGGATACATCCATTGACCACTTTCGAAGTTATGTGAAATCGAAGTGTGCCGGTATATTTGATAATGATTTTAACGTTCTTAAATTTAATTTTTCTCAGCCTCGTGATATTGCATCCTTTAGAATATATATACCAGCGAGAATTTTTGATATATTAGTGAATAGATCTTTTTGGCCTGAGGGTACTTTGGTTAGAGAATTCGTTCATAGGGATCGTGTTCGATCCGATGTAGCGAAATTGCCACCTAGAATTGTCGTCCCAAAAAACTAGATAAAACTCTGTCAGTGTTATATCAAAACGTTAATGGACTAAATTCGAAATTCAGAGATTTATACTTGCAAAGTTTTGGTTGTGGTTACGAAGTCATTGCATTTTCTGAGACATGGTTAAAGGAAGGAGTAAATGCCTCTGAAATTTTTTGTGCAGATTTTCAAGTTTATAGGAAAGATAGGGTAGATAAGGTTGGTGGTGGAGTTCTTATTGCTGTCCATAACTCCATACCTTCTGAGTTGGTTGAATTTGCGTATTATGCAGATGCTGAATTTATATCTGTGTGTTTATCACTTAATGGTAGAAAAAATGTACGTTACTTGTTCATATATTCCACCTAACTCGAATATTGACTTGTACATGCACCACTTTAGATTTTTATACGAAATTCAAGCTGGTCTTTCGCCTTGTGATGAAATTCTTTGTTTAGGCGATTTTAATTTACCCTTAGTGTCTTGGCGATTTAATTCCGAATCTAATTGTCTACTTCCCTACTCTACATGTAATTCTGCTAATGAATTCCTTGAGGCTATGTCGGGATTATGTTTGTATCAAATTAATGATGTCTCTAATTGTTGTGAGAGAAGTTTAGATTTAGTATTCTCTAGCTCCCTAGAATTTTCTTTACGTGGTATTGATCCCCTCGTTTATCCTGAGGATAAATATCACCCTACATTAATTGTGCATTGTAATATTCCGATTCTCATTGTCGGTAATGGAACCACATGCTACTAATTTGAAATTATATAACTTTCGTCTCTCTAATTTTCCTACCTTAAAGTCAACTTTATATGATACCAACTGGTCTAATAGTGATGACATTGAATTGCAGGTCTTAGATTTGTATAATACTCACGATAATGCTTTCTGTTTACCTGTTTCCTTGGTAACTGATGGACCAATCAATATCTGGTCCACCTTGGTGTACTAAAGAACTGAAAAGGTTGCAGAATGTGAAGAGTTGATTGTATAAGAAATATAAGAATAATGGTTCTGTGGTAAATTATGTCAACTACACAGTAGCCCGGAGTAAATATAATTTATCGAATCAGAGCTGCTATTCGAATTATATTACAAGGATGAGGTCTAAGATTAAGACAAACCCTAAATGTTTTTTCCAATTTTTAAACTCCAAGAGAAAGGTTCGTGGATTTCCAACATCGATGAAGTATGGGGACATTGAGTCTTCGGGTGATTCCGAAATATCTAATTTATTTTCTGAATTTTTTCAACGAACATATTTGTCTACTTCATTTAATACCGATTATCCCTACGAACTCCCAATCTATGAGGCATTCACTAATTTAACGGTTAGTGAAGATTATGTATTAAATGGTCTGAGAAGATTGAAGTATTCTAATTCGCCTGGAGACGATGGCGTCCCTGCGTCGCACAGTGCTTTGTCCCAGTACATAGATGGGACAAAAATAGAAGGAGACGTCCTAGGGTAATAAAATTTAGCACGAGTCCCTAATATAATATAATTAAGAAAATTTCAAAGTATCGATAAAATTGACCACGCCCATACAAACCGAAACTATTTTTGGCTGTAAAAATTGAACTATTACGTCAAATTTAATGAAAATCGATTGAAGGGCATATTTGTGTACCACCACAATACTTCATCAACATTGATCTGTGCGATGGGCCCATACAAACCGAAACTATTTTTGGCTGTAAAAATTGAACTATTGCGACACCCTATGCGATTAACCGATTATAACTAAAATTCAAAAAGCATAAGCTTTCCAATCCAAAAAATTTTACGCCTAATTTAAAAGAAATCGGATAACGTATTCTAGTACCTCCCATACAAAAGGTGCAATATTTCTCTTATATTAATACTTTATTGTTAATAATACTATAGAACGTAATACAGGAAATTTGTTTTTATTTTATTGGCAAAATCCCAAAATGTACACTTGGTCATTATCAATCAAGTAAAGTATGAACAAAAACTTATTTATTTTATTAATATAGCTATTTCTTTGGTTAAAACTAAGCGTCATCACTACAGGAGCCATCCTAATTTTCGCTCAACGAAGGACCTAACTCATCCTGTTCAAATATGTCATCTTCAAAAACAATATTTTCCCTGTGAATATATTTTTCAATACCGGCCAAATCAAATGTTTTTTTTTATGTTCCTCTTTGATGATAACACGGGATCTGATTGCAATAGCATATAGGTCATCAAATCCCTGTTTGTATCTTCTCGTGAAGTATCGGGCATTTTTAAAGTAAACAAGTAAAAGTGTTAAATTCGGCTGTGCCGAATCTTTGATACCCTCCACCTTAGTGTTAACCAGCAAAATATTAAATTTTAAAAAGTAGCTTTTTTAAGAAAATGTACTTTTTAAAAAAAAATAAAAATAAGTTACTTGTTCACAAATGCAATTACTTGTTCACAAATGATCACAAATGCAGGATGCTCACGAATGCATTGCTCACAATGCTCAAATGCTCACATGCTTAAGTACTTAAGAAGAAATGTACTTAAGAAGAAATGTACTTAAGAAGAAATGTACTTAAGAAATGTACTAAAGAAATGTACTTAAGAAAGAAATGTACTTAAGAAATGTACTTCAGAAATGTACTTAATGAAATGTACTTAAGAAATGTACTTTGAAATGTACTTAATGTACTTTGAAATGTACTTTGAAACGTACTTAAGAAATGTACTTTTTTTTAAGAAAATTTACTTTTTTAAAAAAAATAAAAATAAGTTACTTGTTCACAAGTAAAATAAAAAAGCATTTTTTTAAAAATAAAAAAGAATTTTTTAAAGAACTGTAAAAAAAAAAAAACAAGCTGGGACGAGAGTTGAACCAACAACCCTCAGACTCCAACGCGCAACCCTTTACACATCAGGCCACAGCGACCTTAGATAAAGTGTGACAAAATTCATATAAATGTATGAACACATAAAAGTACATCTAAACATTCTAAAGTACTTATCTATTATAAACAACAACAAAGATTTTCAACATGGAAATTCACCACACGGCAAAAGGAGTAGTTTAGTATAAAACTACAAAAATTAATGTGAAAATTTTATGAGTTTTTTTACGTTTCCAATCATAAAATTTTTTCCAATAGACCAATTTCGCTGATTTTCAATACCAAACTGCTCAGGAATACGTGGAACATTCTGGCCAAAAACCAAACCGCGTTATCGACGATTGAAGTCGTGAGAATGTTTTCAACAGACGGACATGGCTATATCGACTCCGGTTGTTATAAGGATCAAGAATATATTTACTTTATGGGGTCGCAAAGCCTTATTTCTATATGTTACAATCAGAATGACAAACTGATATATACCCTCCATCACTTACAGTGGAGGGTATAAAAATAGTTTGTCACATTCTCATCTCTAATTCGAATTATAAATGATAATGTAATACAGGAATAGCAAAACATATGTTACACCATGATCATACACCTGACTTTTACAAATCAAGAATATTAGACATAAGAATAAGAAAAATAAAATCTAGCATTAACAAGAAAGAGAACATTATGCTGTCTATTGTTAAGTTCTATAAATAAATGTTATGTTAACCCACAGACGATCATCGGGTGCAATTTCAGCCATTTGAATCTTTAAAACTGATTTTTTTAAGGTATTTTAAGGTTTTAGGGTATTTAAGGTTTAAATAATTTTTAAGGTATTTATTTTTTATTGTTTTCTTATTAATTATTATAATATTATTATTAATACAAATAAAAATGTTAGGAGCAGCGCCACTTAGATCCGCTTATTGAAAAATATTTTTTATTGTAGAAAAATTGCAAAAAGTAAAATAAGCCAAATTTTTCCTATTTCAAAGTTTGACTTAAAATTAAAATCGAAACCAAAGCTGCAAATATTGGTCGAGAATATTGGTAAGAGTTTGTTGAAATCAGAGCCAAAGTAGGGATAATTCAAAAATTTTGATGTAGTGGCGCGACCCTTAAAATTTTTTTAAAATTTTTTTCCTTAATTTTGCCTTCGTAAGAATCTCAAACTACATCTCTTCCCGAGTGAAACTTTGTCAAATTAAAAAAAAAAAAAACAGATCTTTCCACTCCACCCTAATCAGCAACCAGCCAACGGTGATTAAAAATGTGGGCATAAATTATTTATTATACCTTTAAAAAACACTATTAACTAAATAAAAACAGAAAAAAAAAAAATTTAATGGTTTTTTTTTTTTAAATTCCATCAAACTTTTGTAATTTTTGAAATTTTTTTAGAAAAATACATTTTTTTCCAGCGATTACAAATAATTGCAGTTAACATATTCAACACATGATTTATTTTTTCCGAGTTCTGCTCACACTAGATAATATAAAAATCCAAGTTTCAAGCTCTTTTTTAAAAAACTTAAATTTTGGGAATTATTTTCTTGAAACAATATAATTTGATGATTGAAAATGTGAATTTAGTACCTTTTTAAAACTATTTTTTTTGTTAAGTTGCGCTAAAAAGCGGGCATAAATTATTTATTATACCTTTAAAAAACACTATTAACTAAATAAAAACACAATAAAAAAAAAAAAAAATTAATGGTTTTTTTTTAAAATTCCATCAAACTTTTGTAATTTTTGAAAATTTTTAGAAAAATACATTTTTTTCCAGCGATTACAAATAATTCCAGTTAACATATTCAACAAATGATTTATTTTTTCCGAGTTCTGCTCACACTAAGTAACATAAAAATCCAAATTTTAAGCTCCTTCTTCAAAAATTTGGGAATTATTTTCATAAAGCAATACAATTTAGTTTTTAATTCATTGATTTTTGCTTAAATTTCACTGACTCTAGCGCCCTCTGGTGAAGTGTAGGAGAGTCAAACGAAACTATTTCCTTCAATTTTATTTCTTTGCTATTGTTATCTCTCGATTATTATAACTTTCATTAAAGTTTGGGACAATTTTTTTTTTTTTTGTTTGTGGGTCAAAGCACTGTGCGTCGGTGCCAATATTATGTGCTGATGAATTATGCATTCCTCTCATGAATATTTTCAATAAGTCCCTTCGTTTAGGTTATTTCCCATCTTTATGGTAGAGGAGCTATGTATATCATTCCGTTATATAAGAACGGTAATAGACGATGTGTTGATAATTACAGGGCAATAGCTAAATTAAGTGTTATACCAAAGTTGTTTGAATATTTAGTAACTCCGAAGATTATTCGATCGCTTTGCGCTATCATTTCAACCTACCAACATGGTTTTATTAAGAATAGGTCGACTAGTACAAATTTATTGGAATTAACGTCCCATGTTTTTAAGGCTTTTCCCAATCGTTGTCAGACTGATGTCATTTATACTGACTTTAGTAAAGCGTTTGACACTGTTGTTCATGATCGCCTCATATTTAAATTAGATAAGTTAGGATTTCCTCCAGGTCTATTGAAGTGGATATCTTCGTATCTTACAGATCGTACACAGCGAGTTATATTTAGAAGTTGTTTGTCTAATAACATATTTGTTACATCTGGCGTTCCCCAGGGAAGTCATTTAGCACCCCTTCTGTTTGTTTTATATTTAAATGATTTACCTTCAGCTATTTCGTTCTCGAAGATTTTAATGTACGCTGATGACGTTAAACTGTTATTGTCATTTAAAAACTTGGATGACACCAATCGATTACAGTCTGACCTTTCTAGCTTGGTCAAATGGTGTACTATTAATGGTATGTCCTTGAACTTGAAAAAAATGTAAAAAACTGTCTTTCTCTCGAACATCTATAATGCCTTGTGAGTATACTGTTGGATCTTACATTTTGGAAGAAGTCAACTCTTTCATGGACTTGGGTGTAGTATTAGATCAGAGACTTCGATTTCATCTCCACATTGATAGTATTATTAATAAAGCCTTATCTATTTTGGGATTCATCATAAGGTGGTCTAAGGAGTTTGCTGACCCATATATAACGAAAAGTTTTTTTGTTGGTCTAGTTAGGCCCTCCCTTGAGTATTCATGCGTAGTTTGGAGCCCATACTATAACGTGTATATAGATAGAATTGAGTCAATCCAGAAAAAATTTCTCTTATTTTCTTTGCGTGGTTTAGGCTGGAATCAATCGGAAAATTTACCACCTTATGAAAACCGTTTAAAACTTATTGACTTTCCTACACTCAGAGAACTAATTGTTTGAAAAGAGGTCGTAGCAACCATAAATTCGGCTGTTACCACCGAATTGAGGTTGCCACAACCGAATTGAGGTTGTTACGACCGAAATTAGTCCCCACAACCGAAATTCGCTGGAAGAAACCCCGTTTCTTATTTGATTCGGTTGTGACAACTGAATCTTCAATTATATTCGTTCAGTCAACTAAATTTTCTAAAATTTCGGTTGGAACAACCGAATTTGAAATAAATACGGATGCAAGAACCGAAATTGGTACCAAGTTCAGTTGGAGTAACCGAATCTGGCTTTAATTCGGTTGTAGTAACCGAATTTGGCATCAATTCGGTTGTAACTATCGAATTTGGTATCAATTCGGTCGCAGTAACCGAATCTAGCTTTAATTCGGTTGCAACGACCGAATTTGGCGTCAATTCCGTTGCTGTAACCGAATTTCTCATGTATTCTGTGGCTACAACCGAATTCATATTCAATTCGGTTACCACGACCTAATGCCATGTATTTAACATATGACGTTGAAAATTCTATAATCCAATGTTATTTTAAAAAGAATTAAAAAATTCCAAAATTGTTTGCTGTTATTAAGAAAGTAAAATATGTTTTGTATTAAAACGTCTTATTTTGCAGAAATTATTGAAGCAGAAATCAAGTTTCAAGTTTTTCATGGTCGGTCATGTGAGATGTGCTGCAATCGTCTGTATACAAAATTGTTTAGGACCTAAATCACTGATACATCAGCCGAATGTCAGAATTAGTGCGGTGTCCCGTGATGGCCGGGACTTGAAAAGAGGTCGGAAGAGGCATGTAAAACAAATTTATTATTATATAGATTACCCAATATGTATGACTTTATTTTCTTTAATCATCATTAAATCATCATTTAATAATAAAAAACGTTAATAATTGAGGTTGATTTAATGAGGTTGTGTCAACCTCTAATGAGGTTGTGTTAACCTCTAATGAGGTTGTGTCAACCTCTAATGAGGTTGTGTCAACCTCTAATGAGGTTGTGTCAACCTCTAATGAGGTTGTGTCAACCTCTAATGAGGTTGTGTCAACCTCTAATGAGGTTGTGTCAACCTCTAATGAGGTTGTGTTAACCTCTAATGAGGTTGTGTCAAACTCTACTGAGGTTATGTCAACCTCTACTGAGGTTATGTCAACCTCTAATTCGGTTGTGTCAACCTCCAATTCGGTTGAGATAACCTCTTAATTCGGTTACGGCTAATTCGGCTGTCTCAACCGAATTTTTCTGTGAGTGTACACTTGAACGAAGGAGATATATGTTAAGATCTATGTTTATTATAAAATTGATAAACGGTCAAGTTGATTCAAAATTTTTGCTCAGTAAAATTCGTTTTAATATACCATCTCGCGTTACTAGAAATTTTCGTCCTTTAAAATTGTCTGTCTCAAGATCAAATTACGATTATTATAACCCGGTCCGCACTCTATTTCTTCTTCATAATGATCTTTATATTTATCTACCGTTTTTTGTTCATATCATTCAGTTCATATCATATCATTCGAATCGTTAAATCAATGTAACGCTTGTAATGCCGTTAGAATTGAATAAAGTCGTTGCATTTTATTACCTCAATTCTTTTGCCTGCAAAAATCATTTCTCCGACGATACTTGAGTTCTATATGCTGATATATATATATATATGTTCCTGGTTGCTGAGAATTTCTTCTACTGATGATGTCGTGTCCAATTATTGCTACTCCTAATTGCTGTTTCCCTGTTGAGTTGATAGCACAGCGTCTTCTAATTACATTTATTTGGTGTTGTTCCTGGTTTCCTGATATTTTTCCTGCTTCGTAACTCTGGTGTTTTAATGTATGTTCCTGATTCCTGGACTGATGATGTCGCGTCTAATTAGTGCTGTTGCTTATTCCTGTTTCCCGTATTTCTACCGATCCTGTCCCGTTAAATTATTTGCTGTTGTTTATTGATTTCATTGTTTGCTGGTTTCCTGTATAATGTCAACTCGATATCATGGCGTCTTTTTATTTCGTCTATTTGGTATTGTTCCTGGTTGTATTGGTGTTATTTGTCCTGCTCCGTAACTCTGATGTCATAACTTATGCTCCTGGTTCCTGATTTCCTGCTGCCTGTCTTCACATTTATTCCTCATTTTATTGGTGTTGCTTTTCCTGCTTTGTAACTCGGATGTTTTAACTATTATTTATACTGCCAACTCAACATCATATCCCATTTGACGTATTTGCTGTTAATCAATGTATCTCGAATGCTGGTTCCTGTTTTCTTCCCGCTTGTCTTTGTGTTGTTGTTCCTGATTTAGAATTCTTCTCCTTCATCTTGTTCCCGGTTCCTGCTTCCTGATTTTGCTGTTTCCTTATTTTAAGTTTTTATTATATTAATTTCGTTTTGTTTTTAATTTCGCTATTCATATGTATTTGTTGTTTCTTGTTTCCTTATTTTACATTTTATTATATAAATTTTGTTATTTTTTAATTTATTTATTTTTTATTTTTTATACATTTTTTCCTGCTCAATGTTTAAAATTTTATTTAAATTTATTATTATTGTTTTTCTTCTTTGAATTTTATTGTATTTATAAGATATTTATTGTATTTATATATTGTATTTATAAGATATTTTTATTTGTAAATTTTAGTTTTAAGATGAATTTTGAAAAAATTATTCCATCTCCAGCTGGACTTATTTGTAGCGGAGTAAATAAATAAACAAACAAAATAAACAAAAACCGGTTTTAGATACCAATGAAATTCTTTATTTCTGTGAAAGTACGTTCGATGCCATTATGTATGGAACTCGATTTCGTTTACATGGCCACCACGTGCACGCTTGCAGAAGTCCAGACGCTGAACCCAATTTTCGACGGTTTTCAAGCATAAATCGGCAGATCACGTTCGATATTCGTACGAAGTTCATCAATCGTCGCTGGCTTGTTGGCATAGACCATAGACTTGACGTAGCCCCACAGGAAATAATCTAACGGCGTCAAATCGCACGACCGAGGCGGCCAATCGACTGGGCCATTTCGTGAGATAACACGTTCATCAAACTTGGTTTCCAATAAATTGATTGTGGCATTCGCTGTGTGGCTTGTGGCGCCGTCCTGTTGGAACCACATGTCCTCCAAGTCCATATTATCCAATTGGGGCCAAAAATATTCGGTTATCATTGAACGGTAGCGATTCGCATTCATTCGCATGTGCCGGTCTTCATCATCATGGAAGAAGTACGGCCCAATGACGCCGCCGGCCCATAAACCGCACCAAATCGTAATTTTTTCGGGATGCAATGATGACTCCTGGATTACGTGTGGATTGCTGTCTGACCAATAACGCATATTTTGCTTATTGACGAAGCCATTCAGCCAGATATGAGCCTTATCGCTGAAGCTAATTTTCCGATGAAAATCCGAATCATTTTCAAGTTGTTGCTCAGCCCAATACACGAACATACGACGCTTATGGTGGTCAAGCGGCTTCAGTTCTTGCGTCAATTTGATCTTGTAAGGATGTAGGCCAAGATCTTTTCGCAAAATTCGCCACAACGACGTCACAGAGATGCCCAACGCTTGAGAACGACGTGTGAGAGACACATTTGGGCTTTCTTGAACTGAAGCCTCAGCGGCAGCAATATTCTCGACACTACGGGCACTTCTTTGCCTCACTGGCACGGGAACATTTTGTATTGTGCCTGTGGATTCAAATTTTTCCACTAGACGCTCAATTGTTGATCTGGTAGGACGATTATGACGACCTTAAATTGGACGTAGCGCTCTTAAAGTTGAGGCCACTGACTCCAAATTTCGGTAGAAAATTTTAATAATTTCGACTCGTTGTTGGCTCGTATGTCTTTCCATGATGAAATGGCAAACCTTACTGAAGAGAAATGTCAAAAGAGCGGGAACAAATATGGCGTCGTTTGCTGTCCCTATCGATTTACTTTTGTAGCGTCTCTGTTGAAAAACCCTTACAAGATGTGAAGGCTAAGCCATTGCTTATCCTCCCTATAGATTAACTAAGGTAACAGTACCTGCTACCTGCAATTTATTTTACAATTTTATTATTATCTGGTAGAAACAAGATTAGTCAATTGGAATCTGCGTAGTCTTCTTTGAGATGATGATACTTCCAGCAACTGTAGGGCTAATGGATTGGAGTTATTTGATAACCTGTTCGCGTATCGGTGGTTAGTTTCATAGATTTCCTGTTGGACAGTATTTGTGTAGAATTTTATTCAACACATTTGTTGGAGCATTAGAAATTAGCCTCAAGAACTTTGATTGGAAGCGTTGAATTATACTAGTATTTGTTTTTGAAGCTGAACCTCATATTTCAGATCCATATGACCAGATAGGTCTAAAGATGGTTTTGTATAAACGAAGTTTGTTATCCAGCAATCGTCTTGAGTTTCATCCTATCAGCCAGTAATTTGTAGCAAGCTTAATGCGTAGCTGTTTCCGCTTAGAAAATATGATTTTTTTGCCACGTAAGTCGTCGGTCTAGATGAATGCCGACATATTTACCACTTTCTGCTTGAGGTAATTTCGCATTGCCGAGTGTTACTTGTGGGCATGTTTGGGGTCTTAATGTAAACGTCACATGAACTGACTTGTTTGCGTTAGCCTTTAGCCGCCAGAAGTTACACCAGTCGTCGATTTTATTAAGATGGTCTTGAAGATGTTGAGAAGCGATTACGTGGTCTTGATGATTTGACAGCAATGCAGTGTCGCCTGCAAACGTGGCAATCGTTGAGTGTCTGTGAGTAGGAATATCAGCCGTGAAGAGTGTATATAACACAGGTCCTAAGATACTTCCTTGCGGAACACCTGAATTTATGCCATTTAAACTAGTTTGTTCACCATTAATCTTTACGTAAAAGAATCTATGTTCTAGATATGACTTTAGTATTGTGCATAAGGGATAAGGTAAAGATTTTTTGAGTTTATATAAAAGGCCCGGATGCCACACCTTATCGAAAGCTTGACTTATATCCAGGAAAACAGCTGAGCAATACTGTTTTCTGTCGCAAGCTGACCTTATGACTTTTACGGTTCTATGAACTTGTTTAATCGTCGAATGCTTCTCTCTAAAACCAAATTGGTGATCTGGGATGAGATTATTTGCTCGTATTATTGGTTTCAGTCGATTAAGCACTAATTTTTCAATCACTTTACCTATGACTGTGAGATGGCTTATTGGTCTATATGAATTGAGATTCTTTTTTTTTTTTAAATCATTTTGATCTCTGCCACCTTAAGCTGGGCAGGGAAGTAACCAATTCTAAATATAGCGTTAACCAAATTTCTGAGATGGGTAAATGCAATATCAGGCAATTCTTTTATAATTTTAGTTGTTATCAAGTCAAATTCAGGCGCTTTTTTCTTATTCGGCAGTTTTTTGACGTAGAATACGTCTTACCTTACGGTATGAGGAGTCATGTCAGGTTTTTATTGTTGTAATCTTTATTTCATTGAA
The DNA here is from genome assembly GCA_963931995.1 of Phaonia tiefii. Taxonomy (NCBI): domain Eukaryota; kingdom Metazoa; phylum Arthropoda; class Insecta; order Diptera; family Muscidae; genus Phaonia; species Phaonia tiefii. The sequence continues at coordinate 262,582,727 of OZ008369.1, read as the reverse complement.
TTTGAGGAAACGGCTAGATGAATTTTTTTAAAATTTTTTTTGTAGGTAAATGAAGATGTTATCTTTCGTTTGATATACATTTCATATTGGTTGATATCTTCCTAATATTTAAATTTCTCAAATGAAAATTGTTTAAACACATACACTCAAACATATGTGTGGTGTTTGTTTGAGTGTTTGAGTTTGTAGCGCGAACACAAACTATGCTGCTGTTTCAGTGTGGACACAAACCTTCGGCTGTTGTTTTGATTGATGAAATATTGAAATTTCGTATATTTACTTATGTATTTAAGTGAAACAAAATGTTAAATGTGAATTTGAATTTAACATGGATATATAATTATAAAAAATATATGAAAAAATTAATTCATACATTTTTATGTTTAATGAAAGTGCTGCCAAGTAAGCAAAAGAACAATGCTGCTTGATGCTGTTTGACAGCAGCTGACAGTTGACGTTTAGTAAATTAAAATAAAATGCTGCTATCATTTATTGTTATACAAGGTGGCGCAAAAGTAATCCTCCTATCAGAAAATGCTATAAATTTTGCGATTGGCCCCTAATGTCAGTTCTGTTTTGACATTTGTGTAGTAAACACATGCGAAATACACGTTAATAAACAATGTTACGCTACACTGCTCCAGAACGCGGAATATTGCTGACTATTTATTTGACCAATAATCGGTCGGTGACTTTGGCACAACGTGAATTTCGTCGCAGATTTCCTGGCCGTCCAACGCCTACTGGTGAAACACTGCGACGTTTAGCCGCTCGCCTCGAAGAGACTGGCACAACACGAGATGCTGCCAGGCGTGGCAGACCCCGGAGTAGCCGTTCTGCAGAGAATATTGCTGCTGTAGCCGAGGATGTCATGGAAGCGCCGTCGATGTCATGGAAGCGCCGTGAGCGCTACAACTTGATGAATTGGGATTGGAAAACATGTGGTTCCAACAGAACGGGGCAACGGCACACACTGCACGTGCCACAACCGATTTGCTGAAGGATGACTTTCCCGGGCGCCTAATCTCCCGTTTTGGCGATTTGCACTGGCCAGCAAGATCGCCTGATTTGACTGCTCCAGACTTCTTTTTGTGGGGTTTTTTGAAGCCGCGGGTTTATGTTAACAAGCCTCAGACTCTTGCAGCTCTTAACGACAATATCCGTGAAGAATGTGAGGACGTACCGCCGGAACTTTTGGCCAAAGTGATGGAAAATGCCATAAAAAGGGCTCAAATGACAATCAACTGTGGCGGCGGCCATTTACATGACATCATATTCTCGACTTGATGTAAAAAAATTAAGAGACCAAATAAAAATAATCCACAAGAAGAATCAAAGTTTTTAATTTTTTTTTAAATTACAGCCAAAAAACATCGGAAGTTTACTTTTGCGCCACCTTGTATATGTTTTCTGGCTTATCGGATGGCGTATTCTACGTTAAACTTAATGCAGGGCCTGCAGGGACAGCCTGCAGGGACAGTCCGTGGCCGAAGGCCTCGGACAACTGTCTGCTATATTTTTTAAAACATTGTCGACACTTTTTCATTGATCAATATACATACATATAAGAGTTATACAATATAGGCTTTTGGCTTGTAGAAATGTATTATCTGTTAAAAACACATGCAGATTAAATTTTTACGACACTTACATTTCATTATGACATTTATAAATTCACACTTTTTTTTAAAAAATTTAATAAGAAGAAATAGAAAGTAATTTAATAGAAACTTTGGCAAAATTCTTGTTTTGTTTTTCTTTACTCAAATTAATGATTACATTTGGGGTTTATATTCGTCTCGCTCTAACGCACGGTGTCTAGTCGGAATGTTGCTGCCTCCCCACAGATCTTGACATTCATATGTGACGCGCAAAATAGAAAGGGACCTAAGGGTAAAAACCGGTTTTGTTCAGGAGAGCCATTTTAAAGATTTAAATACGTGTAAATACGTGTAAAATCGTCGACTTCACTTTCATAAAATGCGCATATCTCTGGGAGAGAACACTTTTGGGGCATGGGATGGATCTCATTCGATGCTCAGATGTTGCCCACATCAAAAAAAAAAAAGTGAAAATTGATTTTTTTTACCCCTAGGTCCCTTTCTCTATGCGCTGTCACATATAAGAAACTGGGAATTTGCCAACAGTCATAGAGTCTAAACATAATCAAACACGCTACAGACGACGACGTTTTTTCTACATAGGTTTCTTAGGGCAGGGAAAAATCGTTACGAAAATCCGTTGCGGCTGACGACTCGCCGCTAGAATAGAATCTTTTCTAATTTCTTGGCGGCGCTTTCACAAAATCTCTCAATTGAGAGAATGAAGTTGCCACATGTTCATGAAAGTCATACGAGAAACCAACACATACAAACGATGGTGCATGTGAATTCAAAAGAAAATTAAAGAAAAGGGTTCAAAATAATTTATTGTTAAACACAATACAATAAAAGTGAATACATTTTAAAATGCAGTAAAAACAATTTAATACCCATTCAACTATAATATTATTTTTCCCAACAATTCCAGAAAAGAGCCACAAATACTGGGTGGTTAAATGTTAAGGGCCGATATTGAATGTGAACCACACCTAAACGTCAAGTTTCAGTTGACATTTCTCAATTTCAGACTAACTCAATTTCAACCATGGAAAGATACACAATCGAGCAACGTGATCTTTTCAGGCTTATTATGGAAATGGGTGTTCAAATTAAAATGCATATCGTGCACTACGTGATTTTTTCGGTCAATTTAATTTTCGCCTCAGTGGATTCGTCAATAAGCAGAATTGCCGCATTTGGGCGAATGATAATCCAAGAGTGATTGTCGAAAAACCAATGCACCTACAAAGAGTGACTGTTTGGTGCGGTTTATGGGCTGGCGTCATCATCGGGCCGTATTTTTTTCCAAAATGAGGCCGGTCAGGCAGTTACTGTGAATGGTGTTCGCTATCGTGAGATAATAAAGAACTTTTTATGGCCCGAATTGGAAGCTATGGATGTGGTCGATATGTGGTTTCAACAGGATGGTGCCCTTGTCACACAGCTAACGAAACAATGGCTCTTTTGCGCGACAAATTCAATGGCCGTGTTATCTCACTTGGTGGCGATGTCAATTGGCCGCCAAGATCATGTGATTTGACACCGTTGGACTTCTTTCTTTTGGGTTATTTGAAATAAAATGTGTACGTCGACAAGCCAGCAACAATTCAAGAGCTAATGGATGAGATAATTCGGCACATTAACGGCATAGAACCTCAATTATGCCTCAGCGTCATCGAAAATGTTGACCATGGGATGGAGGTGTTCCACCGAGGCCGCGGCGGCCATTTGGCCGATATTTTGTTCCATACATAATTGAACCATAGCATATTATCATAATAAAAAGAAATGACAATAATTTCCTAAATAATTTGTGATTTATTCAAAATCAATATCGGCCCTTTAAAATTAACCACCAAGTATATACGACACAGAGAGAAAAAAATCAACCGAAGTCGCCAGACGCTCTCTCTTTCATTTCGTTTAGAAGCTAGAGATTTTGTTGTCGCCATCTGAAGCGTCTCTGGTTCTGTTTGGACTCATATGCAAATTCAGCATTGTTTTTGGTAGCGTGTATTTCACTTTGATTTAGTCAATAATACCACCAATTCTTGTCTCCATACAAAAAAAAAATCATCAACCCCAAACTGGGCAATATAACCGATGCTTATTTTTTCTGTGTACTACACGCTGAAAAATCTGTATTTGTTGGTATACAAACACAATAGTCGTGTTTTGGTTACAAGGAAGCGATTATCGCTTGCTAAGTTGCAAAGAAAACGCTTATTTAGCGATAAGTGATTTTATTCGAAAATATGAAAAAGGGTTGAAAACGGTAAAAGATGTAATAAAAAAACACGCTTAATATTTGTTTGGAGCTTGTCACAAGTATACTATATCGTTGTGTCCTAACACATCGTGTTGGCTATTCAATATTACATATTGGAGATACAATGATTAATATGTTATAATATATATGTTTGGGACCCAAGTATAGCTTTGTGTGGGATGCAAATACAGCTGTGATTGTTTCACTAATTACTCTGTATTGAGAGCAAGAGAATAAATGTGGTACAAAGAGATATTATTCACAGTCAAAGTTATTAGTGTGTATCTGTATTTTAGCATTATCTCTCAGTTAGTGATTTCTAAAAATTCCCGAAAGTGTGTGCAAATTGCAGATGAAGTGAATATTTCTTATCTGGTGTCCATACACGACGATTCCGAATCGTGAATCATTGTGTACTATGTGTAAGTGCAAATCTTTGGTGAAAATATGAAAGTTTGTGTCACACCGACATGATGCATGCTTGAATCGCGGAAGAAAAGAAAAAAAATTCATTTCGGAATTTATTTATGTACATATGTATATCGTTCGCTTACTGCTTTGTGGGATGTACCATAGAGAAATAGAATAGAGCCGCTATGCCTCTCTTCGTGTTCTCTTGATGACGACGACGTAGTAGATCAATTCATCGAGTTCGAGTTGCTTATCAATCAAACACTTTTAAACTTATAGCCTGTTTCTCTATCTCGAACGAAAAGCTAAACGAAAGAAAATCAGTCACTCACATTCGACTCAGATTGGGTTTCTCTAAGTCGAAATTTTCGTTCGCCTCACTCCATGTTTGTTCGTAAGTGACAGCACATTCGAAATAGAGAAACCAAAATTTGTTTGAAACGGCAAGATTGTGAAACCCAAATCAACTTTCTTTCGCCTAGAACACGAACGAAAGCTTTCGTTCGAGATAGAAAAACAGGCTGTTAGTTTGCTGCATGGTCTATAATCTGTATGCCTTCTTTGGTCTCTCATTCTACATCATTTCCCTAGTACCTTTTCGATCAGCTGTGCCATAGAAACCCCCTGGATGTACAAATCCGTGTTTTGCTTTAATTTATTTTGTTTTGCTTTAATTACTCGGGGTTCGCACACGGCAATTTTACTTGCGCAATTCTTGAGTATATATAGGACAGAGAGGAGAAGGGAATGAGTTTTCATAAAAGCTTTAAGCTTTTTAGTACATAGACCTATACGATGGAGTCTCAGTGTACTATGTCCCATATTTATTAAAGGTGACCCGAGTGTCTGTGCCAACTACCGTGGAAGAAGCCTTTTATCCATAGCATATAAGGTTCTATGTGTGAAAGACTAAAACCAATTATCGCTGGCCTGATTGGATCATACCAGAGTGGCTATGGGTAGTGTGCGCGCCTCGTGTACTTGAGATCCTGGGTTTGATCCCTGCTCTGACCACCTTAAAATTTCTTTCAACGGCGGTCACCTCGCATAGTGAAATGCTTCTCAAAAATACCGTTCGGAACCGGTGTAAAACTGTAGGTCCCAATCAGTGAGTATAAAACTAGAAAGCGCACAGCTCGCTGGTTGTGAGAAGCTCTCCCAGATTCCTTCATGGGATGTAATGGGAAACCGTATATGTATATATAGAGTGGCTTTAGGCCTGGAAAATCAACAACTGACCAGATTTTCCTGCTACGCCAAATTCTGGAGAAGACCTACGAAAAACAAATCGAAATCTGTCACCTACTTGTCGATTATAAGGCGGCCTTCGATAGCCCGATACGGGAGAAACTGTATGAAGCAATGTCTGAGCTTGGTATTCCTGCAAAACTTAAACGCCTTTGCAGGATGACCTTGACGAACACCAAATCCGCAGTCAAAGTTGGTAAGGATCTTACCGAACCTTTCGAAACTAAGCGAGACCTCAGGCAGGGCGACACCCTATAATTCGATCTCTCCAACATATTAATTGAGATCATCGTGAGAAAAGCTGCGGAATAAAACCATTAGCGGCAAAAGTCAGATGCTGCTCGCGTATGCTGACGATTTAGACAACATAGGGCAAAATCTGCGAGAAGTTACTGCAGTATTTTCGAGAATTGAGAAAGAATCAGCAAAAGTGGGTTTGGCAGTAAACGAGGGCAAGACAACATTAATGGCTTCGACAAGCAGAACTTCCAGCCGATGGGATGAAAGGGAGTATGTTAATTATCGTTATAATTTCGAGGTAGTGGAGGAATTTCGTTACCTGGGATCTGCCTTGAATAGAAGCAATAGTCTCAGCCTGGAAATCAAATAGAGAATAGTGCTTGCAAACAGGTGTTATTTCGGGATAAGCAAGTACTACAAAGATAATAGCCACTCTCGAGAAATAAAGAACCAACTATATCAGACTCTCAACAACCTGTCTTGCTTTATGGTGCAGAATCATGGATCGTATCTCATGCTTATGAAACATCACTGGGTGTCTTAGAGAGAGAAATGGTCCGAAAAATATATGGTCCTATAATAGAGAACGGCGATTGTTGACGACGGATGAACCACGAGCTGTATTATCTGTATCCCGAGATCGACGTAGTTATGCGCATCAAAATAACGCGTTTACGCCGTCTACGACACGTCAGTAGAATGGAGCAGAATGAACCAGTGCAAAAGATATTCCACGACGTACTCGGAGGACATCGAAAAATAGAACGACCAAGACTTCGCTGTAGAGACCAACCAGGTGGAATATTGCCTGCAAGAGTTTGGTGTTACCAACTGGAGAAGAAAAGTTGAAGATCGAGCCGGTTGGAGAAACATGTTATCCTCGTTTTGTAAGGCCCATGACCCGTTTGGATTGTTTGAGGCCACCTAAAAAAGTAAGTGTGATATAATGAAAAACTTTAAGACGAAATATATCGTTCCGATAAATTAAAGTACCTATTGGTAAGCGGATACTTTAACCGGGCATTGAGAAAATGACCCTAATGGTCAGTTTTTCAGTCAGTGGTGATCTTCGTTTCTTAGTTAAATTGTGGCTAAACATCGAATTGTGTTTTTTAGTCATTGTTTAACTATGATTTAACCACCCAATGTGGGTTGGTTAACTAATAGTCAGAACTATATTATTTTGACAATCAAATTACTGACTGTCAAAGTGAGAAATGAAGATTGTATAAAATACATGTTTCAGCTTTGCGTATTTGTACACATACGTTGAGTCTATATCGTTAAATTGTAGCGCCTATATAGTTTTTTACACATTTTTGTTAAAATGACTTCGATTTTATGCATCTATTTCTTATTTTACATAATTCCATTTTGTTTGTTCCCCTTTGTTGTTTTGGTATTTATCCCAGAACACACTTTTTTCCCAATAAGAATACAAGGGTTGCCATATTAGTTGACAATATGGCGACTTATGTACATTACCTGGCGTTTACACGGGACAGTTTTGCTCCGACAGTAGAAATACATTCACACATTTTTACTACCACACTTACACTTCTCTCACTTGCCTCGCCACTGTCTCTGATTTTTCAATGACAGTAACTTCGGCAAGAGATTTGAAATAAGCGGCCAGATCATGGCTGAACTAGTAAAGGTTGGCGCCATAGAACAACTGATTTTGCTTTCTTATGACTCCATTTGTTAAATTCAGTGTATTTTGTTGTTGTACTTTTGTGTTTACTGTGTTTGTTCATATGGATCTGTGTTGAATTTGACGGTGAGAGTCATGAAACACAAACTAAATGCCTGTTGTTGGTTCACACAATTACAACAAATCCTACTGCGTCAATTTCTACAAGGTGGCGCAAAAGTAAACTTCCGATGTTTTTTGGCTGTAATTTAAAAAAAATGAAAAACTTTGATTCTTCTTGTGGATTATTTTTATTTGGTCTTTTAATTTTTTTTACATCAAGTCGAGAATATGATGTCATGTAAATGGCCGCCGCCACAGTTGATGGTCATTTGAGCCCTTTTTATGGCATTTTCCATCACTTTGGCCAAAAGTTCCGGCGATACGTCCTCACATTCTTCACGGATATTGTCTTTAAGAGCTGCAAGAGTCTGAGGCTTGTTGACATAAACCCGCGACTTCAAAAAGCCCCACAAAAAGAAGTCTGGAGCGGTCAAATCAGGCGATCTTGCTGGCCAGTGCAAATCGCCAAAACGGGAGATTAGGCGCCCGGGAAATGCATCCTTCAGCATATCGGTTGTGGCACGTGCAGTGTGTGCCGTTGCACCGTCCTGTTGGAACCACATGTTTTCCAATCCCAATTCATCAAGTTGCGGCAAAAAGAACTCGTGGATCATTGCTCTGTAGCGTGGCACGTCGTCTGGTCGATGTCGACGGCGCTTCCATGACATCCTCGGCTACAGCAGCAATATTCTCTGCAGAACGGCTACTCCGGGGTCTGCCACGCCTGGCAGCATCTCGTGTTGTGCCAGTCTCTTCGAGGCGAGCGGCTAAACGTCGCAGTGTTTCACCAGTAGGCGTTGGACGGCCAGGAAATCTGCGACGAAATTCACGTTGTGCCAAAGTCACCAACCGATTATTGGTCAAATAAATCGTCAGCAATATTCCGCGTTCTGGAGCAGTGTAGCGTAACATTGTTTATAAACGTGTATTTCGCATGTGTTTACTACACAAATGTCAAAACAGAACTGACATTAGGGGCCAATCGCAAAATTTATAGCATTTTCTGATAGGAGGATTACTTTTGCGCCACCTTGTACTAGTTCAGCCATCGGCCATATCGCTGACGTTTCGTAGTAATTTGAGAAAAAAGCAAAACATCGCAAACGACTTTACAAATTGGGAAATATATTTGTATTTGAAAATTTTGCTAATTTTTATTGAAATATTGTTTGACGGTTGCTTAAAACTGTACTGTCTTTATAACTTGCTGGACGCGTACGTCACACAAACAATTTTTCTCTTTGTGACAACTAATACGTATTCTCAACTATCGTGCCTCAAATTGTCCCGTGCAAACGCACTGATAACTCACCACTGAAAAACAAAATGCAAAGTTAACCTCTAAATAACTTAGAATTAAGATTAAATAATCCGATAGTTTGTAGCGTAACATTGTTTATACTTAAAAACTGGCCATAAGTGTATCAAGTTTAAATGAACTTATCGATTAATTTGGGAGATTATTAAAATTCACCATATTAAAAAAAAAAAACAAAATCACTGAAACTTGCCCACTATTTAAAAAAAAAAAACAAAGTGAAATACATGATACGTGGAAAATATGATTTCAGTCTAATATTAATCATGCATCGATTCACAAGTTTATTCTACACAGCGCTGTTGCTTTTGTGTCTTTTCCCAGCGAAGAGAGTCGCAGTGAATACGAAATTCACTAAAATAGAATGTGTGTCCACCGATAAAACGTTTGCCACCTTCAAGCATTGTTATCTCAAGGCCATCGCCCGACACCAAGTGCAATTACATATATATTTGCAAGTTCATCAGCTGCCTTTAACACACCTAGTGGTAAGGAAAATTGTTAACATTTGATGATTGCTCATGCATTTCAATTGCAGCTTAATGCTGGACTCTACCAAAAGGGCAATGGCTATCGGCCATTCCTGTACAACGACACTTTAGATTTTTGTGCATTTACATTGCATCCAACTCGTTTTATGTTAGCCTATAATTCGTTTTGTTTCTGGCTTTCAGCATGACCTCATAGTAGATGGTCTAATGTTAAATGGTGATACTTTCAAATTAGTTCCATTTCCCGCTAACTATTATCAGTTGCGACTGAAGTGGGGAGATGCAAACAGTTTTAAGCTAGAAATTCGATTTTTTATAGAGATTTATGATTGATGGATGTTGTTTTATTTATTTCGCTATAATTTTATTAATATACATGTAATGTAATATGTAAAACATTAATTGAAAAAAAATAGGAGGTTCGTCACATATTTTAGCATAACTCTAAAACAGTTAGTCCGATTTGGTTAAGTAAAAAACTGAAAATGCGCAGTTAAATTACTTTCAAGTTGTCTCTACGCTGTTTTTTAATTCGCTCAATTGTTTCGAACATATTCAGAAAGTTTTTCCAAAAAAAATATTTTTTTTATGCAAAATTTAATTATTTTGTTGTGCATTATAATGTTTGATACTACATACTACACGCTGAAAAATATTTCTTTGTAGTTTGGATGCAAACATAACGTTTGTTTGGAACTTGTTGCAAGTAGAGTATACTTGTGTCCAAACACATCGTATTTGCTATTCGATATTACATGTTTGAGACACAGTGATTAATATTTTATAATATATATGTTTGGGACACAAGTATGTCTGTGTTTGGGTTGCAAAAACAGCTGTGTTTGTTGCACTATTTGCTCTCTATTGTGAGAAACAGAATAAAAGAGCTACAAAGAGAGATTATTCACAGCCTAAGTTGTTAGTGTGTATCTGTATTTTTTCAATATTTTTCAGTCAGTGATTCATAAAACATGCTCAAAGCGTGTTAAAATTACAGATGAAGTGAGTATTTCTTATATCTATTAAGTTTTAGTTTCATGTACTCAGTCGTCAGTCGTTCATTGGGCAGATGATACGAAAGGCGCTTGGTTGCTTAAGAAAGTATGCTGTTGAAAAAGTGTTTATTATAAAATGTATATATGTATTCAATATTACACGTAGGACAAAAACGATGTACAAATAGACAGTCAAAATTTCTCTTCACTCAAATGCCAACAAATAAAACGAGTGAAACCCTAGCACTTCTCTGGCCTCTCTCTTACTCTCTTCATTGAATATTTCAATACACAAGCAGCTTTTTGATATTGTTATTGTATATAACTATACAAATTCCAATCGTGTTGAAATAAAATTACATAAACTATGCAAAAAGTATGAAATAATCAAGATATGACACGAGAGAGAAATTCGTTTGAGTGAATATCTGGCACTTTTTGGTTCTCTTTTACCAGGGTTCCCAAATTGCTCTCATATTCTGGTTGTCTAATTCTTGATCGTCTTTGCGTAGGAGACACAATGATTAAAATAATGTATGTTTTTGTGATCCAAATATATCTGTGTTCATGATACAAAAACAGCTGTGTTTGTTAGACTGTTGCAACAAAAAGCTATCAAATAAAATAATAACAAAAAGAAAAAAAACTGAAACGAAAAACAAAATAAAGGCAAAGCCATTCAACAAAAGACAAATACAAGTCGTTTTCACAACACATTAACAAAAATCGTCACACACACAGCCACACTTACATTCCCATCCCTTTTAATTTCCCACATAATGCTGTAATTTTTTTATCATTTACTCTCTCATATCATTATTAACAAAGTGGTTACTGCGGAATTTGCATACTTAAGTAATTATTTGCAAATAATTATTTCCCACACTTTGGTATTTTTTGACACTTCTCATTCTCCCACATTTCTAACTCTTCCCAACGTTCTCACTCATAGAGTAAGAGCTCTATTACACGATGTCATTTCGTGCAGCGATATTTTTCAGTTCTCTTTTAAAGTTTCTTCGTAATTCATCGAGCTATTACACATTTTTTTTGCATTTTTTTGACGTTCTTCTTTGTTATTGTCTTGTATTTGATTGAGTTGTGTATTTTGTGCACTTCGGTATTATTGATTTGTAAACACTGTGAATTTTTTGGTATTGTTAGCGCCACCTCCAAAATCCCCTTGATTTTTTGTGACGATCTGGCAATATTTGAATATTTATGAAATTTTTCACTTGTCAACTAACTATAAAATACTTAACGAATCTTTAACAAATGTCAAGTAGCGTCCCCGCGTATTCGCCATTTAATACTTACAAGTTGGCTCATACGCGGTGCTAAGGAAAGATAAAAATTCGAATAATTAAAGTATCTTTAAAAGTTCTAGTGGTTTCCAAACCAAAAAGTAGGTTCCACTTTATATTATATATTTTTATAACCTTTTTAATTCCTAATTTATTTCTGTATTTGATTAGGAATTTTAATATTAATACGCTTTGTGAAATAAATTCAATTTTGTATGAAACAAGGTGTATTTTATTCAAAATCCCCGTATATTTGTTATATTTTGTTTGTTATAAAAAAAAATTATCTCTATTCCACATTTTCTATTATTTTAATTTAATTGAATTTTATTTCCAAACAAAAACCTAATAAAACGAACACAAGTAACTAACAACAAACACAACCATGAAATGTCAAAATCAAGAGAAAAACGGAAAATGCACAAAGATAAATTGAAAAAAAGACCCTCGATACACAATACCATGGCACATCGTGCGATTTTTTCCTCATTACTTACTTCTCTACACCTCTTGCCATAGAACGAAAAGCGCCAGAACGAATTATAGCATCGTGTAATATACCTCTAACACATACATAGATAAACTTATTCTCTCATCTGACGTTTCATTTCACACTCTTCATCATGGTAAAATTATCTATCGGGTAAACGCGTCAGCCCAGCTGATTTGTTTTTTTTTCATCTTTTCCGTCAGTAAGCTGTCAAATTCGATTTTGTTTCTCTTTGTTTTTTAATAAAATTCAAAGAATTTCAACCAAAATGCAATTTAATAGCATAGACTTTGTATCAAGTAAGATAATCTTATAGAATTTTTCACAATTTGTGTACATAGTGGTTTTCATTATTCAGCTAATTTTGACAGCTTAACGACGGAATTGCTAATGCGACTACCTAATAGATAATTCTACCATGCTCTTCATCGTAGGTTTGTGGAAATGAGAGCAATTAAATTTAAAATTACTTTACACCAGGTGGAGTTACAAAATATGTTCACTTAACTTTTTCCTGTCGTTTTGGTGTAGAACTGACAAATTTAAATATATTTTCCACTTTTTTGTTGACTTTTATCGTTGGTATACATTTGTATTGTATTTAACACAACTAGTTTGCCACAAAAACACGAAATTCGGTTGCTGTTCCTTTGTTGTACGTTGTATACTATTGCCACTATCTGGTATTATTGAACCCATATTTTGAAAAATCCAATGTTTACTTTCCATCGTACCTATGACGTTCAATTTATTGAGCGAATAAAAGTTTCTATGTGTGTATTAATCTATGTTCCCACTTGTCAGTGACATCTGATCGACAGAATTACTGTACACAAAAGGAGTTGCCAGATCATGTCGAAATCGAGTGACCTAAAAGTAAACGCGACGTATTTCGCTGATTGCAAATTTCTATATTTTTAATTTCTCTGAAGTTTTTTCTATCATATCTTGTCTCGATTATTTTTTTATTTTTTGGATTTTTTTTAGGATTTTTTGTATTTTCTCGATGGTTTTCTGCTACCCAAGATAACAGTTTTTTTTTGAATTTTACAGTTCACAACTTACCCACAATAAAGGGCAAATTGGTCGCATTCTTTGTTAAATTCTGGAATATTCCATTTCTTCTTTTTTCCTTCTCCCTCAAATTTACCCAAATACTTGTAATATAGGTCTCAAGATTATAGTTTTTTCTCTCTTAAAAAAAAAGTTATAATTTGTTTATCGCAAGTAAGCTTTGCTCTCAATATTTAATAGAATGTCCTTAAGCCGGGAAATTGCAATTCTAACTTCGCTTTGGTTCGGAGGAGGGCGATTGACGTCATCGTCCCGAATGTGCTCAATACCCTCATGTATATTGAAGTCTCCTGGGGCAAGTAAAATCTCTCCATGTTCCCAACATACTCTGCACATTTGTGACAAAATTCCTGTCCTTATCTCTGCAAAATGGGAGCCCTGATCCATTGCCGTTGGTTTGGCTTTGCACTTCTCGGTAGAATTTACGGACTTCATTCTTCCTTATGTAAGATTCAATTTCCTGACCCCCGTGCTTTCTCCAGAACCTTTTTTACTTTTTAAACAAACGGCTCCTTATACTGATCTGTTTGCTGCTCGTATTACAACTGATTGAAGCATTGCCACACGGGCAGCGTTCGTTTCATCACTAGCCATGTATCACTCTTCATCGTGCCGGGGTTTGTATTTAAGCGGGTTTTCATAGCCAGGTAGGGTCGCTGCAATGGTTTTCGTAGTATGGGAAATGTCCACTGGGTTTTTACATTTTAGCTACTGCGAGAATACCCACCCCCTCTTGATGACGATCCTGAAGCGCAGTGGAAACCCATTTCCGAATCTATAAAAACTGCCGCAACAACCGTACTTGGTTTTGAAAAACCGCTTCGCAACAAACCAAGGTACGATGAAGAGTGTCGCATTGCAACTGATGACATGAACGCAGCACATATGGCAGGGCTTCAGTCAATTGCAACGCAAGCTGCGACTGAGCGGTACAGGCAGAAAAGGAGGTAAACCGTCTCTTTAGGCGTAAGAAACGGCAGTGGAGAAAGAGCGAGAGTGAGCAATTTGAGACATAGAGAAGGCAGAACGAAGCCCGAAAATTCTACCAAAAAGTCAAAAACGGAGCTGATGAATATGGTCCAGGGCCCCCTTTCTGTGAGGACAAGGACGGAGACCTCATCGCAGATGTGCAGAGCATATTGGGAATATGGAGAGATCATTTCTCTGCGCTATTGGTACCTGAGATCTCCAATGACAATGGGACAATCGATCACAATATGGACTACGACGTCGATTGACCCTTGCTAATCAAGACGAGGTCAGAATAGCTATTGCCCGGCTTAGGAACTACAAAGCCGTAGTAGCCGATGGATTACCGGCGGTGCTGTTTAAGGTTGCCGGCGATGAGCTGATAAGGTGCATGCATCAGCTCATTAGCAAAATTTGGTTAAAAGAATGCATGTCGGATTAGTGAAGTGTCAGTGTACTATGTCCCATATTTAAAAAAGGTGACCTGAGTCTTTGTGCCAACTATTGTGGAATAAGCCTTTCATCCATAGCATATAAAGTTATATTAAACGTAATGTGCGAAAGACAAAAACCAATTATCGCTGACCTGGTTGGACCATACCAGTGTGGCTTTAGGCCCCTGGAAAATCGACAACTGTTCAGATTTTCACGCTACGCCAAATCCTGGAGAAGAATCGACATATATTTATCTATTTGTTGATTATAAGGCGGTCTTCGGTAGACCGATACGGAAGAAACTCTACGAAGCAATGTCTAAGTTTGGTATTCCTGCAAAACTCATACGCCTTTTCAGGATGACCCTGACGAACACCAAATCCCCAGTGAAAGTTGTTAAGGATCTTACCGAACCTTTCGAAACTAAGCGAGGCCTCGGGCAAGGCGATAACCTATCGTGCGATCTCTTTAACATCTTAATGGAGATCATTATGAGAAAAGCTGCAGTCAACATGAATAAAACCATCAGCAGCAAAAGACACATGCTGCTCACTTATGCTGATGATATAGATATCATTGGGCTCACAATGAGAGAAGTTAGTGCGATGTTTTCGGGAATTGTGAAGGAGTAAGCAAAAATGGGTCGGTCCGGGAGTAAATGAGGACAAGACAAAATTAATGGTTTCATCGAGCAGGGCCTCCATGCGATTAGACCAAAGCGTGAATGTTGATATCCGTTATAAATTCGAGGTGGTGGACGAATTTGTATACATCGGATCTGCCATAAGCCATAACAACAACGTCAGCCTTGAGATCAAGCGGAGAATTGTGCTTTCGAATAGATGTTATTTTGAGCTAAACAGGCACTTTAGAGATAAAGCCTTCTCGCGGGTAACAAAAGTAAAATCAAAAAGTCAGCATGTCTTCTTTTAAGGCGCAGAATCCTGGGCCTTATCGCAAGCAGACGAAACATTTGTGGGAATCTTCGAGAGAAAAGTACTCTGAAAAATGTATGGCCCTATAGTGCATAACGGCGTGTATCGGCGACGCATGAACTACGAGCTGTATCAGCTATATCCCGATATTGACATAAAGGGTTTTTCAATAAGAGCGCTACAAAAGTTTTTTTTAAATAAAACATAACCGGTTTTAGATACCAATGAAATTCTTTATTCCTGTGAAAGTACGTTCGATGCCATTATGTATGGAACTCGATTTCTTTTGCATGGCCACCACGGGCACGCTTGTAGAAGTCCAGACGCTGAACCCAATTTTCATCGGTTTTCAAGCATAAATCGGCCGATACTGCTGCAATTTCACGTTCGATATTCGTACGAAGTTCATCAATCGTCGCTGGTTTGTTAGCATAGACCATAGACTTGACGTAGCCCCATTGATTTCTTTTGCATGGCCACCACGGGCACGCTTGCAGAAGTCCAGACGCTGAACCCAATTTTCATCGGGTTTCAAGCATAAATCGGCCCATACTGCTGCAATTTCACGTTCGATATTCGTACGAAGTTCATCAATCGTCACTGGCTTGTTAGCATAGACCATAGACTTGACGTAGCTCCACAGGAAATAATCTAACGGCGTCAAATCGCACGACCGAGGCGGCCAATCGACTGGGCCATTTCGTGAGATAACACGTTCACCAAACTTGGTTTCCAATAAATTGATTGTGGCATTCGCTGTGTGGCTTGTGGCGCCGTCCTGTTGGAACCACATGTCCTTCAAGTCCATATTATCCAATTGGGGCCAAAAATATTCGGTTATCATTGAACGGTAGCGATTCGAATTCACAGTAATGTGCCGGTCTTGATCATCACGGAAGAAGTTCGGCCCAATGACGGCGCCGGCCCATAAACCGCACCAAACCGTAATTTTTTCGGGATGCAATGATGACTCATGGAATACGTGTGGATTGCTGTCTGACCAATACCGCATATTTTGCTTATTGACGAAGCCATTCAGCCAGAAATGAGCCTCATCGCTGATTGTTGAGGCCTCTTAAAGTTGGCCTCTTAAAGCTGAGGCCACTGACTTCATTTTCCATTTCGGTAGTAAATTTTAATAATTTCGACTCGGTGTTGGCTCGTATATCTTTCCATGATGAAATGGCAAACCTTACTGAAGAGCGGGAAAAAATATGGCGTCGTTTGCTGTCCCTATCGATTTACTTTTGTAGCGTCTCTGTTGAAAAACCTTTTAGTTAAGCGGATCAAAATAACGCAATTGCGCTGGCTAGGCCATGCTAGTAAAATGGATAAAGAGGAACCAGCACGAAGGGTTTTCGAAACCGAAGTCGAAGGAAGACGAAAGAAAGGAAGACAAAGACTCCGCTGGAGGGATCAGGTTGACGTATCTCTGCATACATTTGGTATTACCAACTGGAGAGTTAAGGCAAAAGATCGAACTGGTTGGCGAAATATGTTATCTTCGTTTTGTAAGGTCCCTGACCCCCCGGGGTTGTTCGACACCGGATAAGTAAGTAAGTAAGGTTTTACATAGACCATCTGTTTAAGGTATAATGAAATCATAAATATCATATCTATTAAGAAAATTATAACGTAATAAATATAAAAAAAAACTTCATCAATCATAAATCTGTATAAAATATCGAATTTCTAGCTTAAAATTGTTTACATCTCCCCATTTCATTCGCAACTGATAATAGTTAGATGGAAATGGAATTAATTTGAACATTTCACCATTTAACATTAGGCCATCTATTATGAGGTCATGCTGAAAACCAGAAAACCAAAACAATTACAGGCTAATTCAAATATTATAAAATTTGTTTCTCTTCCTTACGTTATAGGGGCACGTATGGTTTAAATTTGTACTGGGTCGAGCGATGTCATAAATTATCTTCCAAAACATGAAACGAGTTGGATGCAATGCAAATGCACAAAAATCTAAAGTGTCGTTGTACAGGAATGGTCGATAGCCATTACCCATTTGGTAGAGTCCAGCATTAAGCTGCAATTGAAATACATGAGCATTCAAGAAATTTTAATAATTTTCCTTACCATAATTTGTGTTAAAGGCAGCTGATGAACTTGTAAATGTATGTATAATTCCACTTTATGTCGGCCAATTGCCTTGAGATAACAATGCTTGAAGGTGGCATACGTTTTGTCGATGGACACACATTCTATTTTAGTGAATTTTGTTTTCATTGCGACTCTCTTCGCTGGGAAAAGACACAAAAGCAACAGCGCTGCGTAGAATATTCTTGTGAATTGATGCATGATCAATTTTAGACTGAAATCATATTTTCCACGTATCATGTATTTCACTTTGTTTTTTTTTAAATAATGGTTAAATTTAAGTGAATTTTTTTTAATATGTTGAATTTTAATGCCTTTCCCAATTAATCATCGAAGGGTTCCAATTAAAGCGCACCACAGACTTGAAGCAATAACGTCGGCTTAAACGGGGAATTGTGCTTGCAAACAACTGTTATTTCGGGCTAAGCAAGCACTTCAGAGACGATACCCTTTCTCGAGAAACGAAATTCCAAATATAAAGTATTTGTCTTTTTGGCGCAGGATCCTGGTTACTATCACATGCTGTTGAAACATCAGTGGGAGTCTTCGAGAAAAAAATTATCCGAAAAATATATGGGCTCCATAATTAAAAATAGCGAGTGTCGACGACGGATGAACCACGATTTGTATAATCTGTATCGACGTAGTTATGGGTATCAAAATAGTGCGTTTACGCAGGCTAGTCCATTTCAGTAGAATAGATCAATATGAACGACCAAGACTTCGCTGGAAAGGCCAGGTGGAATATGGCCTGCGAGAGATTGATGTTACCAACTGGAGTAGATCGATCCGGTTGGGGTAACATGTTATTCTCATTTTGTAAAGCCCTTTGTAACGTGACATCATAATCCGTCCGTACATAATAGTCTCTACATTCACCACCATTTACACCCCTATATTTCTATGGTCGATCCATCACCTAAGCGTAAACGCTGAAAAATATGTGTTTTTTGTTGTTTGGATGCAAATATAACGTGTTTGTAGTTTGTCGCAAATATATTATACTTGTGTCCAAACACATTGTGTTTCCTATACAATATAACATGTTTGGAACACAATTATTAATAGGTTATAATATATGGATTAGTGACCCAAATGTGGTTTTGTTTATAGAAAACTGCTGATAATATAAACGTGACACATAATAAAGAATCAAAATGGACCAGATCTTCAATTCACGAAAACAGTGCTTGCAAACATGTACATGGTTCCTGCAATATGTTGCTGGCGCCGATATTTTTTACAGTGTACACAACATCTATCATTTACACCAAACACCGTGAACAATCATACTCACGGACAAATACACAAGCTCTGCCGAAGTTTTGTAAAAAGTAGCAGCGAAATTGTTTCAATGGCGACACAATAATCAGTGCTTTGAAGCAATTCTCATTTGCGTCACTACAGCTATGGTACTTAATGTTAAGGTCGACTAGACCATAGAGAAATATACAAGAGCAGCTATTCCTCTCTTCACGTTCTCTTGACAACGATGTGATAGTAGGCCCTTTCATCGAGTTCGAGTTGGTTTCGTAATTTACTCTTTGGTTGGACATAATACGGACAGAAATAAAAGGGAATGCGTAATTTCATTCGATGAAAACAAGATAATTTAGTTGTCATTAGTATCAATCAAACACTATTTAAACCATAGAGAAATGGACAAGAGCCGCTATCCCTCTCTTCACGTTCCCTTGATGACTACGAGGTGGTAGGGCATTTCATCTCGTTCGAGTTGCTTTCGTAATTTACTCATTGGTTGGACATAATACAGACAGAAATAAAAGGGAATGCATATTTTTGTTCGGTGCAAACAACATGAAACATAATATAGCTGGTATTAGTTACAATCAAACACTATTTAAACTTAGTTTGCTGCATGGTTTATAATCTCTATGTCTTCTTTGGTCTCTCATTCTACAACATTTCCCTGGTACGTTTTCGGTCAGCTGTGCCATAGAAACCCCCTGATGTAAACTTAGGACCTTATTCCTAAAAAGTTATGAGAGGATTGAGAGATGAATTTTGTATGATAAATCATCTCTCAAACCTGTCATAACTTTATATGAAAAAGCCCATTAGTTTGCTGCATGGTCTATAATCTCTTTGTCTTCTTTGGTCTATCATTAGACATAATTTCCTTGGTACATTTTCGATCAGCTGTGCCATATCGAAAGGGTACTATCGATCGAAAAGGTACTAGGGAAATGATGTAGAATGAGAGGCCAAAGATGTCATACAGATTATAGACCATGCAGCAAAGTAAGTTTAAAAGTGTTTGATTGATACCAATGACAGTTAAATTATGTTTTATATTGTTTGTATCGAACGAAAATACGCATTCCCTTTTATTTCTGTCCAATTTGGACCAACCAACGAGTAACTTACAAAAGCAACTCGACCTCGTCATCATCAAGAGAACACGAAGAGAGGCATAGCGGCTCTTTTCTATTTCTCTATGCTCAGGGTCGCTTCTGAGCGCACAACCCGATAAGATTATGGCATTTTATCTGGGGCTCTAGTTGTGCGGTTGGCCGTCGGTGGTGCAATGGTTAGTGTGCGCGGCTCTTGTACATGAGAACGTGGGTTCGATCCCTGCTCAGACCACCTTAGATTTCTTTCGACGACGGTCACATCGCTTAGTGATGGCGACTCTATCAAGTACTTAGCCATGAAAAAGCTTCTCAAAATACCGTTTGGAAACGGTGTAAAACTGTTGGTCCCAAGTAGTGAGTGGTAAATTAGAAAGCGCATAGCTCACTGGTTGTGAGCAGCTTTTCCCTATCCATTCATGGGATGTTATGGAACACAATTTTTTTTAGTTGTGCAAAGGATGGGAGCAATTTTGGGATCCGTTCTTTAGTAAAGACGGTGCAAATAGATTTCGACACAGGGGCTTCGTCTCACTGTTCCTAAACAGGGCGTTCGGATTACTGTTCCTAAACGGGGGCTTCGGCTCACTGTTCCTACACAGAGGTTTCGGCTCACTGTTCCTGTACAGAGGCTACGGCTTACTGTTCCTACACAGGGGCATCGGCTCGCTGTTCTCACACGTGGGCTTCGGTTCACTGTTCCTACACAGGGGCCCCAGCTTACTTTTCCTTCCTATACAGGGGCATCGGATCACTTTTCCTGCACATGGGTTTCGGCTCACTATTCCTACACAGGAGCTTCGGCTCACAGTTCTTATACAGGGGCTCCGGCTTACTGTTCCTACACAGGGGCTACGGCTTACTGTCCCTACACAGGGGCTTCTGCTCACAGTTCCTACACAGGGGCTACGGCTCACTGTTCCTACACAGGGGCTTCGGCTCACTGTTCCTACACAGGGGCTACGGCTCACTGTTCCTACACAGGGGCTTCGGCTCACTGTTCCTATAAATGATAACCGATCCCGAAAAGTTCTCACCGGAAATGTAAAGCACATACCGAGCCAATATCCCTCATATCCGATACCGATCTACGCAGCGAATCCGAAAAATCTCGTGGGTAAGACACTAAATTCCCGATCGTCCTAATATCGATCAGTCCGCAACTTGCCCCCAGAAGAGTATTGTTAAGCAAAGACAACTGCCCTCAGAAGTGTTGTCAAGCAAAGACAATCATCTTCACCGATGGGGCTCATTTCTGGCTGAATGGCTTCGTCAATAAGCAAAATATGCATTATTGGTCAGACAGCAATCCACACGTAATCCATGAGTCATCATTACATCCCGAAAAATTACGGTTTGGTGCGGTTTATGGGCCGGCGCCGCCATTGGGCCGTACTTCTTCCGTGATGATCAAGACCGGCACAAAACTGTGAATGCGAATCGCTACCGTTCAATGATAACCGAATATTTTTGTCCCCAATTGGATAATATGGACTTGGAGGACATGTGGTTCCAACAGGACGGTGCCACAAGCCACACAGCGAATGCCATAATCAATTTATTGGAAACCAAGTTTGGTGAACGTGTTATCTCACGAAATGGCCCAATCGATTGGCCACCTCGGTCGTGTGATTTGACGCCGTTAGATTATATCCCGTAGGGCTACGTCAAGTCTATGGTCTATGCCAACAAGCCAGCGACGATTGATGAACTTCGTACGAATATCGAACGTGAAATTGCAGCAGTATCGGCCGATTTATGCTTGAAAACCGACGAAAATTGGGTTCAGCGTCTGGACTTCTGCAAGCGTGCCCGTGGTGGCCATGCAAAAGAAATCGAGTTCCATACATAATGGCATCGAACGTACTTCCACAGGAATAAAGAATTTCATTGGTATCTAAAACCGGTTTTGTTTTATTTAAAAAAACTTTTGTAGCGCTCTTATTGAAAAACCCGATATAAAACAGCTGTTGCAAACTCTTATTAATATTGCTCGGTGATCCAACTACTTTGTAAATTAAAGATCAGTAAAGAATCTTATTTCGAAAGGTTTGGAAGACTCTGGATATGACTGCGCTTACCTCAGCTCTCGACAACTCGTCTGGGTTGTTTGAGGCCACCTAAGTAAGTAAGTATGAGAAAAAGAAAACCCTTAACAGGCAGGACATCGTTTCGGTAAACTAGAGTACCGATTAGTTATCAGACACTTTAACCGGACTTAGACAAAATGACCCTTAAGCGAGCCACAGACTTGTCATTCAGGAGCAAAAACATTCAAGGGCATTATTGATGTCTATTAGCGGTTTACCGCCCTTCTTGATATCGAATAGAAATGTTATCGAAGTTGTTCGCATCACTATTATGGTTACACAATTTTTTGATAGTTTTTTTTCTCAAATTCATCAGCCAGATAAAAAGTTATCGGCCAAGCTCGTGCTCATGTATGAAAGTCTGTGGTGCGCTTAAGTCTATCAAGTTTAAGTGGAACTTATCGATGATTAATTTTGAAAACCATTAAAATTCACCATATTAAAAAAAAAATCACTTAAACTTACCAATTATTTAAAAAAAAAAACAAATTAAACTACATGATACGTGGAAAATATTATTTCAGTCTGAAATTGATCATGCATCAATTCACAAGTTTATTCTACGCAGCGCTGTTGCTTTTGTGTCATTTCCCAGCGAAGAGAGTCGCAGTGAATACGAAATTCACTAAAATAGAATGTATGCCCATCGACAAAACGTTTGCCACTTTCAAGCATTGTTATCTCAAGGCAATTGGCCGACATAAAGTGGAATTATACATACATTTACAAGTTCATCAGCTGCCTTTAACTCACCTCGTGGTAAGGAAAATTGTTAAAATTTGTTGATTGCTCATGTATTGCTCAATTGCAGGTTAATGCTGGACTCTACCAAATGGGTAATGGCTATCGGCCATTCCTGTACAATGACACTTTAGATTTTTGTGCCTTTGCACTGCATCCAACTCGTTACATGTTTTGGAAGATAATTTATGACATCGCTCGACCCAGTATAAATTTAAACCATTCGTGTCCCTATAACGTATGTAAAGTATAGCAATTTAATAATGTTTCAATTAGCCTATAATTGTTTTTGTTTTTTGGTTTTCAGCATGACCTCATAATAGATGGTCTAATGTTAAATGGTGATACGTTCAAATTAATTCCATTTCCAGCTAATTATTATCAATTGCGAATGAAATGGGGAGATGCTAACAATTTTAAATTCGAAATACGATATTCTCTACAGATTTATGATTGATGAATCGCACGTTATGGGATGGGGGCTAAATGAGAAAAAATTAAGCAACGTTTTTTAACACTATTCTGCTACAACCCAGTATTATCAACTATATTGGGTACTTTTTCTTTGGTTTGTGTCTAGACTAAAATATGTTGGGAAATTTATTGTTTAATGGGAAGTTTTCTAGGTGGAGCCTGTAACCAATATTTAGTATATATTGTAGTTTTGAAACCAATAAAAATTAAATTTAGAAAAGCCAAAGTGAAAGAAGTTTAAAAAATAAAATTTTCTTAAATAAGTGCCTTTTCTTAAAAAAAAGTAAATTTTCTCAACAAAAAGTCTATTCATCTTCTTAAACAAAGTACTTTTTCTTAAAAAAAATACCTTATCTTAAAAGGACATTAGAAAATGTAGTTTTCTAAGAAAAGGCAATTTGTTGTAAGAAAATGTACCTTTTTAAAATTAAATTTAAAAAATTACCTTTTCGGGAAAATAGAATATAATACATTCCTAAAAATATATATTTTCTTTAAAAAATCAATGAGTGTTCGAACTCACGGATGATGTGTTAACACCTTTTTGCTACACGGTACGTTTTCGATTTCTATGAACACATTAGTAAATGTTACATTGGAAAATAAAAAATAATAGTTTACTTCGGCCCGGCCAAACTTAACACCGTTTCTACTTGGTTTTGTATACACCGGGCAATGCTGAACATCAAATGACTCGCTTTGTTTGGCCATAGCAACAGCCAAACACACAACATCACACATACTTTGTACGAAATACAGTGAATTGCTTGCAAATGCAATTTTGCACGCTTGCAGAAGTCCAGACGCTGAACCCAATTTTCGACGGTTTTCAAGCATAAATCGGCCGATACTGTTGCAATTTCACGTTTGATATTCGTACGAAGTTCATCAATCGTCGCTGGCTTGTTGGCATAGACCATAGACTTGACGTAGCCCCACAGGAAATAATCTAACGGCGTCAAATCACACGACCGAGGCGGCCAATCGACTGGGCCATTTCGTGAGATAACACGTTCACCAAACTTGGTTTCCAATAAATTGATTATGGCATTCGCTGTGTGGCTTGTGGCTCCGTCCTGTTGGAACCACATGTCCTCCAAGTCAATATTATGCAATTGGGGCCAAATATATTCGGTTATCATTGAACGGTAGCGATTTACATTCACACTAATGTCCCGGTCTTGATCATCACGGAGGAAGTACGGCCCAATGACGCCGCCGGCCCATAAACCGCACCAAACCGTAATTTTTTCGGGATGCAATGATGACTCCTGGATTTCGTGTGGATTGCTGTCTGACCAATAACGCATATTTTGCTTATTGACGAAGCCATTCAGCCAGAAATGAGCCTCATTGCTGAAGAGGATTTTCCGATGAAAATCCGAATCATTTTCAAGTTGTTGCTCAGCCCAATTCACGAACATACGACGCTTATGATGATCAATCGGCTTCAGTTCTTGCGTCAATTTGATCTTGTAAGGATGTAGGCCAAGATCTTTTCGCAAAATTCGCCACAACGACGTCACAGAGATGCCCAACGCTTGAGAACGACGTGTGAGAGACACATTTGGGCTTTCTTGAACTGAAGCCTCAGCGGCAGTAATATTCTCGACACTACGGGCACTTCTTTATCTCACTGGCATGGGAACATTTTGTATTGTGCCTGTGGATTCAAATTTTTCCACTAGACGCTCAATTGTTGATCTGGTAGGACGATTATGACGACCATAAAGTTGAGGCCAGTGATTCCAAATTTCGGTAGTAAATTTTAATAATTTTGACTCGTTGTTGGCTCGTATATCTTTCCATGATGAAATG
This sequence comes from Phaonia tiefii, assembly GCA_963931995.1. Classification (NCBI taxonomy): domain Eukaryota; kingdom Metazoa; phylum Arthropoda; class Insecta; order Diptera; family Muscidae; genus Phaonia; species Phaonia tiefii. Next base: position 262,557,578 of record OZ008369.1, on the reverse strand, counting down.
GCAAACCTTGCTGAAGAGAAATGTCAAAAGAGCGGGAAAAAATATGGCGTCGTTTGCTGTCCCTATCGATTTACTTTTGTAGCGTCTCTGTTGAAAAACCCGTTATAAACAAACTTTGACATAAGAGAAAAACTATTTCATACTCACCCCAGCTGGGCTAGTGCTTCTACCATTTGCTGGTACCATGTAAGAGAGTTATTATTTTTGCGTTGGAACACATCATTTCCGAGTTATAACCATTTTTTATTTTAGCGATTTTATTAATTTGTCGATTTTTTAAAAAAAAAATTCTTTCAAACGAATTGGACCTCTTTCTGAAAAATCCTTAGAAACCGTTAAAAATCAGTTATATTTGCCATTGGACGCTCTGTTTCCGTGATATTGGCACAAGGACGTTTTAGTGATTTCTGATTTGGAAAATTTGAGTGTGAATTTGGTTTTTGTTTAAACAAAAAGTGATGCTGTATTCAAGACACTAATTGGTTAAAGCCTCCTACGGAGTTAAAAAAAATACATTATTTTAGCGATTGAAGAGAGAGAGAGAGAGAGAAAAAAATGGAGTGCAACTCTCTTGCATTTGACAGAAATCGTTCTATCATTCTGCTTGCGATTTGCACTATCAATTTTGGAGAATGCGAAAACATCTATTGGCAAAGTGACAATCAAAATATAACAGTCAAATAAAAATAGAATACAGAAATCAGCAAATTGTGAACAAACGACTGAACATTTGCAAAAAGTGATGAAATAAAAGATGTTATTGCCGATTTCTTTAATTGAAGCCCCTGGTGGAAGAAGGTGTTAACTCACTTTTTTCAAAAACAATATTTTCCTTCTTTTAAAGTTTTCATGGTTTCATTTAAAAAAATTAAAAAAAAAAATTAAATTTAGTTTTAATAATTTAAATATCAGATGTAGACTTTTTTCTTATCTAAAACAAAATCAGATACCATGGAAATATTAAAAGAAGGAAAATATTGTTTTTGAAAAAAGTGAGTTAACACCTTCTTCCACCAGGGGCTTCTATTCTGTTCGTTTCATTCAAAATGCAACACTGATCGCATCATTTATTGACCAAAAGCAAAAAATTGGAGAAATCTAACGGATTTCATTCTCCTCAAGTTTAAAACTGTTTCATCTTCTCTCACCAAACAACAATTTTGACATATCTGTAACAGTATAACAGGGAGGGCCTTAAGCTGGATTTATAGACAACTTAATTTTAGCAACAGAATATAACTAAAACAAAACAATTAACTAATTGTTTCTATTCAATTTATCATAATTTTCCGCATAGTCAACAAAGCCATCATTGCGTTTCATCATAATTCGTGTGTTCGTTCGTTCATACGATAGTAGTTGTTGTTAACTACTATTTCCCTCCGTAATTCGTGGGAACAAAACCTTTCGCAACATTAAATACATAGTAGCGATATTAATCCTACGCTCTTTTGAATATACGTGAATATGAGCTTTGTATGTGTTGTTGTGTGTGTGCGGTGGCCGCCGTCATGGCTGCGAGAGAGCCGACGTGTGTGTGTGGACTTACGTCTTCGATAACTTTTATAGTATAAATGCCGAAAAGTCCATCGGTCATTGTGCACATCGTGTGTGTTTGCTCTCGTTGTTATGGATTTAACCGGCATTTCACTGTGACTCTCATCGTTGTTGTTACTGGCGTTTGTTTGTAGTAAATGTTTGTTTTCTTCTGTTATTATGTGCAACAACAACTACAACGAAAACCACCTAGCTATCTGTTTCGTATATGTGTGAGTTTATATAATGTTGTTATTGTAATGGATATTAGCTACCATTGTTGTAGGTTTTTGTTTTGTGATTTTCTTGCTTTGTGCATTAAAAAAATGTCAAAGCTTTCGATTGACGTCATATTGGAAAGGATTTTTTATAGTATATTCTATTTGGTGTTGTTGTTGTTAGGCATGCGCTTTGACTGTGTTCGTGTTGAATAGTTGTTGTTGTTTAAAACTTTCAAATTATTGGAAATGCTTTGAAAAGCTTTTTGTTATTTTTTTTGTTAGTCGTTGTGTATTAGTAACTGATTGCAGAGAGCAATAACCATAGAGTAAATATGAAGTAGAGCCGCCATTTGTCTCATCTGACGTTTCCTTTCACACTCTTCGTGATGCGGTCGGTGTGATAGAGAGATGTATGACGAAAAGTGATATACACCAGGTGGAATTACAATAACTTCTTGCTTTAATTTTTCATGCCATTTTAGTGAAAAACTGTGAAATTTAAATGTGTTTTAAACTTTTTTATTGACTGTTATTGTTAGCATACATTTGTGTTGTATTTAACACATTAATTTTAACACACAAAACGAAATGCCGTTGTTGTTATTTTGTTCGTTGTTTTGAACCATTGCCTCTATCTGGTATTAGTAAAGCAATTCTTTTCAACATCAAACGTATACATCACACGAGGACAAATGTCACAAATTTGGTGAGTGAAAGATTTTCTCTACCCATCTTTACTCTATGGCAATAACACTTTATTAAAAACTAGAGAGAGAGTGAGAAAGAGAGAGGGTGAAAGTATGCGTTTGTGAGAGGTAGAAGATCAGTGTTACCATGTTGGCATAATTTGTGCAGTTTTGGCACAATTTTCTTGGTTTTGGCACTTGTTTTTTGAAAAATTATGCCAAGTGCCGTTTAGCACAATTTCCCCAAAATTTTTGGAAATTTATTCAATTTAAGTGTAATTTTTTAGCACAATTGTTTTGCAAACGGCACAATTTTTAGTACTAAAATTTACTTAATTTAATTTTTTTTGGAAATCTATTGCTGTAATATTTATCGCAATCTTGTGGTACAATTCCACATTTTAAGTTTCCTACATATGTACCTATGTAAGCGTATTTTCGGCAAAGTGACGCCTTCACAAAATAGTGCACAATATTTCCTCTACATTATTCCACATCGAAACGACCAATATTTATTGAGTCACTCTTGTTTCCATCAAATACGCATAATACAGCTATGATTCCTCCGCGAAGTAGACGATTTGAGAACGGTTCTCTAAGACAAGTGGAACGGATTCCTGAAGCAATTATCTAAAACTTGGAAAATTCTTTTCCAACAAGATTGAAAGAAATTGTTAAAAACAATGGATTTTTTCAAAGAGTTAAGGTATAACTAGCCTGACCAATCATCTCACTTTTAGCGGGATTATCCCGCTTTTTGCGCGATTATCCCGCTTTATGCGCGAATATCCCCCATTTTGGGTGTCGCAGCCTGACTTGAATCTATAATAACAAAATGATGATATAGAAAATAAATCGTTTTTATTTATATATTTAGTCTTATTTTAACTAAATACATGTATTTTTATTTAGATTTTTATTGAAAACCAAAAAAATCTTTTTTTTACCCATTGTGTCCCGCTGTTTGGTCGCAACCTGTTGGTCAGGTTAGGTGTAACAGCTGTTTAAATTTTCAAATTCAGATAAGCACCAATTTCTTGGAGTAACTTTTTGTGTTCTGGACACAGAATTACAAAAAAGACTAAAATGTCCATTCTAGCATTATGGTTTCGCAAACGGCACAATTTTTGAAAACATTTGGCATAATTGTTTGATCAGTCTCTGGCAACACTGTAGAAGATGTCAGCCTGATGCAAGTAGGAGTGAGTTAATCTACATGCAGTTAGAGAAACACTTGCCGGAACAACTTTTGTTAAGCTCCGTATTCAGTTCATGCGAAATTGTTTTAAGAAATTTTGACATTTATCACTAAACGGAAAATGTTGTTGTTGAGAGTTGCCACCTATCTTGTTGTTGTCTTTTATTTCTGTTGTCCTTTGTTGTAGTTTTTACACACCAAAATAAATTTTTTTTTTTGACGTGTTAACATCTATAGCGGCGTATAGGGACTAAATCTATCAAAGTCAGATTTTGTGCTGCTGCTAAAACCAGATTTTATGCTGCTGCTAAAACCAGATTTTCTGCGACTGCGAAAGAGAATAATGACGTGTTAAACAAAAATGAGCGAGCAAGAGAGCAATGAAAGAGTGGTGTGTCAGGGGTGAGGCAAACGAAATTGTGTCTATAGCGTATGTATTAATATAATAATGTATGTATGTACATGTGTCTGTTGCTGTTGTTGAACGGAGATATAAAGCATAGCTACGCAAAATTTCATTTGCTTGGGCAGTCGACGTTATGGTGACACACTAATACGTCAGCTACTTCGTACAAAGAATGTGTGATGTTGTGTGTTTGGCTGTTTCGTTGCTGTTGATATGGCAAACATGTGGTTATGTGACACACGTATACGTCAGCTACTTCGGACAAAGTATGTGTGATGCTGTGTGTTTGGTTGTTTCGTTGTTGTTGCTATGGCCAAACAAAGCGAGTCATTTGATGTTCAGCATTGCCCGGTGTATACAAAAAAACTATTATTTTTTATTTTCCAATGTAACATTTACTAATGTGTTCATAGAAATCGAACAGGTACCGTGTAGCAAAAAGGTGTTAACACATCATCCGTGAGTTCGAACACTCATTGTTTTTTTTTTTCTAAAAACTCGGGCGATTTTTCTGATTTTGTCACACGTCGACTTCAGCTACAGAGGGAATTTGTTCCCTCCTACCCGGCGACTAGTTGGAATATAAATTTAACGATTTATGAAATTTATTTCATCAGGATCGGATAATAAATGACACAGTTATGTGCGATTATACATTTAAGCTTTGGAGATCAATATTTCGGAAAATATGGACTTTTTTAAATTTTTTTATATCCGAATTTAATTCTCTACCAGGCCAAAAAAACGAATAAAATCAATCCAAATCCAAACACGCTACAGACGACCAGGTTTTTTCTACATAGGTTTCTTATGGCAGGGAAAAATCGTCACGAAAATCCGCTGTGCGGCTGACGACTCGCCGCTAGAATAGAATCTTTTCTAATTTCTTGGCGGCTCTCTCACGAAATCTCTCAATTGAGAGAATGAAGTTGCCACATGTTCACGAAAATCATAAGAGAAACCAACCCATATACCGGGTGATTCAGGATGTTCCGGACAAATTTCTCCAGCGTATTCCTTGGCTCATTTCATGAAGAAATGTCCACTAGGACCATGTCCGAAAATGCAAGGGTGCGAAATGGCAGCGGGTTCAAAATTTTCGGATTGACGGTCGGAGGGTAGTAGGGTAAAGTTGCTAACTTCTGAGCCAGTGGTCGGATTTCTTGGCTCATTTCATGAAGAAAGGTCCACTAGGACCATGTTTTTGGGCTTGTTGGAAAGGTCTTTAAGAGGCCTTCCAAAATCAGAAAAAAGTCAAATCGCCGAGATACAGAGCTTTCGGAAAAAAATGGAAAAAAAATTCACATAACCTCAATTTGCTCAGCCAGATGGTAGGTAACATGTTCACATGTTCGTCCATCGCGTATAAGGTATTGTTGAGCGTATTATGTGAAAGTTTAAAGCCAATTATTGAAAACCTTAATTGGACCTTATCAGTGTGGTTTTAGACCAGGCAAGTCCACGACTGAAAAGAGCCACGAAAATCAGACCGATACATACCATCTTTCTGTCGTTTACAAAACTGCTTTCGTTGGCCCCACACGGGGAAAACTGTACGAAGCTATGTGTGAACTTGGGATTTCGGCAAAACTGATCCGCCTCTATTGATTGAGGCAAGACAAAATTGATGGTATCAATGACTAGAGAAACCTCTTCATTTGGCACGCACTTGAACGTTGACAACCGATTTAATTTTGAAGTGGTAGATGAATTTGTCTGCCTTGGATCCGCCGTGAACAAGGACAACAACATGAACCTGGAGATAGATAGGAGAATTGTGCCTGCAAATAGATGCTATTTTGGGCTCAGCAAGCGGATTAGGAACAAAGCCCTCTCTCGACGGATAAAAGTCCAGCTATATCAGACTTTCATTATACCTGTCTTGACATATGGCTCCGTAACTTGGGTCATATCGCAAGTGGATGAAAATCACCTGGGAGTATTCGAGAGAAAAATTATCCATAAAATATATGGTCCTGTTAGGTCCTGTACCGACATCGCCGGAACCAAGGGCTATTTAATACGTATTCTGACGTGGATATAGCTAGGGGATCAAATTAGGCCAACATGGCCTAGTTATTGGAATGGATGAAGATGAACCAGCGCGAGTACCGACGTCGTTGCAACCAAGAGCTATATAATATGTATTCTGACGTGGATATCTCTAGGCGAATCAAATTAGGCCATGTTATCGGAATGGATGAAGATGCACCAGCGCGAAAAGTTGTCGGATAACGTAGTTGATGGAAGCAGGAAGTGACAACGGCCAAAACTCCGATGGAAAGACCAGGCAGAAGAATCCCTCCGTATCCTTGATATTACCGTTTGGAGAGAAAAGACGACGGATAGAATCAGTTGGAAAAATATGTGAAAATTTGTATTTAATTGTTTGTTTAATTAATATGTGTATTAATTAAATAAATAAAACCGTGACACAAATGAAAGGAATTTGTTTCGGGCCTCAACCAAACCAAAAAATTGTGAAATTACATGGTCGTGGTATCACAAAGCCCCGCTTGGTTTTGCCCCTAAACGTAGCAATTTTTTTTAACAGGCCGAAGAAAATTTTGGAGTTGGGTCAGGACACTATTTCAGATTTTTCTTCAATAAATCCTAAACACCTTGAAATATTGCATTACAACCTTTGACAATATTGTAGCTATTTTCCCATTTCACAATTCCCTGTAATATATTTCTAACGAAAAGTACACTGTTAATCGATTATTTATCCAAACGTCACGAAAAATTTCACATATTTTATATGTTTTGACATTTCTTGTCTAACGGTAAATAAAATGCAATAGCTGTCTTCAAAAGAATTGTATATTAATTTGTAATTTATTATGGAAATTACGGACCTCTAAATATAATTTTTGTTGATTAGTGTATTTAGAAACATTATCAAGAAATTTATAAGCTAGAATTCTTTTGAAGACAGCTACCGCAATTTACTTACCGTTAGGCACGAAATGTCAAAACATATAAAATATGTGAAATTTTTCGTGACGTTTCGATAAATAATCGATTAACAGTGTACTTTTCGTTAGAAATATATTAGAGGGAATTGTGGAATGGGAAAATAGCTACAATATTGTCAAAGGTTGTAATGCAATAGTTTAAGCTGTTTAGGATTTATTGAAGTAAAATCTGAAATAGGGCCCTGACCCAACTGAAAAATTTTCTTCGGCCTGTAAAAAAAATTGTTACGTATAGGGGCAATACCGAGCGGGGTTTTGTGATACCACGTCCAAGCACTTTCACAATTTTTTGGTTTGGTTGAGGCCTGAAACCCATTGTTGCACAGTGTAATAAAAGAACACAAATTCTTGAACACCTCCATAAAAATATAAAAATCGTCGTAGCTTGTAAACGGTGCGTCTAATCGCAAAAAATACCAAAATTCGTGTTCACCTCCATAAAAATATAAAAATGGCCATATATTCTAAACAATGCGTCTAATCGCAAAAAGGACCAAAATTCATGATCTCCTCCATAAAAATATAAAAAATGGTCGTATCTTCTAAACGGTGCGTCTAATCGCCAAAAGGACCAAGATTCATGATCTCCTCGATAAAAATATAAAAATGGCCATATATTCTAAACGGTGCGTCTAATCGCAAAAAGGATCAAGATTCATGATCTCCTCCATAAAAATATAAAAAATGGTCGTATCTTCTAAACGGTGCGTCTAATCGCCAAAAGGACCAAGATTCATGATCTCCTCGATAAAAATATAAAAATGGCCATATATTCTAAACGGTGCGTCTAATCGCAAAAAGGACCAAAATTCATGATCTCCTCCATAAAAATATAAAAAATGGTGCGTCTAATCGCAAAAAAATACACAAGATTCGTGATCATCTCCATAAAATTATAAAAATGGCCGTATCTTCTAAACGATGCGTCTAATCGCAAAAAAGGACCAAGATTCGTGATCACCTCCATAAAAATATAAAAATGGCCTTATCTTCTAAACGGTGCCTTTAATCGCAAAAAAAGGACCAAGCTTCGTGATCTCCTCCATAAAAATATAAAAAATGGTCGTATATTCTAAACGGTGCGTCTAATGACAAAAATGATTCTAATCGCAAAAAGGACTAAGATTCGTGATCACCTCCATAAAAATATAAAAAATGGTCGTATCTTCCAAACGGTGCGTCTAATCGCAAAAAATACCACAATTCGTGATCACCTCCATAAAAACATAAAAATTGCCGTATCTTCTAAACGGTGCGTCTAATCGCAAAAAGGACCAAGATTCGTGATCACCTCCATAAAAATATAAAAATGGCCGTATCTTCTAAACGGTGCGTCTAATCGCAAAAAAGACCAAAATTCGTGATCACCTCTATAAAATTATAAAAATCGCCGTATCATCTAAACGGTGCGTCTAAGCGCAAATAAGAACCAAAATTCGTGATCACTTCCATAAAAATATAAAAATGGCCGTATCTTCTAAACGATGCGTCTAATCGGAAAAAGGACGAAGATTCGTGATCACCTCCATAAAAATATAAAAATCGCCGTATCTTCTGAACGGTGCATCTAATCGAAAAATGGTGCGTCTAATCGCAAAAAGGACTAAGATTGTAAAATAGAGGATTGAATTTTATGTTTCGGGATTTGGCAACCCTAGTGTTGCAATCTGGCAACTGACAGCTCTATCGTAAAGTTGGACATTTTTGAGGTTATGTGTACTCAGAACGTTTTGTCCCAAAAATTGGAATTAAATCGTGAACATTTTCGTGCGATTATTTTTTTACAACTTTCGACATGGATTAACTCAGCAACAGTGCATGGATGAAGTTAATTCAATTTTTGGCGATGAAGCTCCATCAAGGACCAGTGTTTATCGATTCAATCGTGGTCGTAGTTCACTCCAAATCGAATTTTGTGAAGGTCGTCCAAAATCAGCTGTTGTTCCGAAAACCAGATTTTGCACGATCGTCATGTGACCTATCGTGAGATTGAGACAACCTTAGGCATTAGTAGGACCTGCATACATTCAATATTGCATAAACATTTGACTGTCAACAAAAATTTGTTCGCGTTGGATCCCACACAATTTGTCAATCGCTCAAAAAAGGCTCGTGTCGATTGGTCGAAAGAAATGTGTCCAAAAATACGATTGCGGTGCTTCGAAACACGTCTATGACATCGTGACAGGTGATGAATCTTAGATTTACGCGTATGAGCCCGAAAGTAAACAGCAGTCAACTGTATGGGTGTTTCAAGATGAGCCAAACCCAACAAAAGTTGTTCGCGCCCGAAGCACTTCCAAGCAAATGGTCGCCAGTTTTTTCGGAAACCGTAACCACTAGAACAACGCAGAACAGTGAATTCTGATGGATACACAACCATTTGTTTGCCAGTTGTCTTCCAAGAAATCAGGAAAACCAACCGCCGAAGACGAATCACTCACCACCACGACAATGCGAGCTCTCACACATCGGCTGAAACAACTGGATTTTTGAGCACCCAAACCATCGATTTGATGGGTCATCCGCCGTATAGTCCTGACTTGTCACCGAATGACTCCTTTTTTATTCCGGTACGTAAAAACCAAACTGAGAGGTCAACGTTTTTCGACACCTGAAGAAGCGGTTGCTGCATTCAGAATGCATGTTTTGGAGATACCTCAATCTCGGAGTGGCAAAAGTGTTTCGACAAATTGGTTCAAACGCATGCAAAAGTGTATAAATCTTCATGGCGAATATTTTGAAAAACAATAAAGTGATTTTCGATGATTAATATTTGTTTTTGTTCTCTAATGCCGAAACATAAAATTCACCCCTCTAATCAGTAAAAGAAAATGAAATATATATAAATTCCGTTGTTGGCTCAATTTTAATTAAAAAATTTATTAAATTTTCTGTGTAGAAATATTGATATTTATTAAAGAGTTTTGAAATTTTTTTGAATACAAAAGTTTGTGTGTGTTAACGAAATTTATAAAACAGTCTTTGACTGTTGCAAAATTTCGTACACATTTTCTCTGTGTCCTTTTTCGGAATATTCTTTGGCAATCATCCTCCTACGCCTTAACAACTGGGGGGTTTTGTTTTTGCAGGCCCTCAAGTGATGGGTTGGGAAAATGTAGTAATACAAAGTTAATACTGTGAAGGCAGAATAATAATAAATTTCAAATAAAAATCAAGACAAAAATAGAACTGTCAATATATGACAGAGAAGGTAGGTGAGAGCGTAGCTTATGCGTTCTCAAACAAGTGAATACTAGTGTTGTGCCAAAGTGATTTCTCGCTCTCTATCTTTCTGATATGAGAGTTGTGCTCTCTGTGTTTTGTAATGATATCCTTTTACACTACCACACAATGTGTATATGTATGGAACGGCTACATACAACTGCAAAAATATACACTGAAATCTCATACAGGATAATGGAGACCAAAAACAAACTATTTACAATATACATATGTGTTCGTTTATAGGAAAAGAACAAAAAGACACGCTCGCTGGTATTACATGGCAGCATTTGGTGCCTTTGCTGACGTCACTAAAAAAGCTTTCCTGTGGCACGAAACAAACAGGACAGCGAGACAATCATCGACCAACACTATGAAGCACTTGTACAGTTAAGAACGGGAACTTCACTAACCCAGACAAACGGCCAGTAAATTTTGTGTTTTGATTTTTGTGTCGAAGTGGTCATGTTGAGCTGCCTTAGAAATCAGAAATAAAATTCCAGTTGCTTGGCAGCCGTGAACGTGTCTATAACAAACAATACGCTTGCAATTTGTTATAGGCAAATTTAAATAAAACACAAACGCGTACAAAACGAAATTGAAACGAAATTAAACAAAAATTCTAAAATTGAAGAAGTTTTTCAAAATATTTTGTAAAAAAAACAAAATAATCTCAACTCGATTTTTCTATAAAGCAAAAAAATATTCATGGAATTAAATCAAAACGAAACAAAAAAAGAAAATTGAAACAAAAACAAATAAATTATATCCTTCGATATTTGGAAAATCTTGTGAAAAAAATTGTCACTTTTCCCCAGCTAAAAGTGAGTGAAGTTTATTAGTGTGTGTGTGTGTGTGTGTACTTGCACTTGTTTGGGTACGTGTGCAGTGTGCAGCAGTTCCGTTCAGTGAAAGTGTTTTGTGTTTTCGTTTCCACTGGGGGGGGGGGGGGGGGAGGGGGGGGTAACCCAGTAAAATGTGGAATTTAGGTCAGAATAATTGCACGAAAATATTGAGGATTCTCTGAAGAAAATACAACAAAATTCTATGTCATGTCAATTCTCTAGAATTCTTCTCGATAATTGTGTCACTATACATGTACAACAACAGAAACTGGTGGAAAATATTAAATAATGGAATCCAAATTTCAATAAATATTGGAAAACTTTCATGTTATTTGTTGGAGCGAAATGCGACGAAAGTGCATTTGTCACCAGTTAGTGGGTTTGTTTTGTTAAATCAATCGATTTATTCAATTTTTGTTTTGTTTCAAGATTTCAAATTGAGATAGCGCAGAAAGGAAATGTTAAAAAACAACTGAGTGTTATAATGAAAATTTCTAAAACATTGATATTTAAGATTTGAACTTCACAGAAGGGAAATGTTTGAAAACAACTGATTGCTATGAGGAAAATTTATAAAACATTGATTTTTAAGATTTCAACTAGAGACATCACAGAAGGGAAATGTTTGCAAACAACTGATTGTTTTCTAGAAAATTTACAAAGAATTTCCTTTCTAGTCTTCCACTTGGAAAACCTCAGAAACGAAGTATTTCAGAAAAACTGATAGTTGTCTTGGTAATTATCGTTTTCTAAAAATTTTCAAAAATTTTCGAATTTTAAGACACCAAGATTTCGTGAAATACTTTAGTTTAAAAATGTTATAGATTTTCTTTTTTAATGTTGTTTTGTATATCCTTCGCATTATATTTACATCATCAAATCCAAAACTGCACTTCTCTCTTTTGAGTTCCCACCGACATTCGTAGAGACAAAAGGTTTTAGGTTTCATCCTTTCATTCCTTTTCCTTCAATAATTTTCCGCTAAAGAAACATTTCGTTTGATGGATTATTCTAATTTGTAGAGTCTCTTCTTAGAATCGATGACATTTTTCATACAACTTATTAAACTTACTTTCAAGTCGAACTAGAGAAAAATAAATACTACACCATTTCCAATGAAATTAAAATAAAAATCAATTACAATTTTAGAACTGATATCTTTTAAATTTCAATTGATGTCGTTTAAATGCCAATTAATATTATTTATATTTCTTTTAATTTAAAATTTTAAATTCTTAAATCTTTTAAATTTCCCGCCAATTGACGTATTTTAAATTTCAATTGATGTCTTTTGAATTTTATGTGATGGATTTTGAAATTCAATTGATGTCGTTCAAATTTCAATTAATGTCATTTACATTTCAATTGATGTATTTCAAATGTCAACTGATGCCTTTTATATCCAAAACCGTCTTTCGAATTTCAATTGATGTCTTTTTAAATTAAATTCTTAACTTTTAAAATCCAATTGATGTCTTTGAAATTTCAATTGATGTCTTTTTAATATAAAGTAATGATTTTTGAAATTCAAGTGATGTCTTTCAAATATTAATTAATGTCATTTAGAATTCAATTGATGTATCGTATTTCAAATGTCAATTGATGCCATTTATGTCAACAAATGTCTTTTAAATGTCAACTGTTTGCCTTTTAAACCTTTTAAACTTCAAATGATGTCTTTTAAATGTCAACTGTTGCCTTTTAAACCTTTTAAACTTCAATTGATGTCTTTTAAATTTCAATTGACTTTAAATGTTCAAATGTCAAATGTTAAATGTCAACTGATGTCTTTTAAATGACAATTTGTGACTTAAAACTCAATAGAATTTTATATTTCAATTGTCGTCTTTTAAATTTCAATTGATGTCTGTTAAAATATTCAACTGATGTTTTTTATGTCTCAATTGATGTCTTTTAAATTGTAATTGATGTCTTTCAAATTTGTCTTTTGAATGCCAATTGATGTGTTTTAATATTCCATTGATGCCTTTTGAATTACAGTTAATGTCTTTTAAAACTCAATTCCTAACTTTTAAATTCCAATTGACGTCTTTTGAATTTCAATTGACGTCTTTTAATTTTCAATTGATATATTTTAAATGACAACTATTGTCTTTTACATTTAAATTGACGTCTTTTACCAGTCAACTGATGTCTTTTAAATGACAATTTGGGTCTTAAATTTCAATAGAATTTTATATTTCAATTGTCGTATTTTAAATTTCAATTGATGTCTGTTAAAATTCAATTGATGTCTATAAAATTTCCATTGAAGTTTTTTTCAAAATTCAATTGATGCCTATTGAATTGCGATTGATGTCTTTTAAATTTGTTTCTTTACTTTTATATTCCAATTGATGTTGTTTTAAATTCAATTGATGTCTTTTGAATTTCAATAGAAATCTTTGAATTGTCTATTTATGACATTCAAAATTTCACTGATGTCTTTGCAATTTCAATTGGTGTCTTTAAAATTCAATTAATGTCCTTTAAAATTAAACTGATGTCTTTTGAATTTGCATTCATGTCTTATAAAATTGATTGATTGATGTATCTTAAATTTCAATTGATGTCTATCAAATTTCAATTGATTTTTTTTAAATTCAATTGATGTCTCTTGAATTTCAATTGATATCTTTTAAATTTCAATTGATGCCTTTTGAATTTCAATTGATGTCTTATACTTTTCAAATTTCTTTAACTGTCAATTGATGTCTTTTAAATTTCAATTGATTTCTTTAAAAGTCAACAATTGTGTCTTTCGAAATTCAATTAATGTCCTTCAAATTTCAATTGATGTCTGTTAAATTTCAATTGATGTCTGTTATATTTCAATTGATGTGTTTTACAGTGCAATTGATGTCTTTAAAATCTCAATTTATGTCCTTCAAAATTCCATTGATGTCTTTTAAATTCAACTGATATCTTTTAAATTCCAATTGATGTACTTGAAATTTCAATTGATGTTTTTAAAATTTCAGTTGATATCTTTTAAATATCAGTTGTTGTCCTTTATATTTCAATTCAAGTCTTTTCAATTGCAATTGATGTCTTTTAAAATTCAATAGAAGTCTTTTAATTGCCTATTTATGACATTCAACTTATCATTGCTGTCTTTTCAATTTCAATTGGTGTCTTTTAAAATTCAATGAATGTCCTTTAAATTTAAATTGATGTGGTTTGAATTTGAATTGATGTCTTATAAAATCCCATGGATATATTTTAAAATTCAATTGATATTTTTTAAATTTAAATTGGTGTCTTTGAAATTTCAATTCATGTCTTTCAAATTTCAATTGAAATCTTGTAAACGTCAATTGATATCTTTTAAATTACAATTGATGTCTTTTAAATTGCTATTGATGTCTTTTAAATTTCAATTGATGTGTTTGTAAATTCAATTGATATCTTTCGAATTCCAATTGATGTACTTGAATTTCCAATTAATGTTTTTAATATTTCAGTTGATGTCTTTTATATTTCAATTCATGTCATTTGTATTAAAATTTATGTCTTTTAAAATTCAATTGACGTTTTTTAAAAGGTTAACAAGTGGCTTTTACATTTCTATTTATGACCTTCAAGATTCCATTGATGTCTTTAAAATTTTAATTGATGTCATTTAGAATCCCATAAATGTCATTTAAAATTCAATTCATATTTTTTAAATTTAAATTGATGTCTTTGAAATTGTAATTGATGTCTTTCAAATTTCAATTGAAATCTTTTAAATTTCAATTCATTTCTTTAAAAGTCAAAAAATGTATTTTAAATTTCAATTGATTTCTTTTAAATTTCAATTGATGTCTTTTGAAATTAATTTGATGTCTTTTGAAATTAAATTGATGTCTTTTAAATTTCAATGGATTTCTTTCAAAAGTCAACAAATGCATTTTAAATTTCAGCTGATGTCGTTTGAAATTCCATTAATGTCCTTTAAATTTTAATTGATGTCATTTAAAATTTCATTGATGTCTTTTAAAATTTATTTGAATTCTTTTAAATTTCAATTGATGCCTTTTGAAAATCAAATGATGTCCCTTAAATGTCATTGGATGTCCTTTAAAATTCCATTGGAAGTTTTTGAAATTCAATTGATGTCTTTTAAATTTAAATTTATGTCCTTTAAATTTCAATTGATGTCTTTTAAAATTGTATTGATTTCTTGTAAATTTAAATTGATGTCTTTTGAAATTGAATTAAAGCGTTTTAAATTTCAATGGATTTATTTCAAAAGTCAACAAATGCATTTTAAATTTCAATTGATGTCTTTTGAAATTCAAATATTGTCCTTTAAAATTCCATTGAAGTTTTTGAATTTATGTCCTTTAAAATTCAATTGATGTCTTTTAAATTTTAATTGATATCTGTTAAAATTAAATTATGTATTTTACATTTCAATTGATTTCATTTAAATTTCAATTGACGTCTTTTAAATTAAATTGATATCAGTTAAAATTCAGTTAATGTCCTTCAAATTTCAATTGATGTCTTTTAAATGTCAATTCATGGCTTTTAAATGTCAATTTGTCTTTTACACAATTTTTCAATTGTCGTCTTCTAATTTCAATAGATATCTTGTGAAATTCAGTTGATGTCATTTAATATTCAATTAGTGTCCTTAAAATTTCACTTGATATCTTTTAAATTTAAAAAGATTTCTTTTCAATTTCAATTGATCGTTTTTAAATTTCAATTGATGTCTGTTAAAATTAAATTTTTGTCATATAAATTTCAATTAAAGTCCTTTAATTTTCGTTTGATGTCTTTGAAATTTCAATTCATGTCCTTTTAATTTCAATTGATGTCTTTTAAATTTCAATTAATGTCCATTAAATTTCAATTGACGCGTTTTATATCTCAATTGATGTCTTTAAAATTTCAATAAATGTTTTTTAAATTTCAGTCAATGTTTTTTAAATTTCAAATGATGTATTTTTAAATTCAAAAAGGTTTTGTAAATTTCGATTGTTGTACTTTCTTTAAACCTCAAACTAGATTTGTCAAATTTCAATTTATATTTTTCAAAATGAAATGATATATTTTTTAATGATTTTTGTGCAACGGTATTCAGAGACAATTAAAAAAGAAATTTATCTTCTCATTACAAACCATGATTAAGATTGAGATTCTTACAGTTAATGAGATATGGGCGTTCTAATTTGTACGATTTCATTTTGACAGCGCCGTGACTTTTAAATAAAAGGGGTTTTTTTTACAGGAAAACATGCTTGATTTCTTAGCATAGTCTCTTTTCCGCTCGTTTTCCGCTCGTTTTCCATAGTTTTTAAAATTTTTTTGTATTCCTTCCAAATAATAGGGTTCCTCAGGGTCCTGTAAATAGGGATTTGCTTCAGTGGTGACCTCTTCATTGGACCCAAATCTGTTGACGCAACCCGATTTCTTCAGGTTCGGAAATAGAATGTAGTTGAAAAAATGGTTTCCCATTACATCCCGTGAAGGGATTAGGGAGAGCTTCTCACAACCAGTGAGCTGTTACTAGTTTAGTTCAGTTTCCTAGTCTAGTTTATTTTCCGATCGTCCAATATTATTCCATAGATTTTATCAACGATTTCTGGCGTGACGAGTTCGTCGCCCCTTCTGCTGGTATGATCACAATGAAAATCGGTAAACCAGTTTTTAACCATTAAAATTGATGGTGCAGAGTTCACATAGTATTTATCAAGCCTTTCCTTGCTCAGATGATTTTTTAAGGAAAAAACTGGATATTGCTCTACGACATTGTCGTTTACTAGAAAAATCCACTTACCTAAATCTGTTGACATGAATAACTGGACAGGGACGTATACTAGGTTGTAGAAGGGATTTTTGACTTATACACTGATGGCGAAGTAGGTTTTTACAGTCTATTCTAAAGAGCTGGCTCCAGCCCTTGCCAAAGGCTATCAGTCCAATGTAGTATTTTTTAGGCAGATGTCATGGCAATGGAGAGCTGGGAAGAAACGTCATTACCGCCTGGAGTATCAACATCTACTTTGATAGCCAGGCTGGTATAAAATCTCTGCAATCTGTATTCCAATACCTGACTTCAATCACTGCCCACATCTAAAGGACATCTCTAATTGAGATGTTCAAGCAGTTCGGTATTAACATTGTATGAATGCTGGGACATTGAAACATTCCCAGGAACTATAGGCGGATGAGTTGGTGACCTATAGTGCGGTTGTAACAACCGAATTCTAATTCCGTTGAGACAATCTCTAATTCGTTTGTGACAACCCCTAATATGGTTGTGACAACCTCTAATTCGGTTGTGACAACCTCTAATTCGGTTGTGATAACCTCTAATTCGATTGTGACAACCTCTAATGCATTTGTGACAATATCTAATGAGACTGAGACATCATCTAATGAGGTTATGACAACCTTTAATGCAGTTGGGACAACCTCTAATGCGTTTATGACAACATCTACTGAGGTTGTGAAAACATCTACTTCGGTTGATACAACATCTAATGAGGTTGATACAACATCTAATGCGTTTGTGACAACATCTAATGCGGTTGGGGCAACATCTAATGAGGTTGTGACAACATCTAATGCGTTTGTGACAACATCTACTTCGATTGATACACCATCTAATGAGGTTGTGGCATCATCTAATGACGTTGTGACAACATCTTAGGAGGTTGATACAACAAACAACAATGGTGTCCCATAACATCCCATGAAGTGATTGGGGAGAGCTTCTCACAATCAGTGAGATGTGCGCTTTCTAATTTTACACTCACTGATTGGGACCTACAGTTTTACACCGGTTCCGAACGGTCACTAAGCGAGGTGACCGCCGTCGAAAGAAATGTAAGGTGGTCTGAGCAGGGATCGAACCCACGTTCTCATGTACAAGAGCCGCGCACGCTACCATTGCACCACCGACGGCGACGGTTGATACAACATCTAAAGAGGTTAAGACAACATCTAATGAGGTTGAGACAACCTCTAATTCGGATGTGATGACTCTAACGGCTAATTCGGTTGCCTGTCAAATTTTTCAGTGGGTGTAGACAAAGTATATCATCTATGCTAGACTGGGAATCCGCCGTCGGTGGTGCAATGGTAAGTGTGCGCGCCCCTTGTACATGAGATCCTGGATTCGATCTCTGCTCTGACCGGCTGACATTCCTTTCGGCGACAATCTCCTCGCAAAAGCTTCTCGAAATACCGTTCGGAACCGGTGTAAAACTGTAGGTTCCAATCAGTGGGTATAAAACTGGAAAGCTCACTGGTTGGGAGAAACTCTCCCAAATTTCTTCATAGTACCATTTATATTTTTTAGACTGGGAATCTCAGCTCATCATTACCGCAGAAGCTGTGGGGATTAAGGAGAGGACGATAGCATCGAACATCTCATAGGCTACTGCCCCCGGTCTTTTGTATCGCTAGGAGAACTTATCTAGGATCTTACTTCATGTTGGATCTAACATCTATTCAGGGAGTTAAGCTGAATGATCCTAGGATATTATAGCAGAGTACTAATGATTTCACTAGGGACTAATGCACGGCTCTTCTTCAGCCACATCCAGGAATATCGGGATGAGGTATCATATGCTTTGAACCAGGTCGATTTACAGATTCAGCTAGGGGATCAAAATATGACTGTGGGGATTAAGGAGAGGACGATAGCGTTGAACATTTCATAGGCTACTGTCCGGTCTTTTGAATCACTAGAAGACTTCATGTTGGATCTAACAGCGATTCAGGCAGTTAAGCTGAATGATCTTAGGTTCTTTTTGCAGAATACAAATTATTTCACTAGGGTCTAATGTACGGCTCTTCTTTAGCCACATCCAGGAATATCGGGATGAGGTATCATTTGGTTTGAAGGCTCTTTAATCAGGTCGATTTAGAGGTTCAGTGAGGGGATTGAAACATGATGGTCTATGCTATTACAACAGTCCTCATTGAACAAAGTGTGTCAATAGTGACAGCTACTTCTACCTTAGTGACAGCTACTTAACTTAAGCTAACCTACCGGGATTCTGGAGAAGAAGTTTGTTTTCATATACGAATGGATATCCTGAAACGGCTTCGAAGCATCGAAGAGCTTTCCTGTATATTTTCCATATATACAAGGTGTTTTAAAAGAAGTCGTCCGACGTTGTTTGGCTCGCATTTTTTTTTTCTAAATGAAAAACTTCGATTCTGTTTTTTGATTATGTTTATTTGAACCTTTAGAATTTTATTGGCTAAATTGAGAAGATGATATCGGTTAAATGGGCGCCGTCACAATTGATTACAATACGGGCTCGTTTTATGTCATTTTTCATCACTTCGGCGAGAACTTCGGGCGACAGATTATCGCCCTCGTGTCGAATGTTGACCTTGAGGGCTTCCAGGGTCTCGAGCTTGTTCACGTAAACACTGGACTTCAAAAAACCCAACAAAAAAAAGTCTGGAACGGTTAAATCGGGCGATCTTGCGGGTTAGTGCAAATCGCCAAAAAGAGAGATGAGGCGACCCGGGAACGCCTTCAGAATATCGGTTGTGGCTCGAGCAGTATGTGCCGTTGCTCCGTCCTGTTGGAACCACATGTCCTCCAGTCCTAATTCGTCGAATTGCGGTAGAAAAAAATCGGTTAACATGGCCCTATAGCGCGCACCGTCCACTGTTGTCGTTTGACCAGAGGCGTTCTCGAAAAAAATGCGCGATGACTTTGAGCGGGTATAATGGCTCCTCGTGCATCACTCATGGATTTTTGGTGCCCCAGAACCGATCGTTTTGCTTGTTCACGTACCCGCTGAGGTGGAAATGAGCCTCATCGCTCATTATGATTTTGGTGGACAAATCGTTCACTTCGTCCACAAGATTGAGGATGGCTTGGGCGTAGGTTACACGCGTTTGGCTGTCGACAGGCAGTAGCTGATGCACGGACTGGACTTTGTATGGGAACATGCGCAGGTCTTTGACCAAAATTCGCCATAGGGGCGACCGGCTGATGGCTAATTGCGAGGCATGGCGTCTGGTCGATGTTTCCGGCGACAGCTCGACATCCTCGGCAACAGCGGCGATATTCTCGGCAAAACGGGCGCTCCGGGTCGGCCACTTCTGGCAACGTCTCGTGTGGTCCCATACTCTTCAAGATTAGTGGGCAAACGGCGCAGTGTTTGCGCAGTCGGTGTCGGACGGCCGGGGAATCGGCGACGGTATTCGCGCTGCGCCAACACCACATACGAAATGTTACGCAAAATATAGACACGATTATTCCGCGTTCTAGGGGAGTATATCGCTCCATGGCTTGTTTGTTTGTATTCTACATCTATCTAGTCCACAAATGTCAAAACAGATTTGACATTGGCGGCCATTTGCAAAAATAAGAGCATCTTCCAATAGGGTGGTCACTTTTGAAACACCCTGCATTTACATAGTGAAAATGAACCTGGGAAAGCCTAATTGATTATTTTATAGTTCTATAGTTACTGCGAGAAAAGCGGCAACAAAAGGCTTAATTTTGAGATAATATTGAGAGTGGCTCGTTAATCATGTTGCCTTCTTAGTACTTCTGAACAAATGGGCGGATGTTGTGTCGAAAAATAAAGTAAAACACTGAGTTTGTAATGCCCTTCGTTGAGCCTCAGTACCTATTAGCTGACAAGTAACTAGAATGTTATGACAGGATGTCATTCTACACTAAAAAAAACAAATCGTATCGAACACAATTCAGTGCTGCAACGGGAGAAAATATATGTATGTTGTGTGGTTGCCGATACGAATATTTGCGTTGTGACAATTAATATGTACATCAGCTCAGATTTAATGAAATTTTGTTTTTTATTGTCGATACGTAGAATTAACTTTGTTTGGTGTTACAGTTTAGTTTTTCCCATTCGTTTTTTACAAATGTTCTATAGAAAAAACACTCTTCAATTTGTTTTTAGTTTCCTGAATTTAAAAAGGGAAATTATAAATCCATTTAGAATTTGAAATTCTATTTAAAACTTCCCCAATTAGATTCGAAAACTTCAATTTAAATTTAAGAAATATTTCCAGTTATGAAATTATGTTTATGTTCGAGACTTTTTACTACCGTGTAGGATTTTCCCATATTTTTGCACCACCCCCTCGAATCTAAGCACTTTTTAAACAAATCTCCAAAAATTTAAATTCTATTCAAAAAAATCTATAAAATTTCCAGATAAATTCCAAAAAAAAAAACCATAACCAAAGCCATAGAAAAACTGAACAAAAAATCAATAAAATACGAAACCGAAGCAACAACATAAAAGGGGATAACAACAATCACAAAAATCACGGTCGGTCGTGTGGGCATGTGTATTGAAAACGAAGATACAAAATAGCATAATCGAAATGGCCAATAACAAAAAAAAGCTGAGTACAAAATGTCCGGGACAAAAATTGGCATAAAGACCAAAACAACAAACTAGTGAAAACTACAAACGAAACGATTACAAGTCACAAGAAATCTCCAAAAAAAAACAACAACTACTATATTATAAACGAAAATAAAGGAAAAGCAGAGTGAGAAGAAAACTTGCAACAAAGTTATTTCAATCAACAACAACCACAATTACAACACAATAAAAGTTCAAGTAATTTCCAAGCAAACAAAAACAAAATAAAATATGTTTAACCTTTAAAACAGCTGTTTTTGGAGGCTGAAGCTTTTCCAAGTGCATCACCAACAAAATTTCATAACCTAAAACAGCAGGAGGTGCAAAGTTGTAAACTTAAGAACAGCAGAAAACGTCAACAACACAAAAACAAACGCAAACTCAAACACAAACAACAACACCAACAATCCTATAACATTCGTTTCCCCCCTCCCACACAAAGTTCTGCCTTCCATTGCCCACCATGGAGGCTACACCGAAAGTACATCGTCATCGTACACGACGCACAGAGTCACGTCATCGACGTTCCGAACGTCAGACCACTAGCAGCACATCCGACAGCAAATCACCAGCCCGCACGTCAGCTGATATTCTACACGCAGAGGCGGGTGTGTGTTCCTCCAGTGGGGGACATCAACAGCACCAAAATTCGGATGCTCTCATTGCAGCAGTGGCTACACGTCTTTTGCAAGAACACGAACGTCAAACATCCACGGATAGCAATGCTGATGGCGTGGCCAGTGGCAGTGCGGGTGGTCACACCTCCAGCCAGACATCACAACAAACTGTGGTATTAGTTAATGGTCATGCACCCCATGAGAATTCCATGGAGGATGCTAAAGATGCACAGCAGCAAAACTCCAACGAAAACAACGACACCAATACAAATAAACCCTCAGAAGCAGATGCCAGTGAGTTGTGTACGGGCCCACCCGATGGCCCCAGCAGTAGTCGTAATTCCTCCGGTGATGCCATGAGTTTACGTGAGACCCTGCAACAGCTACCTCCCACCCTGACAACGCACAGGCACAGACGCACGCTCTCGCCTCATTCGCCTTCGCGGCGGGTACACGAAACCGCCGCAGATGCTTCATTTCATCGTGGTATACTCGGTTTCATGGATCGCGAACTCAAACAATCCTCTCCTACGCCGTCGGCTCTAAGTGCGGGTAGTGGTGGCGCCGGGCGTAAACATCAATCCCTCTCAGATCCTACTGCTAGTCCCGCCCAAAGATCCGTGAGGTCGCGCAGTAGTTTAGAAAAGAGTCCGAGGCGTAAACGCAGTAAATCAGAGTCACGACGGCGAAGAGAACGAAAACTTATTGCGGCTGGGGAAATGGAGGTGAGACAGGCGAATGAGACGCTAATGCGTTACCTGAAACAATGCTCGGAGATGAATGACGCCTCGTTGTCGGGAGAATTGGAGATAGATCAAAGTTTGGAAGAGAGAAGAGTGCACAGGAAGACGAAATCTCAAAGGGATAAAAGAGGACATATAATAAGTAAGTATAAGGACATATATGTATATAGTCTCAATTTAAATTGTATATGTTAAGAAAGAGAAGAGTATAATAAGAAGGAAATAAGAATGTCCTAGCAATAAGGCTTATGTTTAACCACAAAAACTTTGTAACAATAGACGTGTTTCCGTTACAAGTTAGCGATTATCTAGCTAGCTAGTAACAAAAACGCTAAACTGTCTATAATTTGGAGCTATATATACTCGTCTAGTGGCCGTCGGTGGTGCAATGGTTAGTGTACGCGGCTCTTGTACATGAGATCCTGGGTTCGAACCCGGCTCTGACCACCTTCAAATTTTCTTTCGGCGGCGGTCACCTCGCATAGTGACGGCGACACTATCGAGTATCTAGCCATGAAAAAGGTTCTCAAATTACCGTTCGAAATCGGTGTAAAACTGTAGGTCCCAATCAGTGAGTGAAAACTGGAAAGCGCACAGCTCAGTGATTATGAGAAGTTTCTCCCCAGTCCCTTCATGGGATGTAATGGGAAACCATTTATTTTTTTTTATACTCGTCTTGCTCTAACGAATTGTAGATATTAATTGCATCTCTTATCTTTTAATTTACCCCCATGTGCAACCCAAACACATGTGTAATGCACATTTACCCACTACTCACATTTTTCTAGATTTTTTCATAATTTCGATCCAAAATTGGGATTCCCCATCGTCGTGGGTAACTACCCATTATTTTCCAAATTATCCTGAGGGTAATGGGTAATTCCCCATTGTCCTGGGTAACTACCCATTATTTTCCCCATACCCTGTGGGTAATTTTTTTAGTTTGCTTCTAATTGTTTTATAATTTTGATCCAAAATTGGGATAGGTTACCCTGGGTAACTCATTACCCATCGCCGTGGGTAACTACCCATTATTTTCCCCATTACCCTGTGGATAAAGGGTAATCGTGATGGGTAATTCTCCATCGTCGTGGGTAACCACCCATTATTTTCCCCATTACCCTGAGGGTAATGGCTAATTGTTATTGGTAATTCCCCATACCCTGTCGGTAATTTTTCCTAATTTTTTTTCTAATTTTTTCCAATTTTTTCATAATTTCGATCAGAAATGGGGATGGGTTACCATGGGTAAGCCATTACCCATCGCCATGGGTAACTATCCATTATTTTCCCCATTACCCTGAGGGTGATGGGGATTTTGAGAGTCATTACTTCGGGGGAATATGACTTTGGAGGTGCGATCACCTTCAGGGAAAGTCCTTGGGATTTTGGGACCGGATGATGATGGGATAATGGCTTCGTTCGATGTAATCTCCCTTTTCGCAAATATCTCGGTGGACACGGTAATGGGGATTATGGTGGAAAAATGGAACTTAATTTAACCACATGCGAAGATCCCAGAGGCCGAATTTTTGATTATTTTAAGTTTTTGTCTGGTTGATGACGATTATTTTATTTGCGAAGGGGACATGTTTGGCCAAGTAAACGCGCTGCCAGTGGGTAACCAACTCTCCCCGGCTATTGCGAATATTGTGTTAGGTGTTGATTACATTTCATTGGCACGCGAAACGGACATCCTCAGTGGGAATGGTAAATTGCAACTCCACGCGACCAAAATCGCGAGTGATTAATACCGCGAAACGCCTTGTACTACTGCCTATGGGCGATGAGAAATTCCACATGGGGGACATGGCGAGGATAGCGAACATTCTTGAAGATAATAGCTTTCCCACAGAGCTCGCACGACGATTAGTGAAGGAGATCGGACAAAGTGTGACGAACTGGAGTGACTACTTGGGATATCACGCGCGAATGGGCAGGAATTTAAGGGTGTAGGGTACATTCCTGGTTTGACTGACGACGGAACGCTGGGGGGGGGAACGGTGATTGGTCTAAACTTGCCATGTGTAAGTCATTTTGAAAATTTCTGTTTTTGATAACATTTTCATTCACAAAAAATTATAACAAAATTTATCTAAGATAACTTTCTGTTGCCATTTCTTTAAATGTGGCAACATTGTTTGCTTCAGTAGGAATTTAAGTTTGAAGTTGATGAAATTTGTTCATAACATGTATGAAATATTTTCACTGGTTTTATGAAATTTGGCATGGAATTAGAACGGATCTTTATGATATTTGATACACGGTATAACTATTTCAGATTTACCCACATATCCTCATCATCAATTGTTCTGAATAGTGCTTTTTAAAATTTCATAATTCTATATGTAACGAAATATTTAAATGCAATGAGAATTCTTTCGTATACAATTGCTTAAATAAATTTAGACTCCAAACACCAGCTACCGAGAATTAAAACTATTTATTCAACTAACGAAGTATAATTTAGGAACACGTTTCGTAAATTTTTAAACTGTGTATGACAAATTTTCATAATATCTATGAAATTACGAAAAATTTCGTAGTATTAATTTGAAAATACAGGGTGACCCGAAAAAATCACAGGGTTTTTTGTTGCCATATCTATCAAATGCCATATCTATTTTAAGTAGCGTTCACAATGGCAGCAACGAATTTGTAATTCAAGCCCTCTCGTTCTACACTAACAGTATTTCATATAATGTTATACTCTTCTTCAAAGTGGAATTAGTTCGAATCAGTTTAATTCTACTGACCGCTAGGGGCGCTTTACTTAGAATTTCGTTTTAAAACTTGAATGTAAACTTGAATGGAAATGGAAAAATTTTGTCTCAAAATAAACATTTTAATAAATAATATTATCTGTACAATCTGCCAATAACAATAATTTCACATATATTTGTATTTTTTTAGTACCACAAATACAACACTGTCGCTGGCTTTCGAACATATCAGCTGATGCAAATGTGTAGTAGTTTGTAGTAAGTGTAGTTCGCGGCAATTTGAATAATAAACAAAAGAAAAAAGTTTAAAAAAATGGAGGAAGCTGACGTTTTCAGGTTTATCGAAACCGTCCAAGGCCATGACATACTACGGAACATAAGCTGCTAAACATTTTTATAGAAAAATTTGAAAACATTTCTATAGAAAATTTGAAAACATTTCCATAGATAAATTTGAAAACATTTCTATAGAAAAATTTGAAAACACATTTCTATAGACAAATTTTAAAAAATTTCTATAGAAAAATTTGAAAACATTTCTAGAGAAAAATTTGAAAACTTTTTCAAAGAAAATTTGAAAATATTTCTCTAGACAAATTTGAAAACATTTCCATACAAAAATATAAAAACTTTTCTATAGAAAAATTTGAAAACTTATCTATAGAAAAATTTTAAAACTTTTCGATAGACAAATTTGAAAACATTTCTCTAGAAAAATTTGAAAATATTTCTAAAGAAAAATTTGAAAACATTTCTAGAGAAAAATTTGCAAATATTTCTATAGAAAAATTTGCAAACAGTTTTTAAGAAAAATTTAAAAAAATTTCTGTAGAAAAATTTGAAAACATTTCTTAAGAAAAAATTTAAAACATTTCTATAGAAAAATTTGAAAACATTACTATAGAAAAATTGGAAAAGTTTTCTATAGAAAAATTTTAAAACATTTCTATAGAAAAATTGGGGGAACTTTTCAATAGAAATTCTTTAGAAAAATTTTAAAACATTTCTATAGAAAAATTGGCAAACTTTTCTATAGAAATTCTTTAGAAAAATTTTAAAACATTTCTAAAGAAAAATTTTAAAACATTTCTAAAGAAAAATTTTGAAAATATTTCTATAGAAAAATTTGAAAACATTTCTATAGAAACATTTGAAAACATTTTTAAAGAAAAATTTGTAAACTTTTGTATAGAAAAATTTTAAAATATTTCAATAGAAAAATTTAAAATATTTCTATAGAAAAATTTTAAAAAATTTCTAAAGAAAAATTTTAAAATATATCTATAGAAAAATTTGAAAATATTTCTATAGAAAAATTTGTACACATTTCTATAGAAAAATTTGAAAACAGTTCTATAGAAAAATTTGAAAGCGTTTCTAGAGAAAATTTGAAAACTTTTTCAAAGAAAATTTGAAACCATTTCTCTAGAAAAATTTGAAAACATTTCCATACAAAAATGTGAAAACATTTCTATAGAAAAATTTGAAAACTTATCTATAGAAAAATTTGAAAACATTACTATAGAAAAATTGGAAAAGTTGTCAATAGAAAAATTTAAAACATTTCTATAGAAAAATTGGGAAACTTTTCTATAGAAATTCTTTAGAAAAATTTTAAAACATTTCTTAAGATAAATTTGAAAACATTTCTATAGAAAAATTTGTACACATTTCTATAGAAAAATTTGAAAACAGTTCTATAGAAAAATTTGAAAGCATTTCTAGAGAAAAAATTGAAAACATTTTCAAAGAAAATTTGAAAACATTTCTCTAGATAAATTTGAAAACATTTCCATACAAAAATGTGAAAACATTTCTATAGAAAAATTTTAAAACTTATCTATAGAAAAATTTGAAAACATTACTATAGTAAAATTGGAAAAGTTTTCTATAGAAAAATTTTAAAACATTTGTATAGAAAAATTGGGAAACTTTTCTATAGAAATTCTTTAGAAAAATTTTACAACATTTCTAAAGAAAAATTTGATAATATTTCTAAAGAAAAATTTGAAAACATTTCTATAGAAAAATTTGAAAACATTTCTATAGAAAAATTTGAAATCATTTTTAAAGAAAAATTTGTAAACTTTTGTCTAGAAAAATTTTAAAATATTTCAATAGAAAAATTTAAAACATTTCTATAGAAAAATTTTAAAAAATGTCTATAGAAAAATTTGAAAACATTTTTTAAGAAAATTTGATAATATTTCTATAGAAAAATTTTAAAACACTTCTAAAGAAAAATTTGAAAACATTTCTATTGAAAAATTTGAAACCTTTTCTAAAGAAAAACACAGTACTTTTTGCTCCGAGTAGTGCTACAAATCTAATGTCCGTGTCTCACATTTATTTTTTTTATTTTTTACTACTTCTCCATTTTTTTTCACTCCCCAAATATGTATACTGCTGTATAATGTAAACAATGTTGCCAGTCAGCTGTTTTTTTGAACTTATTCGAACAAATTTGTTGCTTGCATTGTGAACGCCTGTTGAACTTATTGCTATCATTGTGAACGAGCCTTAAAGCCGCATTCACAATGAAGCCGGAATCACAATGCAAGCAACATTTTCAATAGGCGTTCGCAATGTAAGCAAACTTCGAATTGAGATGTTTGTTCTAACAGGTGATACCAGAATTATGGCCAATATATCAAGGCAACAATAAAATATATTTTGTTTTCGTGTCAAAGTTAGCACAAATGTATGTCAAGAATAAAAGTAAGCCAGAAATTACAAAAACCAAATACATTTGAATTTGATTCGTCATGTAATGAACAGAAGGAAAAGCAAATCATTTAAGTTGTTCTTATAACACAACCTCTATTAGTTGCATCATGATTCAAATGCCACAAATGTCACATCCGGGTTTGTATTTTGAATATTAAAAAATGTTAATGTATTTAAACATATTTGCTATTAAAAGATTGTACGCATAAAATTACGTTTTATAATGCATCTTTTAACACTAAGGGGTTCAATTTTCATTGATGTTTTTAAGTTTGAAAATTAAATTCGAAGTACAGCTCCATCTACCGCTTAATAGTATTATATTTATTCGAACAAATATGTTGCTGGAGTAGAAATAGACCAACTTCGGCGACAAATTTGCGTTACATTTTTCTAAAAAAAAACGAAAAGGCATTATGTGAAATTCTGTGTGTGAGAACGAGTTGGCATGAGAAACGAAATTGTCGTTTGCATTGTGAATGCGGCTTTATGTGAAATTCTGTGTGTGAGAACGAGTTGGCATGAGCAATGAAACTGTCGCTTGCATTGTGAATGCGGCTTTAAGCGATAGTTGGCGCTGTACGTCGAATTTCATTTTCAAACTTAAAAACATTAATGAAAATTTAAACAATTTGTGATAAACGATGCATTATAAAACGTAATTTTATCTGTAGAATCTGTAAATAGAAAATATATTTAAATACATTAACAGTTTTTAATACCCAAAATACAAACCTGGTTGTGACATTTGAATCATGATGCAGCTGATAGAGGTTGTGTTATGAGAACAACTTAAATTATTTACTTTTCCTTCTGTTTATTACAGGAACAATCAAATTCAAATGTATTTGGTTTATGTAATTTCTGGCTTACTTTTATTCTTGATATACAGTTGTGTTAACCTGGACACGAAAACAAAATATATTTTATTGTTGCCTTGATACGAGTATATTGGCCGTAATATTGGTATAACCTGTTAGAAAAAACATTTCGATTCGAAGTAAACTGTTGCTTACAGTGCGAAAGCCTATTAAAAATGTCGCTTGCATTGAAGATTCCTGCTTAAGCGTTTTTAAATTACTTTGTGTAAATTATATCGATCAAGTAACAGCCATTGTTGATAACGACAATTTGGGCTCTTTTTGATGCATTTTGTGTCGTTCTTGTGAGAACTACGGGAGACAAGATCGGTTGTTCTCATTGTCAGCTTCCAGAGCTAAAACAAGAGCGAGCAAAACGAGACATTATAGATCTAAAACGAGACATTAGGCGACACGGACACGCATCCTTCAGAATGCCCATTGTCGCGTGAGACGTGTCCTGTTGGAACTACATCTTCATACGGTCTCAATAAATCAATTTGCGACAATAAAAGCTCGTCGACTACAGTTATATGTCAGTCACCAGCATGGTTCATATTAACCCATTATTATTGCCTGGGTAGCGATCGTTTACCCATTACCTACAGGGTATGGGGGAAAAATGGTTAGCTACCCACAGCGATGGGCAATTATCCATTACGATTACCCACAGGGTATGTAAATAATGTGTAGTTACCCACGACAATGGGTCACGATCACAATTACTCATTACACTTGGGGAATGGGTAGGCGGCCTTTACCCATTACCCACGGCAATGGGTAATCTTTGGGTTTGTATTTGTATCTTTGTTTATTTTTTGTTTGGAGTTTCAGTGCAATAATTTAAACTACAATTATCTACTCCATATTGGTTTCTAAAATTTCACTTGGCTAATTGGAAACATCACGACATTGAATTGTAATTTCAGGCCCCCCGTTAATCTAGTTTTACTGCGGTAACAAATCTAAAACCAATTTCGATGAAGAATGAAAATTATGCTGATGATAGATCCTTTCCATCCAAATGCATAGTAATGATCTACCTTACGTGGTAAATTCTGTGCCCTTTGATACTTAAAAGAAAATATACTGTACAAACAAAATCTAAATTAAATTCGAGACCATTATAATAAAATATAATTTGCCCTAATTTAAAATGCCAACGCGAATACGACAAAAACGATGACTACGATGAGCATGAGACGTTAAAGGTCAAGAGTAAATTGTTGTTCAACATCACCAGCAGCAGGAACAAAAAAAGAAAAAAAAATACTTGGAAAATGAAAACTAAAACCTCAATTCTGCTGGTTTTGAATATGTATTATATATGTATATACTTATATACATAGTACGAGTACATTATTGTATGTATTTATGTAGTATCCTCTTGGTATATGTATGTACATAGTAGAAGGAATGTTCATGACTGTTCATCTCACTTGTGATGGAATGTACAACGACGAATGATGTTGATGACTATGACTGTGATGATGGTTGTCGTGGCGAGGAATGAGGTCCATCATACTGCGAAATGGGATGGCAAAGTTATAGTTGGTAATAAATACAGTCACGCCGCTTCAATGGATCTTAAATGTCCTGATATAACATCATAAATATATGTAGTTTACCTTGGATCTGCAGCTCTGTCTTTATTCCTTGTAGTGGTTGGTATACTAAAGTTATTCCTCTAAATATCATAGGTTCCACTCCTATTGCTTAACTGCCATTATTAATGGCGAAATTGGAATCATTTGAATCGTCATTTGAATCGTATCATTTGAATCGTAAGATTTTTCTATGCAAGTTACCAGCGTAGTTCACTAAAGACGTTTGAATTTTGCTATCCTATTTTTTTTTAAGTTGCAGTCAACAAATGCCGTTTGAAAGCTCCAAGTCTCAAATCTTTTTCAATAATTCGACTCATGGACTTTTGCGTGATTTTCATCTCACGGGCCATGATTTTCTGTTTCCGGAGAACATTTCGTTGAATTTTTGCTTTGACGGCATTCATGACTTGCTGTGTTCAAACGGTACGTGGTCGCCTTAACCGGTGGCCGTCTTTTATATCTCTAGTCGCCTCGAGCAATTGTATGCCGACTGTAGACGAACATGCAACTAATGCCAAGCGGGCGGAACGTTTTGAAAATATCGTTTTTTTTTTCTTTCCACACTTAAAAAGTGCTATAACTGCGATTCGGGGTTTCCTTATCTGACCACTCCATGGTGAAAGTTGACACAATTTCAAATTCCCTTAATTGAAAAATTCCCATAACTGACTAAGTTGGGCACAGCAAGCGTTTGCAGGAAATCATTTATATGGCCACTCCATACTCATAGGAAAAATTCGGTTGAGCCAGCTGAATTACCCGTAACCGAATTAAGAGGTCATTACAGCCGAAGTCGAGGTTGTCTTAACCGAATTAGAGGTTGTCGCAACCGAACTGGAGGTTGCCATAACGAAACTAGAGGTTGTCACAACCGAATTAGAGGTCATCGTAACCGAATTAGACGTTGCCACATCCGAACTAGATGTTGTCTCACCCAAATTTTCGCAGCCGAATTAGAGATTGTCACAGCCGAATTAGAGGCTTTCACAACTAAATTAGAAGTTGTCACAGCCGAATTAAAGGTTGTCATAACTGCAATCGAGGTTGTCTTACCAAAATTTTCACAGCCGAATTAGGGGTGGTCACAGTCTAATTAGAGGTTGTCATAACCAAACTAAAAGTTGTCACAGCAGAATTAGAGATTGTCACAACCAAACTAGAGGGTGCAACACCGAAACTAGAGGTTGCCACAACCGAATTAGAGGCTGTCTCAACCAAATTTTCACAGTTGGATTAGAGGTTGTCACAACGAAACTAGAGGTTGTCACAACCGAAGTAGAGGCAGCCACAACGGAATTACACATTGTCTCAACCAAATTTTCACAGCCGTGTTAGAGGTTGTCACAGCCTAATTAGGGGTTGTCATAACCAAACTAGAAGTTGTCACAGCCGAAGTAGACGTTGCCATAGCCGAATTAGAGGTTGCAACAACGAAATTAGGCGTTGTCTCAAGCAAATTTTCACAGTCGGATTAGTGGTTTTCATAACCAAATTAGAAGTTGTCACATCTGAATTAAAGTTTGTCATAACTGAGTTAGAGGTTGTCTCAACCAAATTTTCACAGCCGAATTAGAGGTTGTCGTAATCGAACTAGAGGGTGCAACACCGAAATTAGAGGTTGCCACAACCGAATTAGAGGTTGTCTCAACCAAATTTTCACAGCCGTATTAGAGGTTATCACAGCCGAATTAGAGGTTGTCACAACCGAAGTAGAGGTTGCCACAACCGAATTAGAAGTTGTCTCAACCAAATTTTCACAGCCGAATTAGAGGTCGTCACAACGAAACTAGAGGTTGTCACAACCGAAGCAGAGGTAGCCACAACCGAATTAGAAGTTGTCTCAACCAAATTTTCACAGCCAAATTAGAGGTTATCACAGCCGAATTAGAGCTAATCTCAACCGTATTAGGGGTTGTCCCAACTAAATTTTCACAGCCGAGTTAGATGTTATCACAACCGAATTATAAGTTGTCACAACCGAATTAGAAGTTGTCACAGCGGAATTAGAGGTTATCACAACCGAACTAACATAGTACAATTTATATGAGGAAATCTTTTGGGAGTCAAAATAATTTTACATGCCATTTCCACGTTCGTTTTGGAGGTTCCGACCATCATAGCTCACCGCACCAATTCTGACGTGTTGTGCCGGTTGATTTAAGTCCTAAACTATTCTATATAAAGGAGATAACAGAAGATTTTAAACGACCGACCTTGAACAACTACAGGTCAGTTGATATAAGCGTGTATTAGTGCTAGGCGACACTATCGAGTACTTAGCCATGACAAAGCTTCTCAACAATAGCGTTCGGAATCGGTGTAAAACTGTAGGCCCCAATCAGAGAGTGTAAAAACTGGATTTTCACTAGATTGTGAGAAGCTCTCCTCAATCCCTTCGTGGGATGTTAGGGGACACCATTTTTTTTACTAGTGATTCACAGAATCGAGGAACCGGTTCGCAAGAATCGAGTTCGTTACAGAAACCGACCAGACCCGGCTTAAAAGAACAGAAAGCCGGGTCCAAATGAACCGAAAACGGTTCTTTCAGGACCGAAAAATGGGTTTAAAAGAACCGAAATCGTTTCCAAAAAAACCGAAAAACGATTCTACAGGAACTGAAAAACTGGTTGAAAAGAACCGTAAAATGGATCCTGATAAAGAGGGCCCGTTTGTAAAGGAACCAAAAGTGTTAACCTTTTGGGTGAGGGTACGAAAATTTATATTTTTTTTATCAAATTTTATATTCCATTAATAGGATATTCCACTTGGGCCTCTTTGAGACAGCAATTTGCTAAGAACCGTAACCGGTCCAAATGCCCAGTTCATCTCGGAACCGGACTCGACAGAATATGTGTATTTTTATCAAATTTTTTATTCTTATAATACGAGGGCGGAGCAAAAAGCCGTAACTTTTTGAATGAAACACAGATTTTTGGCAAAAAATTTCAATACACTTAGTTCAACGTTTCTCCAATTTTTGAATCCCTTCAAAAAAATTGGATTTTTCAAGGTCCATAATATTGGCATTTGTTTGAGCAATAATTTCTTCGTTGGAGCTAAATCTCTTTCCACCGAGCCATTTCATTAGGTTTGGAAATAGGAAATAGTCACTGGGGGCTAAATCCGGAGAATATGGCGGATGAGGTACAAATTCGTAGCCCAATTCATGGAATTTTTGCCATTAAGATTACATTATCTTGATGAAATTTAAGTTTTTTCTTGGCCATATGGGGTCGTTTTTTTTTAAATCCTCGTTAAATCGGTCGAATAAGTTGCCATAATATTCACCATTTATTGTTTGTAGGTAATCGATGTGGATTATCCTGCGTGCATCCCAAAAAACTGTTGCCATCATCTCATTGGCCGACAAACTTATCTTGACCTTCTTCGAAGCCGGTTCACCCGGAGAAACCCATTGTTTAGACTGCTGCTTGGTCTACGGAGTATTGTAATGGGTCCATGTTTCATCCACAGTTACAAAACGCCGCAAAAACTCCTTCGAATTGAGATTAAACAACTCCAAACAATCCTTTGAAGTTGTCACACGATTACGTTTACGATCAATTGTGAGCAAACGCGGCACCCATCTTGCAGAGAGCTTTCTTAAACCCAAATGGTCATTTAAAATCGAAACCACAGTGCCATATGAAATGCCTATGGCATCAACAATCTCGCGCACTTTTACTCTTCGATCGGCCAACACCATATTGTGGATTTTTTCAAGATTTTCGGGTGTATTGACCTCAATTGGCCGTCCAGAACGTTTAGCGTCATTTGTACAAGGTGGCGCAAAAGTAAACTTCCGATGTTTTTTGGCTGTAATTTAAAAAAAAAAAATGAAAAACTTTGATTCTTCTTGTGGATTATTTTTATTTAGTCTTTTAATTTTTTTTACATCAAGTCGAGAATATGATGTCATGTAAATGGCCGCCGCCACAGTTGATTGTCATTTGAGCCCTTTTTATGGCATTTTCCATCACTTTGGCCAAAACTTCCGGCTTTAGGTCCTCACATTCTTGACGGATATTGTCTTTAAGAGCTGCAAGAGTCTGAGGCTTGTTGACATAAACCCGCGACTTCAAAAGGCCCCACAAAAAGAAGTCTGGAGCGGTCAAATCAGGCGATCTTGCTGGCCAGTGCAAATCGTCAAAACGGGAGATTAGGCGCCCGGGAAATGCATCCTTCAGCATATCGGTTGTGGCACGTGCAGTGTGTGCCGTTGCACCGTCCTGTTGGAACCACATGTTTTCCAATCCCAATTCATCAAGTTGCGGCAAAAAGAACTCGTTGATCATTGCTCTGTAGCGTGGCACGTCGTCTCTGCAGAACGGCTACTCCGGGGTCTGCCACGCCTGGCAGCATCTCGTGTTGTGCCAGTCTCTCAGTAGGCGTTGGACGGCGAGGAAATCTGCGACGAAATTCACGTTGTGCCAAAGTCACCGACCGATTATTGGTCAAATAAATAGTCAGCAACATTCCGCATTCTGGAGCAGTGTAGCGTAACATTGTTTATTAGCGTGTATTTCGCATGTGTTTACTACACAAATGTCAAAACAGAACTGACATTAGGGGCCAATCGCAAAATTTATAGCATTTTCTGATAGGAGGATTACTTTTGCGCCACCTTGTTATTGTGCGATCACAACGAAAGTCAGTAAGACAATTTTTTACCATTGAAATCGATGGTGCAGAGTCCCCATAGTATTTATCAAGCATTTCCTTGGTTTGATTGACGGGGTTTTTCGCAAGTTTAGTTTAATGAGAATGAGAACTCGAAATTCACTTATTTCAATTTTTAAAAAATTACACGAGATTGTATGTTTTGAACAGCTGTTAAATGCAAAGAAAATGACGGAACTTGCTCGAAATTTGACAGTAGTCTACTAAGAGATGATACTTGATGGAAGCAGTGTTGTATTTCATATAGCTACGAGGGAAGTTCGAAAAGTCGCGGTCTTATTGATCCGCCCTCGTAAGATATTTCAGTTATGCCTCTTTGAGACAGCAATTTGCTGAGAACCGGAACCGGTCCAAATACCCGGGTTTGGCTTTGTCTCGGCACCGGACTCAACAGAACCAAATCTTAAAATACGCGAAACCATACTACATCACTAGTTGCCACCCAAACCTTGAGAATTTTGTTAATGTTGTAGGATATAAAAAATCGTTTTTAACTGAAAATTTGTTAAAGGGATATTTGCATTACTTGGCTATAAAGTACAAGTGAAATCCTTCCAACTATAACCTGACCTAGCCCATAACTTCAAAATTAAACTTAGCGTTATAACATTAAGTACCTTTTTCACCAAACTGCGCCCTTAATTTTAATGAATATTCATTAAAGTAAATTTCCTTTGTGAAAATAACAGAAACACGATTCCCACTGACAAAAAAAAAGTGTCTAACACTAAAATAGCTCCGCTATGCTAATAGCTTCCCCAAATGGCCCAAGCCCATACACATATTAAGTAGGAATATATTTAAAGAAAATCCTCCCGCTGCTGCCTTCCCAAACAGTATAATAGACTTGTCAGCCTACAGAGTATATATGAATCTATTTTTAGAACCTAAAGTTAATGGCATATCATAAAATCTTAACTGACAGGTACAGAAGATGGAGGAAGGTGGTAGGTGGAAAAACAGCCCAAAGGAAAGCTTTTTTCCTTCGTATCATGGGAAAGGACAGCAAGGAGCTGGCAGAGTATTCCAATGCTTAAAATGTTTTGCTTCACAACTTCTAATACTCGTACTACACAATAGTACCTAGAGCGAATGCCACCCCTGAAATAAAATATGTTCTTGTTAAGGAAACTGACAGTTCTCTTTTGTCTCACTCATTATTCTGGGCACTTTATTTCCTTCTTTAATTGCTTCTTATCCTTTATTGTTTGTTATACATTTCTATGTTTTCTCTCGCTCATTTGTGTTCTTTTCAATTCTCAGGTAAATTTTACACAGCAAGTGGTTTAACGTCTTTACTGAAAGAGCTTTCCGATGACATTGTACCCGCTGAGGGAGAGGAGATTTATAATCCATTCACACCGGTCGTCTCGCCCACAGATGACACGCCCGCGCACATTGACAAAATGTTCATGCAGACGTCATCGGGATATCGACCAGTTGAACACTTCTACTACAAACACTCGTTTATGCGTTCGGGCGGCATGAGTGGTCGCATTGGCACAACTGCGGGCAGTGGTGCTGGTGCGGAGTGCAATGATGGCTGCGGCAGTCGAGGCAGTGGCATCGGCAGTGGCGGCGATGGCAGTGGGACTGGTGGTGCCGGCTTTATTATGCGCACAAGTTGTAGTTATGGTGATACCCGTTGTCTACTTGATGGCGACTATTATGGGTGAGTAGAGAAACTTGAAAATACAAAAAAACTCTCAATAGAGAGAGAGAGAAAGAGAATGAATTTTGTTAACAAAGGTAGAGTACAACAATTTCGCCTCTTGGTGGTGAAAGATTTCATCGAATATACATACCTTACAATGGTGTGTACATTTGTTCACAGGGATGGTATAAAATAAAACCAACCTACCAAAATACAAACGCTCTCGCATGTACGTCACACAATGAAAGCTGTGATGTTTCGTAAATTTTGTACATTATCTCATGCTAAATGATATTTAAGTGACACTTTAATGTTGACATTAATGCAGGTTAATGTTGACGTTATAAAAATAGAAAGTTGAATGAACAATTGTTTCGGAGTTGCCATTCAATTATATTCATGTTACATGGCTGTATATTTCGAGGCAGCTGGAACACGTTTCTAAGTTAGGAAAAATGCAGCTTATACACAGAAACATTTAAGAGTAATTTCGTGTTTGGTACATATGTATATATGTATGTACATGAGGGTGGGTAAATTTCATCACATTCAAAAGTTATTCTAAGATTAACACAGGTATAATATTTTCACAAAAATGCTGCAGATGACCAAATTTACACAGCTGTAAAACATGAACTGTGAGGAGTTTCGACGTAAAATGAACGTCATTGTAACGGCAGCAACGAGTAGAATACATGTGTGAAATTTCATCGATGGGTCGATGTTTTACGTTCATATACAAATTTTCAAGTGCAAAATCGCGTGCTCGATTTTGATTTTAGAACTATGGTTTCTTGGGAACATTTTCTTAG
Organism: Phaonia tiefii; assembly: GCA_963931995.1. Lineage (NCBI taxonomy): Eukaryota > Metazoa > Arthropoda > Insecta > Diptera > Muscidae > Phaonia > Phaonia tiefii. The sequence goes on along the minus strand of OZ008369.1, from coordinate 262,519,690 downwards.
AATTTCCCATAGATTACGTTTCTGCTATACTCTTTGGCGAGTTTTTCGATCCTATACAAATTGACCCACCCTAATGTATATATGTTTTCAATGCTACATACACTAAAGGGTGGGCCATGTACAAATTGGAATTTAATTTCGCTTTAAAAAAGCCCTAATAGAGATTTTCAAAAAAGTTATTAGTAGTACGAAGTTCCGTATCGCACGTTGCGGGATGGGGGGCTAAATGAAAAAAAAATTAAACAACTTTTGTTTTAACACTATTATGTTGCAACAAAAATGATAGAAATGCCATAGATGATTCATTCACTTATTCACCATATTCACCAGAGGTCACATGCTGTTTCCGTCAAAAAGGATGTACAAGTGGAGAAGAAAAACCCGGTGCAATTTGGTAGAAGAAAACCAAAAAAGTCGACGAGATTCACTCAAACGCATTTCTTTTCAGCGTTATAACTTGATTATTTCATACCTTTTACATACTTTATGTAATTTTATTTAAATATGGTTGGAATTTCTATAGTTAGATACAATAACATCATCAGAAAACTGCTCGTGTATTGAAATATTCAACGAAGAGAGTAAGCGAGAGAGAGAGAGCAGAGAAACGACACGCTTCACTCATTTTCTGTGGTGGCATTCCACTCCATGAGTAAATTTTCTTCTCTATACCGTCTAACCATAGTTGCTTTATGTTTTCGTACGACCATTTTTAACCCGGATGCGGCGAAAAAGCACTGCGAAATCATTTTTATTTCGATGCTGTTGTTTGCATTTGATAACAAAAATATAGATAATAGAAATGCACATCGCTTTTGTTTTACAATTAAATTGAAAATTGTGAAATTGTTTTTTCAATAGCTTTTGTTTTCAGGGAAATTTGCCCATTTCCACCACTGCTGCACCATCTAGAAAATTTCTCTTGTCTTTCAAATCCTTCACTTATTTTCACCATCTATGGTATTTCTATCATCTTTGGTTGTAACTATAATGAAATAAAAAACCATAGATCGTGAAAGATAAGTCGTGGATTTTAAAGTAATGGGAAAATTTCTATATGGCGTCGGTGTGGTGGATATACGCAAATTTCCCTGGTAACAAAAACTATTAAAAAAACTATATAACCATGCCTTGTTTGCCTTTTTTATTGTCAACAAATATACAAATATCAAAAAAGATATGCTTTTCTAATATTTATATTCTGTTTTTAAATTTAAACAACAGAATCGAAAGAAAAAGGATGTTTGAGTGCTTTTTCGTCGCATCCGAGTGAAAAATGGTCGCATGGAAACAGCCTTTGGCCTCTGGTGATAATGGCGATTAAGCAAATGAATCATCTATGGTTTTTATTTGTCTGTGTTGCAATCCACTTTTTACTTTTGCTTTGGTTTGTGTCTAGACTAACTACATGTCTCACACATGTTGGGCAATTTGTAGTTTAATGGGAAGTTTTCTAGGTGGAGTCTGTAACCAATATTTAGTATATATTGTAGTTTTGAACCCAATAAAAAGTAAATTTAGAAAAACCAAAGTGAAAGAAGTTTAAAAAAAGAACAATTTCTTAAACAAGTGATTTTTCTTAAAAAAAGGAAATTTCTGAAAAAAAATACCTATTCATATTCTTAAACAAAATATTTACCTTCTCTAAAAAAATGCCTTATCCTAAAGAAGTACCTTTGCTTAAAAAAAGTAAATTTTCTTACAAAAATTAACATTTCCCTAAAAAAGTAAATTTTCTCAAAAAAAACCTATACATATTCTTAAACAAAGTACCTTTACTTAAAGAAAACGTTATCTTAAAGAGGTACCTTTGCTTAAAAAAAGTAAATTTTCTTACAAAAAGTACCTTTTCTTAAAAAAGGAATTTTTTTAAATAAGTACCTTTTCTTACAAAAAGTACCTTTTCTTACAAAAAGTACCTTTTCTTGCAAAAAGTACCTTTTCTTAAAAAAAGTAAATTTTCTTAAAAAAAACCTATTCATATTCTTAAACAAAGTACGTTTTCTAAAGAAATACTTTATCTTAAAGAAGTAAATTTGCTTAAAAAAGTAAATGTCTTACAGAAAGTACCTTTTCTTACAAAAAGAACCTTTTCTTAAAAAAAGTAAATTTTCGCAAAAAAAACCTATTCATATTCTTAACCAAAGTACCTTTTCTTAAAAAATTTCCTTATCTTAAAGAAGTACCTTTGCTTAAAAAAGTAAATTTTCTTACAAAAAGTACATTTTCTTAAAAAAAGCAAATTTCTCAAAAAAAAAAAATCCTATTCATATTCTTAAACAAAGTACCTTTACTTAAAAAAAACGTTATCTTAAAGAAGTACCTTTGCTTAAAAAAATTTAATTTTCTTACAAAAAGTACCTTTTCTTAAAAAAAGTTATTTGTTTTCAATACGTACCTTTTCTTACAAAAAGTACATTTTCTTAAACAAAGCAAATTTCTCAAACAAAAATGCCTATTCATATTCTTAAACAAAGTACCTTTTCTCCGACGGCCATGTTAATCATACTCCCGGGATTATGCAAAAATCACGATGGTTTCAAATAATGTCAATCATACGCAAATGCCTCTCCAGATTTACATTGTTTATTTTTTTTGTAAATCACTCACTGATTGTGACATACAGTTTTACACCGGTTACGAACGGTATTTTGAGAAGCTTTTCCACGGCTAAGTATTCGATAGTGTCGCCATCATCAAGCGAGTAAGTCAAAAATTAGAATGCGCATAGCTCACTGGTTGTGAGAAGCTCTCCCCTATCCCTTCATGGGATGTAATGGGAAACGGGTTTTTTAACATTATAAATCCTGAACCGTCTCTCTAAAAATTTAAAGAGAATAGCTCAGTGATTGCAAGCTCAATGATTGTGGTGGGATGTTAATCATACGACCATACGACTATTTTGTATGATAAACTAAGAGATGTTAAGTGACTTGATTTAAATTCGCTTAGCTTCCCATGGGAACATACGCTACATTAGGTTTAACTAAGAGTTGAGTGCCAACAGAGAGCAAATTGTATATGAAGGTGGTTTACAATAGTAGGTTATCTCGTAGCCTCAACCGACTTCTACAAATCACCTTTATAGTTCATTCGCACTGAGCCCCAAATTCGACAATTTTGTGTAGTCACGAAGCCATTGAGATGGAAATGTTCTTCATCTGAGAAGATTAATTTTTTTTAAAAATTGGCATTGACTTCACTTTGCTCCATTACCCATTGAACGAATTGCCGGAATTTTCCATGGTCTGCTGGTTTGAGGTCTTGAGTAACCTGCATTTTGTACCAATGAGGGTGGAAGTCTTTTGTCAAAATTCACTACGTAGTGCTTCGTTGAATTTGAAGCTGTTGAGAACGATGCCGAATTGATGTGTTCGGGTTTTGAAAGACACTCTGGTTTACAGCAGCAATGTTTTCAAGAGACCGACCGGTACGTTAATGCACAAGAGTCTTACTGTCCATAACCTACCCAGTTCTTCAAATTTTTTGACCACTCTTCGAATGGTTGACACATTAGATGCACTTTCTCAACTGAAAATTCTTCGAAGTTTGCGAGCGGTCTCAGTATATAAAGTATACATTCTTGTAATAAGTTTTCACAATTATAACGCATTGTTCTCTCGTAAAGCTCTCGATTTTAAATAATCGTAATAAACATATGTGCCGGCTGCCAAATTTCAGAGCTGCCACTGGTACAAAAACAATGGCACTAAATTTGACATCTTACTGAGACACCCTTTATTATCAAAACGTGAGAATTTGAGATACTTTAGTATCGTATAAATGCACCGTATTACTCGACTCGATATCTTCCAAATAAACGTGTCCGACAAATCGTAGTAAATGAAAGCACATGTGTGATATTATCTCCAACGTATGAGTGATATTATTTAGAAAGTATCTCAACGTATGAGTGATATTTAATAGACAGTAATTTCAATTCACCTCAATTGCAACATAACTTTATGAGTATATTTTATAATGAAAAGCTGCAAGCGTACGACCCGAATTCATAAATATGTACAATGTCTTGTAATTGCCGTCGTAAAGTTAATTATGATACAACCTTTGTTTCTTTGATAACAAATTCTTATTGAGGACTTACATCCTAAAAGGAATGCACAGCCCAGACTTTCGTGGTTTTCAACCGATTAGTCTAGGCGTTGATCACTCAGGTATTTATTCAGCTAAAAACGATGTACAAGTAGACAGTTAAAATTTCTCTTCACTCGAAACAAAACGAGTGAAACCCTAGCCATTCTCTGCTCTCTCTCTCTTACTGTCTTCATTGAATATTTCAATACACGAGCAGCTTTTTGGTAGTGTTATTGTATATAAGTATTCAAATTCCAACCATGTTGCAGTAGAATTTTCATAAACTATACAAAAAGTATGAAATAATCAAGATATAACGCGAGAGAGGAATGCACTTGAGTGAATTGCTGACACTTTTTGGTTCTCTTTTACCAGGATTGCCAAATTGCGCACATCTTCTGGTCGTCTAATTCTTCATCGTCTTTGATTCAACAACTTTATATAAGTATACATACATTCACGCCATAAAAACAGCTCCCGCAAACATACTGCAGGAACAATGTATATATTTGCCGACATTGTTTTCACGAATTGCAGATCTGTTGCTTTTTGTTTCCTTATTGTCTGACACATTTTTGTTTTCAGCAGTTTTCAATAATCAGAATCACATTTGGTGTCTCCAACATGTAATATTGAATAGCAAACACAATGTGTTTAGTCACAAGCATACTATATTTTTGCTATAAGCTACAAACATATTATATTTCCATGCAAACAACAAAAAACGACAGATTCTCACAGTTTTCAACAAACAAAGCCACATGTGGCACACAAAATCATATATTATTACCTATTAATCATTGTGTCACCAACATGTAATATTGAATAGCAAACGTAATATGTTTGGACACAAGTATACTATATTTGCGATAAGCTACAAACATGTTATTTTTGCATCTAAACAACAACAAAATACAGATATCGAACCAGATGCGAGAGACAAATTCTACTTTCGATATCCAGATGCGAAAGACTATTGTCCCAACTTCCACCGAGATTTTGATACCATAACTGTGTACTAAAGTACATTTTTGTGTGAGAGAGTGAGAACAACACCCACATTCCACCACCATAATATTTTCTCTTTCAGCATTTAGTAATCCTACTTATTTAGGGGATATTTTGTACCCATTTATGTTTTCCATTTTTGTTGCCACAAGGCAAGTGTGTGGGTTCCTTCGTCAGCGCCGTCGTCTTCGTCATCATTGTTGTTTGCATTGCGATTTTGTCGAGTTCTCTCATCTCCAGTTTAAAGTTAGGTTAGGTGGCGTTTAAGTGGTTCTTCATTTAAATGTCATGACATTCAGCTGTATTTTGCTCTCGTTTTTTTTTGTTCTCAGCTCACGCATTTGGCATTATAAAGTATTATGTTGTTGTTGTTTCGCTTTGTTGTTTTGTCTTCCTTCGAGTATCTCGAGAAGTTTTTGTTGCGAAGGCACTTTAAAGTAAAACGTGTATGTACGTGGGAACAGTGCTGGGCAATAAAATGGCAACATCAGTAAAAATATTTACAGATAAAGGTCAGTATAATATCAATTGGTTTTGACATGAAGTTCATCAGAGGCACAAACGTGCGACAGTTTTTCAGGGAATACTCAATACATTTTGACAGGACATTATTTGCCAATTTGAATTTAGTTTACACAAGTTAATATTTCATACATTTTACGAATTCCTTCATTATTTTTTTGAGCCAAAGAAAAATTTCATTGGATCAATGAAACTTATTCATGAGACTATAATATATATCTACGAAATGTGGCACGAAATCAAGGAAATTTGTTGAAACATTTTTATAGAATTTAGGACACCTGAAATTATTTGCCTTGTCCTTCGTAACTACAAAAAAATGGTTTCCTCTTTCATCCCATGAAGGGATTAGGGAGAGCTTCTCACAACCAGTGAGCTGCGCTCGTTCTAGTTTTACACTCACTGATTGGGACCTACATGTTTTACACCGGTTCCGAATGGTATTTTGAGAAGCTCTTTCATGGCTAAATACTCGATAGTGTCACCGTCAATAAGCGAGGTAACCGCCGTCGAAAAGAATTTAAGGAGGTCAGAGCAGTGATCGAACCCATGTTCTCATGCACAAGATACGCGCACACTACCATTGCACAACCCACGGCCACGACAATAGTTAGATAGTTAGTTTGAAAAAAGAGGGGTACGGTAGAGAAGTGACTCTATGATCTGTCCCATGTCTGTAGACATACACTTAAGCCGCTGATTCGATCTATTTGCCCTACTAAGTCATCATACCCTCATAGGAATTCGGTGCTAAGCACGAAGTTCCTCAAAAAGTACCAGTATATTCCCTTAAGATTGGATATGTCCGGAATTGTACTGTCCCAGAGGTACTTGGCTCTGGCTTGTGTGAATGGCGGGGATTGGTACCGGAAATTCTCCATCGTATTATCGTCCTCCTTGCATGACCTGAATTCACTTTTTGCCACTTGTCTAATACGGTATAGGATGGTTCGTAAACCCTAGTGTTCCGTTAAGACTCCCACCACCTTGCTTATTCCAGACTTTGGCGGTTTCAGCCAGCCTTTTGTTTTCAATCCATCGAGGTCTTCCCATAGCATTCTTCCCACCCGGCCACTATTTCCTGATTCCGCAGGTCTCTGTGGGCCGATTCCCCCATTGGCTCAACTAAGCATTCGTTACCGATCACTGTTTGGCGTTTTCTGGGTTTTGTTGCCTGAATGTTCACACGCTCATTACGGGCAACTCCATTGTATCCCGTCAGCCAGATGATGTTAAGTCTGCCCTGCCTGCCTGCCCTGTTCAATTCAGCCTTCGTCGCTGGGAATGGTTTCGCGCTCTCCAGGCTCAGCGGATGAAGTATACTGGCTTTTGTTGCCTGAATGTTCGCACGCATATTACGGAGAACTCTATTGTATCCCGTCAGCCAGATGCTGTGAAGTCTGCCCTGCCTGCCCTGTTCAACTCAGCCTTCGTCGCTGGGAATGGTTTCGCGCTCTCCAAGCTCACCATTTAAAGCTTTCTGACTTTTGTTGCCTGAATGTTGTTACGCTCATTACGCTCCGTTGTATCCCGGCAGCCAGATGATGTTAAATCTGCCCTGCATAGAATAGTCATTGCACACCTTTTTGCAGTCAATGACCGCTCTAGATTTGACAGCCTTAATTGTCACCTGGCTTTCCGTGAAGATATTCACGTCTGTTGGGCTCGTAGTGTTTGTGGAGCCATTTATAAATAAATGGTTTCCTGTTACATCCCATGTAGGGATTAAGGAGAGCTTCTCACAACCAGTGAGCTGTGCGCTTTCTAGTTTTACACTCACTGATTGGAAGCTACCAGTTTTACACCGGTTCCGAACGTTATTTTGAGAAGCTTTTCATTTATTCGAATGGTTGACACATTAGATAAATTTTCCCGACTGAAAACTTTTCGAAGTTCATCTTGTAGAGACTGGGATAACACGAGATATTCACAAGGCTGGCCGGCCCAGGAGCCGTCGTTGTGCTGAGAATATCGCTGCTGTTGCCCAAGATGTCGAAGAGGAGCCCGGATATTGACCAGACGACGTCCCACGCAATTGGGCATTAGCCGGCGGTCCCTACGCAGAATTTTGGTGAAAGATTTGAAGATGTTCCCTTAATGAAAGTGCAGACAAGCTGTTGACCGCCAAACGAGTTGAACCTACGCTCAAGTCATCCTGAATCTCAGCGAAGAGGTGGACGATTCGAAAATTTTCAAGAGCGATGAGTCTCATTTCCATCTTAGCGGTTACGTGAAGAAACAAAAAAAAAATCACATGAGGTGTCAGGGGCCACCCGGTTGGAACGAAGTTCCTTTCGCTATGTATTATGTAGTAGTTAGTTCCACCACGCCTAAGCCGCCCGTTGGAAAATACGATAATTTAAATGGATCTATAAGAAAAAATTACTTTTTGTAAAATGATAAACTTTTTTTAAGCACAATTTTTTTTTATAGAATGTATTTTGTTTTATAAAATGTATATTTTTATAGAATATATTTTTTATGGAATGTATTTTGTTTTATAAAATGTATATTTTTAGGTCGTTTTTGTAAGAATATGTATTATATTTTCCCGAAAAGGTAATTTTTTTAAAGAGAGGTACTTCTTTTATTAAAAGCAAAGTTTTTTTTTTAAGAAAAGGTACTATTTTTAAGAAGAGGTACTTTCTGCAAGAAAAAGCCATAAGAGTATGAATTTTTTTTTTTACAAATAAGTACTTTTTTTAAGAACAGCTACTTTTTAAAGAAGTGGTACTCTTTTTAAGAAAAATTAATTATTTTAAGAAAATGTACTTAGTTTCAGAAAGGCTACTTTCTAAAAAAGAAAAGGTATTATTTTATTTTTAAGAAAAGGTACTTTTAAGAAAAGGTACTTTTAAGAAAAGGCACTTTTAAGAAAAGGTACTTTTAGAAAAGGTACTTTTAAGAAAAGTTACTTTTAAGAAAAGGTTCTTTAAAAAAGGGTACTTTTAGAAAAGGTAATTTTAAGAAAGGTACTTTTAAAAAATGTTATTTCAAGAAAAGGACTTTTGTAAGAATAGGTATTTTATAAGAGAAGGTATTTTTTGAAGCAAAAGTATTTTTAAGGAATGGGAATTTTTGTAGAATTGGTCCAATTGGTTTCACAAAAAAGGTACTCTGTACAGAAAGGTAGTTTTTTAAGAAAAGGCTATTTGTTGCAAGAAAATTTACTTTTTTAAGAAAAAGTAGTTATTTAAAAAAATTACTTTTTGTAAGAAAAGGCAGTTTTTGTAAGAAAGGGTACTTTTTGTGAGAAAAGGTACTTTTTTAAGAAAATGTACTTTTTGTAAGAAAATGTACTTTTTGTAAGAAAATGTACTTTTAGCAAGAGTAGGTACTTTTTGTAAGGAAATTTACTTTTTTAAAGCAAAGGTACTTCTTTAAAATAATGTTTTTTTTAAAGAAAAGGAACGTTGTTTACGAACATAAGTAGGTAATTTTTTTAGAAAATTTGCTTTTTTTAAAAAAAAGGTGCCTTTTTGTAAGAAAATGTACTTTTTGTAAGAAAATGTACTTTTTGTAAGAATAGGTACTTTTTGTAAGAAAATTTACTTTTTTAAATTTATTCTTTAAATAAGGTTTTTTTTAAAGAAAAGGAACGTTGTTTACGAGCATAAGTAGGTATTTTTTTTAGAAAATTTACTTTTTTAAGAAAGGGTGCCTTTTTGTAAGAAAATTTACTTTTTTAAGTGAAGGTACTTCTTTAAGATAAGGTTTTTTTTTAAGAAAAGGAACGTTGTTTACGAATATGAGTAGATATTTTTTTAGAAAATTTGCTTTTTTTAAGAAAAGCTACTTTTTGTATGAAAATTTCCTTTTTTTAAGTAAAGGTACTTCTTTAAGTTAAGGCATTTTTTTTAGTAAAGATACTTTGTTTAAGTATATGAATAGGTACTTTTCTTTTTGAGAAAAATTACTTTTTGTAAGAAAATGTCCTTTTTGTAAGAAAATTTACCTTTTCGTAAGAAAATGTGTTTTTTTGTAAGAAACGATACTTTTTGTAAGAATAGGTACTTTTTGTAAGAAAATTTACTTTTTTTAAGAAAAGGTACTTCTTTAAGGTAAGACACTTTTTTTGTAAAGGTACTTTGTTTAAGAATATGAATAGGTATTTTTCTTTTTGAGAAAATTTACTTTTTTAAGAAACGGTGCTTTTTGTAAGAAAAGGTACTTATTAAAACAAAATTAATTTTTTTGAGAAAAGGTACTTTTTGTAAGAAAATTTACTTTTTTTAAGCAAAGGTACTTCTTTAAGATAAGGTATTTTTTAAGAAAAGGTACTTTGTTTAAGAATATGAATAGGTATATTTTTTGAGAAAATTTACTTTTTAAGGAAGTAATGACAGAGAGACAATCTTCTTTTTTTAAACTTCTTTCACTTTGTCTTCTACAAATTTACTTCTTATTAGATTCAGAACTACAATATATAGGGTGGTTCAGACACGACTGGACAAATTTCACCAGCGTATTCCTTGGGTCATTTCATGAAAATATGTCCATCCAAGTATACTATATTTTTATAGAATTTAGGACACCTGAACGACGACCATCCCCGAAAATGCAAGGGGTCGAAATGGCAGCGGTTTGAGAATTTTCGGATTGGTGGTCGGAGAGTACTAGGGTAAAATTGCTAAGTTCTGAACCAGTGGCCTGGTGGAAAGCTCTTTAAGAGATCCTTCAGAAACTTAAATAAAAACTAAAAAAAAAAAAAAAAATTCGAAAAAGACGACATAAGAATGTGCACATAACCTCAATTTTCTCATCCAGATGGCAAATAATGTGTGGCAAATTTTGTTCTCTTGAAAAATAGCCCTACCGCTTTCCTTTCGAAAATTACCTAAACGAAGCCCAGATGTCTTACCGTTCCAAAGTTATGACTATTTGACTGAAATGCTAATTTGTTTTTGGCACCGAGATAACAGCACGTAATTTATTTGTTTTTGTAAATTAACACGTTTAAGATTTTATTTTATTGAAATTTGTGGCTGAAAAATCAAGCAGAAAGGAAAAGACATTTGATGTTTAAGGAAGTTTTCAATGTGGTTCCCGTTTTCTACTAAACACAATTGCAACAGTTTGGGAACCACATCGGACATGTTCGGTACGACCTCTAGGCTTCGTTTAGATTATTTTCAAGAGAACAAAAACACAAGTTATCTGCCATGTGGATGAGAAAATTGAGGTTATGTGCACGTTATTATCTCTTCTTTTTTCCAAATTTTTTTTTTAAAGCTCCGTATCTCGATAATTTAAATTTTTGTTATTTTTTTTTAATGATTCTAAAGGCCTTTTCAACAAGCCCAAAAACAAAAAAAACTTAGCAATTTTAACCTAGTACCCTCCGATCACCAATCCGAAAATTTTCAAACCGCTGTCATTTCGCCCCCCTTGCATTTTCGGGGATTGTCGTAGATGGATATATTTTCATGAAATGAGCCAAGGTATTCGCTGGTGAAATTTGTCCAGTCGTGACTGAACTACCCTGTATACTAAATATTAGTTACAGGCTCCACCTAGAAAACTTTCCAATAAATAAGAAAATTTCCCATCATATGTTAGTCTAGACACAAACCAAAGCAATACAGTTAATAATACTGGTTTGTAGCATAATAGTGTTAAAATAATGTTGTTTAATTTTTTTCATTTTCCCCCCAACCCGCAACGTGCGATAAGGAACTTCGTTCCGAAAATTACAGCAAAAGAATATTGGATGCTTACTTTTGCCCCACCTTGTATTTTGTGCCAAATGTTTTATGTGGCTCTGCTACCACAATGACCACAGGTGTGTGCTACCGATTTGAGTGGGTGGCAGTATACAAGATATTGTTTGCTAAAAAATTTATATCTCTGACCCCGATCAAATTGAGTAAAGATATTCCTGTTGATTTCTTTTAAAATTTCATATTCTCCAAGTGCTTGCCTTAGCCAAATGAGAGTCTTAACCCAATTTAATTCCTCTAATCTAGGGATTCAAATTTTTGGTAGGATAACGTTTTCCTACTTCACGATATTTTTCGTTATAGCAACTTGATAATATTTGGGTGAGCAAGGGTATTTTCTGTGTAGGGATGAACTACTGTTTGCCCACGTATTGACTACATATGGTTGCAATATCCTTAGATTCCTTGTTGCTATCTGAGATTCGGTATTTAAAGAAAAGTAAAAAAAAATAGTAATATAACTTTTGTAAGAACTCAAGAGAATATTGAAGTGGGTGCATGTGCGTGGGTTCTTGGAAGTGACGTACATTTCCAAAGGTGAGCTTGGTTGACTACTTACAAAGAGCCCGTAAACAAATATGTGGGCAATTGAAAATTCATAAGAAAGTTGTTAAGGTCGTTGCTTGAAGTACGAATGTATGCTTGTACCATATTTGCATAGTAGTTGTAGGAAATGTTAAAGTTCCGGGAAACCTTGCCCAAGTACTTAACTATATATTTAGAATGGATTCGTTGGAAAGTGTTACATGTAATTAAGGAAGAGCTGGCATATTCACAACTACTTATATACAAGTCATTTTGGGAAAGATGTATAAAATAAATGCAGTTGGTCAATTGTTTCCGGAATGGAGCTGAGTAGTTTATGAACTGTAGAGTTCATTTAGATTACCCCAGGCATGACCCTCATGAACATCATCTACACATACGATATGACGATTATGTTTATGATTGTTGGTGTTCGGACACCTGACTCGAATGAATTCAAGAACAAGTGAACGTGATTTTGTTTATATATTTTTGTTGAAAGCGGTTTCTGGAAACTTGAATGGGAAATAATAGTTCAACCAATAATTTTTTTATTAAAATATAAGACAATTTTGTCTTTGTTAAATATTTCATGATTACTTCGGACTATTTTGAAACACGAACATGGTTGCGTGTTTGTAGTCGGGACAAAAACTGCGACATCTAGACTTTAGGTTCAGTCCTGTGAGAGGTAACCTCTGGACCTCTGTTTTGGTCAGGACACTAAGATTGTACCAAGAGATTTTAATGCTAAAGTAGGCAGGTAAAATGTGTTTCATTAAACTAATGGCAATTTCAGTCCGGCAACGATATGAGACTAATTGACAAAATTCCAACATAAGGACATTCAAAAGACTATTTGGGTATCCTTTGATCAAAGAACGAAGAACTAATTTGATCACGTGGTTATTGATGGAAGACACTCATCCAGTGTACTGGACGTACGGGAGAGGAGCTAACATCGATTCCGATCACTACCTGGTAGTAGCGAAGGTTCGCACAAGATTATAAAATAAATAAATGGTTACCCGTTACATCCCACGAAGGGATTAGGGAGAGCTTCTCACAAACCAGTGAGCTGAGCGCGTTCTAATTTTACACTCACTGATTGGTACCAAAAATATAAAAAAAATTTCCGCTTCCGAACGGTATTTTGAGAAGCTTTTTCATGGCTAAGTACTCGATAGTGTCACCATCACTAAGCGAGGTGACCGACGTCGAAAGAAATTATAAGGTGGTCAGAGTAGTGATCGAACCCACGTTCTCATGCACAAGAGCCGTGTACACTACCATTGCACCACCGACGGCAACAACAATAAGTAGAGCGAAAATAGTACGAAACCAGACGCAGCTAGATTTCGGAAACCTGCGATTACCAAAGGTAGCTACGTGCTACTCAAGGAAGCGCTCGCAATTTTTTGCACATAACCCACCCCCTCCCGCTGGCGATCCAGAAGCGTAGTGGAAACCCTTTTCCAACTCTATAAAAACTGTCGCAACAACCGTAATTGGTTTTGAAAAGCCGCTTCGCAAAACTTTGGTATGCTGAACAGCGTTGCAAAGCAAATGATGAAAAGAACGCTGCACGTATGGCAATGCTTCAGTCACTTGTAACGGGAGCTGCAACTGAGGGGTGTAGGGGAAAAAGAAAGGAGGTAAACCGTCTCTTTAGGCGTAAGAAACGGCAGTGGAGAAAGCGCGGGAATCAGAAAAGTTAGACATACAGAAGGAAGAACGAAGCCCGAAAATTCTAACAAAAAGTCAAAAACAGAGCTAATGGACATAGTCCATGACCCACCTTCTACAAAGACAAGGACGGAAATCTCATCACAGATATGCAGAGTATGTTGGAAATATGGAGAGATAATTTCTCTGCGCTACTGGTACCTGAGATATCCAATGACAATGGGACAATCGATCACAATTTGGACGACGACATCGATTGCCCCCCTCCTAACCAAGACGAGGTCAGAACAGCTATTGCCAGGCTTGAGAACAACAAAGCCGCATGAGCCGATGGATTACCGCCGGTGCTACTTAAGGCTGGCGGCGATGAGCTGATAAGATGCATGAATCAGCTAATTAACAAAATTTGGTTAGATGAATGCATGCCCGGCGATTGGAGTCTCAGTGTGCTATGTCCCATATTTAAAAAATGAGACCCGTGTCTCTGTGCCAAACTACAGTGGAATCAGCCTTTTATCCATAGCATACAAGGTCCTATCAAGTATAATGTGCGAAAGACTAAACCCAATTATCGTTGGCCTGATTGGACCATACTAGTGTGGCTTTAGGTTCGACCAGATTTTCATGCTACGCCAAATCCTGGAGTAGACCCACGCAAAACAAATCGACACCTATCATCTATTTATCGATTATAAGGCGGCCATCGATAGTCCGATACGGGAGAAACTCTATGAAGCTTGGTATTCCTGCAAAACTTATACGCCTTTGCAGGATGACCTTGACGAACACCAAATCCGCAGTGAAAGTTGCTAAGGATCTTACCGAACCTTTCGAAACCAAGTGATGCCTCAGGCAAAGCCACTGCGATCTCTTTAACATCTTAATGGAGATGATTATGAGAAAATCTACAGTCAACATGAATAAAACCATCAGCAGCAAAAGTCACATGCTGCCCGCGTATGTTGGTAATAAATATAAATATAATTGTGTCCAGAATAGGAGCAGTTACTGCCGGGTTTTCAAGAATTGAGACGGAGTCAGCAAAAGTGAATGAATGAGACGGTGAATGAGGACAAGACAAAGTGAATGGTTTCAATGGACTGGGCATCCGTGCGATTACACCAAAGCGTGAACGTTGATTACCGATATAATTTCGAGGTAGTGGACGAATTTATATACCTCGGATCTGCCGTGAACAAAGACAACAACATCAGCCTTGAGATCCAGCGGAGAATTGTGCTTGCGAATACATGTTATTTTGGGCTAAGCAAGTACTTTAGAGATAAAGACCTCTCTCTAGTAACAAAAGTCCAGCTATACCAGACTCTCATATAACCTGTCTTGCTTTGTGGCGCAGAATCCTGGGTCCTATCGCAAGCAGACAAAACATCTGTAGGTGTCTTCGAGAGAAAAATACTCCGAAAAATGAATGGCCCTATAGTGCACGACGGCGAGTATCTGCGACGCATGAATCATGAGCTGTATGTTATCTTCTTTTGTAAGGTCCCTGACCCCCCAAGGTTTGTTGAGACCGGATATGTAAGTATTCTATTCCGACAATCTCACCCAATCACGTTGCAATCATGACTAGGTGAATGACTACTACCGACCCGTGCTCTCGCGTCAGAGGAAGATTTTAGAAATCAATTTATTTTGAGAAACCTGAACTGATCATCTAAGGCCTCGGCACTGCTGCCAACCACATGGACCTTAAAAGTGTTTTCAAGTCACCCTCAACTTGAGCAAGCGTCTCTGTATTTTAGTTGACTAGGGTGCCAAGGAAGTGTCACTCTCTTATTTGCACATCCCTTGGGTGTATTCCTTGTGGGAAGATACTTTGAAGTTGTGGCTACAACTATAGAATAATATATAAGAGTTTCTATCCCTTTCTTTACATTTTATCGATGACGACGAGTTAGTAGGCCATTTCATCTAGTTCGAGTTGCTATTGAATTTTACACTTTGGTCCGACATAAAACGGACAGAAATAAAAGGGAGTGCGTCTTTTCGTTCGATGCAACCAACATAAAACATAATTTAACAGTCATTAATATCAATCAAGCACTATTTAAACTTAGTTTGTTGCATGGTTTGCTTCTGGTTGCGTATCGCTTTCTCGCCTCTCCACTCCGTTTTCCATCAATTTCCTACTACATCAGCTGTGCCATTGATACCCCCTGCTACAACACAGCTTTTATTGGACTGTACTAGTTGGATATTTGACTGAGAAAGAGATTTTATTGCCGGTTTGATACGACTAAGTTTTTGTTTGATGCCAACCTCAAGTAGAAAAGTAACGTTGATATTAGTTTGAGCTGCGTTAAACCGTTGGGTAGTTCATGAACTACTTGTATAATTCATTTAGGGTGAAAAGACATCATTCTTACAAACATAATCGACATGTTCGATATGAAAATTTATCTTCATGATTGTCATGTCGGGGCACCTTAAATGAAAAAGTTCGATAACCACCGAATTAGTTTGACACAAGTCTATAGTGTTGGTAATACTCAGTTGTGGTTCGATACAAACTAAATAGATAACAAATAGGTAAGATATTTGAGTTGGATACAAAACAAAATTTTTTGCACGATGTCAGGTAGTGAAGAAGAAATGTGTTCTATTTCAAACACTATTTAACCTTAGTATGTTGCATGGTTTGCTTCTGGTTGCGTATACCTTTCTCGCCTCTCCACTATGTTTTCCATGAATTTCCTAGTACATAGTCGATCACCCATTGCTACAACACAACTTTTATTGGACTGCACTAGTTGTATATTTGAAGAAGGATATGTAAATGATGCTCCTGACTGAGAAAGAGATTTTATTGCCGGTTTGATACGACTAAGTTTTTGTTTGATGCCAACCTCAAGTAGAAAAAAAATGTTGATATTAATCTTGAGCTGCGCTAAACGGCTGGGTAGTTCATGAACTACTTGAATAGTTCATTTAGGGTGAACAGACATCATCCTCACAACCATAATTGACATGTTCGATATGAAAATTTATCTTCGTGATTGTCATGTCGTAGCACCTTAAATGGAAAAGTTCGATAACAACCGAATTAGTTAGTCTATAGTGTTGGTAATACTCAGTTGTGGTTCGATACAAACTAAATAGATATCAAGTAGGTAAACTATTTGAGTTGGATACAAAACAAAATTTTTTGCGCGATGTCAGGTAGTGAAGAAGAAATGTGTTCTATTTCAAACACTATTTAACCTTAGTATGTTGCATGGTTTGCTTCTGGTTGCGTATACCTTTCTCGCCTCTCCACTATGTTTTCCATGAATTTCCTAGTACATAGTCGATCACCCATTGCTACAACACAACTTTTATTGGACTGCACTAGTTGTATATTTGAAGAAGGATATGTAAATGATGCTCCTGACTGAGAAAGAGATTTTATTGCCGGTTTGATACGACTAAGTTTTTGTTTGATGCCAACCTCAAGTAGAAAAAAAATGTTGATATTAATCTTGAGCTGCGCTAAACGGCTGGGTAGTTCATGAACTACTTGAATAGTTCATTTAGGGTGAACAGACATCATCCTCACAACCATAATTGACATGTTCGATATGAAAATTTATCTTCGTGATTGTCATGTCGTAGCACCTTAAATGGAAAAGTTCGATAACAACCGAATTAGTTAATCTATAGTGTTGGTAATACTCAGTTGTGGTTCGATACAAACTAAATAGATAACAAATAGGTAAGATATATGAGTTGAATACAAAACAAGATTTTGTTTTGTTTGCAAGACGTCAGGCTGTGAAGAAAAACTGTATTGCGTTGCAACCTGTGAGTTTCGATGACACAGCTCATCGACTATGAAGTCGGAAAATCATGCAATAGAAAGATGAAGAAGAAGTTAGCGATGGGCAAACTATGTTTGAATTATGCTTGATTGATACCAATGTCTTTTGAATTATGTTCGATTGATACTAAAGGCTTTTAAAATAATGTTTGATTGATGATAATGAGTTTTAAGTTCTGTTTGACGCAAGTTTTGCTATCTGCAACTCCAACACGATGAAACAACAACTGTTGTAACAGCTGTTGTACACTTTTCTTATAAATATTACTTTATGACTGCAACTGAGTTGACTACAAAATTGTTGTTTGATATTGACCTGTATCAAACTCGTTCACTAGGTCACTAACACTAGAAAAACCATTCACGAACAAACTCGCCAAATCGAACATGTCAATTAGGAGATGTCTGGCCACCCTAAATCAGTGACCGGAAAACTCATATAGCCTTAATGCTGGCGTTGTGTGAGTAAGCTCCACTGAGAGAAACATTATAAATATTAGGGCTTGCCGGAAAAAATGTCGGCTAACAAAAAATCATTTGCCTATTCTTCATAGAACATTTCTCACAGTGCAAAGCAATGACAACGATCGATCTTCTTGTTCGAATGCTCAAGTTAGACTGAATGAATTCGTTTGGTATCGTTTAATACATGAGCGCATATCGATGTAAAAACACGAAGCTAAAATATTCACGGTGCATAGGCTTTGACGTCACTGCCCTAAATGAACTATATTGTTCATGAATTACCCAAACCATGTTTGATACAACTTAATTAATGAAAATTGTATACGTAGTGTTGGATCGAACTTGTTTACGATAGTTGTCGATTCAATTAAGTTGCCTTCACCTAACAATTTCGATGGATATCATCAAATCGAACATGTAGATTATGTTCGTGACAGTTTTGCCTGGGCACCCTAAATGAACACGAACAATATCAACTTAAGTTCAGCATTATACTCGTGCAGTAAATTTTGGGAGAGAATTGGCATGAAGGTTGGACATAAAGGATCTATATATTTCCGAATTCCAAAATTGTTAGCGACATTGTCTGCCGATTATAATTAGGAGTAGAATATAATTATCCATGCTGTGTTTCAAAATCAATTTGAATATATTGACTTACTTTCATTCAGTTCCAATAAAATCTCTTAAAGTTTGACCGTTTGCACTGTACTTGCTCAACCATTACTCTCCAAAACCAAATCCCCCAAAAGGCCTCCAAACTTTTCTTAGCCCTTAAGGCATTCAAACCCTTGTCACCGAAATGATGTTGGTGGCTTTAAGGATGGCATAGGATACATGTGCAAAATTATACTTGACTAAGAGACTAATCCAAAATGACGTAGTTTGGAAAGGCAAACAAAAGGGAGGAACAGTTGAGACGAAAGGGAATAATGAAGGCAAATTTCGTGGGAGATATCCATGAATGAAATTGGCAGAAAGAAAGGATGACGGCGAAAATAGAATAAAAGAAGTAATGTGGGGAAATAGGAAGATAAAGCATCAACCGAAAAGTCTGAAAGGAAATGAACAAAGACATTACAGCCTAATGAAGATGATGCAAAATCCCTAACGTACCAGACAGACAACCATATGTGCATACGCATTTGTGGTTATTTGGCCAGATAACAAAATGGTTGAACTATTTTTAGATCCAAATTAGTAATGGATAGACAAATTTCTTGGGAAGATAAATAAACTGCAGACAAAATAAGAATTATTTTCTGGAAACTGAATGCCAAATGAAAATGGTGATTATGGTGGAGAACATTAGGATTAGAATTTAAGTTTTATCTTTTATTATAACTAATTGTGTTATCTCTCCTACTTTCTCTTTACAGCCATGAAGTTACCACCAACATCCAATTGGCCTGTCTAACTCAACGAATTTGGCTGTTGATTTCAAATATATGCCATGGTCTGCTAGCTGGTCTAGCATTGGCTCATCTGCTCTTCATTCTAAGTACTCATCCCATGGAATGGTCTAAGGTCCTAAGTCTTGCTGGCGAGACACCAGTACCTGAGGCGGCATCACCACCAACATCAGCATCGGCGGCAGCAGCAACAGAATCCTCGCCTCTGTTAGGATTTGGTGATATACCAGGGTCAGCATTACCGCCCACGGCCAGTTTAGTGAAGGCCGAATATGCGTCCTTTGCGAATCTCTATATAAGTACATTTTACTGTCTGGCCATATTGTGTATGGTGTCCGTACTAGATCGGTAAGTGAGATAATGTCGTTGTTTGCCCACTTTCAACGCAATTAAGGTCGTTTATATTCAATACTAATTTACACTTTCGTAATTTTTGTACATTTCCTCCCTTCGCCAATCCATTTTTCTGGTTTACGTGTCTTTATAAATGACCTTAGCGTGTTGAAATTCTCCAATTCCTTTTCTTATTTTATCTATTCTCTACATTACACTAAGGCCAGCTATGTAAACGGCTTAAAAACACATTGACCTCTAACTACTTGTAACTGGTATTGTACACCTCCATGTGTAGTATTGAATCTAAATACAAAATTTTTCACGTAATTTGGTTAAAAAAAAAAACAAAAAAATAAACTAAATGAAAACGGAAGGCAACGGAAATAATATCTAAAACACCCCAAAAAGTATGCTTTAGTTTGTGGCAGATAACTACAAATATGTTTGAATTACGTTCTTTCTATTTAATCCTTAAAGTATGCAAGATTTTTTATTTTAGTATGCGAATAGTAGTGAAGACAACAACCTTGATGAAGTTGTAGCAATTAGAATTGTTCGTGCAAGAAAATTTATAACCAAAATTGGGTGTGTAATTGGGAGAAGAGATGAATTATTGCCATGCTAAATATTAGAACGTTTATGATAAATATAGAAAATGTTCCAACAATTGTGGGGAAAACATTAACGAAACACACCCCAAAATGTATGTCTTACTTTATGACAGTTAACTAAAAATATACCTTAAATTGGCTTCCTTCTCTCAAACCCTTAAGGTATGCAAGAGGTTTTTGTTTCACTATAGTAGTGAAGACAAGAACCTTGATCAAGTTATAAGAATAGGAATGCTTCGTGCAAGAAAATTTATAACCAAAATTAAATTGGGAGAAGAGATAAATTATTGTGATGATAAAAGTAACAAACACAGTCCAAAATTATGCTTTACTGTATGACAGTTATATATACCTTAAATTGCCTTTCTTCTAGCTAACCCTTAAGGTATGCAAGACATTTCTGTTTCACTGTAGCAGTGAAGGCAAGAACCTTGATAAAGTTATAGCAATTGGACTGGTTCGTGCAAGAAAATTTACAACCAAAAAAAGTTTGTAAATGGGAGAGGAGATCAATTATTGTGATGATAAAAATAACAAAGTTCGTGATAAATATAGAATATTTTGGAAAAATTAAGGGAAAACATTTCCGAAACTCACCAGAAAAAAATATGCTTTGCTTTATAACAGACAACTAAAAATATACCTTAATTTGCCTTCCTTTTATCTAACCCTTAAAGTATGCAAGACTCTTTTTTAGTAGTGAAGACATCCACCTTCATAAAGTTAGAGCAATTGGAAGGGTTCGTGCAAGAAAATTTACAACCAAAATAAAGTTTGTAATTGGGAGAGGAGATGAATTATTGTGATGATAGTAATAACAAAGTTCGTGATAAATATAGAAAATGTTCGAACTATTGAGGGAAAAACATTAACGAAACACACCCCAAAAAGTATGCGTTAGTTTATGACAGTTAACTAAAAATATAGATTAAATTGCCTTGCTTCTATGTAACCCTTAAAGTATGCAAGGCTGTTTTGTTTCACTGTAGTAGTGAACACAAGAACCTTGATAAAGTGATAACAGTTGGAATTATTCGTGCAAGAAAATTTTCGAACAATTGAGAGAAAAGATTTCCGAAGCTCACCCCAAAAAGTATGCTTTACTTTATGACAATTAACCAAAAATATAGCTTCCATTGCCTTCCTTCTATCTAATCCTTAAAGTATGCAAGTCTTTTTTGTTTCACTATGGTAGTGAAGACAAGAACCTTTATAAAGTTGTAGCGAGTGGGATTGTTCACGCAAGAAATTTACAACCAAAATTAAGCCAGAAATTGGGAGGATATAAATTGTTGTGATGCAAAATATCACAATAAAAAAATATATATACATTTTTGAACAATTGAGGGAAAACATTTACGAAGCTCACACCAAAAAGTATGCTTTACTTTATGACAGACATCTAAAAATATACCTTAAATTGCCTTGATCCTATGTAACCTTTAAACTATGGAATACTTTTTTTTATTTTTCTATAGTAGCGAGCGAATACAATAACCTTGACAAACTTATAGCAATTGGAATAGTTCGTGCATAGAAAATTTTTGAACTATTGAGGGAAAAACATTAACGAAACACACCCCCAAAAAGTATGCGTTACTTTATGACAGTTAACTAAAATAATAGGTTAAATTGCCTTGCTTCTATGTAACCCTTAAAGTATGCAACACTTTTTTGTTTCACTGTAGTAGTGATCACAAGAACCTTGATAAAGTGATATCAGTTGGAATTGTTGGTGCAAGAAAATTTACAACCAAAATTATGTTAGTAATTGGGAGAGGAGATAAATTATTGTGTTGCTAAATATAACAATAAATAAATAAATATAGAACATGTTCGAACAATGTAGAGGAAATATTCACGAAATACACACCAAAAAGTAGGCCTTATTTTATGACAGACAACTAAATATACGTCTTTAATTACCTCGCTTCTGTGAAACCCTTAAAGTATGCAATACTCACTTCTTATTTTATTATAGTAGCGAAGGCAATAACCTTCACAAAATTAAAGCAATTGGAATGGTTCGTGCAACAAAATTTACAACCAAAATTAAGTTAGCAATAGGGAGAGGAGGTAAATTATTGTGTTGCTAAATATAACAATAAATAAATAAATATAGGACATGTTCGAACAATGTCGGGAAAACATTTGCGAAACACACACCAAAAAGTATGCCTTACTTTATGACAGACAACTAAAAATATATATTAAATTGCCTTCCTTCTATCTAACCCTTAAGGTATGCAAGGATTTTATTATTTTATTATATTAGTGAAGACAACAACCTTGATGAAGTTGTGGCAATTAGAATTGTTCATGCAAGACAATTTACAACCAAAATTAAGTTTGTTATTTTTATTTTCTATTTTTTTTCATGATGAAAATAACAAAGTTCATGATAAATACAGAACACTTCAAACCCTGGAAGTCTGACAGATTTATGAAACTTTTTAACCTGCTGACATTTGAAAGTTGATGCGGATAACATTGCCAAAGTTTTTGTAATTCCTTTGTACTTTGGACAATTACTCCTCGACATTTTTGTTATTTAAAACTATCAAAGTTAAGCTGCATGCACAATAATGTGATTCGGCTGTTACAATAAATTCCATTCAAATTAATGGTTTTACGACGAGAGGGCTTAACTGTCTCGTCCGTGTATAAATAGATTCATATTTACAGCTAAATTGCTTAAGGGTAAAGGAGCAATCTGTCATTCATTGGACAAAGGAATAAGTTGTTGTCTAGTCTCAACACACATTTTACAAGTTTAATTTTACATTAACAGTTTCAAACTTTGAACTTCCTTAGGTGAGGTTAGGTTAGGTTGGAGTGATAGTACCTATAAAATATACTCTTAATTGCCTTCCTTCTATCTAACCCTTAAAGTATGCAAGACTTTTATTATTTTACTATAGTAGTGAAGACAACAACCTTGATGAAGTTCTAGAAGTTAGAATTGTTCAAGCAATACAATTTACAACCAAAATTAAATGTATTATTTTTATTTTCTATTTTTTTTTGTGATAAAAATAACAAAGTTCGAACAAATATATAAATAGTTCCCACAACTCTGGAAGTCTGACAGATATCTGAAACTTTCGAACCTTCTGAAATTGGTATTTTCCTAGTCCCTCCCGTCAAACCTGTTTAACATCTACCAGATTCGGTAATTCCCCAAACAAATGTGAGCGTAGTGTAGCTTGCTACCTTCTGGAGAGAGCTGGCACATCATCTTTGTTTCCGCAGTTTCCGAAAAGTCAATTCTCAAGATGTGTCTTAGTCTCTGTTTCAGTCTTCCAGTACCACTCATCAGTTGCTAAACTTGGTTTTGATTAGAATTTTATGTTAATATTAATTATACGTCTTGGTAGACACGACAAATGAGACGACCGGTTCCGATAACAACAGCAGAGCGTTGGCGCGTTTCAGGTCTAGGTGCGGTCACATCCGCTTAGAGTGTACACAGTACACTACTAGTGACCACCCATCGTTAGTTGAGGTAAGGACACAATTATTCAAGAAGAGCTTGCAAGTCGCTAGAGGTATACATGTTCCAGTTCCATCTGTGGTCAATGTTGATCCTAAGATAGTTATCGAGTAATCTCTTCGAGATCTTCAAGAGAAATGATGATAGAGTAACCGGCCGGAAATCCTTTGTTAAAAGTGCTAGATTTTAGAACATACCTGTTTTTTTCTATCAGCCTCATGAAGAAAGGGAAAATACAGAAGATTGACACCAGTATAACCAGTGGAAGTTACAATTTGCCCATGTTTATTGTAATGTGGTTTAAATTCCCATGAACCGAGTGTAGTGGAGTATGTAGACAGAGAGTAGTACTTGGTTGTAATCAATCAGCAGCTTTCTTAGATAGAAAAGTTTAGTTGGGTGATCTCAATTTGTGTACTTCAATTATTTCAATATATACTGCACCTGTATAAATTGTAGAGAAAGGGATGCTTGAAACACTTGTATTCTGGTGAAACACATCCACAGTAGCTCCTTTCTCTAGTGCTGCTGTTGGTAGGAATCGTGCATCTTACTAGTCGCTATTTGGTAGAGAGAGGGGGGCAGAGAGAGAGAGAGAGAGAGAGTACAATTTTGTGACAGTACCTCTCATCAGTTGCCAAACTTAGTTTTGATTACTATTGTATATTAATATTAATTTTACGACTTTATTGGTTACACTTCCCTTTGGTAGTGTTTCAATGGAAAACAGCGTATGTGAAACATTTTTCCAAATAATGTAAATGACTCATACGCACCATATACCGCAACTATATATAAAGAAAAATAAATAGTTTCCCATTACATACCGTGGATGGATTGGGCAGAGCTGCTCACAGCCAGTGAACTGAGCGCCTCTTAGTTGTATACTCACTGAATGTTAAGAGAGAGATAGAGAGACAGTGTAAGAAAGGGAGAGAGGGACAGAGAAAGCGATAAAAGACAGAAATTGAACTCCAGCATCCCTCAGCTGTCTCTAGGGTAATTTTTGTTAGATTATTTCAATCAATGTTACTTATACGACCATGTTTGTACTTATACTTTACGTTGAGGCTATTCTAAAAGTAAATGCCATATTTTGTGGGCGCACCACCACTAAAAAGGCTTAAAACTTAGTACCTCTCATGTATTGGCAAGTGCAATAGAGTGGGTGAGAGTAGAACTTCAATGCACACTTATTTTAGCAGTTGTCAAGGTGGTGTTATTTCACATTATGACAATTAATGTTACTTATACACTTAAATACTTGTTGCCTAAAAGACAAGACAATTTTAACAGATGATAACAATTGTCTGCAGTTTCGTCCTGCTCGACAACAAAATTCATTTCACAAAAATCATTTCTAATGGGGACCGATGGAAAGAAGTTTTTTGCAAATATTTTTATGTGTGTTTTGCTTGCGATGTTCTCGAACACTTGTGTAGTGGAAAATTCTCAACTGAGATGAGTTTTCGTTTGTATTTGATGAATGTTTCAAAAGCAGCATTGCAAATAACCGATGATGAAGATCTGTGGCTAGATCTGAAATAGTTTGCCAGGAATCATTAAAATGCATTTGCAAAACTTATGTTGTAAAAAACTATATCCCTATTTATAGAGCTTGAGCTTGAATAATAAAATAAAGAAGTACCGATAAAAAGGCCGAATAAATAAAAATCATCCCTAGTTGTAATTAATTAAAACTACTCATGCACTCCTAGCTGGAACCAGTTTGTACAGGCTTCAACCCTCTAAGGACTTAAATACATAAATCTTTAAATATATGTATGTATAAAATTAATAGTAATTATACGCATGGAATTTATGCATCCCCTTATGCTTTGCCTTAATTAGTAGTCATACGCACAGGTTGGCATTGATTCATTTTAGAAAACCTATAACTTCGAATAGACGTGGAGATTAGTCCGATAATGTGTGTCTTTTGTCTTTATTAAGAAAATCTGTATTTGAAATACTTAATACCGAGCTAGAAGTGTTTACGTATACGTACGATTTATTAACAAAAATTAAAGAATACTCATACGCTCCACAATAATTTACTAATGATACATATATGCACCTATGAAATAATAATACGCTGCTGTTAAAGATGATATGTGTCTTTTGTTTTTATTAAAACAACTCTGTCTTTGAAAAACTTCATCTAGAAAAATACGTTCAGCTAGAAAAACACGCCATACGTTCTCTGCAGACAATCCGCAAAGTGATATTTTCATTATCAAATAAAATTACTCATACGCACTGTACTCCGTTCACCATTGTATGAGCTGTGTAGTAAACTTGTCCCTTCAATATTTACAAAGTTAGCTTAAGTGAGGCTCAGAAAGGAGGATCTGAAGCATTGTTGATTTGCCTGCCTTATGATCAATTTTAGGACAGTCACCTAAGTCAGTAGGCAGCCCTACTATGGGCACTTTGTTGTCACGGGAACTGCGCAAAAATTTTGTGCGTTCCAATGTTCTATGTTCTCCAATCCAGTTCCCTAAGATGCTCGAGACTGGGTATTGTAGTTTCTTAGTGATGTTGGAGTCTTAATTTTGACATAGAGGCACTATGATAGGCAATGACCAAGAACATGCCATTGATTGCCCTCGAATGCCCTGCATTCAGTTGTATCGAGTTATTCAGTTCTATTTATGTATGTAGACGTGTCTTCAGAATGGATCACCCAGATATGAGTTTTACGGATTCCCACAGCTGGAGATTATACGGCAGGGATACCTCTTTATCAACCCATATTTCTATGATAGGTAGCGGAATATAGTAGAATATAACTATATCTTTTAACTTTTTATCTACTTGCGGAAAACGATTAGGTTGAAAATAGGACATTTTCTTAGTGAAGTAACTTGATAAAATTATTTATATTTTTGTTTAAGGACTTTAATACGCCTAAAGTTTTGAACATGTAGATGGAGTATGAGTAATATTTTGTTTAAGTAATTCAAATAACTCATACGCTTTCTTTACCGTACTGCACAGTATGGGAGGAATATTAAAGTTTTCATTCTATTTGTAACTCCCTAACATATATATTATTGAATCTACTTTGGTTGGTTGGTTGGTTGAAAAGGCTGCCAGACAGCACGCTGTCTAGCACACTTAAGCGAAAGAAGCCCATTGTGATACCTGCAGTTTCCTCCATAGCAACTATTGACTAGTCGTCCAGCCAATTTTCCCTTTCAATGAATTTGTCTATAAGACCTACAGGAATATCCTGTAGGGCTACGGTGCTAACTAGATGTGTTTCGAATATCCTACTTCTCAGTCTTGCCAGAGCAGGGCAATCTAAGAGAAGGTGCTTCGTCGTTTCCTCGTCCTCTTCCATGCAGCATCTACAGAGAGTGGAGTTTCTGTGTCCCACTCTTAGGGCGTGTTTTCCTACAAGACAATGCCCCGTTAGTGTTCCTATTATTGTGGATAACCTGCCTCTCGGCAAGTTAAGTAGTTGCCTAATCCTCTTCCTGTCCACCTGTGGCCAGAGGACCCTGGCATGTTTGCTAGTTGAAGTAAGTCTCCACTCGACCTTGAACATATTATCGGCCCACTGCCTGATCTGCAAACGGCAGGTAGAGATTGGAATACTAACACCTTATTTTGCCGGAAGAACCTTTGCCGTAGTATCCTGTCTAGCTAACGCATCCGCTACGCAATTGCGTGGAATGTCGCTGTGTCCCGGTATCCAGATGAGCCTGATGTCAAAATACTCTGTCATCACCCTAAGTGATGAGTGGCATTTTTTCACCGTCAGGGACGTAGCAAACATGGCTTTCAGGGATTTTATGGCAGCCTGGCTGTCTGTGTAGATACATATTCTCCGGTGGGTTGTGACACTACTCTTCAGTAGTTCAGCAACCTCCAGTATGGCGGTTATTTCCGCCTGAAATACACTACAGTGATCAGGCAAAAATGTGCTTCAAATATTTACATTTAGGTCCGGTGAATGGACCCCATGGCCTACTTGCTCATCCAACTTTGATCCATCCGTGAAAAATCTGATACTACTAGTGTGACTTTTCCCAGGTATTCCTGTTCGGAATAGAAGTCCTTAGATTTGTCGCTGGTAGAAAGTAGGGGATACAGTAGTCCGTTTTTACGGAAATAGAGTTGATCCGGTGCAGTAATTCAGCGTGTCCGGAATCTACTTTACAGAGCTTATAATTTATTAAATTTGTTTTTATTCACGCTCAAGACCATTCTATAACGCCATTCGTAGGGGTAGAGTTTAAAAAAAAAAAAGTTTTGCAAAATGCGGACTCATGATTCCTTGATCAATTCAATCCACAGATCTTCTACAGCCGTTGTCTACCTTACTAGTTGAGGCAAGAGTTGATCCCATTAATTATACAATTGTTAACATAAGATACAGTCTTCACTATACCAAATATTTAATGATACTTATGCGCTCCTGTTCAAAAAAGACTTCTGGATTTGGTACCGGATATCTGCATTTGATTTGTAGTTTTCAAATAAATCAATATTATTCATACGCACTCTATAATCCCACCATTGCAGAAAAGGACGTTTATGTCATTTACTGTAATGTATAGAAATATTTATGAGTGCCCTTGAAATTATTGGTATTCATCTTAGATTCGTCTTAGCAACCAAAAAAACCCATTTCCCATTACATCCCATGAAGGGATTGGGGAGAGGTTCTTACAACCAGTGAGCTGTGGGCTTTCTAATTTTTATCTCACTGATCTATTATAAAATATGCTCCATTGTATAAAATTAATATTACGTATACGCTCTTATAAAATTACTAATTTATAACATAGTGTGTTTTCACTGAGACACCAAATCCATTTCATTCTAAATCTATTTATTTTATATATAAATCCAGTTGTTAACGCTTTCGTTTGATTTCAATGCCACAGCTTGTTCATAATTATCTTGTGCAACTTTTGCCTGCCAGTGTTGGTTAGCTTTTCATTAAAATTAATGCAAATGACGTGTACTTATGCAAGCATTTTCTTGACACTTGCATTGTGTGTAGCAACAACAAAGGAACAAAAAAATACTAAGCGTGCAACAAAATGTTACCCATATAATCCAGAAACACTTTGCAACATAAACTTAATCCTTTTGCTGGCAGGGACAAAAAGGAAAATTACATAACAACATTCATATTCAATGAAATGTCATACATAGTTTCTGACATTAAAGGCCTCAAAGCGACAAAAACTAAAGCGATGCGAAGCGAAAACTGTATAGAAATTCACAAAACGACAAAAAATAGCAAAAAACTACAACGAAATTCTTTTCAACTTCTTTGAATTTGATGACGACAAATGCAATGTGTTGGCGTCCTACATCCTCCTTACGTAAAATGCGAACAACAACTGTTGGCACATAAAATAAAGTTGAAAATGTCAAATGTTATCCGTAAGACATTTGTGGATGTTAACAATACATATATACAAGAGAGAATCCTCCACTTTGCAAAAGAGCATCGTCATCCCCTAGCCGACCGATTCCCCCAACTATCATCTAAAAAAGATAAATTGCTAAAGAAGGAAAAATAACAATCACTGGCATCGCATTACGACAGCCTGCGAAAGGAAGAAAGGACATGTGGTAGGGGAATCTGCAGAGCTAACAAATGTCACGATGGCTTACCATAATGAAAGGAGTTGGGGAGCTGAGAGCCGTTGAAACGTGGTTGAGACCCACGCACTTTTTAGATATTGAGTTATAAAAATAACGTCATAAATCTAAGTCCTAGTAAAGTGGCTTAACCTCCTACGTATAAATTACCCAGAAAATTCACACAACCTTTATATTCAAATGGAATTTTTGTCATGTGTTATGGAAACGGATATAATTGAGATGAGATATACAAATAATTTCTGGATAACTCCATATAAAGTGTATGTACGTCTTCTTGTATATAACTTCTCAACTAGGATTACTCGTTCCTCTTGCTATCTGAGGAGAAAAGAACAAAAAAAAAACCCGAATTGTATTCATATTTATTGTAGGAAATTAGAAGAACTGCTGGGTTTAATTTAAAATTGGCCCTGGACATGGGGGATCTAATAGCAAATGAAGACAAACCAGGGGAAACAGTAGGCAATCAGCGAAAGGGCTCGTACCAAGTTCAAGTTCCCACAGATGGTGGATCTCCTGCTTGAATCAGCAGAAGTGGTAGGCGCCAATGACGGGAGATTTGCATTTAAAGCTGGGGTACAGTCAGTGGTCGCCAAGGCTTCGTTACATTCTCTTTATTTTTGAGAGACAGAGTAGAGAGAACATTAGCAATATTCTGGACATAGATCCATTTTATTTCATGCGTGTTAAAATTCATTGATAACAAAAGAATTGCAGTACCTGTCTTAGCGTGGTACGCCAAGATGCCGGTGGGGTTATGTAGGCCTTGATGGCTGGTAGATAAGTATCCCCCGAATATGATGATTCTAGCAGAGTATTACCGAACTATTGACAGAAGCGGAGTGGACACGTAGGCGATTGACTTATCGTGTGTGATGAGGCGGTCGATGGTTTGTTGCAATTGTTGTCGTCCATGGTTCGTGGCAGATATCGCGACTGCTCCTACAATGCACCTTAGATAGCAAGGGTTTAATGACCGTTAGGGAAACCCTGGAGTTTGACAAATATCTAGGGAACCTCTGAATATATTACGATCCACACCCTTCAAGCAGGGAATTTCTGGCTTACCATGGTAACACACAGGCAAAGAATCTCTGACTTGAACCAGGGAAACCAAAAAGCAGCTAGGGAGAAAAAGCAGGTACCACGTGCAATACCTCACAGGGGGAATATCATCTGGCTTGAACCAGGAGAAATGTAACGAAATAAGGAAAGATCCAAGTACCAAGTTCAAGGCCCTATAGTCAGGGAATCTTTCGCCTCTATTTAAATTCAAAACCCCAAAGGCAGGAACTCTCTGGCTTGAACTAGAGAAATGGCAGGTACTAATTTCAACACTCCACAGACAGGAAATCTCTGGCTTGAACCAGTGAGAGATGTCGGCAGTGAGAGAAGTCGGCAAGGTAGATGGCGTGAACCAAAGGATAAAAGGTAATTACCAAGTTCTTGATCCCACAGACAGGAAATCTCTGGAAGGAAAACAAAAGGCAATCAGGGAAAGGGCTCGTACCAAGTCCAAGTCCCCACATACATGGGATCTCCGTCTTGAACCAGAGGAAGAGGTACGCACAAGGTCGACACTCCACAGGCAGAGAGTGTCTGGTTTGAACCAGTAGGAGAGGTAGGCAACAAAGTAGATACCCCACAGGCAGGGAATCTCCACAGGCACAGAGTCTCTGGTTTGAACCAGTAGGAGAGGTAGGCAACAAAGTAGATACCCCACAGGCAGGGAATCTCTGACATGAAATAAAAGGCAACCAGGGAAAGGGATCTTAAATAGTTCAAGACCCCACATACAGGGAATCTCTGCTTTGAACCAAAGGATCAAAGGTAGTTACCAAGTTCAAGACCCCACAGACAGGAAATCTCCGGCTTGAGCCAGTGGAAGAGGTTGGCGCAAGTACAAGATCTCACAGATGGGGAATCTCTAGATTGAACCAGCGGGAGAGGTAAACAACAAGGTAGGGAATGTCTGGCGTGAAACAAAAGGCAACCAGGGGAAGGGGTCGTACCAAGTTCAAGACCCCACAGGCAGAGAGTATCTGGTTTGTACCGGTGGGAGTGGTAGGTAATAAAGTAGAATCCACAGGCAGGGAATCTCTGGCAAGAACCTGGTGAAACAAAAGGCAGCCAGGGAAGACCCCACAGACAGAGAATCTGTAGCTTGAAGCAGCGGAAAAGGTTGGAGAAAGATCAAGATCGCACAGGAAGAGAATCTCTGGCTTGAACCAGGAAAAAACCAGGTACCAAGTTCAAGACTCCACAGACAGGTAATCTCTGACTTGAAACAAAGGGAGACGTACGCAAGAAGGTAGATACCCCGTAGGCAGGGAATCTCTGGCATGAACATGGTGAAACAAAAGGCAACCAGGGAAAGGACTAGTATCAAGTTCAAGACCCCACAGACAGGGAATCTTTAGCTTGAACCAGCGCGGGAGGTAAATATCAAAGTTGATATCCCACAGGCGGGGAATGTCTGGTATGAAACAAAAGGCAACCAGGGAAAGGGCTGGTACGAAGTTCAAGATCCTACAGACAGGGAGCCTTCGGGTAGGCAACAACCCCTACAAGTAGGGGAATCTCTCTCTCCCCACAGGCATGGCAACTCTGGCATGAACGTGTTAAAACAAAAGACAACCAGGGAAAGGGCAGTTCAAGACCCCACAGGCAGAGAATCTATGGCGTGAACCAGGGAAACCGAAGGGTAAAGGGCAGGTACCAAGTTCAAGACCCCACATGCTGGGAATCTCTGGCATCAAACAGGGGAAACAAAAGGCAATCCGGGAAAGGGCTCGTCCCAAGTTCAAGACCCCAGACAGGGGATCTCAGGCTTGAACCAGCGGAAGAGGTTGGTGTAAGTTCAAGACCCTACAGGCAGAGAATCTCTGGCTTGAACCAGGGAAATGGCAAGTACCAAGTTAAAGACCCCACAGACAGCAAATCTCTAGCATGAATCAGTGGGAGAGGTAAATAATAAATTAGATACCCCACAGGCAGAGAATGTCTGTCGTGAAACAAAAGGCAACCAGGGAAAGGGCTTGTACCAACTTCAAGATCTTACAGACATGGAGCCCCGGGTTTGATCCAAAGGGAGAGGTAGGCAACAAGGTAGATACCCTACAGAGATTATGACTTGAATCGTATGCTAAAGCTGATATCCAGTTTCCTGTATCTAGGAAGTTTAATAGACACTATGCTGGAAGTTTAATATAGACATACACGTGTCTAGACTGGGAATATTAGCTCATGATTACAGCAGAAGCTGTGGAGATGAAGAGTAGCACTAGGATGTTCTTTACTTACTTCATGATGGATCTAAAAGTCATTCAGGGTTTTAAGCTGAATGATCTTAGAACCTTTTCGCAGACTACTAATAGCTTCGCCAGGGACTAATGTATATCTCTTATTCAGCCACATCCTGGAATATCGGAATTAGGTTTCACAAGGTCAAAACGCCCTTTGACCATACCTAACAAATTTATGCATTCAACGTTGGGTACAGCGTATGATGGCCAGTGGTATGAGATTTGACCTCATAGGACTAACTGTGCCAATAGTGCTATTTACATCCACATCCACATCACCTAATCTAATCTGGGAACATGCTCCAGCACTGTTCGTTGTGCGACTCCAAGCATGGCCCACTAGAACATTTGCCTTAATCTTATGGAAGACGTATATCGTAATCTGTCTCTCTTTAATGCCCACCGGCAACAGATTTGTGGTGCACGTATTGCCCCAATATTCGAAACTCAAGTCAGTAGTGCACAAAGTATGTGGTGCACAAGCAGCTGCCATCGCACGATAACACAATAGGGCATTATGGGTCTCACCACCGCCGTATGGATCCAGTGAACAATTTTCAGAGAAAGGCCCCACTTGCATAGGGTTATCGCCCTGTGTTTGGCCCTTTAAGCAGGGTAGAACTAATACACACAACTTATGATCAAATAATGCCACAACTAAGCCTAAACTACAGTGTCTCACAATCAATATTAATCATATGAAAGGATATTCCGTAATTCAATTTTCGAAGAAGTTCTTGTAGATTATGATAATATTTCAAATTTTATTGGAATTTGTTTTTATTGACATTGATTTGAAATGTCCTTGTACTTAAGTAAAATAGCACAACAACAGTTGTTCAGAACTAGGAATATAAAGGTTGTTTCTTCAGAGATCTCTACTGACAATTCGTTTTTGTCAGACTATATGTAAACTTCCCAATATGATTACTTTCCAGAGCTGCATTTATTATTTATAGACCGAAGTGGAGATTTTAAGTTGAGAAAAATAAAATTGCTCCTTATTTATTTAACCAATGTAAATTATGCGTGTTAAATGTTTATTACTCATACGCCAAGATGATTTGTAATTAATATTAATCATACGCGCAAATATTTGTGGTTTCACAAAATCCTACTTTCTGGCGCATTTAGTAAAAGGGTCGGCAAATTCACTATTAAAAGCAATTACTAAGGATATCATTTGTTGTGTTTCAGAACTTATTCGACACAATTTAAGCTGGAAAAGAAATTTATATTTGGTTAACAAAACATTTAAATATCACCCATCACACTTATATTCCTTACAAGCGGGATAACATCCCACATTGCGTAATATTTTTGAAACACTGGGGCTTAACGTTTGTTTTCCACTTTATTGTGTGGCCGTCGGTGGTGCAAGGTTTAGTGTGCGCGGCTCCTATACATGAGAACGTGAGTGTGATACCTTCTCTGACCACATTGCACTTCTTTCGACGACGGTCATCTCGTTAGTGACGCCGATAATATCGAGTAATAAGCCGTTCAGAGCCTGTGTAAAACTGTAGGACCCAATCAGTGTGTGTAAAACTAGAAGGCGCATAGTTCATTTGTTTAGAGAATCTCGGTCTCCCCAATCCCTTCATGGCATGTGATGGGAAACCATTTTTATTTTTTTGATTATGTGTATTTTTAAGATATTTATTAAAATTTTGAAATTAATTATATTTAAACAATTTTTGAATAATTTTCTGAATCACGCAGATGTCGCCCAAGGTTATCCTTTCAATTTCTAAAAATAAATCTTTAACAGAAATCCACCTTCACAATTTGTCTTTGTGAAATAATAAAAACCCTTGGGTATTTCACAAGTGTAGGTGCTCTTTTCTGTTTGAATTTTGTTCTGTTTTGAATTTATATTTTTTTTTTGTAAAATTTACTTATGTGTAGGTGTTGCTAGTTTTATCTAATTTTAATTAACCTAAAAGTATGTTTCACAATTTGTATCTCTGTTGTATTGTCTACTAAGTTATGGTTATTTTTAGACCACAATGAAAATGCGAACTTGTCTCCGGTGCGGAATATTTCGATTGTATGAGTTATATACAGTGCTCCTGTAATAATACGCATTCATGCCTCGTAAAGTGTTGAAATTTTTAACATCATTAGTGCGGAAGAGGGAAGGTGACAAATAAATTGTTGAATTTTTTTTCCGCAAGTGGCACAAGTGCGCGTTTTCGTTGAGCCCTAAGTCACTTAAGTTTTTGTGTTCAAATTGTATTACAACATTTTGTAATGAATTACATTTCAATGCCAGTTTTTTGCGATGGTGAAGGGTTCGAAAACAAAACTTTTTGTTTTGTTTGCATATTCCCTAAAAGTATGCTTCAGTATTTTAATTTTAATTATCTCAGCCCCTTGCTTGACTATATTAATATGTATACGATACTAGCTAACTGTAAGATATGTTTTTGTTGTTTTGGGTTATACAATTTCATTTAATGGGAATTCTTAAATTTGTCAACTGGAAATGAAACAAGAAAAAACTAAGGGGATTGTAGTTACGTTTTTCTGTTGCTTAAAGAAAAATTTACTAAAAAAATTCATACAATTTACAAAGATTATGTTCTATCTTATTTAATTGGATGAATAATATTCGGTTTTAATATTCATCCAATTGGGAAAGATTATATCGTCTTAGGTTCATACATAACCTAATATAGAATTAAAATCACTCATACGTACAAGTTTTAAAATGATATTGATACGAGGAATATATCGAAATGTTTCGTTTATTTGTTAGAATATGTGCTACAGATTAAATCATAACTAACATTAATTAACAATTATTACTGGTACTGTAATTAACAATTATTACTGTTCATACACTGCGATAAATTTTAATGTTATAGTCATATTACTCATACGTTGGTTCTTAGAAAAAGTTAATATTATTTATACGTTCTTATACAGAGATATAAGAGATAATTCTTTGAAAATTAGAAACAGATAATTCGTCGCAGTCATAACCGTAAAAGTAGATGAGACCCTGCTTTGGATCTTATCATCATCTTTCAATTGAGATATAACATGATTCTCACTTTTACATTAGTATAACTCATACGCTATGTACACCTTTTTTTTAAAATAGGTAGCTTGAAAGTTTGTGGACCTGCTAACTCCAAGCGCTGACCTAGCATTTTTGGTGGAATGCACAGCTATATCCGTCAGTAATAGTACTGCTTCATTTGTCGTCTAACTAAAGGTTATCTCAGTAAAATTTCACTTTTTAAATTCAGTGCAATTTTTTCTTTGTGCAAGTGGCAACTCTGAAATTTGGCAGCTGTCACATATGTTTATTACGATTATTAAAAATGGAGCGCTTTGCGAAAGAGCAACGTGTTATGACTGTGAAAAGTTATACAAAAAATTTGGAAAGTTACGCTGAGGCCGCTCGCAAACTTCGTAGAAATTTCAGTCGAGAAAGTGCACCTAATGTGTCAACCATTCGAAGAGTGGTCAACAAATTTTAAGAAACTGTGTTGGTTATGGACAATAAGACTCCTGTGCGTCAACGTGTCGGTCAGTCTCTTGTAAACATTACTGTTGTAGATGAAAGTGTCGCCAAAAACCAAAAACATCAATTAGGTAACAACTTCAAATTTCACGAAGTACTACGCAGCGAATTTTGACAAAAGACCTGCACCTTCATGGATATACAAGATTCAGTTTACTCAGGAGCTCAAACTAGCAGAGTAATGAAAGTGCAAGCAATTCTATCAGTGGGCAATGGAGCAAAGTGAAGTCAATTCTAATTTAGAAAAAAAATTATCTTCTTCGACGAAGATCATTTCCATCTGAATGGCTTCGTGAATATACAAATTTGGGGCTCAGAAAATCCTCATGGCATCCATAAGAAACAAATGCAAACTAGCAAACTGCCTGGGCCGGATTTTGGTCAGGCGGCGTGATTGGGACTTACTTTTTCGAAGATGAGGCCGAAATTGCAGTAAATGTGAACGGCATTCGTTACAGGAACATGATAACGTAGTTCTTGTGGCTTCAACTGGACGGCATGGATCTGGACGACATGTTTGTTTAAGCAAGACAGCGCAACCTGCCATACCGTGCATGAAACAATCGATTTTTTGCACCATAACAAATTAAAAAAACCGTTTCCCCTTAAATCCCATAAAGGGTTTGGAGAGAGCTTCTCACAACCAGTGCGCTGTGCGCTTTCTAAGTTTTCACTCACTGAACAGAACAAATTATTCCAAGAAATTCTGATGTCAATTGGCCATCAAGATCATGCGATTTAATGGCCGTGCGATGTCTTTCTTTGGGGCTTTATGAAATCTTGGGTTTATGCAAATAAACCACAAACAATCCCTGAGCTCAAATCCGAGATCGAACGCGTCATCGATGAGATACAGCCACATCGCTGTGGAAAAGTCATGGAAAATTTCATGAAAAGATTAATGGCCTATTATCAGAGCTGTGGGGAGCCATTTAATGGATATTTTATTCCATGCATAATTGGAACATGTCTTCTTTATAATTCAATAAAAAATCACAACTGTCTCGAAAAATACGTGTTTTATTTCAAAATTAAAAAGTGCATTGTTACTGAGACACCCTTTAGAAGGGGCCCTAAAGAGATTAATTTCTACCAATGTCTTTTTACATGTTCTATCTTTTGTGGGTTTCAAGCATTAACTCTCTTATTTTTACATGTTTATTCCCGCTCCACTATTTAATATCTACATTCATTAATTCAGGGTTATAAACGCCAACAGACCCGCCACTCATGCAGTTTTATTTGGATTTCGATCACACTGTGGTTAATTAGAATGGAGATCTTTATGGATATTCTTCAATGGATCTTCTTCAATCTTCAATGACATTATTCATCATTCGTTTCTCTGAGAGTTTGTCATTAAATCACTCGTTGCAGTCGATGATATGGTCGTCGTGTACGTAGTGTATTTTCCTACAGTTGGGTTGAATATAATTTCCCGGTTTTCTTTGACCTTTAACAAACGTCAAGGTCACGACATCGATAATCACAAATGCTGCTTTTAATATTGGATCGAGGGGCTTATAATATATATCATATACTATATATCTCTTCTATATACGTATCTTTGACGTCTCTGCACAATTTTTTTTCCTATTTTTATTGGATAGTATGGATTTATACTGCAAATAGTCAAACCAATACTTCTCTATGGTATCGTAGTTTGGTGGAGATCCCTCCAAAAGAAATATATTCTGAATTCCTTGGTGAAAATTCAAAGATCAGCACTGAGTAGCGTTAGTAGGGCAATGGGCATGACGTCAGGCACTGCACTTAGTGCTATCCTGAACATCTGTACTCCTGATATCCCTACATCCCTGGTGAGAATCAGAGATTGTGGCGTCATGATATCGGGGCATTCCGGACACGCTGAATTACTATACCGGATCAACTGTATTCCCATAAAAAATGGACTACTGTATCCCCTACCTTCTACCAGCGACAAATCTAAGGACTTCTATTCCGAACAGGAATACCTGGGAAAAGTCACTGGAAGGGTACACCAGTAGTATTAGATTTTTCGCGAATGGATCAAAGTTGGACGAGCTAGTAGGCTATGGGGTCCATTCACCGGACCTAAATGTAAATATCTCCTTCAAGCTGTCTGATCACTGAAGTGTATTTCAGGCGGAAATTACCGCCATACTGGAGGTTGCTCAACTACTGAAAAGTAGTGTCACAACCCTCCGGAGAATATGTATCTACACAGACAGCCAGGCTGCCATAAAATCCCTGGAAGCCATGTTTGCTACATCCCTGACGGTGAAAGAATGCCACTCATCACTTGGGGAGATGGCAGAGTATTTTGACATCAGGCTCATCTGGGTACCGGGACACAGCGACATTCCAGGCAATTGCGTAGGGGATGTGTTAGCTAGACAGGGCACTACGGCAAAGGTTCTTCCGGCAAAATAAGGTTTTAGTATGCCAATCTCTACCTGTCGTTTGCAGATCAGGCAGTGGGTCGATAATATGTTCAAGGACAAGTGGATACTTATTTCAACTTGCAAACAAGCCAGGGTCCTCT
Source organism: Phaonia tiefii (assembly GCA_963931995.1). NCBI lineage: Eukaryota > Metazoa > Arthropoda > Insecta > Diptera > Muscidae > Phaonia > Phaonia tiefii. Next base: position 262,481,002 of record OZ008369.1, on the reverse strand, counting down.
GGCCACAGGTGGACAGGAAGAGGACTAGGCAACTACTTATCTTGCCGAGAGGCAGGTTATCCACAATGATAGGATCACTTACGGGACATTGTCTTGTAGGAAAACACGCCCTAAGATTGGGACATAGAAACTCCACTCACTGTAGATGCTGCATGGAAGCGGACGAGGAAACGACGAAACAACTTTTCGTGGATTTTCCTGTTCTGGCAGGACTGAGATGTAGGATTTTCAGAACACATTTAATTAGCACCATAGCTATACAGGATATTCCTGCATGCCTTATAAACAAATTCATTGAAAGGGCAAATTGGCTAGACGACTAGTCAATAGTTGCTATAGAGGAAACTGCAGGTATCACAATGGCCTTATTTAGCCTAAGTGTGCTAGTCAGCGTGCTGTCTGCAGCCTTTTCAACCAACCAACCAACCAACCATGGAATAGTAGACAAAAAAAAACAAAAAAAAATTTCTATTTGAACTAATATTGAAAAAGTTATGAGTATTTAGTTGAACGCAGTTTCCTTATAATGCGTGTGTATTAAATCGCAATATCTCTGTAAAAATCATAAAATTTACTGTGATGTGCTGTTGAGAAGGAACATCAACATAGTAAAAAAATAATGCAAATCAAAAAAAAAACAATTCTCCCAACTATCCGATTTGACGTGGAATGCCCCATATATACATCTCGATTTTTTTTTTCAGGGAACGGTAAAAGTACAGAATTGAGATTTATAAAATGCCCACACTGATGTAAGACCAGTTTCAGGGCTGATGTTATACGATTTCATTACTGCACAACTGTGCATTAAAAACTTTAGTTAAGGGCTCCGTTATGAATTTGGGCTAGTTTGCTCCAAGAAGCTCCAAGAAGTTTGGTATCGATGCTCACGTGAGCAAACTATTCTTGTTCGTACTAGTACTAATCGCGTGCAGAAAACAAAGACTCAGTAGACTCTTCATCTTTCATGTCACCGCATACGTTTCGATCAGACAGTGCTACGTCAAGACTTGCGCGAGCATGGTAATGGATTTCCTCCTGTTAAATGTCGGCCGGATTTCCTTGGGCATTTAAAATCTGTAGGTACCATCCACCTATCCTGCGGCATAATAAACGAGCATTCAAGCAGGAAATATTTACAAGTCGCTCGAGACATGCCAACACGTTGTAGCTCATGTATAATCTGTAAGGTAGTCAGAAAGAAGTCTTGGTAGTCTCTCTTTTTGGCTCTTTACACAGGGTGGAACTTTTACACATAATTTATATGCAAACAATGTCACAAATAAACCACAGTGTCTCATAATTAATATTAATCATACGCAAGCATTTCCATGATTCAATTTACTAAAGCAGTTCTTGTAGATTAACTGCCTTATTAATAAAAAGTTGTGAGAGACTTGAGAGACGTTTATTGTATGGTAAATCGTCTCTCAAACCTCTCATACCTTTTTATGCATAAGGCCGTAAGACAATAGTTCAAATTTTATTAGAATTTGTCTTTGTTGACATTCATGTTAAATGTCCTGTATTTAAATAAAACGAGCACCACAAAAATTATTTAGAACTAGGAAGGTAAAGGTTTTTTCTTAAGAGAAGTCTGCAGAAAATTCATTTTTGTCAGGCTATATATTAATATCCCAATATGATTACTTTTAAGACTTGTAGCTCCCATTCAATCCGTAGCTTCCATCTACTTATCCTGCAGCATATCATACGAGCATTCAAGCATGAAATATTTACAAGTCACTCGAGACATTCCAACACGTTGTAGTTCATGTAGAATCTGTAAGGTAGTCAGAAATCTTGCTAGCTCTTCCCCTCTACCAACTATTGCCTTATTCTTGTTTCCTAATCTTGTGTACATTATCCTCACCCGTTGTTTCCTAAGCATTGATCTCTTTGATGTTTCTTCTCTCTGAGACAATTCGATATAACCAGGTAGTATAACCTTAGCTCTACTTTGTAGATATCTTAGGCCTCCCTGCCCTCAAGGTCTTGGCCGAATTAATGTTTCCGGCATGGCATATTTATATACGCAACATCTCCATTCCACCAAACGGGCTTCTTCTCTAACTTTGGGTTCATTCTTGGGCAAGAGAAATGTTGAGAGCCTTCGTGACTCTGCTGCGTAGATGACTTGGCTAACGTCGGGATATTAACTCAGTTATCTATGCAGTTTATATCCGCATTAATTTCTGACACTAAAATCCTTCCATATGTCCTTTCATAGAATAACCACCAAGGAAGTGATTTGAGTTAGGCCATATTCCAATCCAGTTGGTATCCAATGTTTTTAATCATTAGCTATGTCATCTATGCAGCTTATCTCCGCATTATGTTTGTGATGCTGAAATTATTCGGCACGTCCTTTCATAGAGGGATTAGACAGTCCGTCTCAGCTACCGATGAATTGACTTAAACTTTGTATCCGATGTTTGTAATCATTAGCTAAGTCATTTACGCAGCTTACCTCCGCATTATGTTGCAAAGTTGAAATTCTTGCGCACTCTCTTTTCATAGAGGGATTAGCGAGTCCGTCTCAGATACCGAAGAAGTGTTTTAAGCTGGCCATATTTTAAACCAGTTGGTAGCCGATGTTTATAATAATTAGCTATGTCATCTACGTAGCTTATCTCCGCATTACGTTGTGACGCTGAAATCCTTCCGTACTTCCTTTTATAGAGACAGAGACTATCGAGTCCACCTCAGATACCGAGGACGAGATTCCAGCTAGGCCATATTCCCATTTTAGTATCCGATGTGTTTATGATCGTACAACGAATTCCCTGATTATCCCATACAGGTCCTTCGTTGCGAAGTGGCATCTAAAAGCTCATGCCTGATGCTTCTTTGCCGCTATAGCATATGGCAAGACATGTACCCAGTAGTGAATCACTCCCCTTCTTGTTATCAATACTACCAATCACTGCACCCTCAATCGCCAGGGTACCTACATATTTTTCCTTTGGGACAGATGTTGGGGATCACACATCTCCATGGGGCAGATATAATGCGACCAACCATATCTTGTAAATGATTGGATTTATTTGTTGTCGGTTGTAAGTATATATGTAATTAATTTCTGGCCGCAAACCATACATCACATTCCATTTAGATAAATATTTTTCGCAGTTCTGATAGTGATAATTCTGGGCCGTAGATAAAAACAACTTATGTGTATCTACAAATTTTGTAGATGAGCATTTTTGGTATGAATTTTCCATCTGTAGATCTGACGTCTAATTAGATATGCCAAAAAAATTTGGTCTATAACTTCCTCAAATATAGGTCAAGTTGATCTAACCGAAATTCCGACTCCGTTGGGCATCGTAGTAAACATAATCAAGATTTTCCTAAGATCTCTCAAGTAGTTTATCATATTTGACACTGAATACAAATTTTGAAGCCAGCCCACTATAATTGATATTAATCATACGCTCTGAATGTTGTCATAAAAATAATAAATATTATCACTCATGCACTGAATTTGAATTAATCCGTTAACAAATTTATAATAAAATTTTAAGGCTTTATATTAAACAAAATGAAAGAACGGAAGACTTTTTAGCCAGCTTGCTATCAATGGCGAGTGTTCGGGTTATTTCTAATGGATATAAGTCATACGTAGTACGACTTTCCCATTATAACCCATGAAGGGATTGGGGAGAGCATCTCACAACCAATGAGCTATGTGCTTTATAGTTTTACATTCACTGATTGGAACCTACAGTTTTACACCAGTTCCGAACGGTATTTTGACAAGCTTTTTCATGCCTTAATACTCGATAGTGTCGCCATCACTAAGCGAGGTGACCGCCGTCGAAAGAATTGTGAGGTGGTCAGAGCAGGCATCGAACCCACGTTCTCATGTACAAGAGCCGCGCACACTAACTATTGCACTACCGAAGGAAACTACGCTTTGTCTATAATTAGTATCAATCATACGTCATAGAAGAAAAGTGCTTTGGCTATGCAATACGATTATGAACTGTTGGAAGTTTTCGTCTATTTCGGGTTTGTCTGACGATTTTAAGTGTGTAAATTTCACTAAAATCTTGAAAACTCCTTTAAATGAACTGTTTACCATCGTAACAAAATAGTTATGATTTTATATATCTTAGTTCAAAAAGGAGACTCATTTTCCATTATATCCCATGAAGAGATTAGGAGACATTTTTAAACTCACTGGTTTAGAGCTCGACGTTTACTCTGATTCCGAATGAGGTGTGACAAGATTTTTCCGAACTTAATAAACGATTGTGTCACCACCACTAAGCGATGTGATCGTGATGTACGGTGGTCATAGTGCAAATTGAATTCGTGATATTATGTGCACAAATCCCGCTTGCTTGGCGTTGCAACATCGATGGTCATTCTAGTATAGTTCTAGTAGTTCTAGTACAAACAACTAATAGTAATCATACGCCATCCAGTAATCATACACTATCAATAATAATCATACGCCAAGAATGATATTATATGATAAATAATTAATATCACTCATTCGTTGGATTTAATTGCAACAATTTTCTAGAATAAATGAGTTGAGTTACTAATTAATGTGGGGAAGAAAATGTTGTTTAATTTTCTAATATAATTTACATAGCTCCTTCAGATATTTTTAATAGTTCATATTAATTACAGCGGTTGTTTTCATAGTTTTTTTTTTAAAATCATGCATTGTATTATGAATGTTAGCATTTTAGTTGTATTAATATTTAGCAGGAGTTTTAAATATTAAAACCCACAACGAAATTACTAGTACTATTTCAAATGCATACAACTCGTTCGTCCTCCTGCACACAAGTAAAATAAACTCGATCCCTTGAGACCCATCACTTTACAATACAACATTCTCATTTCCTGTCACTCGGTTGACCTTTGACCTATTGGGACTCATAGCTGGTAATTGTAAAAGTGACATTTTAATTTAGTAAATAATTACAAATATCGACGGGTGCAATACAAACACGTGTTCTTTGCACAAAGATGTAAATAAATGCCAACATGATAATAAAATATATATACACAAGTTTTGTTGGAAATGTCATGGGAAATGGGATACCAAGGCAAATGATAAGGCAATATGGACAGTTTTTAAATTAAATGAAATCAATAGACATATGTATGATGAAATATATTTTCCAATTACTTTGACTACGACGTTAATATATTAATTGAAATTAATTAAATTATAATTTTAATATTTACTTTATTTTCTGCCGTTTTCTTTGTAGAATGGATATATGCCGCTGGAATTTGTCAAACGCCTCGGAACTGATATCATTTCGTTGGCTAATTATAGCCATGATTTATATAGCGACAATAATATTGACCATCTGCTCGGATAGTATCGATGAGAAATTGTATTTTTCGAGTAACATGAATGTCACGTTAACGCAAGAGGAATTGGTGAGTTGAGTTTTGAAATGAAACGGGAGTTTATACTCTAAAATTTGTTTAATTTTGAAATCTTTGCTTTCCTCTTTCAGCTTACCAATAGTATCGTGTCTATATGGAGCAGTTTATCGGTTACGCGTAGTATTGGGGCAATATGCGGTTGGATTATGATCGGTTTAACACCTCACGAAGACTTTCTTTATGAACATTTATTAGATTTAACGCGATATCAAATGACAAATAATTAAATAATGTATCGTATATGAATATAACATAGTTATAACAAAACTTAGTTTCAAATAATTATAATTATAAAAATAATATATTATTTTCTTATTCATAATATTATAATTTTTATAAAAATTATGTGATTTGCTTAATTGGATAGAACGGAATTTCGTAAATTTTAAAATGTAAATACTGCTTAAAATTACTACAGATTGTTTGTCATAGTAATCTGGGGTTTTTTTTTTTAAATTTTTTAAACTCAAAACTTTTTCAGTTTTTTTCTATTTTTCAATTTTTAAGCCTCGAGAACTATTCAAATTTTAATTTGTACTTGTACGGCTGCGTACTATTTGATATTAATCAGTTACTTATACGCTCAAGTTACTTTTTAATAAATATCACTCATACGGTACAATTACTTACTGATAATTTCTTTATTAGTTGATCTTAAGAGAAATTTTAATGCTCTGGTCCTCGACCTCAAACGAAAGCCAGTTACCGGAAAGCCAGTGATTCAAACTCGTAAGATCATAAAGTAAATTTTCTTTTAAGAATTTAAGTTGGAATTTAACGTTACGTCAATTGCAAGGTATTGGACGTATTTAAGAGGTTGGTTCGTACCCTTGCACATTTTCTTTATTAAAGGCTCTCATACAATTATGACGCGATTGAGGTGAATTATAATTACTTACTTACTTATCCGGTCTCGAACAACCCTTGGGGGCAGGGACCTTACAAAGCGAAGATAACACATTTCGCCAAACTGTTCGATCTTCTACTTTATTTCTCCAGTTGGGAATACCAAGTGTACCCAAGGATTCGTCAACTTGATCCCTCCAGCGGAGTCTTGGTCTTACTATTTTTCGTCTTCCTTCGAGTTCGGTTTCGAAAACCCTTCGTGCTGGTTTGTCTTCATCCATTCTATTGACATGGAATTAGAATTACTTACTTACTTACTTATCCGGTCTCGAACAACCCTTGGGGGTCAGGGACCTTACAAAGCGAAGATAACACATTTCGCCAAACAGTTCGATCTTCTACTTTATCTCTCCAGTTGGGAATACCAAGTGTACCCAAGGATTCGTCAACTTGATCCCTCCAGCGGAGTCTTGGTGTTACTATTTTCGTCTTCCTTCGAGTTCGGTTTCGAAAACCCTTCGTGCTGGTTTGTCTTCATTCATTCTATTGACATGGAATTAGAATTACTTACTTACTTACTTATCCGGTCTCGAACAACCCCTGGGGGTCAGGGACCTTACAAAACGAAGGCAACATATTTCTCCAACCAGTTCGATCTTTTGCTTTATCTCTCCAGTTGGCAATACCAAGTGTACGCAGAGATTCGTCAACTTGATCTCTCCAGCGGAGTCTTGCTATTTTTCGTCATCCTTCGAGTTTGGTTTCGAAAACCCTTCGTGCTAGTTCGCCTTCCACCATTCTACTGACATGGCCTTGCCAGCACAATCGCGTTATTTTGATCCGCTTAACTATGTCAATGTCGGGATAAAGCTCATACAGCTCATGGTTCATGCGTCGCCCGATACTCGCCGAATTAGAATTACTGTCTATTAAATATCACTCATACGTTCAGTTACTTTCTAAATAATATCACTCATACGTTGGAAGTAATATCACACACGTGCTTTCATTTACTACGATTTCTCGGACACGTTTATTTGGAAGAGATATCGAGTAATGCGGTGCATTTATAAGATACGTAAATATTGCTCTTAAATTCAAATTTTTTATAATAAACCGTGTCTCACTAAGATTGCACTTTTTAAATTTAGTGCCATTTTTTTGTGCAAGAGGCAACTCTGAAATTTGGCAGGTGTCACATATGTTTATTCCGATTATTAAGAATAGAGAGCTATACGAAAGAACAACGCGTTGTCATTGTGAAAGCTTATTACAAAAATTTGGAAAGTTATTTATTTAATTATTTTAGAAGTTATCGCAAACTTCGAAGAATTTTCAGTCGCGAAAGTGCAGCTAATGCACGAAGAGTGGTCACCAAATTTGAAGAACCCGGCTCGCTAATGGATAGCGAGACGGCTGTGCTTCAACATACCGGTCGGTCTTTTGAAAACGTTGTCGCTGTAAGCGAGAGTGTCGCCGAAAACACGATAAAATCAATTCGGAATCATTCTCAATAACTTAAAATTTCACGAAGTACTACGCAGCGAATTCTGACAAAAGACCTCCGCCTTTACACGTACAAAATTCAGTTTACTCAGGAGCTCAAACCAGAAGATCATGGAAAGCGCCATCAATTCGTTCCATTGTTAATGGACCAAAGTGAAGTCAATGCCAATTTTTCAAAAAAAGGCATCTTCTTCGATGAAGTGCATTTCCATCTGAATGGCTTCGTGAATACAAAAAAGCGTCGAATTTGGGGCTCAGGAAATCCTCATGGAATCCATGGGAAACAAATGCACCCACAATAAACAACTGTCTTTTGAGTCACGTCGCCAAATGTCTGCCAATCGACGATCAGACGGCGTGATTGGGCCTTACTTTTTCGAAGATGAGGCCGAAATTGCAGTGAATGTGAACGGCATTCGCTACAGGAACATGATAACGGAGTTCTTGGGGCCTCAACTGGACGGCGTGGATCTATACGACTTGTGGTTTCAGCAAGGCGCCATGTGCCACACCGCGCATGAAGCAATCGATTTACTGCAGTAACGATTTCCAGAACAAATTATTTCAAGAAATTCTGATGTCAACTGGCCGACAAGATCATGCAATTTAACGCCGAGCGATTTCTTTCTTTGGGACTTTGTGATATTTTGGGTTTATGCGAATAAACCAGAAACAATTCCTGAGCTCAAATCCGAAATCCAACGCGAAAACATCATTGACAATTTCACGAACAGAGTAATGGCCTGTCATCAGAGGGTCATTTGATGGATATTTTATTCCGTACTTAATCGGAACATGTCTTCTTTACAATCCAGTAAACAAATCGCAACTATCGGAAAAATGAAAAAGTGCATCCTTACTGAGACACTACTTAAACGCCAACCGTACTTTTTAATTTCTCTAAAATAAATATCACTCATACGCTCATATCTTGTAATGAGATAAATACGGTTAATACACTCTTTTATAAATTGTTTTAGATATGTCTTCTGTCTGTTTAGACACGTCTTATTTACAATCCATTAAACAAATCACAACTGTGTCACAAATACGTGTTTTTATTTTAAAACGAAAAAGTGCATTCTTACTGAGACACCTTTTGAATGCCAATCGTATTTTTAATTTCTCTAAAATAAATATCACTCATACGCTCATATCTTCTAATGAGATAAATACGGTTTATAAACTTGTTTATAAATTGTTTTAGATATGTTATCCTTGGTTAAGCAATGGATAGTATGCGTGATGTATATACAGAAGAAGGTGGGCCCAATTCGCGCACTGATCGTCTTTTATCAGCCGGTTTCTCTATCTCGAACGAAAAGCTAAGCGAACGAAAATCACTCAATCACATACGACTCAAAGTCGAAATTTTCGTTCGCCTGACTCTATGATTGTTCCCAAAATTTGTACTGAAAAGTTTTGACAAATTTTTGAAACAACGAGATTATGGAACCCAAATAAACTTGCCTTCGTCTAGAACTCGAACGAATGCTTTCATTCGAGATAGAGAAACAGGCTGGAAATATATACTTCGACGGAAGTCACATCGCTTAGCGGCACTAATGAATAATAACATATTTTCCTCTTGCATCCCGTGAAGGGATAAGCCCGTGCTGCTAACAATTTGTGAAATTATTAGAATTATTTCTATATAAGTATCTGAAATCATAAGGCTTAATTTGAGAAGCAGCTAAAGTTGGGAGCTCCGTTTTTACCAAATTTCCTATTACATCCCATGAAGGGATAAGCCCGTCCTTCTCATAGTCTATGAGATATGTGTTTTCTTATCTTATGCTCACTAATTGGACGTCGTAGATTCCGTAAAGGAGTATAAATTGTTTTCAAAGTCAATTAATCTTACGGTCACCCGCCATGCAAGACGACCACGTAATAAATTTATGCTCGTGTCAGCGGGAATTGTATCCACAGTTTTGTGCACAAAAATGTATGCACCTGCACCACTATCAGTTATTAATCACGAAAACTATTCTTAAGTGTCGTTGGTAAACGGTAGCAAAGTATAGGTCCGAATTTCCTATTACATCCCATGAAAAGACATGAAAACTATTCATACGAATCTTTGATAAACGGTGGAAAAGTATAGTTCCCAATCAATGCCTTTAAAACTGGATACCGCACAGCTCATTGATTGCGTCAAGCTCTTCTCATTCCCTTCACGGTATGTAATGGGGGAAATATATTGTTATTTATATTACTCATACGTTGCAATTACTTTCTTATGTATATATCACTCATACGTTCCAAGTACTATCCGATAAATATCACTCATACGTTGCCAGTTTTATCTTAGCGACAAAATCCTTTATACAGTTTCATAACTAGAATATTTCATATATTTCTAGATAATTTCGGACTGTAAACATTTTTGATACTGTAGAAAGACCAGGCAGAAGAATCCTTCCGTATCCTTGGTGTTACCAACTGGCGAGAAAATGCGACGGATAGAGCCAGTTGGAAGAATATATTGAAATTTGTTTAATTTGTTTGTTTAATTAATATGTGTAAGACGTCTGACCTCATGAGGTTGTAAAATAGTCAATAAAAGTAAAAGTAAAAGAGATTCTAACATAATGAAAACGTATAATTTGTTTGACACTGATTTCCTGAGATGCTATATTTAAAAGCGTAACTCTAAATGTATTTATTTTGTCATCTACGACAAACTACATTTATATTATATGACGACATTTTTAATGACAACTTCTAGCATTTATTTACATTGACCATTCGCCTAGATATCGCACATTAGAATTAAAAATATTATTCATTATTGAAACCCTTGTCATATGAGGAACGAAAATCTTTGTTTGGAAATAGTATCACATTAATGTAGATGCCCGTGTTTTTGTTAGTTAGTATCCTTTGGAACATTATCCAGTTTTTAGTATCTAATTTTCTTTCAAAATTATTTTGATTTCAATCCAAATTACTCATACGTAGTGTAGTTTAACACCAGATTAAACTACGTATAAGTGATGCACTTTGGCCAAGTTTCAATCGTAATTTACTCTGAGAAGGCTGCTGACCAGATTTTAAGACAAGTTAATCGGGATCAGAATGTACGGATGCGTAGTCATATCTCCAGTTATTGAAGTTATATGGAGTCATCGATCCATTCGTATGAGTGATATTTATTTTGGAAATAACTATTACGGTTTGTTCAATTCATGTTGTTTTTAATTCGTTATACACATGCACTTATATCTTTTTTGATGGAGTATAAATATGGAATATATAGCAACTGCATCTGGCTTCATGGCGTATGAGTTATATAACGCGACCTTAGAACCACAAGATTCTAAGCAAGCCAAGTAATTTTTGGGAAGAACCAGATTGATTGCCTCTTGTTAACCAAATTACTGCAGGAAAATGTGTACTAATTTTTTCTCTCTTGGATATCTCGCGATCAGAGGTATAATTTTTTCGGTACCAGTAATCTAAAGGATAGACCCATTTTATTGCGATGAGATATGCCGATTAAATTATCACAAATTGTCATTTAGAACCTTGTGGTTCTAAGGTCGCGATATATGTAGTGAATAGTAGCTATACAAACCGAGTTATGTAATTGATTAATATTAATTATACGTTTCGATTGAAGGATTTTAATAAATATTATTCATACGTCTCCGATGATGTATGTTCAATGGTTGTTATTGAAGCTATAACATTTTTCAGTATTCTCTATTGATTTAAATGTGAATTCCATTAAAGTTTATATATGTTGCCCCTTCAAAAATTACTTATTCTTTTTTTATTAAAACATTATTTCTGTAAATACAAATAGTTTTATATTTTATTTATTTTCATTTAAAACTAAAACCTAATTAAGCAAATTACACTATTATTAAGTTACAACAATTATAAATAGAAACAAATTAATAATAACAATTGTAGTAAAGAAATTACATATATATTTATAGGAAATAAACAAAGCTTTAATTAGAGGTCCCTGTCGCCCCCCCCCCCCCCAAAAGATACCCCATCCTACTAGAGCCAAAACCAGTAGTACAGTTAATGGCGCAAAATAAATTTATTGTAAAAAAACCAATTGTACAATGTAGTATCATTACGGATAAAAAGCCCTTCAAAGGCCGCTAGAAATCAAATTTTGATTTTAAACCAAAACTAAATTAAAGAACCCCAAATAGGGAAATATAAATTAAAAACAAAATTATAATGAAATTATGTAGATTAAAATTTCGTAAATGAATTACAATAATAATTTGTAGGTCCTCGTACACTCTTCCTTTGTAAACAAAAGGTTCCAATGTGGCATTACAAAGCTTAACCTCATTCATGCTGATTTTTAAAAATTCAAATATCATTAGTTACAAAATTTAAAGAAATTTTCATTACTTGAAATATATAAAATTGGACACCACGCTTTCAGCTCCTCCTAGATTATATTTGTAAAACAACAAAATTCTCACTTCCGGTTAGATTTTCACATCCGATATCCTATGTTGTTTTATTTGTTCAAATTAGCTTAAACTTTATATAAAGGTTTTTTAAATAAACTTACGATTATATGAAAACAATGAAAAAAAAAATAGAAAATGAAAATGAAAAACGTTTTTACCGTACCAGTTTTTTATATTAGTATACACGAAACCTATGTGGAGTTATAATAAACAATAGCGAATTTCTATGAATAGGTAAAATTGTGAGATTGTATTGAAATTGTAGACAATTATGCTTTGCTTCCCTTTTTGATATATTGAAGAAATACACCTAGTAATAAACAGAACAAATAAAAAAACCCCGAAAAGTATACACTACAAATACTGTAAAAGGTTTTCATAATTTTCCTAAAATTAAACGTTAACGATATGTACATATGTGAAAATATACAATGATATCGAAATTTGATTGCTCTTTTCACTAAATATCATTATATTATATTTCATTTACTAGTTTTTAACTGGTTTTAAAAAAGAAATCAAAAAACCATAATTAATATTACTCATACGTTCTATTATTTGTCAATACTTTTTCCTTAAAATCTTTATTTGTATTGTATAGCGGACAATAAGTTTCAAGCCAAATTATTTGCATTATGCTCATATCTTGTGGGTTTGATATTAATAGTGGTCATACCCTTCGGTTTTTATACGCCATGATATTAATTATTACTCAAAATTTATATTGTCCAAATTTCAAAATTTATATTGGTAAAAAATTATATTGTTCTTTCAAAATATATATTGTTCCACAAATTTTATATTGTTCTACAAAAATATTGTTATAAATATGCTGGTTATGCAATTTTACTTGAATAAATTTCTGGCAAGTCCCATTGCAATATTTGTACTCTCGATATATTTGAAATTCATATTACTCCACTGCTTTATGTCTGACTTAGTTACCATATGTTTATCTATATTTGTGTTGAAAATTATTGTAAATATTATTAGCCCTCGACCCTTTTATTATTGATATTATTATTAATATTTAATTATTTTCTTAGTAATATTTTCATAAGAAGATGCTGAACTACATTTTACATAAATATAACTTATACGCTGTAGAGTGTAAGAAAACAAATATTACTCATACGCTTTGACAGTAATTCTAATAACAATTCAACGAGTGGTCCGCCAATACCCATCATACAAGAATTTGAACTGTTTCCCCTACGTTCTTTCATTCCTCACTGTTTTGTGTTTATTTTCATCATTATCTCTCTTAGTTACAAAATAAATAAAGTACACGCTAAGACGAATTAGAAAACAACTACTGTTCATACGCTCTGGCGGATTGAACGGTGATATTGATTATATTAGACGATATTAACAGAATTATCATACATACAGACTAATTAGCGAGATATGAATGAAATGAATGGAATGTGACATAAAGCAGGATTAAATTAAGCTCCAACAGATGCAACAGGATAGATAAAATAGGAACTGATGAAGTAGGTGAAACAGGAACAGATAAAGCAAGAACAGATGACACAGGAATATATAAAGCAGGAGCAGATGACGCAGCACTGATGAAGCAGGAACTGATGAAGCTGGATCAAATGAGACAAGAACAGATAAAGCAGAAACAGATGAAGAGGGACAGATGAAGCAGGAACTGATGAAGCAGGAGCTGATGATGAAGAGGGACAGATGAAGCAGGAACTGATGAAGCAGGAGCTGATGAGGCAGGAATAGATAAAGTAGGAACAAATGAAGCAGGAACTGATGATGCAGGAGAATCAGGAACAGGTGAAGCAAGAACAGATGAAGCTGTAACAGATGCAGCTGGAAGATAATGAAACAGGTTCAGATGAAGCAGGACATATGAAGCAGGAACTGATGAAGCAGGAACCAACGAAGCACGACTGAGGAAGCACGAACTGATGAAGCAGGAACATATAAAGCAAGCACAGATGTAACAGAAACAGATTAAACAGGAACAGATGAAGAAGGACAGATGAAGCTGGAAATGATGAAACAGGAATAGATTAAAGAGGAACAGATGTAGAAGGACCGATGAAGCTGGAAATGATGAAACAGGAGTAGATGAATCCGGAATAGATAAAGTAGGAACAAATGAAGCAGGTACTGATGATGCAGGAGAATCAGGAACAGACGAAGAAGGTATAGATGAAGCACAATCATGAAGAAGGAGAAGCAGGAATAGGTGAAGCAAGAACAGATGACACAGAAACAGATTAAGCAGGAATTGGTGTACAAGGACATATGAAGCAGGAACTGATGAAGCAGGAACAGATTAAGCAGGAATAGATAAAGTAGGAACAAATGAAACAGGAACTGGTGATGCAGGAGAATCAGGAACAGACGAAGAAGGGCAGATGAATCAGAAACTGATGACGTAGGAGAAGCAGGAAATGATGAAGCAAGAACAGATAGAGCAAGAATAGATAAAGCAGGAATAAGTGCAGCAGAAACTGTTGAAACTGGTGCAGCGGGAACAGATAAAGTAAGAACAGGTGTCACAGGAAAAAGGCATGATTTTTGTAACTGCTATTTTTGATTAAATTACAGAGCCTATTAAGAACAAAGCGTATAAGTCATATTAATAATATTGTTATTAAAGTAATTATAATGGTCACCAAAGCGAATAAGTATTAATAATTCTGAAGTGTAAACTATTGGCGATGTTTTGAGAATTACTAAATTTATTAAGAAATATATAGATTTGGAGAATTTAAAAAAAAAATTTATGACTGCTAATATGAGAATAGGGATGCGTATGAATAATTTTGATATAATCCTGTTTAAATTACTTCCACGTTTTACACAAAAGGTTTGATTTTTGTAACTGCTATTGTTGGTTAAATTACAGAGCCTATAAAGGAAAAAGCGTATTAGTAATATTATTAATTTTTTGATAATTAACTAACTATTATTAATCGTGAAGATTGAACTATTGGAGATGTTTTGAGAATTACTATACATATTTTGGAATATATAGAATTGGATTATTTAAAAATCGAATTTATGACTGCTAATAAGAGAATAGGAGTGAGTATGAGTAATTTTGTTATATTCCTGGTTAAATTACTTCCACGTTTTAACAAAGGGTAAGATTTTGTAAACTGCTATTTACGGTTTAATTACAGAACGTATAAAGAACAAAGCGTATTAGTAATATTAATAATTTTTTTCATTAAAATTATTATTATGGTCACCAAAGCGAATGAGTATTATTAATTGTGGAGAGTAAAGTATAGGCGTTGTTTTGAAAATTACTATACCTGTTTAGAAATATATATAATTGGAGAATTAAAAAATCGAATTTATGACTGCTAATAAGAGAAAAGGCATGCGTAGGAGTAATTTTGTTATATTCCTGTTTAAATTACTTCCACGTTTTAGCAAAAGGATCAGATTTTTGTAACTGATATTTTTGGTTTAATTACAGAACATATAAAGAAAAAGAACATAGCGTATTAGTAATATTAATAATTTTTTTTATTCAAATTATTACTACGGTCATCAAAGCGAATAAGTATTATTAATTGTGGAGAGTGAACTATTGCCGATGTGTTGAGAATTACTAAATTCGTTAAGAAATATATAGAATTGGAGAATTTAAAAATCAAATTTATGACTGCCAATAAAAGATTATGGATACGTATGAGTAATTTTCTTATATTCCTGTTTAAATCACTTCAACGTTTTATGAAAAAGGTTTGATTTTTGTAACTGCTATTTTTGTTATTTTGATGCACATGGCGTATAAGTATTAATAATTTAGAGCAATAATTAATTTATTTAATTATTATGCTTTTCAGAATTCAAAATTAAAAGATTTTTTAAGGATTTAGCAAATGAAATATACATTTTTGTTTTATATCTATGACGTATGAGTAATATTTGGTTTTTTGGATTTTAGTTGTAAACTATGGCCGTATGATTAATATTTAATTCCGTTAATTTTAAATTCTAATCAAAACAATTTAATGAAATATGAAAAATTTAAATTTGTATACGATTTATTTACTATGCATATTACTGATTGTTATAACTTAATTTGAATTTACATAATATTTAAATATTTAAGCCTTAAATGCAAATTATTTTCCTTGTTTTTATTATTATTAAAAATTGCCATTAGCCTCAATAATTTCGTAACGTTTAGCAATATTATTATAAATTACCTTAATTGCTAAGTATACAATTATTACATTTAATGTATTTACTATTATTTCCTATAGACAATTATGTGTTACAACAAATTATATATAATTATAAATAAATTATAAAAATTATTTCAAAATAATTTAATTACATAGACACAGCAGACACTAGAGAAGCAAAACATAAATATAAAACCTGTAAAATGAGTGTAATAATATATAATACTAATTACACACACACACACGGATATATTAATATTTATATATTAAACACATACATGCATGCATACAGTCAATTGTATGTGTGTATATAGATAAATGAGACTTAATTTATGCAATAATAATAGCCAACTAGAACAACAAGAAACAGCATACAAAACCTACCTATCTTCTATATAAACATAAATACATACATACATATGTACCAATTACCTAAACATGTAAGTAACTGCATTCATAAACGTCTATATATATATATATATATATATATATATGTACTGTATACCCGACATTAACCGACATTATTGTATATAATGTCCGATGTATATGTGTGTACATAGTATGTGCAAGTAATGACTTGTAATAATCAACTGTTGTAATATTGTATTATAGTATAAATGCTTATATACATACATACTGATAAACAAAATACCAAAAAAAAAAAAACGCAAGATTCAGATCAATAAATACATATTATTAATACATATATATGTAGCTATATAACAGCACATAATGTATTGTATTATATAAATAAAAAAGAGTATATAAACATATAAATATATTTATGAATACATATAAATAAACAAAATATATTATGCAAAAAATAACAAGTTAATTGCTTGCGAAGTTTTATTTCAGGAGGTAGAATATTTAAAGTTAAAGGTTTGAAATATTACACTAGAAGATCTGCATCTTCCTGGCACTCGCAACTCACAATCTCTCTTACCATCAGTTGTAGGACATTAATAACATTACTCATACGCATGGGAGTCTGAGAATCCTTCACGTAAAGTCGTGGAGTCGATCCATCCACCGGCTTGGTGAGAGTAAGGTGGTGGCTCTAGATATTTCCAAGGCCTTCGACAGAGTTTGGCATGAGGCACTCTTGTCGAAGCTGGCTGCTTTTGGTGTTGGTGATAATTTCACTCGATTTATATCAAGTTTTCTCAGAGAACGCACTATAAGAGTTGTTATAGATGGCATCTCTTCCGATGAACATAAATTAACGGCAGGGGTACCCCAGGGCTCTGTTCTTTCTCCTTCTCTTTTTCATATTTTCATTGACGATCTCCTGGGTCGGACTGTGAACCAAATCTACTCTTTTGCGGATGACAATAATCTCTGTCATTCATATTCATTCGACCACAGGGCAAATCTTCAGGAAATTAGTGATAAACGTCAGTTAATGAATGAAACGCTCAACCGCGATCTCGAGGCCATTGTTGAGTGGGGTCGATTGAATAGAGTAAGTTTAAATGCGGGGAAGACCCAGTGCTGTCTGCTTTCGCACAAGCGGACAGCTGACCCTGTCGTATCGTCATTATCTATGGATGGTGTGGATATTGATGATTCAGACGCTCTTGATGTTCTGGGCATGAAAATACAATGTGATGCTCGCTGGGCAAAACATGTATTTGAAGTGTCGAAAGATGCATCGAAGTGCCTAGGCTTTTTAAAGCGGCGCAAGAAGTACTTCACTCCATCTGATCTCCTTAATATCTACACCACCTACATCAGGCCGCGAATGGAATATAACTCTCATATATGGGCAGGTGCTCCAAAGTCATCTTTGGAGTTGCTGGACCGTGTACAATGGAGAGCAAAGGTGTTGATAGGGGACAGTAGGGTGTCCAGTTCTATGGCCTCCCTTGAGCATCGGCGTAATGTGAGTTGCGTGACACTGTTCTATCGGTATTTTCACGGTGCGTGTTCCTCGGGCATCCGTCAACTTATACCAGATGTGAGGACATTTGGCAGAAGCACGCGGCTTTCAAGGAACTCCCATCCGTTTACTATCTATTGGCCAGTCGATCGCACAACACACTACAGAGAAAATTCGTTCTTCAGTCGTACGGTCCGTATGTGGAATAAACTTCCCGCAAGTGTATTTCCCGCCAATTGTGACATACAGCGATTCAAGGCAAATGTAAATAAGCACTACTCCCTCTTTCCACCCTCCTCTACCCAAATTTCCGTCGCCAGCACAATGCAGTGCATTTATAGGGGGCATCCCCCGAGTGCTGGTCTTTAAAAAAAAAAAAAAAAAAACAAGAGCAAAAGAAGAACATGGACGAAAAAAGCTATCTGCTTTTGTGTTGGAATTATGAACCTTTCAGCGTGTGTTGGTACATAGGGATCGAAGGATACTAATTCTCATATGTAAATTGCGAATTTGGGTTTCATACATACGATTGATGATCTACCAATGGTATCAATTCAGGCACAGTAGTTAGGCATCTAATGACGAACTTCTAACTCTTGTGTTTAACTGAATTGTCTCGGTATGGAAGTTTAATTTTTAGTTCTTTGAAGCTTTAAATCTTTCAACTCTCGATGTTTGTTTTTACCTCGGGAGCCGAATTTTTATTTTCAAAAATTTAAAAATATTGCTCGCTCCCGTTTCAATTCAAAATGAATAATTCGGGAGTCAAAATTTCCAAATATATTTTAATTGTTAAATGTATAGGAAAGATGTATATAGAAAGATGATTTTTGGTATGAATTTTCCATCTGTAGATCTGACGTCTAATTAGATATGCCAAAAAAATTTGGTCTATAACTTCCTCAAATATAGGTCAAGTTGATCTAACCGAAATTCCGACTCCGTTGGGCATCGTAGTAAACATAATCAAGATTTTCCTAAGATCTCTCAAGTAGTTTATCATATTTGACACTGAATACAAATTTTGAAGCCAGCCCACTATAATTGATATTAATCATACGCTCTGAATGTTGTCATAAAAATAATAAATATTATCACTCATGCACTGAATTTGAATTAATCCGTTAACAAATTTATAATAAAATTTTAAGGCTTTATATTAAACAAAATGAAAGAACGGAAGACTTTTTAGCCAGCTTGCTATCAATGGCGAGTGTTCGGGTTATTTCTAATGGATATAAGTCATACGTAGTACGACTTTCCCATTATAACCCATGAAGGGATTGGGGAGAGCATCTCACAACCAATGAGCTATGTGCTTTATAGTTTTACATTCACTGATTGGAACCTACAGTTTTACACCAGTTCCGAACGGTATTTTGACAAGCTTTTTCATGCCTTAATACTCGATAGTGTCGCCATCACTAAGCGAGGTGACCGCCGTCGAAAGAATTGTGAGGTGGTCAGAGCAGGCATCGAACCCACGTTCTCATGTACAAGAGCCGCGCACACTAACTATTGCACTACCGAAGGAAACTACGCTTTGTCTATAATTAGTATCAATCATACGTCATAGAAGAAAAGTGCTTTGGCTATGCAATACGATTATGAACTGTTGGAAGTTTTCGTCTATTTCGGGTTTGTCTGACGATTTTAAGTGTGTAAATTTCACTAAAATCTTGAAAACTCCTTTAAATGAACTGTTTACCATCGTAACAAAATAGTTATGATTTTATATATCTTAGTTCAAAAAGGAGACTCATTTTCCATTATATCCCATGAAGAGATTAGGAGACATTTTTAAACTCACTGGTTTAGAGCTCGACGTTTACTCTGATTCCGAATGAGGTGTGACAAGATTTTTCCGAACTTAATAAACGATTGTGTCACCACCACTAAGCGATGTGATCGTGATGTACGGTGGTCATAGTGCAAATTGAATTCGTGATATTATGTGCACAAATCCCGCTTGCTTGGCGTTGCAACATCGATGGTCATTCTAGTATAGTTCTAGTAGTTCTAGTACAAACAACTAATAGTAATCATACGCCATCCAGTAATCATACACTATCAATAATAATCATACGCCAAGAATGATATTATATGATAAATAATTAATATCACTCATTCGTTGGATTTAATTGCAACAATTTTCTAGAATAAATGAGTTGAGTTACTAATTAATGTGGGGAAGAAAATGTTGTTTAATTTTCTAATATAATTTACATAGCTCCTTCAGATATTTTTAATAGTTCATATTAATTACAGCGGTTGTTTTCATAGTTTTTTTTTTAAAATCATGCATTGTATTATGAATGTTAGCATTTTAGTTGTATTAATATTTAGCAGGAGTTTTAAATATTAAAACCCACAACGAAATTACTAGTACTATTTCAAATGCATACAACTCGTTCGTCCTCCTGCACACAAGTAAAATAAACTCGATCCCTTGAGACCCATCACTTTACAATACAACATTCTCATTTCCTGTCACTCGGTTGACCTTTGACCTATTGGGACTCATAGCTGGTAATTGTAAAAGTGACATTTTAATTTAGTAAATAATTACAAATATCGACGGGTGCAATACAAACACGTGTTCTTTGCACAAAGATGTAAATAAATGCCAACATGATAATAAAATATATATACACAAGTTTTGTTGGAAATGTCATGGGAAATGGGATACCAAGGCAAATGATAAGGCAATATGGACAGTTTTTAAATTAAATGAAATCAATAGACATATGTATGATGAAATATATTTTCCAATTACTTTGACTACGACGTTAATATATTAATTGAAATTAATTAAATTATAATTTTAATATTTACTTTATTTTCTGCCGTTTTCTTTGTAGAATGGATATATGCCGCTGGAATTTGTCAAACGCCTCGGAACTGATATCATTTCGTTGGCTAATTATAGCCATGATTTATATAGCGACAATAATATTGACCATCTGCTCGGATAGTATCGATGAGAAATTGTATTTTTCGAGTAACATGAATGTCACGTTAACGCAAGAGGAATTGGTGAGTTGAGTTTTGAAATGAAACGGGAGTTTATACTCTAAAATTTGTTTAATTTTGAAATCTTTGCTTTCCTCTTTCAGCTTACCAATAGTATCGTGTCTATATGGAGCAGTTTATCGGTTACGCGTAGTATTGGGGCAATATGCGGTTGGATTATGATCGGTTTAACACCTCACGAAGACTTTCTTTATGAACATTTATTAGATTTAACGCGATATCAAATGACAAATAATTAAATAATGTATCGTATATGAATATAACATAGTTATAACAAAACTTAGTTTCAAATAATTATAATTATAAAAATAATATATTATTTTCTTATTCATAATATTATAATTTTTATAAAAATTATGTGATTTGCTTAATTGGATAGAACGGAATTTCGTAAATTTTAAAATGTAAATACTGCTTAAAATTACTACAGATTGTTTGTCATAGTAATCTGGGGTTTTTTTTTTTAAATTTTTTAAACTCAAAACTTTTTCAGTTTTTTTCTATTTTTCAATTTTTAAGCCTCGAGAACTATTCAAATTTTAATTTGTACTTGTACGGCTGCGTACTATTTGATATTAATCAGTTACTTATACGCTCAAGTTACTTTTTAATAAATATCACTCATACGGTACAATTACTTACTGATAATTTCTTTATTAGTTGATCTTAAGAGAAATTTTAATGCTCTGGTCCTCGACCTCAAACGAAAGCCAGTTACCGGAAAGCCAGTGATTCAAACTCGTAAGATCATAAAGTAAATTTTCTTTTAAGAATTTAAGTTGGAATTTAACGTTACGTCAATTGCAAGGTATTGGACGTATTTAAGAGGTTGGTTCGTACCCTTGCACATTTTCTTTATTAAAGGCTCTCATACAATTATGACGCGATTGAGGTGAATTATAATTACTTACTTACTTATCCGGTCTCGAACAACCCTTGGGGGCAGGGACCTTACAAAGCGAAGATAACACATTTCGCCAAACTGTTCGATCTTCTACTTTATTTCTCCAGTTGGGAATACCAAGTGTACCCAAGGATTCGTCAACTTGATCCCTCCAGCGGAGTCTTGGTCTTACTATTTTTCGTCTTCCTTCGAGTTCGGTTTCGAAAACCCTTCGTGCTGGTTTGTCTTCATCCATTCTATTGACATGGAATTAGAATTACTTACTTACTTACTTATCCGGTCTCGAACAACCCTTGGGGGTCAGGGACCTTACAAAGCGAAGATAACACATTTCGCCAAACAGTTCGATCTTCTACTTTATCTCTCCAGTTGGGAATACCAAGTGTACCCAAGGATTCGTCAACTTGATCCCTCCAGCGGAGTCTTGGTGTTACTATTTTCGTCTTCCTTCGAGTTCGGTTTCGAAAACCCTTCGTGCTGGTTTGTCTTCATTCATTCTATTGACATGGAATTAGAATTACTTACTTACTTACTTATCCGGTCTCGAACAACCCCTGGGGGTCAGGGACCTTACAAAACGAAGGCAACATATTTCTCCAACCAGTTCGATCTTTTGCTTTATCTCTCCAGTTGGCAATACCAAGTGTACGCAGAGATTCGTCAACTTGATCTCTCCAGCGGAGTCTTGCTATTTTTCGTCATCCTTCGAGTTTGGTTTCGAAAACCCTTCGTGCTAGTTCGCCTTCCACCATTCTACTGACATGGCCTTGCCAGCACAATCGCGTTATTTTGATCCGCTTAACTATGTCAATGTCGGGATAAAGCTCATACAGCTCATGGTTCATGCGTCGCCCGATACTCGCCGAATTAGAATTACTGTCTATTAAATATCACTCATACGTTCAGTTACTTTCTAAATAATATCACTCATACGTTGGAAGTAATATCACACACGTGCTTTCATTTACTACGATTTCTCGGACACGTTTATTTGGAAGAGATATCGAGTAATGCGGTGCATTTATAAGATACGTAAATATTGCTCTTAAATTCAAATTTTTTATAATAAACCGTGTCTCACTAAGATTGCACTTTTTAAATTTAGTGCCATTTTTTTGTGCAAGAGGCAACTCTGAAATTTGGCAGGTGTCACATATGTTTATTCCGATTATTAAGAATAGAGAGCTATACGAAAGAACAACGCGTTGTCATTGTGAAAGCTTATTACAAAAATTTGGAAAGTTATTTATTTAATTATTTTAGAAGTTATCGCAAACTTCGAAGAATTTTCAGTCGCGAAAGTGCAGCTAATGCACGAAGAGTGGTCACCAAATTTGAAGAACCCGGCTCGCTAATGGATAGCGAGACGGCTGTGCTTCAACATACCGGTCGGTCTTTTGAAAACGTTGTCGCTGTAAGCGAGAGTGTCGCCGAAAACACGATAAAATCAATTCGGAATCATTCTCAATAACTTAAAATTTCACGAAGTACTACGCAGCGAATTCTGACAAAAGACCTCCGCCTTTACACGTACAAAATTCAGTTTACTCAGGAGCTCAAACCAGAAGATCATGGAAAGCGCCATCAATTCGTTCCATTGTTAATGGACCAAAGTGAAGTCAATGCCAATTTTTCAAAAAAAGGCATCTTCTTCGATGAAGTGCATTTCCATCTGAATGGCTTCGTGAATACAAAAAAGCGTCGAATTTGGGGCTCAGGAAATCCTCATGGAATCCATGGGAAACAAATGCACCCACAATAAACAACTGTCTTTTGAGTCACGTCGCCAAATGTCTGCCAATCGACGATCAGACGGCGTGATTGGGCCTTACTTTTTCGAAGATGAGGCCGAAATTGCAGTGAATGTGAACGGCATTCGCTACAGGAACATGATAACGGAGTTCTTGGGGCCTCAACTGGACGGCGTGGATCTATACGACTTGTGGTTTCAGCAAGGCGCCATGTGCCACACCGCGCATGAAGCAATCGATTTACTGCAGTAACGATTTCCAGAACAAATTATTTCAAGAAATTCTGATGTCAACTGGCCGACAAGATCATGCAATTTAACGCCGAGCGATTTCTTTCTTTGGGACTTTGTGATATTTTGGGTTTATGCGAATAAACCAGAAACAATTCCTGAGCTCAAATCCGAAATCCAACGCGAAAACATCATTGACAATTTCACGAACAGAGTAATGGCCTGTCATCAGAGGGTCATTTGATGGATATTTTATTCCGTACTTAATCGGAACATGTCTTCTTTACAATCCAGTAAACAAATCGCAACTATCGGAAAAATGAAAAAGTGCATCCTTACTGAGACACTACTTAAACGCCAACCGTACTTTTTAATTTCTCTAAAATAAATATCACTCATACGCTCATATCTTGTAATGAGATAAATACGGTTAATACACTCTTTTATAAATTGTTTTAGATATGTCTTCTGTCTGTTTAGACACGTCTTATTTACAATCCATTAAACAAATCACAACTGTGTCACAAATACGTGTTTTTATTTTAAAACGAAAAAGTGCATTCTTACTGAGACACCTTTTGAATGCCAATCGTATTTTTAATTTCTCTAAAATAAATATCACTCATACGCTCATATCTTCTAATGAGATAAATACGGTTTATAAACTTGTTTATAAATTGTTTTAGATATGTTATCCTTGGTTAAGCAATGGATAGTATGCGTGATGTATATACAGAAGAAGGTGGGCCCAATTCGCGCACTGATCGTCTTTTATCAGCCGGTTTCTCTATCTCGAACGAAAAGCTAAGCGAACGAAAATCACTCAATCACATACGACTCAAAGTCGAAATTTTCGTTCGCCTGACTCTATGATTGTTCCCAAAATTTGTACTGAAAAGTTTTGACAAATTTTTGAAACAACGAGATTATGGAACCCAAATAAACTTGCCTTCGTCTAGAACTCGAACGAATGCTTTCATTCGAGATAGAGAAACAGGCTGGAAATATATACTTCGACGGAAGTCACATCGCTTAGCGGCACTAATGAATAATAACATATTTTCCTCTTGCATCCCGTGAAGGGATAAGCCCGTGCTGCTAACAATTTGTGAAATTATTAGAATTATTTCTATATAAGTATCTGAAATCATAAGGCTTAATTTGAGAAGCAGCTAAAGTTGGGAGCTCCGTTTTTACCAAATTTCCTATTACATCCCATGAAGGGATAAGCCCGTCCTTCTCATAGTCTATGAGATATGTGTTTTCTTATCTTATGCTCACTAATTGGACGTCGTAGATTCCGTAAAGGAGTATAAATTGTTTTCAAAGTCAATTAATCTTACGGTCACCCGCCATGCAAGACGACCACGTAATAAATTTATGCTCGTGTCAGCGGGAATTGTATCCACAGTTTTGTGCACAAAAATGTATGCACCTGCACCACTATCAGTTATTAATCACGAAAACTATTCTTAAGTGTCGTTGGTAAACGGTAGCAAAGTATAGGTCCGAATTTCCTATTACATCCCATGAAAAGACATGAAAACTATTCATACGAATCTTTGATAAACGGTGGAAAAGTATAGTTCCCAATCAATGCCTTTAAAACTGGATACCGCACAGCTCATTGATTGCGTCAAGCTCTTCTCATTCCCTTCACGGTATGTAATGGGGGAAATATATTGTTATTTATATTACTCATACGTTGCAATTACTTTCTTATGTATATATCACTCATACGTTCCAAGTACTATCCGATAAATATCACTCATACGTTGCCAGTTTTATCTTAGCGACAAAATCCTTTATACAGTTTCATAACTAGAATATTTCATATATTTCTAGATAATTTCGGACTGTAAACATTTTTGATACTGTAGAAAGACCAGGCAGAAGAATCCTTCCGTATCCTTGGTGTTACCAACTGGCGAGAAAATGCGACGGATAGAGCCAGTTGGAAGAATATATTGAAATTTGTTTAATTTGTTTGTTTAATTAATATGTGTAAGACGTCTGACCTCATGAGGTTGTAAAATAGTCAATAAAAGTAAAAGTAAAAGAGATTCTAACATAATGAAAACGTATAATTTGTTTGACACTGATTTCCTGAGATGCTATATTTAAAAGCGTAACTCTAAATGTATTTATTTTGTCATCTACGACAAACTACATTTATATTATATGACGACATTTTTAATGACAACTTCTAGCATTTATTTACATTGACCATTCGCCTAGATATCGCACATTAGAATTAAAAATATTATTCATTATTGAAACCCTTGTCATATGAGGAACGAAAATCTTTGTTTGGAAATAGTATCACATTAATGTAGATGCCCGTGTTTTTGTTAGTTAGTATCCTTTGGAACATTATCCAGTTTTTAGTATCTAATTTTCTTTCAAAATTATTTTGATTTCAATCCAAATTACTCATACGTAGTGTAGTTTAACACCAGATTAAACTACGTATAAGTGATGCACTTTGGCCAAGTTTCAATCGTAATTTACTCTGAGAAGGCTGCTGACCAGATTTTAAGACAAGTTAATCGGAATCAGAATGTACGGATGCGTAGTCATATCTCCAGTTATTGAAGTTATATGGAGTCATCGATCCATGCGTATGAGTGATATTTATTTTGGAAATAACTATTACGGTTTGTTCAATTCATGTTGTTTTTAATTCGTTATACACATGCACTTATATCTTTTTTGATGGAGTATAAATATGGAATATATAGCAACTGCATCTGGCTTCATGGCGTATGAGTTATATAACGCGACCTTAGAACCACAAGATTCTAAGCAAGCCAAGTAATTTTTGGGAAGAACCAGATTGATTGCCTCTTGTTAACCAAATTACTGCAGGAAAATGTGTACTAATTTTTTCTCTCTTGGATATCTCGCGATCAGAGGTATAATTTTTTCGGTACCAGTAATCTAAAGGATAGACCCATTTTATTGCGATGAGATATGCCGATTAAATTATCACAAATTGTCATTTAGAACCTTGTGGTTGTAAGGTCGCGATATATGTAGTGAATAGTAGCTATACAAACCGAGTTATGTAATTGATTAATATTAATTATACGTTTCGATTGAAGGATTTTAATAAATATTATTCATACGTCTCCGATGATGTATGTTCAATGGTTGTTATTGAAGCTATAACATTTTTCAGTATTCTCTATTGATTTAAATGTGAATTCCATTAAAGTTTATATATGTTGCCCCTTCAAAAATTACTTATTCTTTTTTTATTAAAACATTATTTCTGTAAATACAAATAGTTTTATATTTTATTTATTTTCATTTAAAACTAAAACCTAATTAAGCAAATTACACTATTATTAAGTTACAACAATTACAAATAGAAACAAATTAATAATAACAATTGTAGTAAAGAAATTACATATATATTTATAGGAAATAAACAAAGCTTTAATTAGAGGTCCCTGTCGCCCCCCCCCCCCCCAAAAGATACCCCATCCTACTAGAGCCAAAACCAGTAGTACAGTTAATGGCGCAAAATAAATTTATTGTAAAAAAACCAATTGTACAATGTAGTATCATTACGGATAAAAAGCCCTTCAAAGGCCGCTAGAAATCAAATTTTGATTTTAAACCAAAACTAAATTAAAGAACCCCAAATAGGGAAATATAAATTAAAAACAAAATTATAATGAAATTATGTAGATTAAAATTTCGTAAATGAATTACAATAATAATTTGTAGGTCCTCGTACACTCTTCCTTTGTAAACAAAAGGTTCCAATGTGGCATTACAAAGCTTAACCTCATTCATGCTGATTTTTAAAAATTCAAATATCATTAGTTACAAAATTTAAAGAAATTTTCATTACTTGAAATATATAAAATTGGACACCACGCTTTCAGCTCCTCCTAGATTATATTTGTAAAACAACAAAATTCTCACTTCCGGTTAGATTTTCACATCCGATATCCTATGTTGTTTTATTTGTTCAAATTAGCTTAAACTTTATATAAAGGTTTTTTAAATAAACTTACGATTATATGAAAACAATGAAAAAAAAAATAGAAAATGAAAATGAAAAACGTTTTTACCGTACCAGTTTTTTATATTAGTATACACGAAACCTATGTGGAGTTATAATAAACAATAGCGAATTTCTATGAATAGGTAAAATTGTGAGATTGTATTGAAATTGTAGACAATTATGCTTTGCTTCCCTTTTTGATATATTGAAGAAATACACCTAGTAATAAACAGAACAAATAAAAAAACCCCGAAAAGTATACACTACAAATACTGTAAAAGGTTTTCATAATTTTCCTAAAATTAAACGTTAACGATATGTACATATGTGAAAATATACAATGATATCGAAATTTGATTGCTCTTTTCACTAAATATCATTATATTATATTTCATTTACTAGTTTTTAACTGGTTTTAAAAAAGAAATCAAAAAACCATAATTAATATTACTCATACGTTCTATTATTTGTCAATACTTTTTCCTTAAAATCTTTATTTGTATTGTATAGCGGACAATAAGTTTCAAGCCAAATTATTTGCATTATGCTCATATCTTGTGGGTTTGATATTAATAGTGGTCATACCCTTCGGTTTTTATACGCCATGATATTAATTATTACTCAAAATTTATATTGTCCAAATTTCAAAATTTATATTGGTAAAAAATTATATTGTTCTTTCAAAATATATATTGTTCCACAAATTTTATATTGTTCTACAAAAATATTGTTATAAATATGCTGGTTATGCAATTTTACTTGAATAAATTTCTGGCAAGTCCCATTGCAATATTTGTACTCTCGATATATTTGAAATTCATATTACTCCACTGCTTTATGTCTGACTTAGTTACCATATGTTTATCTATATTTGTGTTGAAAATTATTGTAAATATTATTAGCCCTCGACCCTTTTATTATTGATATTATTATTAATATTTAATTATTTTCTTAGTAATATTTTCATAAGAAGATGCTGAACTACATTTTACATAAATATAACTTATACGCTGTAGAGTGTAAGAAAACAAATATTACTCATACGCTTTGACAGTAATTCTAATAACAATTCAACGAGTGGTCCGCCAATACCCATCATACAAGAATTTGAACTGTTTCCCCTACGTTCTTTCATTCCTCACTGTTTTGTGTTTATTTTCATCATTATCTCTCTTAGTTACAAAATAAATAAAGTACACGCTAAGACGAATTAGAAAACAACTACTGTTCATACGCTCTGGCGGATTGAACGGTGATATTGATTATATTAGACGATATTAACAGAATTATCATACATACAGACTAATTAGCGAGATATGAATGAAATGAATGGAATGTGACATAAAGCAGGATTAAATTAAGCTCCAACAGATGCAACAGGATAGATAAAATAGGAACTGATGAAGTAGGTGAAACAGGAACAGATAAAGCAAGAACAGATGACACAGGAATATATAAAGCAGGAGCAGATGACGCAGCACTGATGAAGCAGGAACTGATGAAGCTGGATCAAATGAGACAAGAACAGATAAAGCAGAAACAGATGAAGAGGGACAGATGAAGCAGGAACTGATGAAGCAGGAGCTGATGATGAAGAGGGACAGATGAAGCAGGAACTGATGAAGCAGGAGCTGATGAGGCAGGAATAGATAAAGTAGGAACAAATGAAGCAGGAACTGATGATGCAGGAGAATCAGGAACAGGTGAAGCAAGAACAGATGAAGCTGTAACAGATGCAGCTGGAAGATAATGAAACAGGTTCAGATGAAGCAGGACATATGAAGCAGGAACTGATGAAGCAGGAACCAACGAAGCACGACTGAGGAAGCACGAACTGATGAAGCAGGAACATATAAAGCAAGCACAGATGTAACAGAAACAGATTAAACAGGAACAGATGAAGAAGGACAGATGAAGCTGGAAATGATGAAACAGGAATAGATTAAAGAGGAACAGATGTAGAAGGACCGATGAAGCTGGAAATGATGAAACAGGAGTAGATGAATCCGGAATAGATAAAGTAGGAACAAATGAAGCAGGTACTGATGATGCAGGAGAATCAGGAACAGACGAAGAAGGTATAGATGAAGCACAATCATGAAGAAGGAGAAGCAGGAATAGGTGAAGCAAGAACAGATGACACAGAAACAGATTAAGCAGGAATTGGTGTACAAGGACATATGAAGCAGGAACTGATGAAGCAGGAACAGATTAAGCAGGAATAGATAAAGTAGGAACAAATGAAACAGGAACTGGTGATGCAGGAGAATCAGGAACAGACGAAGAAGGACAGATGAATCAGAAACTGATGACGTAGGAGAAGCAGGAAATGATGAAGCAAGAACAGATAGAGCAAGAATAGATAAAGCAGGAATAAGTGCAGCAGAAACTGTTGAAACTGGTGCAGCGGGAACAGATAAAGTAAGAACAGGTGTCACAGGAAAAAGGCATGATTTTTGTAACTGCTATTTTTGATTAAATTACAGAGCCTATTAAGAACAAAGCGTATAAGTCATATTAATAATATTGTTATTAAAGTAATTATAATGGTCACCAAAGCGAATAAGTATTAATAATTCTGAAGTGTAAACTATTGGCGATGTTTTGAGAATTACTAAATTTATTAAGAAATATATAGATTTGGAGAATTTAAAAAAAAAATTTATGACTGCTAATATGAGAATAGGGATGCGTATGAATAATTTTGATATAATCCTGTTTAAATTACTTCCACGTTTTACACAAAAGGTTTGATTTTTGTAACTGCTATTGTTGGTTAAATTACAGAGCCTATAAAGGAAAAAGCGTATTAGTAATATTATTAATTTTTTGATAATTAACTAACTATTATTAATCGTGAAGATTGAACTATTGGAGATGTTTTGAGAATTACTATACATATTTTGGAATATATAGAATTGGATTATTTAAAAATCGAATTTATGACTGCTAATAAGAGAATAGGAGTGAGTATGAGTAATTTTGTTATATTCCTGGTTAAATTACTTCCACGTTTTAACAAAGGGTAAGATTTTGTAAACTGCTATTTACGGTTTAATTACAGAACGTATAAAGAACAAAGCGTATTAGTAATATTAATAATTTTTTTCATTAAAATTATTATTATGGTCACCAAAGCGAATGAGTATTATTAATTGTGGAGAGTAAAGTATAGGCGTTGTTTTGAAAATTACTATACCTGTTTAGAAATATATATAATTGGAGAATTAAAAAATCGAATTTATGACTGCTAATAAGAGAAAAGGCATGCGTAGGAGTAATTTTGTTATATTCCTGTTTAAATTACTTCCACGTTTTAGCAAAAGGATCAGATTTTTGTAACTGATATTTTTGGTTTAATTACAGAACATATAAAGAAAAAGAACATAGCGTATTAGTAATATTAATAATTTTTTTTATTCAAATTATTACTACGGTCATCAAAGCGAATAAGTATTATTAATTGTGGAGAGTGAACTATTGCCGATGTGTTGAGAATTACTAAATTCGTTAAGAAATATATAGAATTGGAGAATTTAAAAATCAAATTTATGACTGCCAATAAAAGATTATGGATACGTATGAGTAATTTTCTTATATTCCTGTTTAAATCACTTCAACGTTTTATGAAAAAGGTTTGATTTTTGTAACTGCTATTTTTGTTATTTTGATGCACATGGCGTATAAGTATTAATAATTTAGAGCAATAATTAATTTATTTAATTATTATGCTTTTCAGAATTCAAAATTAAAAGATTTTTTAAGGATTTAGCAAATGAAATATACATTTTTGTTTTATATCTATGACGTATGAGTAATATTTGGTTTTTTGGATTTTAGTTGTAAACTATGGCCGTATGATTAATATTTAATTCCGTTAATTTTAAATTCTAATCAAAACAATTTAATGAAATATGAAAAATTTAAATTTGTATACGATTTATTTACTATGCATATTACTGATTGTTATAACTTAATTTGAATTTACATAATATTTAAATATTTAAGCCTTAAATGCAAATTATTTTCCTTGTTTTTATTATTATTAAAAATTGCCATTAGCCTCAATAATTTCGTAACGTTTAGCAATATTATTATAAATTACCTTAATTGCTAAGTATACAATTATTACATTTAATGTATTTACTATTATTTCCTATAGACAATTATGTGTTACAACAAATTATATATAATTATAAATAAATTATAAAAATTATTTCAAAATAATTTAATTACATACACACAGCAGACACTAGAGAAGCAAAACATAAATATAAAACCTGTAAAATGAGTGTAATAATATATAATACTAATTACACACACACACACGGATATATTAATATTTATATATTAAACACATACATGCATGCATACAGTCAATTGTATGTGTGTATATAGATAAATGAGACTTAATTTATGCAATAATAATAGCCAACTAGAACAACAAGAAACAGCATACAAAACCTACCTATCTTCTATATAAACATAAATACATACATACATATGTACCAATTACCTAAACATGTAAGTAACTGCATTCATAAACGTCTATATATATATATATATATATATATATATGTACTGTATACCCGACATTAACCGACATTATTGTATATAATGTCCGATGTATATGTGTGTACATAGTATGTGCAAGTAATGACTTGTAATAATCAACTGTTGTAATATTGTATTATAGTATAAATGCTTATATACATACATACTGATAAACAAAATACCAAAAAAAAAAAACGCAAGATTCAGATCAATAAATACATATTATTAATACATATATATGTAGCTATATAACAGCACATAATGTATTGTATTATATAAATAAAAAAGAGTATATAAACATATAAATATATTTATGAATACATATAAATAAACAAAATATATTATGCAAAAAATAACAAGTTAATTGCTTGCGAAGTTTTATTTCAGGAGGTAGAATATTTAAAGTTAAAGGTTTGAAATATTACACTAGAAGATCTGCATCTTCCTGGCACTCGCAACTCACAATCTCTCTTACCATCAGTTGTAGGACATTAATAACATTACTCATACGCATGGGAGTCTGAGAATCCTTCACGTAAAGTCGTGGAGTCGATCCATCCACCGGCTTGGTGAGAGTAAGGTGGTGGCTCTAGATATTTCCAAGGCCTTCGACAGA
The DNA here is from genome assembly GCA_963931995.1 of Phaonia tiefii. NCBI lineage: Eukaryota > Metazoa > Arthropoda > Insecta > Diptera > Muscidae > Phaonia > Phaonia tiefii. The sequence continues at coordinate 262,447,618 of OZ008369.1, read as the reverse complement.
GTTTGGCATGAGGCACTCTTGTCGAAGCTGGCTGCTTTTGGTGTTGGTGATAATTTCACTCGATTTATATCAAGTTTTCTCAGAGAACGCACTATAAGAGTTGTTATAGATGGCATCTCTTCCGATGAACATAAATTAACGGCAGGGGTACCCCAGGGCTCTGTTCTTTCTCCTTCTCTTTTTCATATTTTCATTGACGATCTCCTGGGTCGGACTGTGAACCAAATCTACTCTTTTGCGGATGACAATAATCTCTGTCATTCATATTCATTCGACCACAGGCCAAATCTTCAGGAAATTAGTGATAAACGTCAGTTAATGAATGAAACGCTCAACCGCGATCTCGAGGCCATTGTTGAGTGGGGTCGATTGAATAGAGTAAGTTTAAATGCGGGGAAGACCCAGTGCTGTCTGCTTTCGCACAAGCGGACAGCTGACCCTGTCGTATCGTCATTATCTATGGATGGTGTGGATATTGATGATTCAGACGCTCTTGATGTTCTGGGCATGAAAATACAATGTGATGCTCGCTGGGCAAAACATGTATTTGAAGTGTCGAAAGATGCATCGAAGTGCCTAGGCTTTTTAAAGCGGCGCAAGAAGTACTTCACTCCATCTGATCTCCTTAATATCTACACCACCTACATCAGGCCGCGAATGGAATATAACTCTCATATATGGGCAGGTGCTCCAAAGTCATCTTTGGAGTTGCTGGACCGTGTACAATGGAGAGCAAAGGTGTTGATAGGGGACAGTAGGGTGTCCAGTTCTATGGCCTCCCTTGAGCATCGGCGTAATGTGAGTTGCGTGACACTGTTCTATCGGTATTTTCACGGTGCGTGTTCCTCGGGCATCCGTCAACTTATACCAGATGTGAGGACATTTGGCAGAAGCACGCGGCTTTCAAGGAACTCCCATCCGTTTACTATCTATTGGCCAGTCGATCGCACAACACACTACAGAGAAAATTCGTTCTTCAGTCGTACGGTCCGTATGTGGAATAAACTTCCCGCAAGTGTATTTCCCGCCAATTGTGACATACAGCGATTCAAGGCAAATGTAAATAAGCACTACTCCCTCTTTCCACCCTCCTCTACCCAAATTTCCGTCGCCAGCACAATGCAGTGCATTTATAGGGGGCATCCCCCGAGTGCTGGTCTTTAAAAAAAAAAAAAAAAAACAAGAGCAAAAGAAGAACATGGACGAAAAAAGCTATCTGCTTTTGTGTTGGAATTATGAACCTTTCAGCGTGTGTTGGTACATAGGGATCGAAGGATACTAATTCTCATATGTAAATTGCGAATTTGGGTTTCATACATACGATTGATGATCTACCAATGGTATCAATTCAGGCACAGTAGTTAGGCATCTAATGACGAACTTCTAACTCTTGTGTTTAACTGAATTGTCTCGGTATGGAAGTTTAATTTTTAGTTCTTTGAAGCTTTAAATCTTTCAACTCTCGATGTTTGTTTTTACCTCGGGAGCCGAATTTTTATTTTCAAAAATTTAAAAATATTGCTCGCTCCCGTTTCAATTCAAAATGAATAATTCGGGAGTCAAAATTTCCAAATATATTTTAATTGTTAAATGTATAGGAAAGATGTTCATGTGTATATGTTAAATAATAGATGATCGGGCAGCAGATTGTAAAATTTGATGATGCGGGGAAAATTGTTTGAAAGGATGGGAAGGTGTTAAAAAGAGTACAAGTGGGGATTGACTCTAAAATGCGAAAAAAAAGTCGTGTCGAATGATTATGAACGAAAACTTCAAAATGCGGTAAAAAAGAGGGCGAAAGGGTTAATTTTCAAAATGCCAGAAAAATTGATTGAAAGGTTTGAGAATGTGGCAAAAATTTTGAATGTAGAAAAAGGGGTAAAAAGGGGGCCGAAAAAGGTAAAACTACTAAATACCAGAGCAATCGTTTGAAAGGGTTAGGAATGTGCCATAAATTGTCAATGTGGAAAAAGGGGGCGAAGATGCAAAAATTTCAAAATGCGAGAAAAATCGTTTTAAAAAGTTAGGAATGTTGCAAAAATTGTGAATGTGGAAAAAGGGGTAAAAAGGGCGGCAAATGGGTAAATGTTCTCGGCAGATCCGAGGTATATAAATTCGTCCACTACCTCGATATTGCCAACTGGAGAAATAAAGCAAAAGATCGAACTGTAGGGTCCCTGTAACTGTAAGGAACTGTAAGGTCCTTTTTAACGTTAACTATTTTCAATAATCCAAAATTAAAGTTATTTTAAGTTTAGCAATTTTTGCGGCATTTTATCCTTCCAAACGAGTTTTTTCGCATTTTAAACTTTTACGCCATTGTGACGTTTCTATTCTCTTATCCTTATCTTACCATGGTAACTGGATTAAAAATTAATTATCCCAGGAAAAAATTTGTTAAATTTAATTCACAAAATAGATTCTCAAAAATTTAACAAATTTTTTCCTCTATACCGCTAAAAAGTATGCAATAATTTGCGCTAAAAAGTACCCAATAATTTTTATTGATAACTTTTTCGATTGCGCCAAAAAGTATGCAATAATTGGCGGTAATAATGCAAACAACATGAAAAAATATTTTTATTAATGCTACGTATGACAATGTAACTTTTTTGTTTTTGAATGAAATTGTATACTGCCGAAGCAAACTGTTGTTGGTTTTTAAAGAGCTTTAATCCTACAGACAAATATTTTTAAATTCTAGGTGTAAAAACTGTAATAAATAAGGCCTTCATTAGAAAATGATGTCGTACATCAGCGGCATCTACAAAACAAATGTAGTACCAATCGAGACCTATACAACGATGTCTTGCATATTGCGATCGAGCCACAAACAAATAAACTACTATAAAAAAAAACGATTTTGGTTGTTTTTCAAGGGCTCGGAAAGGAATTTATTTTGTAATATCCTCGAGATGATTTTTAATATTTGCCGTTGACTTTGGAAATGTTTTTTATATGGAGGCCTACCCGGTCTAAAGTCTATGTCTGTATTTGTGGCGCTACTAAAAACGGCATAAATTTACTTTGTGTGACCAGTAAGTACAATTGTGTAAATTGTTGCAATTGTTTGATCTACGCTAGAATTTCAACACCGACAGTTTTTTTTTGACGATTTTTTAAATTTTTTTCGGATTTATTAAATTTTTACTCTTTGTTTGCAATCGACCAGCATAAATCTTTTTCAAAAGGTTATTACTGTTTTCCTTCCTCTCGGCCCAATGTCTTGAGATATAGACCTTTAAAGCTTAAGAATATAGTCGGTCATAGCTCAAGAATTTGCAACCCGATATACTATGCCGAATCGGCGAATCTGGTATTGGACTCACCCCAAAGGGGAAAACTCCTAAGCCCACCCGATGGCCGGTTACGCAGAAATCCTGGTAATACACAAATACTATACTGAAGCCGCGAAGCCGGTGTTAAACCCATCCCAGAGGAAAAAATCACAAAAAGTACACATAAAGCTTTATAATACAAAAATACTATGCCTAACCCGCTAAACCGGTGTTGGACCGACCCCAGAGTAGAAAATGCCTAACCTACTATACCGGAGTCGGTTTTGGACCCACCCCAGAGAAGAAATCTCTAATCTCACGCAGAAAGCTTTATACACAAAAAGCTTTATATCACAAAAGTACTATGCCGAAGCCGGTTTGGACCCACCCAGAGGAGAAAATTCCTAAACCCGGCTGAAGGAGAACCCCCCTAGAGAACCCCCTAAGACCACCCGAAGGATGTCCATGCAAAAAGTATTATAATATAGAAATACTAAACCTGATGTTGGACTCACCCCCAAAAAAACTCCTAAGCCCACCCTATGACCGGTTACGCAGAAAGCCTTATAACACAAAAATACTATGCTGAAGTAGCGAAGCCAGTGTTGGACCCAACCCAGAGAAGAAAATCGCCAAGCCCGGCCGAAGGTCCCCCACGTAGAAAGCTTTATACACATAAAGCTTTATAACACAAAAATACAGCCGGTGTTGCACACACTCCAGAGGAGAAAATCCCTAAATCCGTTCGAAGGCTATGCCGGCTATTGTACCGAAGCCGATGTTGTACCAACCCCAGAGGAGAAACCCCCTAAGCCCGGCCGAAGGTCGTCCACGCGAAAGCTTTATAATATAAGTATGCTGTGCTGAAGCCGGGTTTTGACCCACCGCTGAGAGAGAATCTCTAAGGCCTATGTCCACGCAGAAATCTTTATTACACAAAAATACTATATGTTGGAGACACCGCAGAGGAGAAAACCCTTAAGGAAGAAAAAGCCATCTGCTCCCAAAGTAAATTTGCTCCCTAAACACCTTCGAAACACATGCTCTAATGGTTGTCGACATTTTTTCGAAAATGTTTTTTGACCCAATAAATGAATGCTCGAGGTCAAAGAAATCATTTGTTAGATCTTAATAAGAAAAGTTGAAAAAAACATATTATTATTGAAAATGTTTTTGTTTAATATGTTGCATTGTTTTTAGTCAGTTATTTGACAATATCTTGGCGAAATTAAAACCACTATTAATTTTGGACAAAGTTATTCATTAAAAGCTGTAGAAATCCAATGTTTTTCGGAGAAATTGCTTGTATTTAAAGTCCAAACAGTAAAAAAAAACATCAACATTTTTAAGCTTTTAGGAGAAAAATTGCCCACACATTTTTATCATCACTACACGATTTTTTATCAATACTACAATACTCAGGATTTTTATCAATACTAAATGACTTTGTTCAACCTAATGACTTTTTTCAACCTAATTTTCCCAAATATAAGAGCAGATTATGATTTTGATTGGTTTTTGGTAACGCTACAGACATGAAAAAATTCAATAACAACAAAATTCAAAATTTGTTAAGGGTTATAAATTTTTTTGAAAGCCGAGGTAGTCAATTTTAGACTACCATTGTGTGCCTCCAGTGGAGTCTATGATGCTGCAATATATCAATTTCTGCAGCACAAGTCCTTAGCTGTGTCTATGTGAAATTTCGTTTAAATCGGTATGGCGGTTTAGAAACAATTGAATTATTTCTATTTTCTCGAGAAATTTCCCACTACGTACTGTACCGTATACTTGCTAATTTTGACGTGACATTACTCATACGCACAGTGGGTTCGATTGGAAAATACACTGTAATAATACCACACAGTTTAAAGTATTATTCTGATCGTTGTGGAAGGTACTAGACATTTGTAGAGGAGGAGTTGGGTTTTTAGAATATTGTATTTAAAGCCACCCTGTGTAAATACAGTTGGTGCTACAGGGTGTCAAATTTGACCACTTTGGTGCTGTTGAAATTTTCAAAGCGTGGTACTTCTACACTTATAGGCTGATTATAAAGATTTTTACTTTTGAGAATCTACTATGCAAAGCCAATGAAGCGGAATATATGTTACCGTTAATAAGATATTCTCTGTCAAAATTAAAAATGGTAAATTTTTGAAATTTGGTTGTTTAAGATGCGAGTTATTTTTAAATTTGTAATTTCCTTTATGGCTAAGAGATCATATTTTTTCCGGTTAGTGAAAAAAATGTATGTGCCGCGGGTGGGATTCGAACACATTTTCGCTAGATGATTGTTCGGTGGTTTGTGAGGCAGCGTCAAGCCAGTTAAGCCACCACAGTGTGTCTTCACCCTTGTCACTATCTGAATTCCTTTATCGTGTAGAGTGATTACACTGAGCAATAAATTAAAAAAAATCTTTTGTCCTAAGAACGCCACTATGTTTTTCGGATGTAGTTTGGTCTAAAACATGAAAAGAAAATATTAAAAAATATCTATCACGCAACTGAATTTTAAAGGGTTAAAATCCAATTTGCGCTAGTTATTACTAATGAAGTCAAAAATATCAATTTCGTATCAAGGGGTAGCGTGCGCGCTTCTTGTACAAGAGATCATGGGTTCGATCCCTGCTCTGACCACCCAACATTTCCTTCGACGACGGTCACCTTGCATAGTGCCGGCGACACTGTCGAGTAATCAGCCATGGAAAAACTTCTCTTCTATTAATAATCCGTTCGTAACCGGTGTAAAACTGGAGGCCTGCATCAGTGAGTCTTAAAAATAGAAAGCCCACAACTTACCGATTGTGAGAAGGTCTCCCAAATTCCATCATGGTATGTAGTGGAAGAACATTTATTTATTTATTTATATACGGTTTTGTATCGTAAGTGAGGAAAACTGCATATATGGGTAAATGCAATCAAATTGTAGTAAAATCCGTATTAGCACACCGCTTTTCTCCATATATATCTCAAAAATTTCGTTGGAGTATAGCACACGTACCTAATATTTTTGTAGATTTTTAAAGTCGATTTTATTATTTTTCCGTAATTTTCGAATGTCGAAGAAATTTGAAATTTTTCCGAAAAGTTGATTGTTTTTCTAAATTGTGCTCAAACGGTTTGATCAAGTGAAGAGATGTATTAGAAAGTTATTATGGGTATTTAATAATCTTTCGATTGTTACCTCAAACTAAATATGCGGAGCATTCGTTCACAAGATATGGGCTAAAGAGTAAACAAACTAGCGCAAATTGGATTTTAACCCTTTAAAATTCAGTGGCATGATAGATATTTTTTTAATATTTTTTTTTTCATGTTTTAGACCAAACTACACCCGAAAAACATAGTGGCGTTCTTAGGACAAAATCGTTGTTGCTCAGTGTTATTAGACACTACGTACACGTTGCTTTCCTTTTTACATGCACTGATGCCGAAGTTTTGAAAGTTCAGTTTATAGAATGCACAATTCTAATTGCAGTTTTTTGCTGTTTTTTTTTTAGTTTTTTTTTGTTAATAACTCGGGCCTTTAAGGGAAAACAATAGTGCTGAAAAGACCACTAAATAGTAGGTAACACTTCAGTAAAGAATATACTGAAAAAAAATTTTAAGTTATCTCAAAGCATTTGGAAACGGCAACTTCTCAAAATTCCATTGTCTATTGGTTCTTTTTGCGGCTTTAGATGAGGCTTGTTTCCGGTCCTCCTTCAAGAAGGGAAATGCTAATATGTACAGATTTGTTTACCAGTCTATGAGCCTTATGAATGCTGCTAGGAGAGGGCTTAGTTGAGTGTTAACAAACTGCCGGGGAAGTCATATTTGCAGGAAAATATTGACAATGCCGCGGAGTTTAAGCTGCTGGGGATATTTTCTATTGAAACTAAGATATCATTCATATAAATGTATTAGTATTAATCATACGCCCCTATTTTGTAATAGTAAATAATTATACGCAAACTGAACCTGTGTTCCCTTTGCCCTGAAATTTCTGGTGCTTTTAATTGCTTCCATTTGATATCATTCATAATGCCATACATTGTTTATATTTGTGCATTTATATGTTTTTGGATAATATAAACATAGAGCTTTCTATGGTATTCATTCACAGTGCTCCCCGAAAAGCTCATGGTCTAAAGAATGGATAAGCGTACGTCTTAAAGCATTTACTATATGAAGCCCAATAGAAGCACACAGCTGTCACAAAAAGCTTTGGGAAAAAAGCTTTTGTGATATATTTGTCGTTAATATATGAGAAGTTTTTGTGATACACTCTGGTTCACTTATTTAAAGGCACTAAAAATTCCATATTCAGCAACCTGTATCTTTTACAATTTGTAACCGATTACAGAATTTTAAAATGGAAATGGAAGCTAGATATCTTGAGATGTAAAAAAGATTTGACAATAGTGGTTTCTGAACTAAATAACTTTTTTTGAGCAATTTATATAAAAGTCCTAAAATGTGCTATTTTTTTGGTTCGCTTGCATAAAGCCACTTTAACTAATTTTAATGAAAAACAGTTTTTCTTGGTTTTTCAATTTATTCTACTTTATTTACGCACTATTAGTAATGGGTACAACCCTCTTTGTTTTTAAAAACTTCAAACATATGGATTTTCATTGAGAAGTAAAGAGAATTTATGTAATCCAACGAAATTTGATTCCAATCATCCTTAATGGCCTGAATTAGTGACGAATTTGGTATCAATTCGGATGTCACAACCGAATGTGGTATCGATTCGGTTGTCACAAACGAATTTGACATCAATTCGGTTGTTACAACCGAATTTGGTATCAATTCGGATGTCACAATCGAATTTGATATCAATTCGGTTGTAACTATCGAATTTGGTATCAATTCCGGTGCAACAACCGAATGTGGCATCAATTCGGTTGTAACTATTGAATTTGGTAACAATTCGGTGGCAATAACCGACTTAGCCCGTAAGTCGTGGCCAACGTTACGGCTAATTTATTTTCTCTCGCCTATCTACTTAATGACCGCAGGCTCCCTTGAAGAAGAATATCTCTTTCGGTACTGGCCTTTTTAGCACCTTACAGATATTGCCATGCTGCACAGTGTTGTGATTTCTTAATAGGAATTTGCCACAAATGGATGTCTATGACCCAAAGAAATGTTGCGCAAGCAATTTTTTTTGAAGCAAACAAGAAGAAAATAATGTTGGTCCAAATTTGTCAAAGGATTCGCCCAGCATACGGCTTTCATATCTCTTGAAATAAAATAATGCTACATTTTCTACAGCTGCAAAGCGAATTCTATCAAAGTTGGGAGAAAAAATTATTAAGCTGTGTCTAACCAGGGCATACAGCTTTTGGAATTGGAGCAAGGATACGCGTGTCCTTAGAGCATTATTTTCAAGGAAATGCTCATAAAAGACTCATATATTGCACGATATATATATCCCCGTATGTTGCTATCGAAAGCAGCTCTGTAATCGACAAAAGCATGGTATGTATTGATTTTCTTTTCCTTGGTCTTTTCCAGGATTTGGCGAAGCGCGAAATTTTGGTCAGTCGTGGACTTGCCACATAATTCGCTTGACGTGACCTTATACGCGATGGATAAAATACTGACACCACGATAGTTGGAACTGACACACGGATCATCCTTTTTGTATATAGGACATAGTACACGGAGATGCCAGTCGTTAGGCATAGATTCTCCCAGCCATATACCGCCTATAAGTTGATGCATGTGGGCTAGCAGTCCTTCGGCACCTGCCTTAAAAAGTGCAGCGGGTAGCCCATCCACACCAGCGGCTTTATTATTCTTAAGCCTGGAGATAGCCGTTCTAATCTCATCTTGGTTGGGGGGTACAATCCGCATTGTCTTCCACAATCATTACCTCCTGATTTTCAGTGGAAGAATCTGACTGGCGTGATTGTTGAAAACAGGTCTCTCCACATTTTAAGCACAAACTGCATATCTGTCACCAGATTTTCATTCTCGTCTTTGCAGGAGGCCTGCCCATTATTCAGCCCGTTATTTGATCGTCTCGATTCGATACGTCGGTGGTGCAATGGCTAGTGTGCGCTCGTCTTATACATGAGATCCTGGATTCGATTCCTGCTCTGGCCAACTTAAATTTCTTTCGGCGTCGGTCACCTCGCATAGTGACGGCGACATTATTGAGTATTTAGCCATGAAAAACCTTTTTAAAATACCGTTCGGAATCCGTGTAAAAACTGTAGGTCCTAATCAATGAGTATACAACTAGAAAGAGCACAGCTCACAGGTTGGGAGAAGCTCTCCCCAATTCCTTCATGGGATGTAATGGGAAACCATTTCTTTTTATTCGATGTTTTTAAATAAAATAAATAAATGGTTCCCATGACATCCCATGAAAGGACCGGGGAGAACTTCTCACAATCACTGGGCTGTGTGCTTTCCAGTTTTAACTCACTGATTGGGACCTACAGTTTTACACGGATTCCGAACGGTATTTTGAGAAGCTTTTACATGGCTATGTACTCGATAGTGTTGCCGTCACTATGCGAGGTGATCGCCGCCGAAAGAAAATTTGAAGGTGGTCAGAGCAGAGTTCGAACCCAGAATCTCATGTACAAGAGCCGCACACACTAACCAATGCACCACCGACGGCCACTTTTTACCCTCTGGAAAAATTTTCGGGTTACATTATTCATCCTGCACATTTCGGTATTTCTACTCCCTCTATGCTCCCACTGGCATTTTTTCCTCCTAAATAGTTGGGTTTCTTCCCTTTTCAGCCTCTTGCACGCGTTCTAACTGACTGTTTCGTTTCCATACGTGCTGTGTCTTTTTCATCAGTTGCAATTCGACATTCTTCGTCGTACCAGGGCTTATCCTTCTGAGGTTCTTGGTAGCCAAGTTCAGTCCTTGTAGCGGTTACCAAAGAATGGCAGGTGTGCTTCCACTGCGTTTGTGGGTCCTCGCGAGGGGAAGTCTTCTACTCTGGCAGGAGTGTGATGTTTTGTTGAATGGATATCTCTGGTATTTGCAGCTTTCCGATATCTAGCTTGTCCTGTGTTCGGCTACGTTCGTTTTTCACTCTGCTCAGTTTTATGCAATCTGTTGGAGTCACCAGGTAATGATCCGAGTCGATATTGGCACCTCATATCACACGTACATCCATTACACTAGAAAACTACCTGCCATTTACAGTAGTAACTCGATTCTTGCACATACTTGATACTTGCACACCTCGATTCTTGCAACATAGAAATATTTTTCATTACGCACTCAGTACTTGCGACATCCGAAAATTTTTAATTCGATGCTTGCAACATTTTTGTATTACTCTTACGTGCTGCTTTGTTTACGTTTTCTTAGACTGAATACATTTCGGGAAATCCCCGTCGTTTTATGCTGCTGATGAAATGTTGTAATTTGAATCAGTTTTAAGCTGACTATTGAGAGGTACGGTGTCATAAGCAGATGTATGTGCCTTTTATTTTGTATGGGAAATTAATACTCGGTGCTTGTGACAACCTCTAAACTTGCACCGAGCCGGGTTTTCATTACGTGCAAGAATCGAGTTTCTACTGTATTACCAATTGATCTATACGGGTTTTCGTCCTCTGATCAGAAGATATCCAGGTCGCGTTACGAATGCACTTATGCTGGAATCGTGTGCTACTAACTACCAAGTTCTTTGCAGCGGGGAAGTATATCAGCATTATTCCATTATCAGAGGTGGTATCATGTAGACTGTGTTTTCCGCTGGTTGGTCAAAAGATACTTTCCTTTCCCAATTTGACATTAAAATCGCCTAGAAGAGTCTTAATGTCGTGGAAGAATCGCCTAGAAGAATCTTAGTGTCACGTTCGTATACTTCCTCCAGACGCTGATAAAATGATTCTTTGACCTCATCGTCTTTATCTTCTAGCGGTGCGTGCCCACACATTAACGAGATGTTGAAATATTTTGCTTTGATGCGAATTGTGGCTATGTGTCCACTCATTGGATTAAACCTTGAAACTAGGTGTCGCAGTCTAGTTACTTGCCAAGTATAAAGTCGCACCCGAATTTGTGCTTTCTCTCAGGGCAGCTGTAGTAGATATCGCAGTTCAACCTTCTGGTGCAACTTTGTTCAGTCCATCGCATTCTTCGAGGACATCAGCTAGTTGGAAAGTGGCACCCGTCATTTACATTTTTAGAGGATATCCTCCAGTGGCACCCGTCCTGCATAATGTTCCAACATTCCAGGTCCTTATAACGTTTGCGAGGATCGTGAACAGTTAGGGGGTTTCTTTGTTTATTATATTTTCCGTGTATTTTCATGAACAGTGGCGGGAGGGAAAACCAGCCCACCGAGGCTTGCATTTTAACTACTGCCAGGATGATTATGTTTCAGCCGGATCAGACTCTGGCCAGAATTCTGAATTTATTTTCGGTATTTAGTTTCTAATTTATCGGTATTTATTTTCCAAGTGTTAATACTCAAGCTAAGTTGGGAGCCTGAAATAACTTGTAAGAATTCCAGGTATTACTTGCTATTTTCATAATTTTTGGATATTTTCATTTTATGTTTTTTGTGTTTGCACAACATATTGCCAATTTAACTGATATTAAAAATTTATCGATTTAAAATTCAACCAATATATCATATATACCACCATATACAGTATATACCACCATATCTTATAGTTTAGAAAAAGTATACGCCCCAATATATGAAAGCGTGCGAAAAGAATTCATAACACGTATACGGTCGAGTGTACCACCGATTGTAATTTAGCACAAAGTTAAATATTTTTTTTTTGTGATTTGAAGGCAGGCGGTGTGAAACCAACCTACTTATATAATCATCGTTGGAAATTTGCAAGATTCGCTGTCAATCAATTGCGTCTATTTTTAAATATATTGATTGTAGCTGCAGAAACATGTATATGCCTGTAGCAACGATGATGATGATGATGAATGATGATGTCTAATATTATATAATTTTTATTTAAATACATACATTGTTAAAGTTTAACGTTCGCATGTAATCCCAAATATATGCGCATAATTCGGTATTTAACCGAAATTTTGAATTTAATTGCAGTAGAAATTGAAAACACATATGTTGTGGATATCATTTTCTCAGAAATCTGTATACAGATTTTAGGGAACGATACAATTACAACGCTAAATTTAGCATTCACAAGCCTGATGATTTTGTTATTTCCAAGCAAGAAGAAATTTAAATAAAGGCTTTCCTCTTAGATTTGCTGGAATAAATATTAACCATACGTTGTGGTGGGAATTTTCCGATATGAACCAACAACGGAATTAATTGTACAGGGAATTATAATTATAGACTGAATTGACGAGTAAATTTAGTGAAATGGAATATAAATATAAATTTGTAACGTAAGTATCTTGTAGTTGGTTGGAGGCAATCTTCTGGGGCTGCTTTATGCTGGCGGTCATTCCTAGCATTTGGAATTAAACCAAAGTGGTTTTCGTCCCGATATCATGCTCTCATGTCAAACCAAAGAACTTTAGACCAATCAGTCTATCATCCTTTGTTCTGAAGACATTTGAAAGGTTACTGGACATTCATGTTCGAAGTAATCTTCCACAGAATCTACTATCGAGTTCTCAGCATGCCTATATCAAGAGCAGGTCAACTGAGACGGCTCTCCACTCTGTAGTCAGCATAATAGGAAACTCTCTTGAGAAAAAGGTCTTCGCTCTGGGGACCTTCCTGGACATCGAGGGAGCCTTCAATAACATTCAACCTTAGGCGATGCTCAGGTCGTTACAGAATCTAGCAGTCGACAGCTTAGCGACATGCCTAATTGGGAAGCTTCTGGTGGATAGATCCGTCAAAGCTGAATGGGGTGGTTTTACAATTGCTAGGAACATTAACAGGGGGACACTGCAGGGGGGAGTTCTGTCTCCACTATTATGGTTAACTTCTGTCAATGAACTGCTTGAATAGGGCCGAATGCCAGGTCTTTGCCTATGCCGATGATATTGCTATCGTCTGTACGGGTAGAAACCTCAACTTACTTAGCACTCGTACAACCAGCCTACTTAGTCTGATTTCGCATTGGACCGCTAACAACGGACTATCACTTAACCCACTTAAAACCGAGCTTATCTTGTTCTCCCGGAAATATAAAATACCCGCATTTGAACTGCCGTTAGTTAATGGGGCGCATTTACAGTTGACGGAAAAGGTGAAGTATCTGGGGATAATTCTCGACAGAAAACTGTCTTGGAAACCGAACGTGGAGGAGAGGGTGAAAAAGCCGTCTGTTGCTCTTTACTGCAGTAAAGGGGCGATAGGAAAGAGGTAGGGACTGTCTCCTAAGGTCACCATGTGGATTTATATGGCAATAGTCAGACCAATACTTCTCTATGGCATCGTAGTTTGCTGGAGGTCCCTCCAAAAGAAATATATTCTGAATTCCTTGATGAAAATTTAAAGATCAGCACTGAGTAGCGTTAGTGGGGCAATGGGCGCGACGTCAGGTACTGCACTTTGTGATATCCTGAACATCTGTACTCGTGATAACATGGCCGAGTCGGCAGCCGCTACATCCCTGGTGAGAATCAGACATTGTGGCGTCATGATATCGGTGCATTCCGGACAAGCTGAATTGCTACATCGGATCAAATCTATTCCCGTAAAAACGGACTACTCTATTCCCTACCTTCTACCAGCGACAAATCTAGGGGCTTCTATTCCGAACAGGAATACCTGGGAAAAGTCACAGGAAAGGGACACCAGTAGTATCCGATTTTTCACGAATGGATCAAAGTTGGACGAGCAAGTAGGCTATGGGGTCCATTCACCGGACCTAAATGTAAATATCTCCTTCCAGCTGCTTGATCACTGTAGTGTATTTCCGGCGGATATTACCGCCATACTGGAGGTTGCTGAACTACTGAAAAGTAGTGTCACAACGCTCCGGAGATTATGTATCTACACAGACAACCAGGCTGCCATAAAATCCCTGGAAGCCATGCTTGCTACGTCGCTGACGGTAAAAGAATGTAACTCATCACTTAGGGTAACGGCAGAGTATTTTGACATTAGGCTCATCTGGGTACAGGGACACAGCGACATTCCAGGCAATTGCTTAGCGGATGCGTTAGCTAGACAGGGTACTACGGCAGAGGTTCTTCCGTCAAAAGAAGGTGTTAGTATGCCAATCTCTACCTGTCGTTTGCAGATCAGGCAGTGGACCGAAAATATGTTCAAGAACAAGTGGAGACTTACTTCTGCTGGCAAACAAGCCAGGCTCCTGTGGCCACTGGTGGAAAGGAAGAGGACTAGGCAACTACTTAACTTGCTTATCCACAATGATAGGAACACTTACGGGACATTGTCTTGTAGGAAAACACGCCCTAAGATTGGGACATAGAAACTCCACTGATGTAGATGCTGCATGTAAGAGGACGAGGAAACGACGAAACATCTTTTCGTGGATTTTCCTGCTCTGGCAGGACTGAGAAGTAGCATTTTCAGAACACATTTAATTAGCACCATAGCTGTACAGGATATTCCTGCATGCCTTAGAAACAAATTCATTGAAAGGGCAAATTGGCTAGACGACTAGTCAATAGTTACTATTGAGGAAACTGCAGGTATCACAATGGACTTCTTTAGCCTAAGTGTGCTAGACAGCGTGCTGTCTTGCAGCCTTTTCAATCAACCAACCAACCAAGGCGCTCGCATGAGCCTTGGAGTCACTCCGAATCTGAAACATTTGGAGTCCTCATGGAGACTCACTTCCCGTATAATAGAAATGGTCGGAACCGATAGGTCAACTTTGTCTCTTTCTAATGTCACACGCCTTGTGGTGATTGATGATAGAATAAAGTAACACCTGATATTATCAGAATCTCTCTCAAGGCTTCTTGAGTACCATTGCTCTTTATTGACTGGATTGATTATATCCTTGACAGGCGTATAATATTATGCGATAACTTTTTGGGTTGGAGGGTTAATGATTCCTCTGCAGTATGAAGCCTTATGTGGGTATATTAAAATCCCAGAAGGACATATTCCTCCTAAGTCTCACTAGTTTTTTAGACTCTGATAAAATTTTTATTTTATAAAATTTTTATTTGAGCCGAAATGGTTTTTGGAAAATGTCCAAAAAACTATGATTGCCAATATCGGATCGCATTATCGTGATAATATGTCTGCACTGAAATTGAATGGGATATTTTTCCGCAGAACATTTAAATCCTCTATCTCGATTGAATACTTGTCCTTTTCGTCCGTATTTCGAGAAATTTCAAAAAATGTTGGATTGAAATTGAATGGGACTTTTTGTGGAAGGACATTTCAATCCTCTATCTCGATTCCTGACGTGTCAAAAAAGTACCTTGCAACGGGACTTCTGGGTATTAAAATATTCCACGAAAATTTTACGCAGAAAATTTTTGTAGGGGTTGTCAATGAAAAGTTATAGATATTTTCACAGTTTGTTGGTCCTGTTAGTCCTTTTTCAAACCAGTGTTGAAGTAGTGACCTGAATAGTTAATTTGAGGGTTTAAATATTCCCGAACAGGACCGGTAAAAGTTGAAGATATCGATGTATTGTCTTGGACAACCCCTACTGTAATTTTCTGAGCAACATTTTGCGTTAAACAATTAAATGCCCAAAAATCCGGGTTTAAGGTCCTTTTTTGACACGTCAGGAATCGAGATAGAGGATTGAAATGTCCTACGGCAAATAGTCCCATACAATTTCATCGAAGACATCTTATCTCGAAATTGCCTTTGGTATTGGCAATCATAGTTTTTTTGGACATTTTTCAAATACTATTTCGCCTGAAAATAAAAATTTAACCCGGCCATAAAAAAATAGTTAGACTTAAGAGGGGTATGTCCTTTTGGGAATTTTAATATACTCACCTAAGGCTTTTATTCCGCAAAGGAATCAGTCAGCCCTCAGTCAATTACCTCCATTTTGTTGCATGGTGTAATAAAAATCTGTCTTGAGTGTAAGCGACGTTCAAAAGCTGGCCACACGTTCCACACCACAAGGAGATGTAGTCTTCCTCTAGATAAGGACAGTAGTGTTAACGAAATTCTAGAACTCTTTGAACTGGAGAATCGTAGGATTTTTGGTCCACGTAATTGGCCGTCGGTGGTGCAATGGTTAGTGTGCGCGCCTCTTGTACAGGAGATCCTGGGTTCGATTCCTGCTCCGACCACCTTAAAATTTCTTTCGACGACGGTCACCTCGCTTAGTGACGGCGACACTATCGAGTACTTAGCCATGAAGAAGCTTCTCAAAATACCGTTCGGAACCGGTGTAAAACTGTAGGTCCCAATCAGTGAGTATAAAACTATAAAGCGCACAGCTCACAGGTTGTGAGAAGCTCTCCCAAGTTCCTTCATGGGATGTAATGGGAAACCATTTATTTATTTAATTGTTGTTGTCATTCTCGTCGCAGGGAAATCGCTGTCTACCATCAGGGCCTAGATGAAAATTGGTTTGGGGAAACTTTCGACTTCAGCCATAGGTTGAGGTTTTGAAATATATCACCGGAAGACATAGCTGGTACTATTCACGTGTAGGTGGAAGACTGATGAGTTTAGAATGTTAAAGGTAGACCGTGGTTTACTATGATTATCTTCTGAGGTCTTGTATATTTGTACTATCCTCGACCGGACGTTGAACTGGAAAGCGAATATTGAGAAATGAACCAAGAAACATAAGAACACTCTATAGGCCTGTCGCAATTCCAGAGGTAAAAGTTGGGAATTTTTAGTCCTAAAACCGGTCACTCTTCTATACGACAATAGTTCGTCCAATCATTATGAATGGTTACTTGGTATGATGGAATATTTTGGATAGCAGCAATCAACTGAAACTGCCGAGTAAGGTTCAAAAGACTGCGGCCATGTGCATTTAGAGCGTTGCAACTGACTGAAGCATTGCCATACGAGTAACGTCCTTTTCATCACTTGCCATGCGATACTCTACATCTTACCAAGGTTTGTTTTTAAGCGGGCTTTCATAACCGTGAACTGTTACTGCATCAGTTTTCATCGTACTTCCACTGCGCTTCAGTGTCATGAGGTGGGGGTTGCATTCTGCATAGATGGTGGTTATCTCTGGTGATTGTAGATTTCCGTTGCCCAGCTTTCTATGTGTCTGGTTTCGTTTGAAGTTTGCTTTGCTTAACCTTGTGGGAACCGTTGCTGGAAACGGGTAGTTTTTCGAATCGAGATGAGTTCCTCGAATCACACGTACGCCCACTGCACTAGCAGAGTGTCTTCCATCAATTACCACGTGATCAGTCTGGTGATTTGTTTGTTGATCAGGGAATAGCCAAGTAGCTTTGGGGATGCCTTTATGTTGGAGTTTACTGTTGTCTACTGACAACCATGTTTTCCTAGAGGAGCACCACGTAAGCAGATTTGAATATTGTTCTTGACCTCGCTACTCAGGAACTTTGCGTCAAACCGTGCGCGGCCACAAATGCGCTTCAACATGCTCGATTAGGGCACGGTAATATTCTCCTGGCTGTCGGTGGTGCAATAGGTAGTGTGCGCGCCTCTTGTACAGGAGATCTTGGGTTCGATCCCTGCTCCAACCACCTTAAAATTTCTTTCGACGACGGTCACCTCGCTTAGTGACGGCGACACTATCGAGTACATAGCCATGAAACAGCTTCTCAAAATACCGTTAGGAATCGGTGTAAAACTGTGGGTGCCAATCAGTGAGTGAAAACTGGAAAGCGCACAGCTCAGTGATTGTGAGAAGTTCTTCCCGGTCCCTTCATGGGATGTAATGGGAAACCATTCATTCATTCAATATTCTCCTGGATATGGATTGAATTGATCCGCATGGATTCTTGAGTCAAACAGCAGACAATAGTTGCTATGCAGGATGTTGAACTCTACAGGAGCTTTGAGATAATTAGAGTTTAAATATTCTGGGGCGATTGAACAGAAGGAACACAATGGGGTTTTCCATTGCTACTTGAAGATGATAACGGTCTATGGGGCGATGGTATTTTTGTTGACAATTTGACCCCTTTTTGTGGCATTTTAAATCGTTCTTTAGCGATGAGTTCTCAGGCGGTTAGTGCTCGCACTCTTATCCGTATATTGTCTTTGAGATATCCCAGACTTTGGAACTTGTTCACATAGACACCGAAAAAACCAGTTGTGGAGCGATCAAATCAGGTGATATTGTCGACTCTACCAACAAAACCCCTGAGTGAAGTAACCCCCAAATGAGGAATGAAATAACCCCTAAATATTTTCTTACATTTTTGGGTGTTACTTGATATGAAATAACTACCAAATGTTTTGGGGTTTATTTCTTTTTTTTTCGGGCTTATTTCATTTTCCAATTAGGGTTTCTAAATTAAGATATAAACCCCAATGAAATATCACCCAACAATATTTTAAATTCGGGGGTTATTTCATTTCGTTTATAATTTGGTTATTGTTTAATTTCCCTTCTTCATTGGGGGCTATTTCATTATTTTGTTAGGGGTTATTTCATATGACATAACTCCTAAATGATGGGGGGTTATATTGGTTTTGATTTGGAGTTTATTTAATTTTTATTTGGTTGTTATTTCATTTAGAGTTATTTCATTTTCTTGGGGGCTTATTTCATTGGGGATTAATTCACTTCTCGTTTGGGGATTATTTCACTCGGGGGTTATTTCGTAGAGCCATGTTGTCGACCACTCCAAATCGCCACAATAAACCAGGGGTTGAATCCTTAATAATTCCCTTCGTGTGCAGTTGCTTCATTCTATTGAAACCGCAAGTCTTCCTGTCTCAAAAGTCATCAATCCTGTTATCAAAAATTGGGCTGATGAATTGAATTGATTGTAAACGTGTTACACAAGACCTATCGGAAAAATAAGACCAGAAGGTTCCTCCTGTGTAAAGGGCACACCACGTACTAACTTTGGGAAGCAGAAGTGGATGTCCAGTGCACCAGAAACTCAAATTGCTCGCCTTGTCCTGTTTAATGCATCTCCTGAATAGCAGTAATGTCAGCCATATAATTCTCGAGGATATCTAGCAGTTGGATAGTGGCACTGTATCTGTATAGAGTTATACTATCATTCCAAGTCCATATCCATCAATCGTGGTTCTAATAACGTTTGCAGTTATCATCAACAAAGAGGGGGTTCTTTGTTCCTCATTCTCGCCTCGTATTTTCATTATCATTAAAAACACTGTAGGGAAACACAAGCCTCGGCCGCCGCTAGTGTATATTTCTCCTATTGCCAGGCTTCCCAAACTGGGTCAGGCGCTGACTAGGCTGAAGCTCTCAATGATATTGTGGGACCTGGCTTTTGTTCTGCCCTGCACTTTCCGTAGACGTAGAGTAGTATTTTTTCATCCGCCTTCGAAGACGAAAACTGGAACATGTGCCGAGCAGTTTTGGGTACCTCCAGAATTGACTAATAAATGACTAAATAACCTTTAGTTCATGCAACTACTGTTTATCAGAGAGCTCGGGCTTAAGTCCCATATCTCTACAAACCGCTGCCTCAGATGTGAACCTACTAAACAGCAACTATTTCGTCAGAATCCAAACCATCTTACCCGTGCACGACGAACTGTAGCAATTCCAGACAACGACTTACTCTAAGTAATCTTCATGTTGGCCACGACTGAGTACGCCCACATATTCGATTTGACAAACTGTAGTACAACAGCGGTACCCGCCGACAATTTCTTATAGATCTCTTATTCTCTTATCTTATTCTCCCTTAAGAAAGGAATTGGAGTGGTATTTTCTCTAATTGACTAACAGTTCCTGCATATGTAATTTGGTGGACTTTTCCACGGAATTTGGCGGAATATTTTTTCAGCTTCCGCTGAGTATTCAGAATTTGCGGTCAATTTTGACTATACTCGTGAATCTTGGTTGGTTGGTTGGTTGAAAAGGCTGCAAGACAGCACGCTGTCTAGCACACTTACAATAAAGAAGACCATTGTGCCTCTATAGCAACTATTGACTAGTCGTCTAGCCAATTTGCCCTTTCAATGAATTTGTCTTTAAAACCTACAGGAATATCCAGTAGGGCTACTTTGCTAACTAAATGTGTTCCGAATATCCTACATCTCATTCCTGTCTGAGCAGGGCAATCCAAGAGAAGGTGTTTCGTTGTTTCCTCGTTGAATGTTATTGAAGGCTCCCTCGATGTCCAGGAACGTCCCCAGAGCGAAGAACTTATTCTCAAGAGAGTATTCTATTATGCTGACTACAGAGTGGAGAGCCGTCTCAGTTGACCTGCTCTTGATATAGGCATGCTGAGAACTCGATAGTAGATTCTCTGGAAGAATACTGCGAACACGAATGTCCAGTTACCTTTCAAATGTCTTAAGAATAAAGGATGATAGACTGACTGGTCCAAAATCCTTTGATTTGACATGAGAGCATTTGGCCGCCTTCGGGGCGAAACCCCCTTTGGTTTGCTTCCAAATGCTAGGAACGACTCCCAGCATAAGGCAGCCCCTGAAGATTGCCTCCAAAGAACTACAAGATTGGTATAGTGCCTCCTGTAGTTGCGCGGGAATTAACCCGTCAGGTCCTGCTGATTTATAGGGCTTAAAGCATCAAATGAGCCATATCAAATTCGAACTTTTTCTATGCTAAGTGAGTTTCCGCCTAACTCTTCTGGCTGATGACCAACATTCCTGTCATCGTTGGGAAAGTGTGTATCCAGGAGAATCCTAAGAGACTCTTCAGACAAATACGTCCACGTTCCATCGTCTTTCATGAAGAACCCCGCACACGGTGGATTTTTAGCGAGAACGCATCTTATGCGTGCAGTATGGTTGATTCCCTCAATGGATTCACAGAAGTTTCGCCAAGATTTCCGTTTGGCCTTCTTGATTTCACCTTTATGTAGATTAAGACTAATCTTATAAACGTTCCAATCCCTTTGGTCGCCGCTCGTTTTGTTGAAAAGCCGCCTAATGGACGATCTTAGATCGTGATCCACCAATGAGGTTTTTTGTTACCCTTGGCAGCATTATAACCACTGGTCTTACAGGATTCATTGAGCGTGTTCCTGCACGCTTCAGTAAATTTGCCAACTAGTTCTTCCAGCTCTGGTACATTAGTCGGAATAATCGGATGGTTACCTAAGAGTTTCCTTAAGCGCCCACGATAGGCGTTCCAGTTCTTTTTCCTATAATTTTTAAAAACTTACTTTTTCAGAAGTTCGATATTTATGTGGAACTGGAGATATCCATGATCAGAAAATGAGCGAACAGAAAGTACACTCAAATCGGATACAGTTACATAGTCGTAGCCAAGTAGTACAGTTAGGTCTGGTAATTTCCTCCTAGTCAAGGTTTCGCTTATAACGCAATTGAAAAGAAACTCACCTCGATCATTGGTGCCGGTACTCGCCCATATTGTGTGGTGCGCGTTGGCATCGGCACCTATACTGACGCTACAATTCCGTCTTTTTGCCTCCGATACAATATCCCTGACGAACTTCGGAGGGGTGATTCAGTATGGTGGGACTAACCAGATGTCCGGCTGGCCGTTTTCCAGCGAGAGGCTGATGGCGATTGTATCGCTATCACTAAAATTCTGCAATAAAAGACCATTAAATTTGTTTTTAATGAGTATGCAAGATCTTGGCCTACCTGTGGTTGATAGGACGAAGGTCCTGTATCCATTACACCTGATACCACATATACGATCATTGACCGTCCATGGCTCTTATATTAGGGCCACACTGGCTCGACCCTTCGCAAGATGGAGAATGAGGTTGGCAGATGCTGCCTTACTGCGTTGAAGATTTATCTACAGGACTTTCATCGTCGACAGGATCTTCAACTCCGGGTACCTCGATCACGGTTCTGTTATCGAACCAAAACTAACACTATTCTTACTGAGAAGGAAGAATTACTATTCCTAGATATTCCCGGATGAATTCCCTTCGGTATAACATTATATGATTTGCATTTTATATTTCAATTAACTTCTAATGACAAGTGATTTAATCAGCTTGTGTTCTAAACAGCTTCAGCTTCATTGTAATTGCAATGGATACATAATTAGTTTCGAAATCAATCATACGTCTCACATCGTCAAAATTAATATTACTAATACGCATGAATACACTAATGAACTCCATATAATTAATAAAAATAAATGTATGTTTCCAACAGTTTTATAAACCTCCAAGCAAAATGTTCAAAACAATTTACAGTTTGACTGCTGTTGATTGATTCGGGATAACTATTCAGGTATATAAAATAATTTAAAACAATAAGATTAACAGCATAATTTATAATTAATTTTAATTGTACTTCTTCTTAGGGTTCTCGACTTCAGGTCTGCAATAAAATTCATAGTACAACTTTTGGCGTTTCAATTAATGTCTGGCAACATTCTGTACAAATGCTCGTTGTTCAGACAATGATGATTCAGAGAAACTAAACTTTGAGAATGTCTGCATCAAAACAAAACAAAAAAAATATATAAAACTTTGTAAACAATCCTTAGAATATAAAGTAGACCTTTATCAAATCACTGAATGTAAACCAGTCAATCCCGTTCTGTTTATTAAGTTAAGGGGAGTCGCTGTGCTCACTGTAATGGGAAATCATTAGAGTTTGTGACCTAAGTTTGTGTTGAATTATTAGATGTACATATGTGGAAACGAAGGCGATGTAAATTATGAAGCGACATAACAACGAAGCATTATAAAGGGGTTATACTAACTCAGAGTATATTCCAAACTGTACATGGCTAAGGGTACTATAAATTCATTGGACGACAAGTTGTCTGTTTTTGCCAGACACTGTGCTGTTGTTTTTCTCTGCCACTTACCGTATCAATTATCAACATTGAATTACAGCGATCACTTGAATTCCGTAAATGTAACTTGCTGACGATTGACTTCATTATAGCAAATGATTTAAAACTTAATGTGTTCCGTGTCCCATCCAAAATCCTATAAAAGACGAGAAAATTACTGCTTCATTTAAACAGTTTAAATTGCTAAATGAATATTTCTCTATTTAGGCGGGAAATAAATATCAATCATACGTACCGGGATAAATTATTGTTTTCAGTGAATTACAAATTATTCATACGCAGTAGGGGTTATAAAGATTTAATTATCGGAACATTTGCCAGATCTAAAGTATTTTGCCTTAATATAACCAATTATCAAGCTGGAACATAAATATTTTTTCTGCTACTAAAGTTCCTTATTTCATTTAATTATTTTTTGGCAGCAATGTTACTTATGTGTCAGATTGGAAATGGAAAATACATGGCACCCTCTAGGAATTGAAACAAATTAAGAATATATGTTAGGACGAGAAAGATGGACCGAAGTATCTCATGACGCATTTCTGGTGATTCTCCTAAGCCAGGAAGTTGAGCTGCTGTAACCTTTTCGAAGTCGCAGGAGTAGCTCATATGTAACAGCAGCATCGGAAGTAGCAGCAAAGGTACTTCTGTGGCAGATTGGAAATGGAAAATACATGACACCCTCTAGGAATTGAGATAAATTAAGAATATATGTTAGGACGATAAAGATGAACCGAAGTATTGTATCTTCATCTCATGACGCATTTCTGGTCATTCTCCTAAGCCAGGAAGTTGAGCTGCTGTAACCTTTTCGAAGTCGCAGGAGTAGCTCATATGTAACAGCAGCATCGGAAGTAGCAGTAAAGGTACTTCTGTGGCAGATTGAAAATTGAAATTACATGGCACCCTCTAGGAATTGAGACAAATTAAGAATATATGTTAGGACGATAAAGATGAACCGAAGTATTGTATCTTCATCTCATGACGCATTTCTGGTCATTCTCCTAAGCCAGGAAGTTGAGCGGGTGTAACCTTTTCGAAGTCGCAGGAGTAGCTCATATGTAACAGCAGCATCGGAAGTAGCAGTAAAGGTACTTCTGTGGCAGATTGAAAATTGAAATTACATGTCACCCTCTAGGAATTGAGACAAATTAAGAATATATGTTAGGACGATAAAGATGAACCGAAGTATTGTATCTTCATCTCATGACGCATTTCTGGGCATTCTCCTAAGCCAGGAAGTTGACCTTCAGTAACCACTTCGCAGTCGCGGGAGTAGCTCATATGTAGCAGCAACATCGGAAGTAGCATCAAATTTACTTATGTGTCAGATTGGAAATGGAAATTACATGGCACCCTCTAGGAATTGGGACAAATTAATAATATATATTCACCTCGTGACGCAGTTCTGGTCATTCTCTTAAGCAAGGAAGTTGACCTTCAGTAACCACTTTGCAGTCGCAGTAGTAGCTCATATTTTTGGTAGGGAGTTCGTCCACACACAATTCTCCAATACCAAAGATGCTGTGGGATCTTTATTTTTGCGGTATCCGTTCATCTTTTTTGCACAGATATTTCGTACGGCGTAGGCTTTTTCTTAAAGCTCTCCAATACGTACGCCTGAGATGCCCCTAAATTTTGTTTGCTATCAGGGGTAAGGGTGTTATTGCATTAGTTTCGCGAAAATCTATCCATTGTTTATACATTCTCCTCAATGTTCTATGTTCGTTCGCTTAAAACAGAGGTTTCCCATTACATTCCATGAAGGGATATGCAAGAACCGATTTATTAAAATTTGAAGAAGGAAAAATCTATATACCAAAATCTTCCAGATATTCAGAGATCATTGTCTGAAACGGTACCAAAAGAACCTATATATCAGAATAATGAAAATCGACCGCCATTGCAACTGACAACAAGTGAGCTTAGTGTGTATGCGCGGCTGTTCTGCGAGAGCACCTGTGTTGGATCCCTGCTCTGACCATCTTAGACTTCTTTCGACGACCTCCACCTCGCTTAGTGAAGGCGACACTATCGACAAATAAGGCATGAAACTGCTTCTCAGAAAACCGCTCGGAACCGGTGTAAAACTGTAGGTCCCAATCAGTGAGTGTAAACTGGAAAGAGCACAGCTCAGCGAATGTGAGAAGCTCTCCCTATCCCTTCATGGGATGTAATGGGAAAATAAAAAAAATACCAGAATGGATTGGGATCTACAGTTTTCAACCGGTTCCGTATGATATATTAAAAAATCTTTCCGTGACTTAATTCTCGATAGTGTCGTTATTACTAGGCGAGGTGAAAATAAACAGAAAAGTAAAAATGATTGGGATCTACAGTTTTCAACCGGTTCCGAATGGTATTTTTAAATACTTTTCCGTGACATAATTCTCGAAAGTGTCGCCGTCACGAAGCGAGGTAACCACCGTCGAAACAAATGTACGTTGGTCAAAGCAGGGATCGAACCCTCGTTCTCATGTACAAGAGCGGCGCTTTCTAATACTGTTCAACCGACGGCCACAAGTCTGTTTGCCTTTGCTCATTAAATTCGATGAATGTGTTCCCTCAGAAAGGATCGTATAGTTATGACACATATCAATCGATGCAGTTATTGAGTGCCCAGCGATATTAAGTGTCTGTTTTTGTCCACATCACAGATTCTTCGTAGTTCAGTTCCTGCATTTTTAAAGTTCGCATCTGATTACTTGCAATGATTGGAGGCCAACCATGGCCCAGCTCTACTACCATATCCCAAGGTGGCACAGTATCGTTTAGTCAATTTGATCCCCCAATAGTTTATGATGAAGGATTTGTTTATCTAGTCCTTCCTCTCAAGTTCAGCTTGCGATCTTACAGCCCGCGACGATATCATTGTCAGATCCTTGCTTGGCTATTAATAAATGCATTTACACTAGTGTGCCCATTGTCAGTATTCATCCATCTCCCATATTCCTAGAACGTCTCAACCTCTGCTTGACGAACATAATTATGGGTTAAATAGATGGGTTGTAATGCGGTCTCGTTGTGGGGCACTGCTTCTGTTCTCCCAGTGTTCAAAAGTTTCTAATTATACCAGGATATCAAGCAACCACCGATGATTTGGAAACAATCCTAAATGATGGTGATTGTGTAGCGGTTTATCAAACCAATTTTCTTTGGAATTTTCAGGTTCTTTTTATAAGAATATGTTTTATATTTTCACGAAAAGGAAATTTTTTAAAGAGAGCTACTTCTTTTATTAAAAGCTAATGTTATTTTAAAAAAGGTACTGTTTTTAAGAAGAAGTACTTTCTGTAACAAAAAGCCATAAGAGTATGACTGTTTTTTACAAAGAAGTACTTTTTTTTAAGAACATGCACTTTTTAAAGAAGTGGTACTCTTTTTAGGAAAAGGTTATTTATTTTAAGAAAATGTACTTATTCCAAGAAAATAAAAGAAAAGGTATTATTTTATTTTTAAGAAAGTGTACTTTTAAGAAAAGGAATTTTTGCAAGAAAATGTATTTTTTAAGAGAAGGTATTTTTTTTGAAGAAAAGGTTGTTTTTTATAGATATGGGAATTTTTTTTAGAATTGGTTCATTTTTCAAGAGTAGATACATTCTTAAAACTATGTACTTATCTCAAGAAAAGGTATTTTTTTTCATAAAAAATGGTTCTTTAAAGAAAAGGTAGTTTTTTAAGAAAAAGCAATTTGTTGTAAGAAAATATACTTTTTTAAGAAAATGTACTTTTTTAAAGAAAAGGTACTTTTTTAAAAGAAAATTTACTTTTTTTTTTTAAAGAAAAGGTACTTTTTTAAAGAAAATGTAATTTTTTTTTTTAAAGAAAAGGTACTTTTTTAAAGAAACGGTACATTTTTAAAGAAAAGGTCCTTTTTTATAGAAAAGTTACTTTTTTAAAGAAAAGGTACTTTTTTAAAGATAAGGTACTTTTTATAAGAAAAGGTACTTTTTACAAGAAAATGTACTTTTTGTCAGAAAACTTACTTTTTGCGAGAAAATTTACTTTTTTAAGCAAAGGTACTATTTTTAAGAAAATGTACTTTGCTTAAAAATATGAATAGGTATTTTGTTGAAAAAATTTCCTTTTTTTAAGAAAAGGTACTTTTTTTGAAGAAAAGGTACTTTTTTTAAAGTAAATGTACTTTTTATAAGAAATGGTAATTTTGGTAAGAAAATTTAGTTTTCTTAAGCAAAGGTACTTCTTAAAGATAAAGGATATTTTTTACGAAAGGTACTTTGTTTAGGAATATGAATATTTATTTTTTTGAGGAAATTTCCTTTTTTTAAGAAAAGGCACTTATTTGAGAAAATGTTCTGTTTTTAAATTTCTTTCACTTTGGCGTTTCTAGATTTACTTTTTATTGGGTTCAAAACTACAATATATACTAAATATTGGTTACAGGCTCTACCTAGAAATCTTCCCATTAAACAAAAAATTTCCCAACGTATTTTAGTCTAGACACAAACCAAAGCAAAAGTACCCAATATAGTTGATAATACTAGGTTGTAACATAATAGTGTTAAAAAGTTTTTTCACGTTTTTCAACGTGCGATAAGGAACTTCATTCCAAAAAAGAACAAAAAGGATCCTTACATTGAGGCGGTAAATTTTTACATAAAATTGTTGAACACATCCTACACCTAAAATGCACGAATATCGTGGTTCCCAATGCCGATTCATCATACGAAAGGGCAAAAGGAGGAAAGTTTTAACCCCCTCTACCAGAACCAGCACTCAGAACCGTGTTATTTTCGAAAAAGTTTAATTTTGTTCCACAGTGTTATTGGAATTTATTGGTTAATCATCGTGATTGCATCGTGATTAATCGATTAATCGTATATTTTGATTAATCATTATATACGATTAAATGATTAATCTGCATTTTGATTAATCAATATTAATTGATAAATCTATAAATTGATTAATCTAAAATATATGAGTTATTCTGCAGTTCATGATTTTATGTCGTCTCAGTTTAAAGACGTTTTTGAACAAATCGGCCATAACTATAACCTAAATAAATAGGGTTTCATGGGTCAAATGGTGAAATTTATTAAACCAACATGTGGAGAATGAATATCCCAAATAAATGACTCATTTGCTCTATATTTTTCGTATAATTAACGTTTTAATTTTGGCCGATTCGTTCAAAATCGTTTTCTGAAAACACGCGGTAAAGTTTTTTAACAATCTTCTTTACTCAAAGTGTTCAAACGTTTCCTTTTGTTTGTAGAATATATATTTGTATATTGTTGGAAAAACTAATTGATTTGTTTAATCAGTGTTCAAATTTATCGATTAATCATACTTCTGATTAGTTAGAATGTTTGATTATTCGATTAACCGCTGCTTAATCATGATATCGATTAATCAACATTTCAATTCATCGTTTATGCACGCGTCCCTAGTAATTATTAAATTTGAGAATTAGTATTCTAATGCTAAATAAAAAAAATGCTGAAATGAACCCAATTTAATCTTAATCAAATTTGCTTAAGTCTTTTGTATTGTCTTTTAAATTAAGCTTTTTGATTGTGTAGCTTAATGGGACAACGTGACTAAAGTACATCCATATATACCATGACCAAATGCCGTATTTTTTGTTGCATGTTGTTGCTAAATTAATATAATTATAAACATTAAATGATTATGATAAGGTACCGAGTACCTCCTGCCAATGCCAGATACATGTGTCCTTATAAAAATGTTTCTACACATACAAAAGATATGAAAGTCATTCATACTCTCTAAAGAAAATAATGGACAACAAAGCGAAGTATACGAGGAAAAACAACATCATCATACACAAGATCAAACAAAATTTACAAGACGGATAAAATTAACGCATAATCAAATTAACTGTAATTAGCGTGGTCTCAATTACTTCGTAAAACAGCTTCAAAATAAACACAATAGAAGACACAAGTGGTGCAAGTGTAATATAGAACCTAACTAACACACACAACGGAGATGTTTCACAATAGAATTAATTATACGGCACCATGTACACATTTGAGTTAATTATGAATACTTATACGACATCATGGCCGCAATAGCAACTAGTACAAATATTTCAGCCGGTTAAAGCGACTCACTCATAGCCTTTTTAAGGAGGTAAGGTGATTAATGTTTCTTGTCGCAATTGTGGTTTTAAATCGATCCAAATTTGTGACCCTTGTTAAACTCTGAGCTTACTAGCCCCGCAAATATCGAACTGTCTATATAACTGTCTTCATTGACACAATTTGGCGATGGAAAGCCTTCCACTTCGTTTATATCTGGAAGTAATCGTAAAATAAAACCGTGGATCAATACGCGAAATAATCTACGTAGAGTCGTAAAGTTTGACAGAAGTAGGACACGGTTGATCTGGTAAAATTCTGATTTTGAAAACTGGGCAATGACCTTGACCCACAATACGCCGTTGACTTCTGCCAATCTCGTGCAATCATTTGATTGTCCCACAAAGTCTAAACGAACCATATTAACAAGAAAACACGAACCGAGGGCGTTTAGTGACATACTCCAGGGAAGCCTCACTCTGAAAGTTTTCGATAAAGGGCATTTAGACGAATCCATCTTTCGAAAGAGATAGATGGTTAAATCTGCCGAACGTTTATTTGAATTTGATTTATTTTTGAACTGTAAAAATAAACCATTACCTAGGTAAGAGGAGTCTGACCGGGTAGCAAAATCGCTGTCATTAACAAAAGTAATATGCGAATCTATCCAAGAGTTCGCTCAAGGGAACCTGCGTCTAACAATGGCTATGAGGAGTGTGCCTGACACCTAACAGAGATCAACAACTTTGAGCTTTCATGTCTCAGTTGGAATGTTGTAATATTAGAGAACCCGGAACAGTTTCGGGGACTAGTCGTGTTGTTTATTAGCCCCAAAATATTTACGATACTCAAAAAATCTAGGGACGTAATTTTATACGACACCAAAGTTATAGCAAACTTGGATGCAGTTCAAGGCAACAACGTGGATATATGTACTTGCTCTTAGAGACCAGGACGACAAGCCTGATACCGTACCCATTAAAGTTTCTGTGGTACGCAATTGGTCCAAGATAAAAGTGTAAATTTGATAGTCCCTGTGGACCAGGAATCCAAGCCTAACACCGAAGTAACCGTGAAACTGAACGGGAGAATTCAAGTGAAAGGTACCAATATTATAGCCCCTGCGAACCTGAATACCAGCCCTCGCACCGTACCCACCGAAGTTACTGGGGAATTGAATTAGTCCAAGCCAAAGGTGCGAAAGTGATAGCCCCTGTGGACCATGAAGCCAAGCCTGACGCCGATGTCATAGTGAAAGTGGAGGGACCAAGGACCAAGATGTAACCGTCGGCGTGGACCAGAAGTCACATGGAAATTGCACGGAGATTGGCACATCATTGTATAAATCCAAGGCCACTGATGAACAATCATATAGCCTCCTGGAAGACAGTGACGACGATGCTGATAGTATATTAGTGGTTCCAACGAAGATATAGGGGAATTGAATGGTTCCAAGATAAAGGTGTGAATGTGATAGCCCCTGTGGACCATGATGCTAAGCCTGACACGGGACATATCGAAGAGTTACACCAACATGGAAGTGTATGTATCTGCCCTGTATCTGAACACGGACCCCAATCCTGACATCGAAGATACCGTAAAATTGGGCGGGGGAATTGAATTGGTCCAAGACAAAGGCGCGAATGTGATAGCCCCAGTGGACCAGTATACCAGGCCTGACACCATACCCACTCAAGTTACTGGGGAATTGAATTGGTCCAAGCCAAATGTGCGAAAGTGATAGCCCCTGTGGACCAGGAAGCCAAGCCTGACGCCGATGTCACAGTGAAAATGGAAGCGTGAAAGGGAAGATATGTGATGTGATGTCAATGTCGATGTTGACCAGGAGTCGCATGGGAATTGCACGGAGATTGACACATCATTGTAGAAATGAAAGGCCACTGATGAATAGTCATATAGCCTCCTGGAAGACAGTGACGACGATGCTGATAGTTCATTATTGGTTCCACCGAAGACATAGGGGTATTGAATTGGTCCAAGATAAAGGTGTGAATGTGATAGCCTCGTGGACCATGATGCTAAGCCTGACACGGGACATATCGAAGAGTTACACCAACATGGAAGTGGATGCAGCATCTACCCTGTTGCCCGTAAGCCAAGGCTGATGCCGAAGAAATCGTGAAATTGGGCGGAGGAATTGAATTGGTCCAAGACAAAGGCGCGAATGTGATAGCCCCAGTGGACCAGTATACCAGGCCTGATACCGTACCCATCGAAGTTATAGGGGAATGGAATTGGCCCAAGACAAAGGTGGGGATGCGGTAGACCCTGTGGACTAGGAAGCCGAGCTTGATACCGAAGTTATCAAAGGCACATACCTAGATGCGACTGTTCCTGTGGACCAGGAAGCCTAGTCTCTCACCAAACCCACCAAAGTCGCATCGAAATGGAATGGAGTTTAAGACGGGAACGTGGATGTGACTAAAATAAATAAATAAATGGTGAGCTGTGCGCTTTCTAGTTGTATACTCACTGATTGGGATCTACAGATTTTTACACCGATTCCGAATGGTACTTTTGAGAAGCGTTTTCATGGCTAAATACTCGATAGTGTCGCCGTCACTATGCGCGGTGGCCGCCGCCGAAATTTAAGGTGGTCAGTGCAGGGATCGGACGCAGGATCTCGAATTAAAGAAGCGCACACACTAAACATTGCACCACAGATGGACGGGATGTGACTGCCTCTGACAATACTATAGAAAATGACACACGATTGTATAAATTCAAGCCGAATTTTATCGCTCCAAACTTCATTCTTTTGGGGGGTTTGAAGCCACAGACACTGGAATTTCCGAAAGAGATTAGTGCGAAAATTTGTCGCCCCAAGGTCTCGCCAAAACGATAGAGAATTTAGTGAAACGGGCACAAATGGAGATCATAAAGAGCGGTATCAATTTGACCGATATCGGTTTCAAAAGGTAACGAGAGAAAACTTAAAGGTCCGATTAGACAGTTGTAAAGAAAATTATGAAATTATGTTGGTTGATTTTAAAGATATAGAAAACCAACATCAGTTGAGTGGTTTTGGAACAACCTGTATTATTAGAGGAATTTGCTATAAATATCTCGAGATATTAACAACAGCTGTTTCCCCATTAAATCCCTTGAAGGGATTCGAGAGACCTTTTTATAACCAGTGAGCATTCTAGTGTTACACTCACTGATTTGGACCTACCTGCACTGTACACCGGATCCGAATAAGATTTTGATAAGCTTTTTCATGACGAAGTACTCGATAGTGTCGCCGCTCTAAGCGACGTGGCCGTCATCGTAAGAAATGTAAGCTGGTCAGAGCAAGGGTTGAACCCACGTTCCGAGTTACAAGAGCCGCGCACACTACCATTGCACCGGCGGTGAATATCATAGGGGAAATTAGATATGCAATTAATATTACTTATACGTAATGAGTTTCTTGAACGTTGCCAGTATTGCATATGGTAGCGTATGAGTATCTTTATTATAATAATACGGCTACGTCACAGCAACGTTATTTACATCTCTGGCGTATGAGTACTAATAATATTTATGTTTGTGATTAGTTTTTATACTGGCGACACAATTGTGGGTTTACTTAAATTACTTGTCAATTTTTGTACTTCCATGATTTTAACAGCACTTATTCGTATTTACATACCCATTTACACCTCTTGCAAAAGGTACACCAACAAATTAGCATCTAAATTGGTCGTTTAACAAAAAAAAATCACCTCTATCCCTCTGATAATTCGGGCGTTTCGTGGTGGTTGACTGACAGCCTGAAACAATGTAAAGTGAAAGCGGATATTTTCTGGACAAGAAATTGAATATAAATTCATAATATTAATATCAGCGCAAAATGTTTTATAAACAAATTATGATAATTTCATGCTGTCTAAAATAAGAAAAAAAAAATAAAACACTTAGGGATGATTTGGTATAAATTTTCTCATTTTCTGGCAATTCTGTCTTGTTGGTGGTCATATCAAAAGACTATCTCCGACATTTTAATGAAGTGCAAATGCGTGAAATATTTTTTTGTGCCCTACTATGTTAGTTAACGTTATTCAGATGGTTTATTTTGCATACTAAACGACGTGAATTTCAAAACGAAAAGGAGGAGGATATTAGAGTCTTGTAAAAGTCGTAAGCGTAACGCGATGACTATGCTATCATAGAAAAGATGTAAAAGATTATCGTCTTTATGTCCTGCAAAGGACACGGAACTTTATTGCGTTGTACATAGGTCTCTTGACACGCGACACTTATGCGGCTTGTTTAGAGAAGGACAATGATTTGATTTCTTCAAAAATTTCCAAGATGGACATAGCCCTTGTTTTAACGTGTTATGTCTTAACGTAAAATTGGTTTCATTTAAATTTTCTTCCCATATTTCAAACGTATTCCATCATGTGATACATTTAATCCTGTGACAGTGGCTTTTGTTTTCTCTATTAAATTTTCGTGGGGGTTTTGTCTTCATTTCATTTGGGGATTGCCATTTGTTATCGCTTTAATTGTTCTTTGATCTAAACTGATACCCGTTTTGGCTTTCAATGTTAACGTTGTTATTTATTTCGGAATTTTGTTTATTTTCTTTTCAGGTCCATTAATTCAATTGAAAATACATACGCATTTGCAAATAGACACCTTGGTTTGTCAATAAGGATAAATGAATTGAATACAAGCTACACAAGGGGACAATAAAAGAGCAGGGTTTGAAGGAATTGCCTACAAATGTGAAATAGTTGCAGCGTTACTTCTAAATGAATATTGAAATGTTTGTGGTGATAGAATCTCCATTTGCTGAGATTGAATGTTAAACTCTTTATCTTGCAGGTAAAAGAGTGTTAACAAAATTCTCACCGAAAGGATAAATTCTTGTAACATTATAGTTACTAAGTTTTCCAACTTATCCTGTTTTTCTCAAGTTCGGCTATAAATTTATTTGTTCTTAGTGTCGTAAAAACAGTTTTCGTTTATTGATAAGGTGGCGTATAAGTGACATAAATTAATCAAGAATACAATAAAAAAATTAAATGGTTGTTCGCATCCCTTTATTACGGAGCACAAATGTTGAGTAGGTGTCTACTTGGCAAAGGTTGGTTGGTTGATTGAAAAGGCTGCAAGACAGCACGCTGTCTAGCACACTTAGGCTAAAGAAGCCCATTGTAATACCTGCAGTTTCCCCCATAGCAACTATTGACTAGTCGTCCAGCCAATTTGCCCTTTTCAATAAATTTGTCTATAAGACCTACAGGAATATCCTGTAGGGCTACGGTGCTAACTACATGTGTTCCGAATATCCTACTTCTCAGACCTGCCAGAGCAGGGCAATCCAAGAGAAGGCGTTTCGTCGTTTCCTCGTCCTCTTACATGCAGCATCTACATACAGTGGAGTTTCTATGTCCCAATCTTGGGGCGTGTTTTCCTACAACACAATGTCCCGTAAGTGTTCCTATCATTGTGGATAACTTGCCTCTCGGTAAGTTAAGTAGTTACCTAGTCCTCTTCCTGTCCACCTGTGGCCAGAGGACCTTGGGTTGTTTACAAGTTGAAGTAAGTTAACACCTTCTTTTGACGGAAGAACCTCTGCCGTAGTACCCTGTCTAGCTAACGCATCCGCTACGTAATTGCCTGGAATGTCGCTGTGTCCCGGTACCCCGATGAGCCTGATGTCAAAATACACTGCCATCAGCCTAAGTGATGAGTGGCATTATTCACCGTCAGGGACGTAGCAAACATGACTTCCAAGGCTTTTATGGCAGCCTGGCTGTCTGTATAGATATATATTCTCCGGAGGGTTGTGACACTACTGTTCAGTATTTCAGCAACCTCCAGTATGGCGGTAATTTCCGCCTTAAATACACTACAGTGATCAGGCAGCTCGAAGGAGATGTATACATTTAGGTTCAGTGAATTGACCCCATATCCTACTTGCTCGTCCAACTTTGATCCATCCGTGAAAAATACTACTGGTGTGCCCTTCCAATGACTACAGGTTTATCGGTATAGACCATAGTTTTCACGTAGTAATAGAGAAACAAGTCTATAGTGGCAAATCGGAAGATATCGGAGCAATTTGACCTCGTTGCTCCGTACGGTGATACGTCCTGGGAACTTCGTTCTTCGCGGCTGAAACATAATCATCCTGGCAAATGTAAAAGCACGGTGGGCTGGGTTTGTCTTCCGCCGCCGTGATATTGAACACCGAAATACAAAATGATAATTAGAACCATAAATCCCCCTATTTGTTGACGACTTCCGAAATCTGTATAGCGAACACGATTTACGGATATGCACTTGGAATGTTAGAATACTATACAGATCCGGTGCCACTGTCCAACCAACAGATCTCCTCCAGAAATATAGGGCTCACATTACTGCTATACAGGAGATGCGATGGACAGGTCATGGCTGCCACTATCCAACCGGTGCCACTATTCAACTGGTAAATGTCCTCGAGATATGACTGCTATTCTGGAGATGCGATGGACAGGACATGGCTGTTCAAGAAAAAAGAAGTATCACATATACTAAAGTTGCGCTGAGATCACGAATTTGGTTGAGGATCTGAAATTGGCAAAAGACTACGACATCCTGTGTTTAGCTTCAACCCAGTAGGTGAACGTAGAAACACCATCCACATAAAAGCGAAATACTTTAAAATTTTTAAAAGACGCTGATATCAAGGACATGTTATATGAGCGCCTAGAGGAAACATACGACCGCTGCCCTGGCCATGACACTAAAAGTTTTCTAGGTAATTTTAATGCTAATCACGGCAGAGAAAATGTCTTTGAATCAGCCATCGGTAAATTCTATCTACACACCGTCACTTCCGATAACGGAATGAGAGTCTTAGATTCTGCTGCGGCGAAAAACATGGTTGTCAGCAGTACGAGATTCCAACATAAAGACATCCACAGGGCTATTTGAATATCTCATGATCAACAAAGGAAAACCCGGATTGATCAACTGGTAATTGTGATTAATTGTGATTGTAATAGCGGAATGGACGTACGTGTGATTCGAGGAGCTAATATCGATTCGCATCACTCGCTGATTGCACAAGGATAAAGAACCAAAGTCGCATGAAACCAGACATATAGAATGCTGGACATCGGACAGCTGCAATTACCAGATATAGCAATGGCTTATACAGAGAAGCTCACTCAGATACTGTTGCAGAATGCTATCCCGCCTCATGATCCTGAAGCGCAGTGAAAGTACATTTCCCACTCTATGAGAACTTCTGCAGAGACCATACTTGGTTATGAAAAACCGCTAAAAGACAAGCCATGGCATGA
This sequence comes from Phaonia tiefii, assembly GCA_963931995.1. Taxonomy (NCBI): domain Eukaryota; kingdom Metazoa; phylum Arthropoda; class Insecta; order Diptera; family Muscidae; genus Phaonia; species Phaonia tiefii. The sequence goes on along the minus strand of OZ008369.1, from coordinate 262,411,187 downwards.
TGAAGAGTGTCGAATGGCTAATGATGAAAAGAACACTGTACGCATGGCAATGCTTTAGTCAGTTGCAACGCAAGCAGCGAACAGAGCGGTATAAGGAGAAGTGGAGAGAGGAAACCCCTTTGTTTAAGAAGAAACGATTATAGAGAAATCGCGAAAGTGAGCAAATTGAATCTTACAGAAGGAACAATGAGAACCGTAAATTCTATCCAAAAGTACAAAGCCAAACCAACGGAAATAGATTAGGGCCCCCTTTTCTAGAGATAAGGAGGGGAATCTTAAAACATGTGCGAAGCGCATGTTGGCAAAATGCAGAGATCACTTCTCTGATGTAACGGGTTTTTCAAAAAAAGCGCTACAAAAGTTTTTTTTAAATAAAACAAAACCGGTTTTAGATACCAATGAAATTCTTTATTCCTGTGAAAGTACGTTCGATGCCATTATGTATGGAATCCGATTTCTTTTGCATGGCCACCACGGGCACGCTGGCAGAAGTCCAGACCCTGAACCCAATTTTCGACGATTTTCAAGCATAAATCGGTCGATACTGCTGCAATTTCACGTTCGATATTCGTACGAAGTTCATCAATCGCCGCTGGCTTGTTGGCATAGACCATAGACTTGACGTAGCCCCACAGGAAATAATCTAACGGCGTCAAATCGCACGACCGAAGTGGCCAATCGACTGGGCCATTTCGTAAGATAACACGTTCACCAAACTTGGTTTCCAATAAATTGATTGTGGTATTCGCTGTGTGGCTTGTGGCGCCGTCCTGTTGGAACCACATGTCCTCCAACTCCATATTATCCAATTGGGGCCAAAAATATTCGGTTATCATTGAAAGGTAGCGATTCTCATTCACAATAATGTGCCGGTCTTGATCATCACGGAAGAAGTACGGCCCAATGACGCCGCCGGCCAGAAACCGCATCAAACCGTAATTTTTTCGGGATGCAATGATGACTCATGGATTACGTGTGGATTGCTGTCTGACCAATAACGCATATTTTCCTTATTGACGAGGCCATTCAGGCAGAAATGAGCCTCATCGCTGAAGATGATTGGCCGCTCTTAAAGTTAAGGCCACTGACTCCGAATTTCGGTAGTAAATTTTAATAATTTCGACTCGTTGTTGGCTCGTATATCTTTCCATGATGAAATGGCAAACCTCACTGAAGAGAAATGTTAAAAGAACGGGAAAAGATATGGCATCGTTTGCTGTCCTATCGATTTACTTTTGTAGCGTCTCTGTTGAAAAACCCTTTACTTGTCCCAGGAGACTTCAATATAGATGAGGATGTTGAACACTTACTGGACGATCGAGTCGACAGCCCCCTCCTAGCCGAAGCGAAAATAGAACTGCAATTTCCCGGCTTAAGAACATTATAGCCACTGGTGCTGATGGACTACCTGCTGAGCTACCTGGCGGCTATTAGTTGGAAAGGTCATACGAGTACATAAAATCTGGCTGGACGCTCATATATAAAATCTAGCTAGACTAACTTATGCCCGATGATTCGAGCATTAGCATACTGTGGCCTGTTGTCAAAAAGACCTATCCGAATGTATGAACGAACTATTGTGGAATAATCCTTTTATCCATCTTATACAAGGTCCTTTCGAGCGTTGCGTGCGTAGGACTAAAGATAGGAGACTTCAAAATAGATAACGGTGTTGAGCACCTACGGGACGATGGAGTCGACAGCCCCTCTCCTAGCCAAAGCGAGGTTAGAACAGCAATTTCCCGGCTTAAGAACAACAAAGCCGCTGGTGCTGCTGAGCTATCGGCTGAGCAGTTTATGGCTGGCGGCTATAAGTTGGAAAGGTCATATATAAATTCGGGCTAGACGATAATATATAAAATCTGGCTGGGCAAATGCATGCCCGACGATAGGAACATTGGCATACTATGGCCTGTTTTCAAAAAGACCGACCCGAGTGTATGTACGAACTATCGTGGAATAAACCTTTTATCCACCTCATACAAAGTCCTTAGGAGCGTTATGCGCACAAAACTAAAGCTAATTGTTGCAGACCTGATCGGACATTAGACCTGGAACGTCAATAATCTACCAGATATTCACAATAAGATAAATTCTGGGGAAAACCCTCGAAATACAAAGCGCCACCTGCCCAACCTTTTTGTCGATTACAAGGCTGCTGTCGATAGTGCGATGCTGTGAAAACTGTACCAAGTTATGTCGGAGCTTGGTATTCCTGCTAAGCTGACACGCCTTTGTGGGATCAGGGTCAGGCGACACCGAACCGAACTATTTAGTATGAGGCGAGGCGAGGCCTCTGGCATATCATGTGATCTCTTCGACATATTAATACAGATCATTTTGAGAAAAGCTGCAATCAACACGTACATATTTATCAGCAGCAAAAGTCACATGCTTCGTGCGTATACCGATGATTTAGACATCATTGGTAGAAATCTCCTAGAAGTTACTGCAGTATTTTCGAGACTTGAGAACGAATCAGCAAACGTGGCTTTGCCAGTAAATGAGGACGAGATAAAATTAATGGTTTCGACGGGCAGAACATCGACCCGATTGAGTGAATGGGCGAACGTTGACAATTATAGTTTATTATAATTTCGAAGTGGCCGTCGATGGTGCAATGGTTAGTGTGCGCGAATCTTGTACATGAAAACGTGGGTTCGACCCTGCTCTGACCACCTTACCTTCATTTCGACGTCGGTGGCCTTGCTTAGTGACGGCGACACTATCCAGTACTTAGATATTTAAAAGCTTCTCAAACTGCCGACCGGAACCGATGTTAAACTGTGGGTCTCAATCAATGGGTGCGAATCTATAATGCGCTCAGCTCACTGATTGTGAGAAGCTCTCCCCTAGCCCTTCATGGGGTGTAAAGGGAAATTATTTATTTATTTATTTAAAATTTCCTAAGACCAAAAAAACCTAAGAGCAAAAAAAAAAAACGCTGTTGTGGTTTCAGGGATGCACTAACTAATTGGTTAATCCTCAATCGGTCAATCCATCAAATAACCTTTGTTCTGCCATCTGCAGTGAAGGTCACACCTAGGTATATCCATGCATCAGTATAGCCCGACCACCAATTGTAAAACTTTTGTGTTTAATTTCGGTACGTTTCTGCTTTGGTTGTCCTTTGATGAACACAGATTGCCAGTTGGAACTCTTGAGAGAAATCCCACACAGTTGGAGTAAGTCAGTGGCTGTATCGATAAATTTGTATGGACCCACAGGAGTGGAAGCCCAGATGACTAGGTCCTCAGCATAAGCAGCGTTCTTTGTCATATGGTTTCCGATACGGCAACCGTCCATAATCCATAATCATATTGAAAAGGGTCGAGGAGTGAGGATATCCCTGTTTCAGCCCCATACATCTATACATCTTCAGAAACCCATTTATCACCTGAGAGCAAAACTGACGGATGAGAATACATATTTTTGACATAACTAATAAGGCCTGGTGGTAGAACCTAAGATTCTACCGTCCCCAGGATTGCTCCATAAGAGATTGAATTGAATGCTTTACTTACGTCTAGTACCGCCAAATAGCATGAGGTATAATTTTAATGGTTATGCCTGAGTAACAGATCGATCATAGTAGTGTTATCTGCTCACCCATCAAGGGGAATTCAAAACTTTTTGTGTGCGTTCAAATTCAATGCACAGTCGAGATTCTCTTGGCCAATATGGAATTAATCCAACCGACTACTATTTTAGGCATAGTAATGGGTCGAAAATCTTCTGGAAGCAAGGACTGTTGATTCTTTAGAATGAGGATTGTCTTCGCCACAAGGGCATAATGGGCTTCTTTAGCCTAAGGGCTTCTTTAGCCTTCGTCACAATGGGCTTCTTTAGCCAAAGTGTGCTAGACAGCCTGCTGTCTTGCAGCCTTTTCAACCAACCAACGTAGACGTCTCGGTACCACTCCACACCACAGCACTAATTTCTTTATGTGGAGCAGAATCTCTTCGGGTAGTGCGCAAAGCAGTGGACGAATTTATATATCTCGGATTTGCCAGAAGCAGTAACATGACCGTAGAAGTCAAACGGAGAGTTGTGCATGGAAACAGGTGTTTGTTCGGACTAAGCAATTGCTTAAGAGAGCAAATCCCTTTCTCGAGAAACTAAGATCCAATAATATCAGACTCTTATATACTTCCTGTCTTGCTTTATGGCGAAAAATCCTGGGTTATATCACATGCTGATGTAACATCATTGGGAGTCTTCGGGAGAAAAATTTAGCGAAATACATATGGTCCTATACTAGAAAACGACGAGTATTGACGACGGATGAACCACGAGCTGTTTAATCTGTAACCCAACATCGTCGTGGTTACGCGTATCAAAACAGCTCGTTTAAGCTGTCGAGGTCATGTCAGTAGAATGGGTCAGAATGAACCAGTGCGGGAGGTATTCGAAGATATACTCGAAGTACATCCAAAAATATGACGACCAAAACTTCGCTAGGAAGACCACTTGGAATATTGCCAACGAGAGCTTGGTGTTACTAACTGATGTAGAACATTTTAAGATCCAGCCGGTTGGAGCAATATGTTTTCCTCGTTTTGAAAGGCCCTTGAACCCACTAGGTTGTTTCAGGACCCCAAAGTAAGTAAGTAAGGAAGTATTTTTTATTTTATTAGAAAAATAATTTGTGGTAAGATGCATGAAGATCAATTGGGAGAGACAAGATCAAATACAGATAAACCTTTAATGCTTGTATTTGAATGTAATAGTCTTTGCTGGCCACATCTAATGTCATACTTTATTCCCTGTTGCCTATCGAGGAAAACATTATATTGAATTTCAGAATGTGTCAAATACTGGCAAGTCTTTATATTGTTTGAATTTGGTGACGTATACTTAATATTATTAACTATATCGTTTTCTGTACCATGTGGCGTATTGGATTCCCCCTAATTGTGCTATTCCTGTACGCCTTAATGTTGACACACCTGATGCCATATACGATACACGTACCAGAGCAGCCAGAAAACACGTGGTCCCATAATGTATCCATAGGTCTTAGCGGTGTTTTGTGTGTCCTACTCTGAAACGAGTGTGTCTATCGCAATCTGTATGTGTGTTCATTTATTATTGTTCGGTTTGCCAACGATAATTCAAGTTGAAGCACCATCACATCCCTGTACGTAATCGTAGTGGAGTGGAGTACAGTGCTCCAGTACAATCATCTATAATGTTTTTATTTCTATGGTACATTTTAAATGAGTTCACGTTGATTTAAGCCACGTTGCTGGCTGTCTTATTCAGACCTAGACCTGTTGTTGGTTTTGTCGTTGTCGTTATTGTAGCTGTTGTTGTCGCTGCTGTTGTTGTATCTAATTCCGTGAAACGGTTCAATTAATTTAAAAATGAGAGATAAATACTTTCGTATGTACAACGACTGTCTATCTGTCTGTCTGTTGTTGTGCAAATGTAAGCGTTATTTTATGTTCGTTTATGTGTGTAATTATATTAATGAGTGGAAAAATGTTATATTGATGTAATAAAATATTTAACGATTCGATTTACAATCGACCTAAGAGGTCATGTTGTACGAAATTGAGAAGACGTTTACCTTCGTTTGAAAGATTTATTGTTAAATATCCTGGCAGGTGGGACAAAATGGGGAAAGTTAAACGGCTTGGAAACTCGTCTTGTTACGAAGCTGCCCCATTTGGTTGAGCTAATGATGGTCGTGAAATGTATTTCAAAAGTAATTCAATACTTTTAGAGGTAATGAAGTCGAATTTAAAAATACCGATGGAACTCTGTGACGTATGAGTGTTATTAATTAAAACGTCAAACAAAAACTGGTACTGTATAATTAAAGGAGATATGTTTATCACGGTGCTAACTATGATATTTCTTACGGAATGCGCTGGCGAAGTCACTATATCAGCATAAAGGTGCTGTCCATAATGAACTTTGTATATGCCGAAGGCCTTTCGAGCAGAGAACTTTGGAGAATAATAAGTCGATCTCATAGGATCAACAAGTCTTATTCTCATTGAATCGGCACTCTCTTGTGTTGGTTCGGTTTGTATTGGAACCGGTCTTGGCATTACACCGACTATAATATCATCGTGCTGGTTGGTTGGTTTACGTGGTTGTCTAAGATACTATTTAGCATCAATCAATGTCTTCAGACACCGTTTTGCATACCACTTCACTCCAAACAGTCTAATGTACAGTGTGTATAACCAGCCTTTTAATCGGAGATTTCTCATTAGATCCCCTAGATCTATATCGTGGATCTCAGTGAAGTTATGTAGGAATGGACGACCTATAGTCTTTAGGCGTCTATTCATTAGAGCCGAACAACTGCACAGGATATGTTATACCGTCTCCCTCTCCTCTGCGTCTCCGCAGGCACGGCAGTGGTCATTGTATAGAAGATTCAGCCGTCTTGCGTGATGACCGATTGGCCAATACCCGGTCAGCACGGCAATTAGCTTTGAAATGTTTCCCCTATTTTGGGTAATCAGGGAGTTAATACGGTGAATGTTATATTCTGGCCATGTGATTCTGGATATGCGGCACGTTTCCCTTCTATTCCATCTAGCCTTACCTCGTTCAAGGTAATGCAGGAAAATAGTCCTTTTGACCGACCCTATTGGTATTGCGACTGACACCATATTGAGTTCGGTGGAAGAGGATTCTGCTCTGGCTAGTTCGTCTGCCCTATCGTTCCCAAGGAGACCCTTGTGGCCTGGTATCACAGGAAGAACCACATTGATCAGACGATCTAGCTCAACAAGCTTTTCCCTACATTCTCTAACGAGTTAAGATGCAGTGTTGTAAGATTTAAGTGATAGGAGATCCGCCTGACTATCAGCGAATATTCCAATGCGCTCTGTTCTCCGTGGTAGTATAAGTTCATCGCAGGCTTCCTTGATGGCCACTACCTCCGCTTGGCAAACGCTGCATTTGTCTAGGAGTTTGAATGATAAATTGAGGCTTGCCTCTTCGCACTCCATTCCGCATTGGATTTTTGATACGCCGGTAAATAATTTGGTATCAAAACCTGTCAGTGGTTCTCCTGGGAAACTTGACATCGAATAGGTTATCGAACGTCAATGAGGGGGTGCAGTTATCTGTGGTTATATTGAGTTCTCTTGGGATTATCTGACGTATTCTCGCATGTTCATATGAGTTGCTCTTCCAGATTCCAAGAGCATTTAGTCGGGTAGGACTCCAGGCCGCACTAGAAGTTATGAGAAAGCCAATTGTAATAATATGAAGCATTGCATGAAGGGCTTCAGTTGGACACGTCTTCTTTGTACCCGTTATGCCGATCCAAGCTGATCTCTGTACTCTATGCAACAGTTTCATGGTGGATGTTTTCCGTTCGGTAGGCGGGCATGTTTTTTGCCACGAAAGACCGAGATACCATTCTGCTGAAAATTCTGCTCTGTAGCATTGTCACTATTCCTGGGCTCTTGAGAAAAGTTTTCATACCTAGATCTTCAAGTGATTCTTCTACAGACGCTGAACTCACATTATTGAATGCATCCTATATATCCAAGAAGGCCGCGAGATTGCGCTCTCATGACTCTATCTCCTCGCCTTGGGAATGAAAACCACTCTCAACTGGCTCCAACTCTTTAGTAAGTAGTTAAGAGTCAGACAAGATCGGAGTAGGATACAGAACCACGGTTTTGTAGCATTTTTGGTGTAATACCATCTGTGTTATGAGATTTATATAGTGAGAAACAATTGATAGCCCAGGATATCCTGTCTGAACGGATTATATCCTCTATACAGTTGGTATGTGAGTATTGGGTTGATAATGTTCGCACCTCCTTGGATGTGTCCTCGCAGCTCGGGAAGTGTATTTTCAGGAGTATCTCTAGCGATTCAGTTGAGCTATTTGACCATATCCCGTCAAGCCTCCTCACATAGGTGGAATTTAAGTGCCCCTTGACAATTATTCTGCTCAGTCTTGCTGAATCCTTTGTGATCTCTATTGATCCACCGAACTTTTTGCAGTTGCTATTACTTTATTGTACTCTTTAAGTTTACCCTTATACCGGGACCAGGATCCACTTATATAGCTTGCATTAAAAGATCTCCGAGATTCTTTTCTTGGCGGTGTGACCTCATCTGTCCACCAAGGCGGATAGATTTCCTTTGAGCGTGACTGAGGACATGACACTTTGAACGCAGTATCCATTGATTTCTGCAACTTGAATACAGCTATTATCTTGGATCGTCAACAATTCGTCGTTTAAAATATCTTGCCGCGGAAATATTCTGACAGGACGTGATAGTTGGTTATAAGTTAATTTTGTGGAAATTCTTTAAGATGATGCCTTCCAAAGCTGAGTTTGTTTGAGTACGGCTTCTTCAAGAGAATGTCCATCAAATTAAATATATTCTACCGAGTTATTCTTTTGTTGATTTCGTTTCATGCTTGAAGATGTAAAAGGTGCCTCAATAAGGTTGCACTTTTTAAATTTTGTGTACTTTTTTATTGTGCAAGCGGCAACTGTGAAATTTGACAGCTGTCACATATCTTTATACCTAGTGTTAAAAATGGAGCGCTTTCCGAAAGAACAAAGCGTTCTAATTCTGAAAACTTATTTCAAAAATTTGGACAGTTATACTGAGACCCCTCGCAAACTTTGAAGAATTTTCAGTCGAGAAAGTGAACATAGTTATGGACAGTATGTCCCCTGAGCGTCAAGGCACCGGTGGGTCTCTTCAATACATTGCTGCTGTAAACGACAGTGCCGCCGAAAATTCAAAAATATTAATTTGTCATCATTCGCAACTACTTCAACAATTCGCACCCTAAATAAATTTGTCCACTACTTCGAAATTATGATAAATTATAATTATCGTCCTTCCATCCAATCGGGTGGATGTTTTGCTTGTGGAAACGGTAATTTTATCACGTCCTCGTTTACTGCCCAGCCTGCGTTTGTTAATTAACTTTTTAGTCTCAAAAATACTGCAGTAACTTCTGGTAGATTTCAACCAATGATGTCCAAATCATCAGCACACGCGAGCAGCATGTGACTTTTGCTGCTGATAACTTTGTTCGCTCTGACTGCAGCTTTCACGAAGCAATACGCAGCGAATTTTGACAAAAGACCTCCACCTACATGCCTGCAAAATTCAGTTTACACAGGAATTCAAAGCAGTAGACCATGGAAGCAAAGGGAATTCCTTCAATGGATAATAGAGCAAAGTGAAGTCAATGGCAATTTTTCAAAAAAGTAATATTCTCGTACAAAATTCAGCTTACTAAGGAGCTCAAACGAGCAGACCATGGAAAGTGCAGGCAATTCGTTCCATGGGTAATGGAACAAACTGATGTCAATGCAAATTTTTCATAAAAGTCATCTTATCCGATGAAGCTCATTTGCATCTGAATGGCTTCGTGAATACACAAAATTGTCGAATTTGGGACACAGAAAATCCTCATGCAATCCATGAGAAACAAATGCACCCACAACGAGCAACAGTCTGGTGCGGAACTTGGTCAGGCGGCGTGATTGGGCCGTACTTCTTTTGAAGATGAGGCCGAAATTGCAGTGGCTGTGAACGGCATTCGTTACAGGAACATGATAGCGGAGATCCTGTGGCCTCAACTTGTCGTCATGGTTATGGACGACATGTGGTTTCAGCAAGACGGCGTCATCTGCCACACCGCTCATGAAACAATCGATTTATTGCAGCAACTATTTCCAGAACAAATTATCTCAAGAAAGTCTGATGTGAACTGGCCACCAAGATCATGCGATTTAACGCCGTGCGATTTCTTTCTTTGGGGTTTTGTAAAAATTCGGGTTTGAGCGAATAAACCAAAAACTATTCCTGAGCTCAAATTCGATAGTCGGTGAGATACAGCCACACCTCTGTGAAAAAGTCATGGGAAATTACATGGAAAGAGTAATGGCCTGTTATCACAGTCGTGATAGGCCATTTTACGGATATTTTATTCAATACTTAATCGGAATATGCCTTATTTACAATACAATAAAATAATCACAAGTGACTCAAAAAATACGTGTTTTTAATTTAAAATTAAATAGTGCATTCTTACTGAGACACCCTTTACTATAATTCTGTAGTTCTTGTCCAGCTCTAAAAGGGTGCGAATTGAAAGAAATGGTGTTGCATTGATGCCAAATATTAAGGTTTCAACTGAGTGGGACGATGTAAAATTCTATGAAAATCTGATCGTTTTCGTGAAACAATTTTTCTACATTCTGGATGTCCCCGTTGAAACGGTAAAATCGCCTGTAGGAAAAAAACTTTTGTTATATCCTGGGGGGGTATGTTTTGCCTTTACATCCCATGCAGGGATTGGGGACAGCTTCTCACGAACAGTGAGTAGTGCGATTTCTGATTTTATACTCACTGATCGGGATCTACAGTTTTACACCTATTCCAAACGCCATTTTGAGATGCTTTTTCATGGCTAAGTACTCGGCAGTGTCGCCAGCACTAGGAGAGGTGAATGTCGTCGAATGAAAAGTAAGGTGGTCAGATCAGGGTTCGAACCCATGTTCTCATGTACAAGAGCTTCGCACACTAACCATTTCACCTCCAACGTGCATTATCTGAAAAACATGACACAAATTAAAGCAATATACCACCGAACGCTTATCCCAGGTGTTTCAGTTCTTGGCAACAATATCTCCCAAGTTACATGGACTGTATTGTAGCCGAAGAATTACAAATACTGAGAAATAAAAAGACAGCTAGTATAGCCGTTTCGCCTTTTCTACTACGTTGGATGTGAACGAATACCACGAAAAGCTAGCAACGTCTACTCCTTAGTATATATGCTAGTAGTTTCTAAATGGCTGCCTCTGTAGATATCTGCCCTTGCACTACGCATACTGTACACCCATGATCAATCTTATATCAATACTCGCCCGTAAGTGTTCATCTATCAGCTGTTCCAAAGCCTTCAGTTGAAACGATGGTTGACCTATTTGTCTAAAGTCTTCACGGACTGTGTGAAGCTTCGGATTTCAAATGATCAAGGAATTAAAAGATAATGCTGCTATCTCTAACAGTACAGGTTTAAATTAGAGCTTCCTAGTATATTGTCAACACAAATTCAAATTATTAAAACAATATTTTAAAGTCGTCGATAGACAATTCCTTTTCAAGATAGATATCAGTTTCCGAAGGTCACAATTTGCGACTTTTTCGTAAGAAAATATACTACTCGCATAAATAAAGATTGTGGTTTTGAAAAGCAATTTTGAAGTTTCAAATATACTGGCATTGAATTGTCTGTAATAATATTATCGATATAAAATATATAAAAGTTAATAAAGGGTTTTTCAACAGAGACGCTACAAAAGTAAATCGATAGGGACAGCATACGACGCCATATTTTTTCCCGCTCTTTTGACATTTCTCTTCAGTAAGGTTTGCCATTTCATAGTGGAAAGATATACGAGCCAACAACGAGTCAAAATTATTAAAACTTACTACAGAAATTTGGAGTCAGTGGCCTCAACTTTAAGAGGCCAACTTTAAGAGGCCTCAACAATCAACGATGAGGCTCATTTCTGGCTGAATGGCTGCGTCAATAAGCAAAATATGCGCCATGAGTCATCATTGCATCCCGAAAAAATTGCGGTTTGATGCGGTTTATGGTTCGGCGGCGTCATTGGGCCGTACTTCTTCCGTGATGATCAAGACCGGCACATTACTGTGAATGCGAATCGCTACCGTTCAATGATAACCGACTATTTTTGGACCCAATTGGATAATATAGACTTGGAGGACATGTGGTTACAACAGTGCGGCGCCACAAGCCACACAGCGAATACCACTATCAATATATTGGAAACCAAGTTTGGTGAACGTGTTATCTCACGAAATGGCCCAGTCGATTGGCCGCCTCGGTCGCGCGATTTGACGCCGTTAGACTATTTCCTGTGGGGCTACGTCAAGTCTATGCTCTATGCCAACAAGCCAGCGACGATTAATGAACTTCGTAAGAATATCGAACGTGAAATTGCAGCAGTATCGGTCGATTTATGCTTGAAAACCCTCGAAAATTGGGTTCAGCGTCTGGACTTCTGCAAGCGTGCCCGTGGTGGCCATGCAAAAGAAATCGAGTTCCATACATAATGGCATCGAACGTACTTTCACAGGAATAAAGAATTTCATTGGTATCTATAAACGGTTTTGTTTTATTTAAAAAAACTTTTGTAGTGCTCTTATTGAAAAACCTGTTGTATAAATATAAAGTCAATATATATAAGAGGTAACGTATGATTAATTTTAATTCAATCTTTGCAGTACAACTGGAGCGTATGATTAATTTTAATATTGAACTATATCAATATCTACAAAATCGTAATAAAAAATGTGTTAATTCTTGAAATAACATTTCATTGATTCATCAGAACGTTTAAACTAACTTCTTGTGTCTAAGTAACGAACTTTAACTACTTTAATTTAATTCATGCAATTGCAATTACAAGTAATACAACGAATATGAAGCAAAATTCCCTTATAAATTGTAGTATCCTTAAATTTCTTTCGTTTGCTATTTAATAAATCAATAGCTTTTGTATAACAGACATTCTTTGTCCTCCAGCAGCCACGAGTTTTGTGTGCCACACTCTTTTAAGTTACTGTGTATCTTGTCAGTTATACTGAACTTTGACCTGTGTCTATTACTTATGTACATATCGTTGTTTTTATCATGTTTTCGTTTGGGTTTTTTGTTAACGTTACTAGTGTCGTTGACGCTGTCGTAGCATTATCTTTTGAAAGTCAACATCAATTTCCTATTGTTTCTCTTCGGTAGGATACATGAGGTCCTTTTTCTGGTCTTAGCATCGCTATGTTAAGCTCCATTAAATTGTCTCAATTGCATTTGACAATGGAATTACGAAAATGAAAGACAACCACCATAAATGCGAGTGAGTTACTGACACTGTGATATAGGGTAACGCACCGCATCATTAATAAATCGTTATGCTAGTTGCGGTTGAGACTGAGAATGAAGAGAATGGATTTGAACAATTTAAACAATCAGTCACGAGAAGAATGGGCAATGAAAGATTGCTTGCGGAATGAAAATTGAAAATACAGCCTGTAGGAAAAGTGATAGTGCGAGTGATATGGCGCAAAAGAATAGATCGTAAAAGGATCAGTGTAAGAGCTGCGTCACAGCCGAAGTGCGCTGTAATACTCTCTAAAGCACTTTTGAAATTTGCCAGTAGCGTTGAACTATCTGCGATATTACTCCCTTGAATAATCAGGAAGTCACAGATCAACACTAAAATAGAGGTATCTAGACAGGAATTAGACAGGAACTATAACTAGTAACCTATACCCCATCATATACCCTACTACCCAACATCCTAATCCAGCAACATCCAAGCCTATTACTTATCACAGATACGTCCAGCCAACTATTTGTCGCAGCGACTACACGCGGAAAAATAACGGCCCAGCAACATATTGCAGGAACTTTGTACATGATTGCAAGCATTGTTTTCGTAAATTGAAGATCTGCTGCAATTTTATTTCGTTGTTGCCTGTCACGTTATGGTTTTCAGCAGTTTTCTACAAACAAAACCGCATTTGTGTCGCAAATACATAGTTTATAACCTATTAATTATTGCGTCCCAAACATGTTATATTGAATAGCAAACACAATGTGTTTGCACACAAGTATACTATATTTGCTACAAGCTGCATAGACGTTACATTTGAATTAAAACAACAAAAATAGAAAAAATTTTCACCGTGTACAAACCACATTTATCATAGTGACGCCCAAGGGAGTTTTCACCATACCGACTATTTTAGTCGGCTGTTGATTACAGCTGATTACAGTGTTGTAGTTTGTGGCATGAACATTTTGTATCACAGTTCCAGTTATAAACAAGTGTACTGAGTTGAATGGTACCCATTCTTGACATAATCATAATTCTAATTCACGGAGCGCAGGTTACAGGGTACAGGGTACAGGGTACAGGGTACAGGGTGCAGGGTGCAGGGTACAGGGTACAGGGTACAGGGTACAGGGTACAGGGTACAGGGTACAGGGTACAGGGTACAGGGTACAGGGTACAGGGTACAGGGTACAGGGTACAGGGTACAGGGTACAGGGTACAGGGTACAGGGTACAGGGTACAGGGTACAGGGTACAGGGTACAGGGTACAGTGTACAGGGTACAGGGTACAGGGTACAGGGTACAGTGTACAGGGTACAGGGTACAGGGTACAGGGTACAGGGTACAGGGTACAGGGTACAGGGTACAGGGTACAGGGTACAGGGTACAGGGTACAGGGTACAGGGTACAGGGTACAGGGTACAGGGTACAGGGTACAGGGTACAGGGTACAGGGTACAGGGTACAGGGTACAGGGTACAGGGTACAGGGTACAGGGTACAGGGTACAGGGTACAGGGTACAGGGTACAGGGTACAGGGTGCAGGGTACAGGGTACAGGGTACAGGGTACAGGGTACAGGGTACAGGGTACAGGGTACAGGGTACAGGGTACAGGGTACAGGGTACAGGGTACAGGGTACAGGGTACAGGGTACAGGGTACAGGGTACAGGGTACAGGGTACAGGGTACAGGGTACAGGGTACAGGGTACAGGGTACAGGGTACAGGGTACAGGGTACAGGGTACAGGGTACAGGGTACACGGTACAGGGTACATGAAACAAGGTACAAGGTTCAGGTACCCTGGAAATTCCGGAGAATGGCAGAGCGACTGAGCTGGCCAGACTGGAGATTACCGTATAGATTCCACAGGAATTGGAGCGTGTTAGCATGCGCCTTGCCCCCTTGTACGCAAATCCTGCGAGGGCGCTCCAATATGATGATGCAGTTATGATGGACGAGGGACACAGATTGTGTCCCATAGTGGATAGCAGGAGATCCATAAAGCTTCTGCCTTAAGACCTAAGGTATCAGCGCTTGTTTCAGTGTTGACGGGACAATGTCTGATTGATAGACATATGACGTGACTGCTTGTTTCAGTGTTGACGGTCGGGGCTAATTACTTCTGTAGAAACTGTAACGATAAGAAAGAGGAATAACTCATATAACATATTCTCTACATGTCCCCAGATCCAGGCAGCATTAGAATGTCTGCCATGGTATCCTACTTATGTGGGACCTGGTAGAATTACATCAGAAGTTCCTGAGCTTCTTGGACTAAACAAAATGATTCTCTGGTATAGATACCGCTTAATCTCGTTAGCCCGTGGTATAACAATGGTCTTATAAGTCTAAGTTGGTCGTTCATCGACTGCGACTACCACTGACATCTAATGTAAGGCCCATTGGGTAACTGGCCGCCATTCTGAAGAAAATACTTCGATTTAAATATTCGACAAGACGAGAAAATGCATAAGCAATGGCGTCGAGGACTTCAGGATAGAGGAATACAGGCCAAAAATGCGGACAAACATTTTGGTTAATACAAAAAGACTCTATGGAACTGGAAATGACCAAACAATCATCGTGGGCTAAAACTAAATCAAAGATATCGTTTGATGTAGAATTTCCCAATACTTGTTCGAATTCAACCATAAGCTATAACACCCTTTCCACAATATTCAGAATATTTATGTGCCTTTCCTAGTTAGTGAAAAATGGAAAGCAAGAAACCGTGGTTCCTCTTCCAAAGTTTCGTTGTGCTTTGATCCACTTAGTTTCTGGCAACTTCCTTCCGGCTATTTTTTTATTTTTCAAACATTACCATAATCCATAAACACCTAACTTATCCACTCCATAATGCTCATCTAATTAACCACGAAGCCAAGTGAACTTGTCAGGATCAAAATTGTAAGTACGTCCACCAGTCACTGCTCATGCTATCACTTCACTGGCAACACCTTCCTCCACCATTGCCAAATGCCATTGTTGAGATTAATTTCTTTAGAAGTTTGTTCACTCTGCTTGTCCACACCATCAATTCTCAGCAAGTGAACGCTACCTGAAGCAAATCTAGAAACGTTTCACTTTATTTATTTGGGGAATCAAATGAAGTTGATTTATTTACTTACGACAAAGTGTGAACTTTGAGATGGCAAGGGATGGTGGTGGCACGTTTCGACTTTTTAGTGCATTGCTGACCTCTGGGGGTTTCATGTTTCCTTCACGGCTTGGTTTCTGTTTTCTTTTAAATTTTCTCTAACATCAAACAAAACCATAAATTATTATGTTGCTGTTGTGGCAAATGTGTTATATTCACCAAAAGGGAAACCAACTCAAAAAAAAAGGAAAAATTATGGTGTAAGTAAAAAGTTAGGTCAACGTATTGTTCATAAAAAATTCGAATGTTGCCAAGTTTAAGTGTCACAATTTTTTTTACTTTTTGATCTTAAAGAGAACAATGACTTTAACAATTTACGATTACTTAAGAAGGATTTGAATATGTATGAGTATTGCTCATACTAATCCCTACGATTAAAACTCATCCTGATACGTATGAGTAATAGTCATACTAATACGTAAGAGTAATACTCACATCAATACGTATGAGTAATAAAAATTATTATTGGAGGGTAAACAGGATAACGGGCTAGTTAAACAAATTGTCTATATTCTAGTGTTGTCAAAAGTCTCATAAAATGCACAGAAAAAGAAAAGTTGCTAAATTTAGAGACAACCTAAATTTAGGCTGAACAAAGACGAATTTACAACTGATTCAGAAAACAGTTAATACTTACTTAAGTGGCCTGAAATAACCCAAAGGGGTCAAGGGCCTTACAAAATAAAGATAACAATTTCTGCAACAGGCTTGATCTTCAGCTTTTCTCCTTTAGTTGGTAACACCAAGTTCTCACAAGCAATATTCCACCTTGTCTTCCCAGTGAAGTCTTGATCGTTATATATGTCGATGTCCTTCGAATACCTTCTGATCCATTCTACTGACATAGCCTAGCCAGAGTAAATGCTAAAAATGATACAAATATCTCCGTCGATGCCGGATTATAAATTATACTGCTCATGGTTCAACCGTCGCTGTTTCCTATTACAGGACCTCGCTGTTTTCTATTACAGAACCTTATATTTGTAGGAGAATTTTTCTCTCGAAGACTCCCAGTGATGTTTCATCAGCATGCGATAGGATCCAGGATTCAGCAACATAATGCTAGACAGGTTGTGTGAGAGTCTGATATATTTGGATCTTCGTTTCTTGAGAGAGGGTCTTATCTCTAAAGTGCTTGCTTAGCCCGAAATAACACCTGTTGGCAAGCACAATTCTCCGTTTGAGTTCCAGGCTGACGTTATTGCTTCTGTTCACGGCAGACTCGAGGTAAACAAATTCCTCCACTACCTCAATATTGAAATGGTCATCAACGTTCACCTTTTCATCTAATCTGATGGATGTCCTTCTTGTCGAAACCATAAATTTAGTCTTGTCCTCCTTTACTTCCAAACCCATTTTTGCTAATTTCTTCTTAATTCTCGAAAATACTGCAGTAACATCTCGCAGATTTCACCCAATGAGATCTAAATCATCAGCATACTCGAGCAGAATGTGACTTTTGCTGCTGATGGTTAATTCGTGATGACTGCAGCAAGTTCACAATCATCTCAATTAATATGTTGAAGAGATCGCATGTTAGAGTGCCACCCTGCCTGAGCCCTCGTCTCATACTAAATGGTTTGGTGAGATCTTTACCAATCATTACTGAGGATTACGTGTCGCTCAGTGTCATCTCACAAAGGCGTGTCAGTTTAGCAGGAATACCATGCTCCGGCATAGTTTGGTACAGTTTTCCGCATGGAGTGCTATCGAAAGCAGCATTATAATCTACAAAGAGGTGGTAGGTGGCGATTTGTTATTCGTGGGGTTTCTCCAGGATTTGTCTAAATGTGAATATCTGTTAGATTGTTGAATTTCCAGGTCGAAAGTCACACTGATAAGGTTCCATCAGGTCCGCAATAAACGGCTTTAGTCTTTCGCACATTAGGGCAGAGCGGACCTTGTCTGCGATGGATAAAAGGCCAATTCCACGATAGGTGGTATATATAACCGGGTCGCTTTTTTTTGCAAAAAGGACTGAGTATACTAAGACTCCAATCATCGGGCATGCATTTGTCTAACCAGATTTTGCGTATGAGCTGGTGCATGCACCTTTCCAACTCATAGCCATCAGATTTAACAGCTCAGCCGGTAGTCCATCAGCACCAGTTGTTTGTTGTTCTTCAGCCGGGAAATTGCAGTTCTAACTTCGCTCTGGCTAGGTCGAAGGCAGTGGACGCCATCGTCCTGTTTGTGCTCCACACCCTCTTCTATATTTTCCCCTTATATATTTTTCTTCTATATATTTCTCCATATTCCCAACATACTCTGCACATCTGTGATAAGATTCCCGTCCTTCCCTCTAAAAAGGGGGGGGGGGGGGGCTGTTCCATTTTCATTGAATTGGCTTTGTACTTTTCGGTAGGATTTACGGGCCATCCTTCTGTAAAATACAATTTTCTCACTCTCGCTCTTTCTCCACAACCTTATAAAGGGTTTCCTCTCTCCTCATCTCCATGTTCCGCTCTGTCGCGGCTCGCGTTGCAACTAACTGAAGCATTGCCATACGTGTAGCGTTCTTTTCATACCTTGCCAGGCGATACTTTTTATTGTACCATGGTTTGTCTTTAGGAGGATTTTTATAGCTAAGTGCCGTCTCTGCCGTCTGTACTTCCATTTTTCTACAGGATCATAAGTTGGGGGTGCGTTCTGCACCAGTATCTAAGTAAGCTTCCTTACATAGGCCGTGACTCTCCCTGCTAATTCTAGCCATCCATTGTCCAGCTTTCTCTCTGCAGAAGGTTGTGCGAACCTTTGCTGCAAATAGGTAGTGATCCGATTGGATATTAGCTCCCCGAACCACACGTGCGTCCATTACACTAGTAGAGGGCCATCCATCAATTACCAGGTGATCAGTATGGTTCTTCGTCTGATGAACAGGGGATATCCAAGTAGCCTTGTGATGGAATCTCTCTTTATGCTGAAGTCTCGTACTACTGACAACTTTATTTTCGGCGCGGCAAAATCTAACAGTTTCATTCCGTTATCGATAGTTGGTACAAATTTTCGGGTCACTTTTTTTTGGAA
This sequence comes from Phaonia tiefii, assembly GCA_963931995.1. Lineage (NCBI taxonomy): Eukaryota > Metazoa > Arthropoda > Insecta > Diptera > Muscidae > Phaonia > Phaonia tiefii. The sequence goes on along the minus strand of OZ008369.1, from coordinate 262,392,118 downwards.
ACAAGACTGAGTACACTAATACTCCAATCGTTGGACATGCATTAATTTAGCCAGATTTTGCCAATTCCAATTTACGGGTCTAATTCTTCCTTTTGTAAGATTCAATTTTCTCCTCCTCGCGCTTTCTCCACTATCGTTATTTCTTCCGCAGCAAACGGGTTTCCTCTTCTGTCCTCTTCTCTTTATATCGCACAGTCGCGATTCGGGTTGCAACTGACTGAAGTGTTGCCATATGCATAACGTTCTTTTCATAACTTGCGACACGATACTCTTCATCGTACTATGGTATTTTTCATAACTAAGTACGGTTCCTGCAGCAGATTCCTGAGAGTGGAATGTAGTTCCACTGCGCCTCAGGATTATGATGCGGGGGTGCCTTCTGCGCCAGTATCTGAGTGAGCTTGTCTGCATAAGCCGAGGCTATCTCTCGTAATTATTAATATCTAAGGTACTGTAATTTGTAAACTGTTTATGATATTTGATTAATTTTTCTACAGCAGATTGTAATTCCTTACGTGTCATTTGTGATTTCAAAAAAATTACAAATATGTAAAAAATACTTTCAGTGTACTTGTTCTAAATGTTACAAATATTTTGATATTCTCATTTATTGATAGCTCTATATATGGTCTGCGAGCCCACATAAGTTTTTCTATGATCCAACAAAACCCCGATTTTGTTTCACATTTCAACTTTAAGCTGGAATGACTTTAGCTCCCATGAGCCAACAAATCGGCCTTAACCGATTTCGTGTCTTCGAGTGTCTTCATCGGAGGAAATTACATTAATGATATCTCATAAAGTTGTTCGATAAAAATTGTTAAGTTTCAAAAAAATTTGATTTTTGTCGATATTCGTTTTGTCCGAATAAACTTTTATCGAGCAACAGCAAACTGAAAAATAAAGTGCTAAAACAGATTGGTTTAAAACAATATTGCACAGAAAAAAACTTTTGATTCTCCAGCATTTGTGAATCACAAGACTGGCCAAGAATCAAGAAACTCCTTAACAGAATTGAATGTTACGCATACAAACTGTACAAAACGACAGTTGAAAACAACCATCTAAATCAACAGTATGAGGAGGGAGGAGAAAGAAAACACAGGCGGTTTGCATACGAATAACAAATAAATCAACAACAAACTTTGTATGAATTGCCCAAGTGCCAGGGAAATCTGTGGACTGTAACTGACACAACCATGGCAAAGGCTATACAAACCAGATGTTAAAAGGTATGCGTATTTAACTGAGAAGAGAAAATTGCTGCAAAATATGTTGCATAAAGTAAGGCACAGTGGTTTGAGAGACTAACTGTTTAAAAAAGCTTTCAAATTAAAAATTGTATTGTGTCTGCATTAAAAGAAAACGCTTTGTTAGTTTATGGCTTTCCTCTAATAATCCATGAGAAAACTTATTCATGTAAGCACAAAATGTTCCACTGAGTATGATTTTTTTGAATACTCATACGCTCCGTTATATTTATAGTAGTGCACATATTTAAGTTACTTATACATCACCATGGACAAACAGAAATAATCCTAAACAGACCAAATAATGTTGAGATTTGTTCAGGTGAACAATCGTTATAGTAAAATCGCACTTGCCTGGGAAAAGGCGAGGCGGCTGTGGTTCTAAAATTCAAGAATACTGGCCTGTTGAAAGCAGATATCTTCTTTTTGTTTGCGTATAATGACAGCTATAATGTTGGGGTCAGCCTGGATGTGAACAATTGCAGGATATTGTTGGTCGTATCATATCTACACCATGAATCAATGAACATCTGACCCTAAGGAAAGACGTGCTTCAAACGTCTTATTGAAAAGAGACAAAGTTAGTAGTAGTAGTGGTACGAATTAGAGGGCTGAATTACACAGTGCAACACGAAAAAATATAAACGTATACGAACACCACTACGTGATGAAAGACCAAAAAAAAAAAGACTCGTGTCTCCTAGTTTTGCCCAAAATCATTCACTTTTTTTTAAGGGCCCCTTAGCTTTTGTGCCTCGGTGTAATTTTCGCATAAAAGTGATCATTTTGTCTGGCTCATATCTTGCAAACCGTTCGGAATTTTAATTTACTTTCTGAGGGAAAGTTGTAGCTCTTGTCATAGAGTGTCTCAAGTGTCTCCCAGTTTTGCCCAAAGTCATGCATTTTTTTTATGGGCCCCCAAAATTTTGGGGCCTCTGTGATATTTTTGCAAAAAAGTGATCATTTTGTCAGGCTCATATCTTGAAAATAGTTCGGAATTGTGATTTACTCTCGGAGGGAAAGTTGTATCTCTTGTCATAAGAACCAAAATTGTGAACTTATTGACATGTGTATTTTGCGACCATTAGCCGAATTTTGTCACTTTGACCAAGCAAAATGTTGTATATGTTATTTTTGGAAACGAGTAGGTGAATGGCATGATCTGGGAATCGTGGTCCGTTCTCCGATCATAAATACATTGGATTCTAGATTGATTGCAACATGACCCAGCCTGAATTAGTTGGTCGGAATGTGAAGATGACTGACTGGTCGCTCTATGAAACTATCTATTACTGCGAAAACAAGCCATACAAATATAATATAGCGGCCAGAGATTTACAAATGTTCTGCTCACAAGCTAATTTTAAAATTTATTTTTAATAACTTACTTTTGAAAAAGGTACTTTTTTTTAAAAAAAGTTTGCTTTGAAAAGGTACTTCTTAAAACGTACTTTTGAAAACGTACTTTAAAAAAATTACTTTTGAAAAGGTACTTTTAAAACGGTAGATTTTAAAGGGACCTATTAAACTGGTACCTTTGAAAAGGTACATTTAAACTGGTACCATTTAAAGGCTACTGTTAAACTATTTCTTTTTAAAAGTTTTTAAAAATGTACTTTGAAAAAGGTACATTTAAAAATTTACTTTACGAAGGTAGTTTTAAAGACATGGGTTTAAAAGGGTACTCTCAAAAAGCTACTTCAAAAAAGATACATTTTGAAAAGGTTACATTTAAAAACGTACTTTTAAAAAGGTACTTTTAAACGGTTACATTTAAAAATGTACTTTTATAAAGGTACTTTTAAAAAGTTACTTTTAAAGGCTAATTTTAAAATATTTCGTTCAAAATGTACTTATAAAATTGTACCTTTAAAACGGTAGATTTTGAAAGGTATGTACTATTAAAATTGTACTTTTTAAAAGGCACCTTTAGAAAGGTACCGTTTAAAGGCTACTTTTAAAATATTCCTTATGAAAAGCTTCTTTTAAAAAGGTACATTTAAAAATGTACTTTTAAACAGGTGCTTCTATAAAGATGTTTCGAAAAATCTACTTTCAAAAATGCTCGTTCGACGGCTTCTTTTGAAAATGTGCTAAAACCACTTTTGAAAAGTTATTTTTAAAAAGTTGATTTTAAAAAGGTACTTTTAAAACGGTAGATTTTAAATGGTACTAATAAAAGGTACTATTTTAAAATATTCCGTTCAAAAAGGAATTTGTAAAAAGGTACTTTATAAAGGTACATGTAAAAATTTAGTTTTAAGTAGTGACTTTTAAAAATATCCTTTTAAAAACGTACTTTCGAAAAGGTACGCTTCGAAGGCTGCTTTTGAAAAGGTACTTTTAAAAAGGTGCTTTTGAAAAGGTACTTTCAAAAAGGTGCTTTTGAAATGGCACTTTAAACAAATTACTTTTAAAAAGGTACTGCAAAAAACGTATATTTGTACAGGTGCTGTTAAAAGGTTACTTTTAAAACCATAGTTTTTAAGCGGTGCTTTTAATAAGGTATTTCATAAAAGATACTACTTTAAAAGTATTTTAAAATATGAGCTCTTAAAACGTACTTTTAAAAGGGTACTTTAAAAAGGTTATTTTCAAATATGTACTTTTAAAAAGGTACTGTGTATAAAATCACTTTTATAAAGGTACTTTGAAATAACACTTTTAAAACGTACTTTTAAAAATGTACTTTTAAATTGCTACTTAACCTAAATTGTCGTTTTAAGAATGGCAAAATGGGATTGAGCAAATGTTAAAAATTTAGCTTTAAAATGGTGCTCCGGAAAAGGTGCTTTTTAAAAGGTAATTTGTGTAATGTACTTTTAAAAATAAACTTTAAAAACGTACTTATATAAAGGTACTTTTTAAAATGTACTTTCAAAAGGTACTTTAAAAAATTAGCTTTTAAAAAAAACTTTTAAAAATTTAATTTTTAAAAAGTCACATTTAGAAAAGGTGTTTTAAGAAAAGTGTTTCTAAAAGTACTCTTTTAGAATGGAAAAGTTTGTTTTTAAAAGGTTATTTTTAAAACTGAACTTTTTGAGAGAAGGTTTTTAAAAGGTACCTTTAAAAATTTATTCTAAGTGAGTTGCTTTCAGAATTGTACTTTTTAAAAGATACATTTGGGAAAGGTACACTAAAAAGGTGCTTCAAAAATAACTGTTTAAAATATACGTGTCAAATGTAGATTTAAACAAATATTTTGTAGAGGGTACTGTTAATAATTATATTTTCTATCTACTTTTAAGAAAAAGGTTCTTTTAAAAAGGTTCTTTTAAAAAGGTTCTTTTAAAATGATACTTTTAAAAAGGTACTTTTGAAAAGGTTCTTTGGAAAGCATACTTTTAGAAAGTTACTTCTAAAAAATCAGTGTAACGTGGCACTTTAAGCCTAGATTGGAATGCAAAAATTTTCATTGAATAAGTATCTTCTATTCACTGTTCCACCAAAGCTTTAAGTTGACATTGGTCTGGTTTCCTTCTGGCGTTGATGGTATCAAAACCACAAGATTTCGCTGTTATTTGCATTTAAAGCATTTCTCTGGCTTCAAACGCGTTTTCCGCAAGGATTCCCCATTGTATCCTCTGAAAATTCTTTACAAGTATTTTACAATTTATTAATGCATGCACCCGTTCAAGGCACATGACACAATTTTACGATGAACCAACCAACACATTCACTATTCCACCCATACCTTCCAGATGGACAGACAAATCTGTCGTGTAAAATGTTGTTGATGTAATCGGGAACTTCTATGGGATTCCAGCGTACGATTATTTCTGTCTGTACTCGTATATTCAAGAACATTTTTTTGCGCAAAAGCTGTTGACATTTCCAAGGTGTCGCACATGAATGTAGTTTGCTTGAATGCTGCTTTGTTGCGTTGCGGTTTTTGGGATTTGTCACTCGCTGCCAGCCGGGAGGCAGGTGAAGGAGTTGCTGAAATTTACATTACATTTCCCACTATTCGGTATACAGGTTTGTTTCCTCTTCAATGCCAGAAAAGACAGTTACGACTCCCAGCGGGACATAAAAATCCGAGACGACAAAGTTAAAGTGAAGGTTACATGCCGGCTGTTCCAAACATATGTTTGAAAATTTAAATAAATGTTCATACATTTCGCGGTTTTGTCAACAGATACTTAATAAAATAAAAGAGTTTTATGGCCTAAGCCACCAAACCACCACGAAGGGTTTAATGGATGGATGTTGGCAACAATTTTGCGGTTAAATCGAAAGAAGATGAGAGAAGTGCCAGACAAACGTTTGAAAATTAGGCAAAAGTTTGAATTCTGTGTCTAACTAATATTTAAAATGTGTATAAAATTAAATTTTCTGATAGATAGTAGAAATTCTTTTAAACTTTATATATTTTTTAGTTTTGAGTTTTGTTTTATTAGAAATCGAAGCAAACTGCACACTCATAGGAGAAATTGGTTGAAATAAACAAATTTGCCGTAACTGAACATAAAGGTGGTCAAAACCCTATATTCAGTAGCTTCAACTACATCAAAAATAATTGTGGTAAACGAAAAATTAGGTTGTCACTACCCAGTAAACCAAAATTGCCGACAATGTCTGATATCAGACAATTCTGAACAATATCTGAACTCTATCGAGAATTCTTACCGAAATCGTTACGGATTCTGTTCAATTTGTTTGAGGGGTTTCCGAAATATCTGAACGAATTCGGCCCGAATTCTGTTAGACTTGTCTGTTTTTTGTTCAGACTTCTCTTAACGAGCTCGCTACGAATTCTGAACTATTTATCTTCGTTTAAAATTTTTGTTGTTTGCTACATATTTTACAGTTATTGTTATTGTTTTCAGACATGTCGGAACTAATTCTGAACGAATTCTTAACTGCTTGGCTGAGGTATTTGTATATTTAAAATTCTTGTTTTTTGTTTGTTTATATTTACAGGAGTTGTATTTTTTTCTATACATTGTAGTTTTATGATGATTTCTTTATTTCATTTCTTAGTTCTCTTTAAGCATTCAGGGGTACTGTTCAGCAAAAACAAGTGACAGTTAAAATTATAAAACAATATTAACATGTTTTGGTACAATTTGTTTGAAAAAGAAATAATTTTAGCTAAATTTGTTTATTTAAACATGTCTTGTCAAGCCTTCAGAAAACATCAGAATTTAATAAGACTTAATTCCAGAACGATTTCGGTCAGAATCCGATCCGAGAAATCGAAATATGCTTTCGAATTTCCCAAGACTACAGTTCAGAATTCGGTCAGAAATCGTTTCGAAAGGTCGGCAAAAACATCAGAACTCCTTCAGAGAAGTAGTTCAGAATTCGTGTCAACAGTCTCATATGTTTGTCGTTACGAACTCGGTAAGAATTCGAACAAACAAGCAGGTCGTCTTCGACAAAAACTGTTGAATAGTATAGAGAACTCATGGAACGAATTGTATGACTCAACTGGCGAATGATTTAAAACGTATCACTCTCTTTTTGTCATAAGTTGGTCCATTCATAATTTTAATGTGAAATATTGATGCCTTTTGAAACATTTATGCCTTTTGTATTGTTTTATGTAATAACATTGTCGAAATGATGCATTTATATTGAAATATTCTATAAAGAGAATAACACTCGTTTATGCTCTTTTATTCATGCTCTCTACATGAGAGCGGAAAAAGAGTGCAATAAGTTCTCTATACTATTCAATACTTTTTGTCGTCGCTCTGGTTATGACAAAACAAAAACAATTATTTCAGTGAGCAAAATATTGCTTTATTTATTTTAAAAATATTACATCTAATGTTAAAGCAGGTGTAAGGAAAAGAAAGTGCAATAGCCAAGGAGCCTTCAGCAGAAAAACTATTCCTTTTTTTATTTTCCAATGTAACAGATACTAATGTGTTCATAGGAATTGAACAGGTACCGTGTAACAAATGGTGTTAACACATCGCCCGTGAATTCGAGCACTCATTGATTTATTTTTATCCCCGGCGATACCAGTATTACGGCCTATATGTCAAGGCAACAATAGAAGATATTCAACTCAAATGTATGTCAGCAATAAATGTTGGTCAAAAAGTACAAACACAAAATGCATTTCAATTTGATTGTTCATGTAATGAACGAAGAGAAAAGCAAATAACGCTGCGGAACACAAAAAAATTACATGAGGTGTCAGGCGACACCCGGTTGGAATGAAGTTCCTTTCGCTGTATACTCGTATTTTGTGCTAGTTAGTTCCAAAACGCCTAAGGCGTGCGTTGAAAAATACGATAATTTAAATGGATCTTTAAGAAAATACACTTTTTGTAAAATGATAAACCTTTTTTTAAGAAATTTTTTTATAGAATGTATTTTGTTTAAAAGTATATTTTTAGCTCATTATTTTAAGAATATTTATTATATTTTCTCGAAAAGGTAATTTTTTAAAGAGATGTACTTCTTTTATTAAATGCTAATATTTTTTTTAAAAGGTAAAATTTTTAAGAAGAAGTATTTTCTGTAAGATGAAGTCACAAGAGTATGAATTTTTTACAAAGAAGTACTTTTTTTGTGAACAGGTACTTTTTAATGAAGTATGTAGTACTCTTTTTAGGAAAAGGTTATTTTTCTAAGAAAATGTATTTATTTTCAGAAAAGCTACTTGTCTCAATAAGAGAAAAGAAAAGGTTTTAGTTTATTTTTAAGAAAATTTACTTTTAAGAAAAGGAATTTTTGTAAGAAAAGGTTTTTTTTTTAAGAGAAGGATTTTTAAGAAATGGGAAGTATTTTAGAATTGGTCCTTTTCTCAAGAATTGGTGCATTTTTAAGGGTGGGTACTTCTCTCAAGAAAAGTTATTTTGTTTCTCTAAAAAGGTACTCTTAAAGAAAAGATAATTGTTTAAGAAATGGCAATTTGTTGTAAGAAATTCTGTTTTTTTAAGAAAACAAACTTATTTAAAAAAAACTAAGTTTTTTAAGAAAAGGTACTATTTTTAAGAAAATGTACTTTTTGTAAGAAAGGGTACTTTTTATGAGAAAATTCACTTTTTGTAAGAAAAGGTACTTTTTGTAAGAAAAGGTACTTTTTGTAAGAAAATTTACTTTTTTGTAAGAAAAGGTACTTTTTGTAAGAAAATGTACTTTTTGTAGGAAAATGTAGTTTTTGTAAGAAAGGTACTTTTTGTAAGAAAATGTACTTTTTGTAAGAAAAGGTACTTTTTGTAAGAATAGATAATTTTTGTAAGAAAGGGTACTTTTTGTACGAAAAGGTACTTTTTGTAAGAAAAGGTACTTTTTGTAAGAAAAGGTATTTTTGTAAGAAAATGTACTTTTTGTAAGAAAAGGTATTTTTGTAGGAAAATGTACTTTTTGTAAGAAAAGATACTTTTTGTAAGAAAAGTAACTTTTTATAAGAAAATTTCCTTTTTTAAGAAAAGGTACCTCTTTAAGATAATTTATTTTTTATAAGAAAAGTTACTTTGTTTAAGAATATGAATAGGTAATGTTTTTTAGAGAAAATTTACTTGTTTAAGAAAAGGCACTTATTTTAGAAAATTTTCTTTATTTAAACTTCTTTCGCTTTGGCTTTTCCAAATTTACTTTTTATTGGGTTCAAAACTACAAAATATACTAAATATTGATTACAGACTCCACCTAGAAAATTTCCCATTACACAAGAAATTTCCCAACATATGTTAGTCTAGACACAAACCAAAGAAAATGTACCCAACATAGTTGATAATACTGGGTTGTAGCAGAATAGTGTTAAAAAAAAATCCAATGAGTTTTCGAATTCACGGGCGATGTGTTAACACCTTTTTGTTACACGGTACCTGTTCGATTTCTATGAACACATGTGTGAATGTTACATGGGAAAATAAAAAACAGCGTTCAATCATATGATGACGTTACATTTAAATAATATTAATATTTAAAATTATTTAAAGACAAGTGCAAGCACATGTGTCATTATTTTCTTGCTTAAAACTTTTTGTTTCATTCCCAGAAACAACAAAGAGAATACAAAGCAACAGACACATGAACATACATACATATATACATTGCTATGTTCGCACATACACTATTCAAGTTCACAAAATTCTCGTTGTTCTCTTGTTATCTCATTTTTATATACGTATAATACGTCATTATTCTATTTGCTCTGAGAGTGCTCTGCACCCACATTTTATTTGACTTACCTTTGACAATAATAAAAAATCAACCCGTAAAAAAAACAGTTTTTGACTATAAATTCTTTATATATGACCGCGCCCCTTTGTCCAATCCCGCCCATATTTGCACCAGATCTTAGAATATGTAAACGTAACCAACATACCCGATTTTGTTCAAATACCGTTAACAGGAGCAGAAATAATGGATTTTTAATTTGTGATTTGTATGGGAGGTACCACGCCCATTAGTCCAATTCCGCCCATATTTCGACATTTCATTTTTGTCGTCGCCACTAGTTTGCCTGCGAAGTTTCAGCTCGATTGGATTACGGGAGAAGGATTAAAAATCAATCCAAAGTTTTTTCGGCATACATACATACAGGCTGGTGAAGTTAATATAATGAATTTAAAAAGCCGTTCAATCAAATGATGACGTTTCATTTAAAAACAACCAAACACACAATATCACACATACTTTGTCCGAAGTAGCTGACGTATACGTGTGTCACATAACCACATGTTTGCCATATCAACAGCAACGAAACAGCCAAACACACAACATCACACATACTTTGTACGAAGTAGCTGACGTATTAGTGTGTCACCATAACGTCGACGGCGCAAGCCTTGCAAATGCAATTTTGCGTGGCTATGCTTTATATCTCCGTTCAACAACAGCAACAGACACATGTACATTAGACCGTTTATAGCACATGAGGCGAAAAATTAATGTTGCTGCGATCCTTAATTTCTGGGCCGAGAAAGTTTCCTCTTAGCCTACAAGCATCACATAAAAAAATTGGCACCGATAGGTTAACTATTATGGTCCCCGATAGTTCATTGAAAAATTAAAACACACTTTATGTGGGGAAATATGGGGTTTTTTATAAAAAGTCTTATATTTAAGCAACTAAAATTAAATTTATGTTTATTATTGCATTTAAAATAATATTCAAATATATTTTCTGTTCTAACAAGCCGCCAATGCTCTAAATCGGTTGGAAAACAAACAAGTTACAAGAATTTAAAGATTATATTAGATTCGACTTGTTGTGTGAAGGATATTTTCGACGATATGCTTCAATGCACTGTAAAATAAATTGATTCTGTTCTTCGTCTTTCGTAAGAATCCTGTTGTAATCGTTCATAAATTTTACACCGCGTTCAGCAGTGTCGTTTACAACAAAGAATTCACGGCAAACGTCGAGAGCATCGAGATAATCTTCATTCGTTTCCCAAATGGATGGATCATGCTTCAAAAATTCTGTAGTCAATCCAAACGCATCAAAGAAATTTTTGGTTTTGTATGATACAAAATCGCTCAAATTTTTGCGCTGCAATAATTTTGGATCGGAGATTTTGCGATCATCCTGCAATTTCACGATTGGTTCTGGTGATTGAAGGTGCCTAACCATGTTTCGTTTCTCTTCAAGTGAGACATCCGAATCGAAAAACGCTAAAGCCACTGTTTCCGGTGACAAGTACCACAAATGATTTTTCCATTTATGCAAAACAGCTTCAGACACAGCTGGGTCGATTTTTGCGTATGCAATGGAGTCTTTCAGGAAATTTATATCTTGATTTGGCGCTAGTATGGCCTTTGTGCATGTAAACCACGCTTTGACATACAGTCGCACGAGGAAAACACATATATCGCGTAGTCCATTAGATTCTCGTTTTGACAGAGTGAACTGTTCCCGAAAGAGGTATATTTTTAAGATATAAATGGCTTTTCCCATAAACCTTGCATGGGATGTTGGACCAGGTATTCTAAAACTTCCGCCTACTTCACCAAGGAACATTATTGTTAATTGTAACAGTTCTTTGTAATCCGCGCGAATTTGTGTTTGATGTAGCTGTTGATTGCAGAAAATCGTAATGGCTTCGCAGTCAGCATTACTAATTTTGGAACGTACAATTGGGTCTTCGAGTCCACTTTTAAATGATTTATGATCGAGATTCTCCCATTCGGCAGCAAAACGATTAAACACAGGCACATCAGGTCCACTAGTCACAGAAAGTTTAACTTCAAAGACGTGTTTCAATACGATTTCCAACATGTGATGACGACATGCGAACTGGATTAACTTTCGATCGAGTTTGTTCTGCAACAAAGTGCATGCGCCAATGTTTTGGCCTGTGTTTGATGTTGTGGTATCAAACCCCATGGCGGAAACTTTATTTACAATATCCCATTTGATAAGTGCTTCATGAACGACTTTAGCCATATTTTCTCCTGTGCCAGCAGGGACTTTGGGAGCGCCCAAAAATTTAGATGTGCCTTCATAACTTGCGAGAATTGCAATTCGATCAACTTTGCTTCTGCCTAATAGGTCCGGCAATAGTTTTCCATCCCAGTGAATAACCAGTGACTGTACACTATTGATCTAAAAAGCAAATAGAAATTGTTGAACATTTGTACAACTACGGATTAAATATAAGTAAGAACTAAATTACCTTTGCAATGAATTCTGTTTGAGCCTTCTCCGTTTCTAGCTTACGATTTTCTTTTCGTAGCTTATAGATGGTAGATCGATTGATTACCAGCTCACCAACAGAGGTCAAAGGCGTTACAGCATTATTAATGACAGTTATTACATCATCTGCGCATGCTATCAAAATATGTACGGCATCCGAACAGCTAACTTTGGCCTTATCAAGCACTACCGTAAGACGTGACGAGATCCAATGATGTCGTCCTCTTGAATGTTTGGTGTGATCACTATAATCATCATCATCTTCGGTATTCAATTCGCATGCCGCACCCGTATCCATAATTTCATCATCGAATTCATCTTCGTCTTCGCTTTCAATGTAACCTGTTTCGAGTACTGAAAAATATCACTTGATGATTCATGTTTTTAGGAATTCAACCAGTACAATAAATTCACTTACAAGATTGATTGTTTAGTTCTAAACATTTTCTCTTCCGTGATTCTTCTTTTTCCTTTCGCTGTTGCGATCGCTGTTCCCGTCCGTATAACTTCATGTCAACGCCTGCCATACACCCTGGTCTTCCTTTCTGTCTTTGCATCAACAAAAACTTCTTGTCTTCTTCTATACTTATTTCATTCAAGGCGTTTGCACAAGCGATATCGAACAGATCGTCCAATGTTTCCTTGAAATTGTTTACGTTTAATTTTGATCTATCCGATCTCTTATTTGCACTTTCCTTGTGAACATTTTTCCAGACGTCGTACAACTTCAGCAATTTAGCTTGACATTTATATTTATCACGCGTTGGTATCCGAGCCTGTTGCCAAAAAATTATAGCTGCATCCACAGCTAGCTGTGCACTTTGTTTTGAACAATTATGCCTGCCAAAATGTACAAATCGCATATTGTAAAAAAAAACTTTTAGTATTTGTCTGTTTGACGGCAGTTTGGCTCCAGATATTAGATGGGATACATGCCCAATTGATTCCACAAAGCGCAATTGATCACTGGATCGAGTAACCAACCTGGAGGTGGTCGGTCGCAACTCCGAAGCTGATGTTGATGGTAAATCTGACATCGAAACAACAGTTTATAAAATTCCTATAAAACATGGATACATTAGAAATTAGAGAAAGAAACAAAAAAAAAGTCTTTTAATTTACAATACAGACTTTTTTGGTGGGAAACTCAGTGCGCGAGTTATGTGTTCTGACTAGCGTCAGCACTTTATATTGGTTTCTCTTTAATTAATAAGCCCTTAAAAGGACTTTGGTTGAATCTCTTTAAGTCTGATTAGTGGAGGGTTAAATTATTTATCCAAACCACCTTTTAATTGAAACACTTAATAACTTTTATTTTTTAGCACAATTTCTTTATTTCACTGGGTTAGTTGCTTTTTACTGTTGCGTTGATTGATTAGTCGTCTAAAATGTACCTGCTTAAATACATTATTACGACGCATCTTTCGTGTCTACAGGCACACAAGCAATTCATCGGCCGAAGAAGATGACGATGATACAAAAAGTATAAATAGCTGCAGTTCGTGAATTTGAAGTTGATTGATAATTTGGAAGTCGTGGAGTGAGGAGCTCTTGCAGTTTGTTTTGTTAACATTCGTGTCGTGTATGTATGCATGATCGTGTTAGCTATAACATTGCACTGATATAAAATTCAAAAGAAACCCGTTGTAAGTTATTTGTTTTTCTATCGATTTCGAACATTTATGGCTTGTTAGAAAGGAAATTGTATTTTAAAACTATTTAAAGACTAAACATGAATATGAAATCGTTTTTAATTGCTTAAATATACGACTTTTTATAAAAAAACCCCATATTTCCCCACATAAAGTATAATTTAATTTTTCAATGAACTATCGGGGACCATAATCGTTATCCGATCGGCGCCAAATTTTTTGTTTGATGCTTTGAGGCCAAATGGAAACTTTTTCGGCCCCGAAATCAAGACAAAAAAAATAATAAATGGTCTAATGTACATACATACATTATTATATTAATACATACGCTATAGACACAATTTCGTTTGCCTCACCCCTGCCACACCACTCTTTCATTGCTCTCTTGATCGCTCATTTTTGTTTAACACGTTATTATTCTCTTTCGTAGTCGCAGAAAATCTGGTTTTAGCAGCAGCATAAAATCTGGTTTTAGCAGCAGCAGAAAACCTGTCTGTGTGTTGTTTGCATGTGTTGACTTTTATAGATTTATTCCCTATACGCCGCTATAGATGTTCACACATCAAAAAGTTTTTTATTTTTTTTTCACTTCCGCAATGTACGATAAGGAACTTCGTTCCAGAAATAACAAAGTTCTGTCAACTGATTCTGGAAGAGCGGGGTAATAGAAAAATAAAGTGTATCGGCGTTTTAAAAGTTTAAGTCTGAATTTTTCTTAAGGTTGGGTGAAATTATCCCCATTTTGCAAATTCTTGAGATGAATCGGCAGAGGAAATTTTATATAAAAATTTACGAGAAACATTTTTGCGAAATGCTTTAACCCTCTATCGCCTCAATATATATTGGTAAATTTTGTGCCTTTTGTGGAAAACGGTAACAACACCTCTATAAAAGGGGTTTAATGCGTTAAAATGTACTATTCCTCATAAAATTCTACTATTAGTTTCTTAACACACCTAAAACTCGATTTGAAAATCCGTTTAAGGTTAATTTCGCAATTATTCCGAGTGGGCGCTAAAATGCCGGTGCATCATAAGAATGTGCAAAAGTAGGAAAATTTCACCCACCGTTAAAAACATATTCTGTCGTAAACTTTCAAATCGCCGATACACGGGTACGAGTATCTACCAGAATGCGGTCAGAACTTTGTAATTTTTTTTGCTGTTCCACAATGTGTTTTTTGTGTTCCACAGTGTGATAGGCAATTGAAACTCAACATTACGTTTTGAAGTAAATAGTGATTATGGCCCTTAAACTACTTTTATGTATCCTATGACCCTGATAATCAAATTCGTTTAAGTCAAAATTTTCGTAATAAATTTCGCTGTCATGATACAATAAGAGAAGGTAATCACAAAAACTTAGCTGATTTTTTTTTGTCGTTTGATAAAGTTGTCAAATTTTGATTCGTTTCTTTTGTTAACATTTACTTTGTGCATAAAATGTCAAAGAATTTCAAATAAGACGAGCTGATTAAATTTCTGATTGTACATCATGGTTTTCATTAATCAGCTGATTCTAACCACATAAGTAGGGAATTTCTACCTGATAGTAATTGCATCATGATTGTTGTCATTAATTATTAACTTCTGCAAATATTTTTAAGGCATTTATTAAATTCGAGAATGAAATTTAAATTCTTTTTTAACTTTAAAATAAATGCGTTGAATAAATATTTGGGGTTATGAATGTCTGTCAAAGTCAAGGTCATGAGCGCTTTTGTAGACATTCGCATTGGCCATCCCATTGGGATGCTTTTAGTCAGCATTTAATTTGTCTGAGTAAACAACTACATATGGATATTAGGGTGACTTTAAGTGAATTGTGATGACTGGGAGCAGTCGTCTAATGTTTTTGTTATTCAAAAAAAAAAAAAAATTATGAGTGTTCGAACTCGCGAGCGATATATTAACAACTTTTTGTTAGACGGTACCTGTTAGATTTATATGAACACATTAGTAAATGTTAGATTGGAAAATAAAAAAAGAATAGTTGTTGTGCTGAAGACTCTTTTGCTTTTCTTTTTTTTTTCTTACATCTGCTTTAACATTAGATGTAATATTGTTAAAATAAATAAAAAACAATATTTAGCTCGCTGAAATAATTGTTTTGGTTTTGTCATAAACAGAGCCACGATAAAAGGTATTGAATAGTATAGAGAACTTATTGCACTCTTTTTCCGCTCTCATTTAGAGAGTTTGAGTAAAAGGAGCATAAATGAGTCTTATTCTCTTTATAGAATATTTCTATATAAATGCATCATTTCGACAATGTTTTTACATAAAACAATACAAAAAGCATAAATGTTTCAAAAGTCATCATTGTTTCACATCAAAATTATGAATGTACCAAGTTATGACAAAAAGAGAGTAATACGTTTTGAATCTTTCGCCAGATGTCGCCAGTGTTATTGAGTCATACAATTCGTTCCATGAGTTCTCTATACTATACAATACTCTTTGGCGACGATGACCTGCCTGTTTGTTCGCTGACGCTACATCAATACCATCATATTTATTTTCAAGCAGAGACTATTGTTGTACAACAACCACGTATGTGATGCTAATGCTGTGTGTTGTTTGCATGTGTTCACTTTGATAGATTACCCTACCCGTGACTATAGATGTTAAAACATTAAAAAATTTGGACAGCTCCTCACAATCGGTGAACTCTTCGCTTTTAACTTTTAGACACACCGATTGGGGCCTACACCAAATCCGAATGGCTTTTTCCATGGTACAATTATGTCTACAGGGCAATAGCAGAAGGCGTTGCTGTTATTGTAGGCAGCTACAACAGACATTTTGTGTTTGTTCTATTAGTTTCAATTGTCAAACCCTACACAAATGTATACCAGCAACACAATAATGAAAATGAGTACAAAATCAAAATACATATGATTTTGATGACTGAACCGAAAAAACACATGAAACAAATTACATTAGCTGTTCAAACGACTTTACCATGTAGATATTATTGTACCATAGCTTTTCCATAACAGCCTTCATGGCTAATTACTCAGAAGTGTCGATAGCAATGAGGCGTGTGTTATACTAGTATATCAAATGGATCCATTCGAGGAGAAAGGAATGAAATGAAAACCTCTTGTAAAAGAAAAAAACCTCTCAGTAAGATTGCACTTTTTAAAATTAGTGTCATTATTGTTTTGTGCAAGTGGCAACTCTGAAGATGGGTAGCTGTTATATATGTTTATTCCGATTATTAAAAATGGAGCGTTTTACGAAAGATCGACGCCTTATAATTCTGAAAACTTATTCCAGAAATTTGGAAGTTAAGCTGAGACCGCAGCAAACTTCGAAGAATTTTTTGTCGAGAAAGTGCACTTAATATGTCAACCAATCGAAGAGTGGTAAACAATTTTGAAGAAACCTGGTCGGTTATGGACAGGAAGACTTCTGGGTGTGGTCTCTTGAAAACATTGCTGCTGTAAACGTGAGTGTCGCCATAAACCCGAAAACATCAATTCGGCATCGTTCTTAATAACTTCAAATTTCACAAAGCACTACGCGGCGAATTTTGACAAAAGACCTTCACCTTCATGCGTACAATATCCACCTTACTCAGGAGCTCAAACGAGCAGACCATGGAAATCGCCCGTAATTCTTTCAATGGGTAATGGAGCAAAGTGAAGTCAATGCCAATTTTTCAAAAAAAATTCATCTTCTCCGATACAACGCATTGCCATCTGAATCGCTTCGTGTATACACAAAATTGTTGAATTTGGGGCTCAGAAAATCCTCATGCAATCCTTGAGAAAGAAATGCACCCACAACAAGCAACTGTCTGGTGCGCATTTTGGTCAGCCGGCGTGATTGGGCCTTACTATTTTGAAAATGAGCCCGAAATTTCAGTGACTGTGAACGGTATTCGTTACAGAAACATGATAACGGAGTTCTTGCAGCCTCAACTGGACGGCATGGATCTGGAAGACATCTGGTTTCAGCAAGACGGCACTACCTGCCCCATCCCAGCTACGATTTCCACAACGAATTGTGCAGGCTACGTGAGATTGGCTGTAGAGAGCTGAGCCTTTGGGCCAGCTACTTTAGCAGCAGAAGAGGGTGTGTGGTTGGAGGTAGCGACACAGTCTGGCGTTCTGCTACCCGGGGATGTCCGCAGGGGTTCATCTGTGGTCCATTTGTATGGAACCTCATGATCGACTCCCTGTTGGGGATTCTTTGCGGTGGATACAGGCAGTGTGCGTACGCGGATGACCTCCTTATCCTCATAGAAGGACAGTCTCGTGCTGATCTGTAGAGAAGGGGTGATGAGGTCATGTGTGTAGTGAGTGAGTGGGGTAGGAGCGTTGGTGTGGATTTGGCTCTGGACAAGACCATGACAATGGTGCTTATGGGCAAATTGTCTTTGTCTCGCCCCCCCGTGATTAGGTGTCGTGACGTTAGTGTCCGACACGTGAGTGAGGTGAAGTACCTCGGCATTATGGTTGGTGAATGGCTGAACTTTATGCAGCATATACCTTACGTCAAAGGGAAGCTTACGGCGGTGGTCGGCATGGTGAGGCGCATCCTCAGGAGTGAGTGGGGCCTTAGCAGGAGTGCTGTACGTACCATATACGGTGGTTTGTTCGTTGCTTGCGCGACGTATGGAGCACCGGTATGGTGCGGTACAGCCAGGTCTGTGGTCGGCAGGGAGAAACTTCTCTCTTGCCAGAGGATTGCGATGCTCGCGTGTATGCCGGTCTGCCGTACCGTCTCGACGGACGCTCTGCAGGTGTTGTTGGGCGTGCCTGCCCTTGACTTGGTGGTCGTGATGCGTACTGTGCTGTATAAAGTTCGGAAGAGGTTGCCGTTGGAGGAAGGCGAGTGGCTGTCTGCTACTGATGTAGCAGATGGTGACGTGGCACGGATTAAGTTGCTCCTTGAGGAGCATCTTACATCCGTGTGGCAGAGAAGATGGACTGACAGTGACGAAAGTAGGGTGACGTACGCTTTTATTCAGGACGTGACTTTTGTACGGGACAGACCAGACTTTGGCTTCGGATTGAGTCTGGGATATTTACTGCCGGGACATGGCTCTCTTACTGCTTTCTTGCATAAGAGCTGCCTGACGGAGACTGCTGACTGTGACTGTGGGAATGGACCGGAGGACTGGCGACATATACTGACGGACTGTCATTTTTACGATGACATTAGAGACTTGGACACTATGGGGGTTACGTATACTGGGACGAACTTGGACGTTAGTAGGACGTTGCCGGATAGACGTACGATGGACAGGATTAGTGTGTTTGCTCGTGTTGCGTTTGGTAGAAGGAGGGAGCGGATGTGATGTGTGAATGGGTGAGTGTGCGTATGAATGAGTGTGTGTGTGTGTGTGTGTGTGGTAGATGTGTGTGTGTGTTTGTAGGTAGATTTGTTGTATGGTTGTGTTTGTTTGTAGTTAGATTGTGTTGTGGGGTCACCAGTCCCCGAACCGTTTGGGGTTCAACTGGTAGAAGTTTCGGCTACGAGGTGTGACCAGAGACCTAATTCTGGTACCACGGGAGTCAGGAGTCCATGGAACTTCGGTTCCATCCTGACGGGAGAAACGTGGTGGCTGTGGTTTGTACCCAAATCGCGGGGAGAGTTTCGGCTCGATGTGGAGTTGCATTGCAACCGGGTACCGTGACCCATAGATCGGAAGGAGTTTTAGGTAGGCTCCGCTCCTAACCAAGGGGGGGCACCATGTTCAAATACATGGTGCCTAAATTGATACTGACATGCTTGCATGTGGGGGCGTTGGTAGACGCATTGTATCCACCCAGTGTGGGTTTAGGCCGTCAAGGCAGGTACCCGCATTACTGCAAACGCGCATCTGCCCACCGAGATAATGCGATTTGACGCCGTACGATTTCTTACTTCGGAATTTTGTGAAATCTCGGGTGTAAGCGAATAAATCGGAAACAATTCCTGAGCTCAAATCCGAGATCCAACGCGACGTCGCTGAGATACCGTCACATCTCTGCGAAAAGTTATTTCAAATTTCATGAAATGATTAACGGTCTGTCATCAGCGCCGTGGGGACCATTTGAGGGATATTATAGTCCATACTTAATCCGAACATGTATTCTTTATAATCCAATCAAAACATCACAACTATCTCGGAAAAAAATACCAGTTTTTATTTTAAAATGAAATAGTGCATTCTTACTGAGACATCCTTTATTTAAACGAAATTGTAGTCTCAATCTGTTTTTTGATTTGGACAACGGGTTGCCATTTATTTTAGTGGCGGTATTAGTGTAGCCACATGAAACTTGGGACTCCCATTGGAAAGTTTGACAGTTTTTAGCATAAACATACACAGAACGTTTTGCTGACGGGAACTATTTCTTCTATTTACAGTGTGTTGAAAAATTCATCTCGATCAAAAAATAGAATTAACCGGTGAAAATTTTCGCGAAATGATTTTTTACGATTTTCGTCGTGGATTATCGAGAGAAGAGTGTCTCAATCCATTTGTTTGGACTTTTGGTGATGAAGCACCATCAAAATCCACTGTAAAGCGCTGGTGCCAATAGTTCAGTCTCGGCAGTCGTTCGCTCCAGGATGAATTTCGTGAAGGTCGTTTTACCGGAAACCATCAATGCTGTGTGTGAACTGATAAAGCAAGACCTACATTTGACACACTGTGAGTTTGATGCATCCTTGGAACTTAGTATGGCATGCATCAACTAGATATTGCATGTTCATTTGGAAAAAGATTTGTTCTCGTTGGATACCACAAATCAAAACGGAGTTAGTGTCGATTGGAGCAAAAAAATGTTGAAAGAATACAACCGTGGTAACTCAAATGCAGTGTATAAACATCGTTATAGGTGAGAAATCATGCGTCTATGCATATCAGCCTGAAACAAAACAGAAATTAACCGTATGGGTCTTTCAAGAGGAGCTAAATCCAACAAAAGTTGCGAGAGTCCAGCTCATCTCAGAAGGTACAGTGCCTAGTGTGAGGAAAATTTTTGAATTTCCTATAGACAATTTGAGATTTCCCCAGAAACACGAAGAACACCCAATAGGGTTTAGAAATGGGTCAAGTGTACGACCAGAAATCGGGCATGAATCGATTCTTCTTTCTTATCCATTACAAAATATAAATAAAATTTTTGCAAAATTTTGTATAGGATCTTTCCAAAAAAAAAGTATGCATTTGAAAGTCTCTTGATCTGTCCTATGAAACATATATACTTTTTCGCAAAGGGGAGAAAAAATAAAAATTCACGTCTATCGTCGATTTTCATGTACGCGTAAAAACTACGAGGATGGGCCCTTGTGAATTTTAATATCTGAGAATGAGCGAACATTAAAAATTTCAATGCTTTTAAAGAAACTTAGGCTTTTTATTTTGGCGTTTGTATGCATTTGTCTCAGCATCGCGACAAATAGACCAGCATTATTCACCAAGCATATGCGCAATGTCTTGTCCTTTAAAGCTCTTTTCAATAGCCACAATATCCTGATGGAACCTTTCGCCATGCTCATCGTTACAAGCTCCAAAATCATCAGGGGAAAAATCTAAATGCTTGTGAAGGAAGTGAATCGTTAGCGACATTAAAATGCCTATTTCGCCAGATGCCGAAGTCATTTCGGCGACAATATTTTTATAATTGGCAGCTGGTTTGTTACCAAGAAAATGCTCAAAAACGGCCACTTTCAGAACGCAACATATTTTTCAATTGTGCTCTTGGTTCTTAATCAGCTCTAATAAAGGGTTTTTCAACAGAGACGCTACAAAAGTAAACCGATAGGGACAGCAAACGACGCCATCTTTTGACATTTCTCTTCAGTAAGGTTTGCCATTTCATCATGGAAAGATATACGAGCCAACAACGAGTCGAAACAATTAAAATTTACTACCGAAAATTGAAGTCAGTGGCCTGAACTTTAAGAGCGCTACGTCCAGTTTATGGTCGTCATAATCGACCCACCAGATCAACACTTGAGCGCTTAGTGGACAAACTTGAATCCACAGGCACAGTACAAAATGTTCCCGTGCCAGTGAGACAAAGGAGTGCCCGTAGTGTCGAGAATATTGCTGCCGCTGAGGCTTCAATTCAAGAAAGCCCAAATATGTCTCTCACACGTCGTTCTCAAGCGTTGGGCATCTCTGTGACGTCGATGTGGCGAATTTTGCGAAAAGATCTTGGCCTACATCCTTACAAGATCAAATTGACGCAAGAACTGAAGCCGCTTGATCACCATAAGCGTCGTATGTTCGTGAATTGGGCTGAGCAACAACTTGAAAATGATTCGGATTTTCAGCGGAAAATCATCTTCAGCGATGAGGCTCATTTCTGGCTGAATGGCTTCGTCAATAAGCAAAATATGCGTTATTGGTCAGACAGCAATCCACACGTAATCCATGAGTCATCATTGCATCCCGAAAAAATTACGGTTTGGTGCGGTTTATGGGCCGGCGGCGTCATTGGGCCGTACTTCTTCCGTGAGGATCAAGACCGGCACATTACTGTGAATGCGAATCGCTACCATTCAATGATAACCGAATATTTTTGGCCCCAATTGGATAATATGGACTTGGAGGACATGTGGTTCTAACAGGATGGCGCCACAAGCCACACAGCGAATGCCACAATCAATTTATTGGAAACCAAGTTTGGTGAACGTGTTATCTCACGAAATGGCCCAGTCGATTGGCCGCCTCGGTCGTGCGATTTGACGCCGTTAGATTATTTCCTGTGGGGCTACGTCAAGTCTATGGTCTATGCCAACAAGCCAGCGACGATTGATGAACTTCGTGCGAATATCGAACGTGAAATTGCAGCAGTATCGGCCGATTTATGCTTGAAAGCCGTCGAAAATTGGGACTTCTGGACTTCTGCAAGCGTGCCCGTGGTGGCCATGCAAAAGAAATCGAGTTCCATACATAATGGCATCGAACGTACTTTCACAGGAATAAAGAATTTCATTCGTATCTAAAACCGGTTTTGTTTTATTTAAAAAAAAAACTTTTGTAGCGTTCTTATTGAAAACCCGTTATTAATTGCATGCCGTCTTATGTTTATTTAAGGTTTTTGGCACATGCGATCGGAACAGATGCATGTTTGTATGCATGATGTGCAGCAGCACGATTTTAAGGCTGTTGACCGATGCACCGATGAAAAGTCGCCAGTCCTCTGAAATATGAGGGTAACCGATTTTTGCAAACATCGAATCGATGTCATAACAGTAAGCCAATTTTCCCCCCGATCTTCGTGCAATTTAAAAAATTTGTCATATGGAATAGTGCTACCTCGATCATGAGCGGCTGTTATTTTTAAATCAGCCGCCACTATATATTTCACCGTTTAACGAGCGATGCAAAGAGTTCCGCAGTTCTCCTTGACAAATTTCCGTCTCGTGCAAGGTCGTTGAAGTCGGCTTGCGTTACTAAATGCGGCCCTGCAGTCCCAAGTTCCCTGGGTGTTGGCACAAATTTCGATACTTCTGGACTCTCGCGCCTCGCATTCGATGCAAGAAATGTTGTTAGCAGAATTTGTACTACTGTTGGATCTCCTTCGCTTATTTCGGGAACATCATCAAAACACTCCATTGAAGCTCCTATACGTTCTTCTGGTGAATACAGAACCGCTGGAATAACCGATTCCACATTAGGGTAGCGAATTTTGTTGCGGCAAAAGTATGGGTACCCTTTAGCGTGAATAAAAGTTACGCAAAAGTAGCAAAAGTGCCCCATACGTGGTAGCTAAATTGTTGGTACAGCGTACTTTATTGTTGACCTTCCATCAGTAAACTTGCACAAATTTCTATAGCAATAGTCGCACACGACTTCCGGAGTATACCACAAGTAACGAACGTAAGCAGTCTTGAATATTTTCTGATACGACTTAACCACTGTTTTCGTAATATTTTTCAAATTTTGACTTGTTGCGAATAAACCACAAACGTAACAAAAGTTATTTCGAGTCGGGCACTGCATTTTTTTTTCTCAGATGAAATATATAGAAATCAAAGCTCGCAATATTTGGTCTCTTTCCTGCTTGTTGTCAGAAACAAACAATCGCCCACTGACACGATGCGAAACTGTCGCGAATAAACCCCCAAAGTTCGTTCTTCTTTGCCTTTTAGAGAGTCGTTTAGAGTACTAGTATGTAAATCTGTAAATATCCTAAGTTTTCCGAATTTGTATCCTGTATGTTTGATTTTTTTCTAATTTTTCAAAATATTAATTATATGACTTCTAGCGAAAATAATATTCCTATTAATATTAATCATACACATAAATGTGCTATCTCTTTGTTGCCAAGACATTTTTGCACTGTCATCCTAGACGTATTAGTGCTGCGAATACTTGAAACTAATTCGAAGTTTATATTACTAATACGCTGCAGTGCATGACCGATTAGAAAATTTACATTTTAAGGTAATTCCGGGACAAATTCTCTTCCAGAGCCAGAATGTGCATAAACAATAAAAAAAAATAATAAATAAATATTTTCCCGTAACATCCCTTGAAGGACTGGGTAGAGCTTCTCATAACCAGTGAGCTGTGCGCTTTCTAGTTTTGCACTCAATGATTGGGACCTACAGTTATACACTGGTTTCGAACGGTATTTTTAGAAGCTTTTTGTACATACACAAGACAAGTATATAAATCTAACAATATCCTAAATGTTCTGAATTTGTATCCTTTAGGAGTGGTTTGTTACTAATTTTACAAAATATTAATTATACGATTTCTATCTCTTTGTTGCCAAGACATTTTTGCACTGTCATCCTAGACGTATTAGTGCTACGAAATCTTCAAACTAAATCGAAGTTTATATTACTAATACGCCACAGTGTATAAAAGGTTGCAAAACTTACATTTTATGATAACTCCTTTAAAAAATTCTCTTCCATAGCGGGAATGTGCATTAACAATACTACTAGTGGTCCAGTATAACGAACGCCGATATAACGAATGCCCAGTATAACGAACGCGTTTTTCTAGTACATTGATGACTCTAAATAACGAACGGTTGAAAAATTAAGTATTCTATATAACGAATGCTCTCTTTTTCTATGCTTTGTTTTATTCTTTGTTATTTTTGTTTGTTTGCTTTGTGCAAAACATTTCATTTGCCTAATTTTTAAAAAGGGAAGTCCCCGTTTATTTACTGTGAGATTTGTTGACGATGATAACGATGATAAGATTTTGTTTGAAGATGATAACGCAGCTTCGCCCGAGAAAGTAAAGCATATTGATGCTATTAATGCTTTCCAAACGTGCATCAACTGGGCAGAAGAAAATGGAATTGAGCACATCAAAATATTTATTTTAAGGAGATTGCAAGAACAAGCTATTGACTTCAGTACAACAATTAAAAAAACCAACACACATTGGAGATTTTTTTTCTAAAAATAAATAATTTTGCTTATGTTTGTAAATTTTTTCCTTTTCTTTTTTTAAATAAATGAATTAATATAATACGAATAGAGTTTAACTTGCTACTATGCTAATATTTATGAAAAGAAATATATATTTCGATATAACGAATTTTCGATATACCGAACGACCCTGGACATTATATCGTTCGTTATACTGGACCACTACTGTATATAAATCTGTAAATATTTAAAGTTTCTAAATTTGTATCCTGTGTGTGTGATTTTTTCTAATTTTCTAAAAATATTAATCATTCGACTTGTATTCAAAATAATATTCCTATTAATAGTAATCACAAATTAAAATGTGTTGTATCTTTGATACTACCAATACATTGTGCTCTGCCATCCAAGACGTATTAGTACTACGAATGTTTAAAAATAAAGATAATATATAAAGATAATATTACTAATACGCCACAGTGTATGGTAAATTTTATAATTCTCTTCCATAGCCGCAATGTGCATTAACAATACTTGTATATAAATCTGTCAATATCTTAAGTTTTCCGAATTTACATCCTCTATGGGTGAAGGCCTTGTGTATTTTAAAGAAGGCCTGTTTGGTAATGATTTCAGGCCTTCCAGGTCATGACTTCCGCCGCTGGGTAATGCATTCACAAATGCACAAAAATGGGTGCCGTATCCTCTTCTCCCTTCCTCTTGCATGCATTGCCTGTGATGAAATATCTAAGGCAACAACATAAGGCAAACACAACAATATAAATAGACATGTTTTTACGGACTTTTTGCTTTCTGTTGTCACTTACTGGCCCTTAGTAGCCGAGCGACGAACGGTTCTGTTCGTATCGAGCGGTCAGTAAGATACCGATTCGTGTGTTACGCTTAACCCGAAACCCAAGAGCGAGAACACGAACAAAATGGAAAAGAGGGTTGCTGTTCAGACACTGAGCGATTTCGTCGCATTTTTTCTGCGCAGAAAAATTTGGTTGAGCACATTTGGCGAGCTCTGATAGAAATACGTTTTCGCACAACGCAACTTAGAACAGTTGTGCAATGCATTGTTTCGTCTGTCATACAAGTTGTAAGTGTTGTAAAAGTCATAAAAAATTTAGTGTTACAAAGTTACTAAATCCTTTTCTCATTTTAATAGAGAAGCACTTGTAAAACCCAAAATGTAGAAGCCACCCTAATTTGTTCTTCGGTTTACACATTTGCATTTAACTTCGCTGTGACATTTACTTATCTTAAGTACATGTAATTTAAATTTTAGCTAAACCCTATGAAAGGAATTTTACATTTTAAGTCCCAGAAGAGACAAAGGGTTTAATCCACAGCCAAGAGTGTGCGCGGTAGCTGTGTCCTTTTAATTTAAAACAATGTAGCGGATTTTATAAATTCGGCAAGTTTAAGGACTTGTAATTATCTACAACCATAGTAAAAATATAATATAAATTAAATTGATGTATTTGATGTAAACTAAAGCCAAACCACACAAAAACTATGAGCTCATTTGAAATCCTCATTGTAGGATTAAAAAATAATGTGGTTGCAAAATAGCTATGGGTCAAAATGAAGAACAAATAGAAATTTATTTAAATTTCCCTTCATAATAATTTGATGGCTTTTGGCACCAGATGACAGGAATATAATTTCTTTCAATTTAGGGGACCATTTGTACTTAAAGCGAGGAACTATTTCATTAAATAAAGAACAAATTTCGTGAACCTTAATGCAACTGTTCGCTCATTCAGACTAAGACTTCGCTCATTCAGATTAAGACTTCCTGAAACTTGTGAGAATG
Organism: Phaonia tiefii; assembly: GCA_963931995.1. Classification (NCBI taxonomy): domain Eukaryota; kingdom Metazoa; phylum Arthropoda; class Insecta; order Diptera; family Muscidae; genus Phaonia; species Phaonia tiefii. The sequence goes on along the minus strand of OZ008369.1, from coordinate 262,365,440 downwards.
GGCATAAAATTATACAATTTGTCCTTGACTAAAGCACTAGTTTCCTTAAACTTGTGAGGATGGAAAGCGTGTACATTGTTTCCATTCACATCTCTTTGAGTTATAATTAGTAGTTATATATATGGAGTTACTTTGGTTGGGATATAAAACTATTATTCACTTATGCACGGGCCAATGTTTGCCCTCCCTTGATGTGGAGAGAATGAAAAACAAAACATCGGCATTGTAGCACCCCAGTAAACAATTTGAATTCGGAAAGTTTTGTCGGAGGAAATTCGGAAGAGTGTGCGGAGTTATCGAACAGATTTCTGTGAGAATTCTGAGGGAAATTCTGAAGGATTTTTAGATGTAGCTGAACGAAGTCGGCATAAAGTTGAAATAAACGTCCGATAATGGTACGTCTTATCTGATAATTTTCGGAACCTTTGTCCGATTTGCCGCACCAATTTCGCAGAGAATTCTGAAAAAACACCCGATAATGGTTCGACTTTTCCGATCGTTTTCTGACACATTGTATTATTTTTGCACAGCCCACGGTTGAACATACATGCGAGAATGTTCCGAATTTTCGGATCATTTTCTGACAGATTTTTCGTACCAATTAGTTATACAAATTAATTATTATTTTTATTTGACGACCGTGACGTCTTCAACACTTGCTTGCTCGTTTGTAACTGCCGAAAACAAACAAAATGATGAAGACAAAACAACAACAATTTAGTTCACCGAAACTATACAGTAAAACATTTTCGGCGAATTCCCTTACTGGCGCATGGTTACGGTTTTAAAAAAAAAATCAAATAGTATAATTAATAATTTCCTTCAGAGAATGTGCAGAAATGTCGCATGATTTTCGTACGAAATTTCAGAGAATGTGCAGAAACGGCTGACAGAGAATGTACAGAAAATACGTTTAAATGACTGAAGGAATTTCAGATATTTCGGCTAATTGTCTCATATAATTTAAGAGAACTTACAGACGTCCGACGCGTCTGAAACAATTGTTTACTGGAACTGAACGTAGTTACGACTACAACAAGAATGTTAACTCACTGTTGTGGTGTCGTGTCTGATTCCACTTTTCCCACCAGGGGGTTTCGATTAGAAGGCCGACTAGCTACCTTCTAGCTGATAGTTTGATACAGGACAGAATGTGAAAGAGAGTGAGCGATAGGGGAATTGAAAAAACTGACTTTCAATTTGATTTTTTTGGCACTAATGACTTTAACAATAATTTTATATTCAGTAAATTTTCTAATTTTTTCATATTATCGATCAAAAATGGGGATGAGTTACCCTGGGTAACCCATTGCCCATCGTCGTGGATAGCTACCCATTATTTTCCCCATTTCCCTGAGGGTAATGAGAAATCGTGATGAGTAATTCCCCATTGTCGTGGGTAGCTACCCATTATTTTCCCCATTTCCCTGAGGGTAATGGGAAATCGTGATGAGTTATTCCCCATTTCGTGGGTAGCTACCCATTATTTTCCCCATTGCCCTGAGGGTAATGGGTAATCGTGATGGGTAATTCTTCATTTTCGTGGGTAGCTACCCATTATTTTCCCCATACCCTGCGGGTAATGGGTAAATGTTCATAACACATTCCCGACGACGATGTGTATTGGTTACTCATGGGGGGGTAAATACGAACTCTGGTTTCCATGAAAAATACACGTATATTTTTTGTAGACCTTTCTGCCAGAGTCCGTTGACAGAACCCCATCATTTTTTTTGCTGTCGCACAGTGTTATTAAAGCAATTCTTTCCAAGATCCAACGTTCATATCACACCAAGCCAAATGTCATAAATTTGCTGAGAGGAATCTTCACTCTAGATATATGAATTACTCTATGCGTTAAAAGATTGTGTGTGTAGAAATATCGCAAATGTGACGAAATTACAATTATTTAATATAAATTTAGTATTTGAAACATATGGTTATATAGAAAACATTGCACTCGTCCATCAGGCAGCTGTCAGTGACTCTACTATGCTGAAAGAGAGCACTTGCGAGATATGACATTTATGATTTTTGTTTTGTTAATGAGTTGAGTTCTTGTTGGTCGCGGTTTATTTATGGGATAAATTATTACAGTTGTTGGATTTTGTGTTGCAGTTGGTTCTTTCTTTGGGGATTGTGCCTGAGGTGAACTGGTTGATGGTTCAGTAGTTGTGCCGATATTGCGAGTGAATTGTGTGTTTGTGTCGCCGTTGGTAGACGCAGTGGTTTCCATAAGGGAGTTGTAGTTTGTTACTGATCTTGTGACGTCGCCGTAGATATTATGTGGGTGTCTCTCATTGTATTTAGCACATGTAGCTTTGATATTTGCTTTTTATAGTATTTATATCGCTTGTATTTTGTTTTTGTTTTGTATTTTTGATATGATATTTGTAGCATTTAATTTATTTTCATTTAATTTTATTCATCTAATCAGCTAACAATAAGAATAACACAATTTATTCCATTTTTATCGACCCTATTGGTTTTTATTATAGAGTTTTTTTTTTTTGGAAATTTGTATTCAGTCTGTCAAGGTCACTCTTTAAACACACAGACAACAGATTCGTTGTCACGACTATATTTACAGCCAACTAAAATTTGGCGGTTCCTTGGACTATCACATTATTCAGTTGTGATTACCAAAAATTGTGTTCCGTATCGCCAACTGTTATGTATATCAATTGATTTTGGAAATTGATTTCAATTGAGTTGCTTATCACACGTTGCGGGATGGTGGCTAAATGAAAAAAAAAAAGAAATTAAAGAACTTTTGATGTGTTAACATCTATAGGCGCGGGTAGGGATTTCCCTGCAGTCGACGTAGCTAACGAATTTTCAGTTATATCCCTAACTACCAATAATTACCATAAACTACCCGCCAGACTATCAGTAATGCTTCACGCTGACGAATTTGACATGGAGATGTCATTGACGGTAGTCAGTGGCTACCCTCTGCACTACTATGTACCATGCAGATCGCTAGTTACATGGAATTGACACAACATTTTACTAACTACTTGACAAGTACAATCTGCTTGATGAATTCGCCGTACCATAATGAATTAATGTTATAAATAAATCGTTTTCATTATCTTCACCACATTCCATTTCTAGATTTCCAAACTTTTGCACAATTTGTTCTTTTTATACTTCTAAACCACGTACGTTGTTACGATGATACTTCTATGAACGTGTAGTAGCAACTCAAGCCAACACAAACAAAAAAATAACCAAGCTACCAACAAATCATAACGGGATAACGGTTCAGTGCATTGTTTTTTCCTTAATTTCACAGTTATAATAATCAAAAGGCGAACTCTAGCATTACCTGTATCCACTCAAGTAGCTAGTGAGGCTTTTCGCTAACGAAATACCTGACTACCTAGAGGCACTAGCTACTTTACATCCAAACACAGTTTGCCAGACTGCGATCTCACAGATTGTTTGGCGTTAAACTCCTCCGAAACGGCTGCACCGATTTTTATGAAATTTTGTGTGCATGTCGAGTAGGTCTCAGAGTCGGCCAACATCTATTTTTCATACCCCCAAAATGATAAGGGTGACCCACCCCTATATATAATACAGATTTGTCCGACTGCGAAACACAGATTGTCAGACTGCGAAAACAAAACACACACTGATGTAGCGGCAGCAAATAGTTTTCTTGTGTGGGTGCGGAGCACTCTCAGAGCAAAGAGAATAATGACGTGGTTATATGTATATAAAAATGAAATAGCAAGAGAGCAACGAAAATTGTGTGAACTTGCGTAGCGTCTGTACGAATATGACAATGTATATATGTATGTACATGTGTCTGTTGCTTTGCATTCTCTTTGTTTTTGTGGGAATAAAACAAAACGTATTAAGTATTAAAGTATAGACGTGTGCTTGCACCGGCCTTTAAATAATTTTAAGTATTAACATTAATTAAATGTAATGTCATCATATGATTAAACACTGTGTTTTATTTTCTAATGTAAAATTTTCTAATGTGTTCATAGAAATCGAACAGATACCGTGTAACAAAAAGGTGTTAACACATCGCCCGTGAGTTCGAACACTCATTGGATTTTATTTTAACACTCTTATGGTACAACCCAGTATTGTCAACTATATTGGGTACATTCGGTTTGGTTTGTGTCTAGACTAACATATGTTGGGAAATTTATTGTTTAATGGGAAATTTTGGGACTCCACCGTAATCAATATTTAGTATATTTTGTAGTTATGAACCCAATAAAAAGTAAATTTACATTTAGAAAAGCCCAAGTGAAAGAAGTTTAAAAAAATAAAATTTTCTTAAATAAGTACCTTTTCTTAAAAAGAGGAAATTTTCTCAAAACAAGAACTATTCCTATTCTTAAACAAAGTAAATTTTCTTAAAAAAATACCTGAGCTTAAAGAAGTACCTTTGCTTAAAAATAGGAAATTTTTTACAAAAAGTACCTTTTCTGGAAAAAAGTAAATTTCTTAAAATATGTACCTTTTCTTAAAAAATTACATTTTCTGACAACAAATTGCCTCTTTTTAAAAAAATACCTTATCTTAAAGAAGTACCTTTGCTTAAAAGATGTACATTTACCTACAAAAAGTACCTTTTCTGAAAAAAGTAATTTTTTTTAAAAATAAGTAAATTTTTTTAAAAAAGTAAATTTTCCTAAAGCAAGTTGCTTCTTCTTAAAAAAATACCTTATCTTAAAGACGTAGCTTTGTTTAAAAATAATATATTTTCTTACAAAAAGTACCTTCTCTTAAAAAAGTATTTTTTTAAATAAGTACCTTTTCTTAAAAAAGTACATTGTCTTAAAAAAGTAAATTTTCTTACAACAAATTGCCTTTTCTTAAAAAACTACCTTTTCCTAAAAGACTACATTTTTTGTGAAACAAAATAACTTTTCCTGAGATAAGTACCTACTCTTAAAAGTGTAGCTATTCTGAAAAAAGAGGACCAATTCTGAAAAAACCCATTTCTTAAAAAAAAACCTTTTTTTAAAAAAAATACCTTCTCTTAAAAAAACACTTTTTCTTACAAAAATTCCGTTTCTTAAAAGTACCTTTTCTTAACAATAAAATAATACCTTTTCTTTTATTTTCTTGATATTAGTAGCCTTTCTGAAAATAAGTACAGTTTCTTGAAAGAATAACTTTTTCCTAAAAAGAGTACCACTTCTCTAAAAAGTACCTGTAAAAAAAAGTACTAAAAAAAGTACTTCCTCGTAAAAAAAATTAATACTCTTATTGCTTTTTCTTACAGAAAGTACTTCGTAAAAATACTACCTTTTCTTAAAAAATATTAGCTTTTAATAAAAGAAGTACCTCCCTTTAAAATAGGACTTTTCGGAAAAATATAATACATATTATTACAAAGAAGACCAAAAATATACTTTTTTTTTAAAAAGAAAAATTCATTCTATAAAAAAAATTTTTTTCTTTAAAAGGTTTATCATTTTAAAAAAGTATATTTTCTTAAGGATCCATTTAAATTAGCGTAATTTTCAACGGGCACCTTAGGCGTGTTGGAACTAACTAGTACATAATAAAGGGTTTTTCAACAGAGACGCTACAAAAGTAAATCGATAGGGACAGCAAACGACGCCATATTTTTTCCGCTCTTTTGACATTTCTCTTCAGTGAGGTTTGCCATTTCATCATGGAAAGATATACGAGCCAACAACGAGTCGAAATTATTAAAATTTACTACCGAAATTTGGAGTCAGTGGCCTCAACTTTAAGAGCGCTACGTCCAATTTATGGTCGTCATAATCGTCCTACCAGATCAACAATTGAGCGTCTAGGGGAAAACTTTAAATCCACAGGCACAGTACAAAATTTACCCGTGCCAGTGAGACAAAGAAGTGTCAGTAGTTTCAAAGAATATTGCTGCCGCTGAGGCTTCAGTTCAAGAAATCCCAAATGTGTCTCTCACACGTCGTTCTCAAGCGTTGGGCATCTCGGTGACGACGTTGTGGCGAATTATGGGAAAAGATCTTGGCCTACATCCTTACAAGATCAAATTGACGCAAGAACTGAAGCCGCTTGACCACCATAAGCGTCGTATGTTCGTGAATTGGGCTGAGCAATAACTTGAAAAGGATTCGGATTTTCATCGGAAAATCATCTTCAGCGATGAGGCTCATTTCTGGCTGAATGGCTTCGTCAATAAGCAAAATATGCATTATTGGTCAGACAGCAATCCACACGTAATCCACGAGTCATCATTGCATCCCGAAAAAATTACGGTTTGGTGCGGTTTATGGGCCGGCGGCGTCATTGGGCCGTACTTCTTCCGTGATGATCAAGACCGGCACATTACTGTGAATGCGAATCGCTACCGTTCAATGATAACCGAATATTTTTGGCCCCAATTGGATAATATGGACTTGGAGGACATGTGGTTCCAACAGGACGGCGCCACAAGCCACACAGCGAATGCCACAATCAATTTATTGGAAACCAAGTTTGGTAAACGATTTATGCTTGAAAACCGTCGAAAATTGGGTTCAGCGTCTGGACTTCTGCAAGCGTGCCCGTGGTAGCCATGCAAAAGAAATCGAGTTCCATACATAATGGCATCGAACGTACTTTCACAGGAATAAAGAATTTCATTGGTATCTAAAACCGGTTTTGTTTTATTTAAAAAACTTTTGTAGCCTTCTAACTGAAAAACCCGTTATATAGCGAAAGGAACTTCGTTCCAACCGGATGCTCCTGACACCTCATGTGATTTTTCTATTTCCAGAAATTTGTTTCTCACTTTCTGTTTAAAATCATAGTTTTTCAGAAATGTCCTCGTGTATCATTCAAATATTGTTTCTCTTTTACAGCAAAGTCTCTTCGAATCTTCGAAATCGAATACATAACTTTCGAACATGCGTTTTTGTAACATAAACTAAATTTTGATTACAGTGACTAATATTTCAATACGAATTCTATTATTGTAGTTTTTATGAATGATAGTTATATTCCCTTTCAGATGAATGAGGGCCTAGAAATACTCAAATTGGTTAAGACACGTTGACATGTTTGTAATTTTTTGATGTTTGGATGCAAATACAACGTATTGTAGCTTGTCGCAAATATATTATACTTGTGCCCAAACACATTGTGTTTGCTATTCAATATAACATATTTGGGGCACAATGATTTATAGGTTTGCAGGCATTACATGTATTTGTGACCCAAATGTGGTTTTGTTGGTTGAAAATTGCTGAAAATAAAAACGTGTCAGACACTAAAGGAAAAAAACATCAGATCTTCAATTCAAAAACAATGCTTGCAAACATGAACATTGTTCTTGCAATATGTTGCTGGGGCCGTTATTTTTCAGCGTGTACAACTTAATTAATTAATCGAACTGGGTGGCGAAATATGTTATCTTCGTTTTGTAAGGTCCCTGACCTCTCGGGGTTGTTCTAGACCGGATAGGTAAGTAAGTACAACTTAATTATTGTAGTAAGAACTTCTATTTAGTCAGACCTATTTTTAATTTATCAATTACATCGACAAATAATTCTGATGTATGACAACACTGTGGAAGTTTTTGAAAAAAAAATTTGGAAAGCATATGCGGTCTCAATGGATTTATACTAATTCGGATCCTACGAAGCGAACAGCATCATTAGTTTTTTGGCCTATAGTGGTGGTTTCATAAATTTTTTTTTTAAATTTCGATTTAGTGGTAATTTTTTGAGACAAGTTTATATATACACGCTGAAAAAATACGCCTCTGTGACATATTCTCCCAAACATTTGCTGCAGGAACCATGTATATATTTGGAACACATTTCAAACATTCATATGTTTGCAAGTTCCAAACTTGCTTGTATTTCTGTGCGAACAGTATTATGTTTACTGGTAAACATGTATGATTTTACGTGAACACACATGCATCCTTCATTCCAAACATCCATATACTTACGTGAAAGCATTCAAACCTCCATATACTTCTGTGGAAAAATATGTGTATTTCCTCGCAAAAATAATAATATTTAGACATGAATTATTCTGTGATTTGAAGATATATGTATTTTTTTAGTTATAATTAGTTTTATCAATATTAATAAATTAATATAAATAATTAATTATAAATAATTAATGCAAACAAAAATAAGTTAAAACGGTCCTTTTTACATTTTTACTTGCATTGAATGCATTATTTGTTTATTTTTAATGAAATGAGAATCTGCTGCTCTTTTGCCTCTCCTTTCTTTGCTGTCTCTCACGTTTTTGGTTTAAGAAGGTTTCAACTATGCGTTGGTTATCACTATGCGCTGGTACACAAACAAGATATTTATATACAAATCTAGTTCATGCAAGCCAACCAAAGTAAGAAACACTGATTTCATCTTCAATCACTGACAGAGAGAATAATGCAAAAATACAAGATAGGTCCCTCTTTTATTCTCTTACTATCGCGAGAGCATAAACAGTGTAACAAATACAGATGTATTTACACAGGTATATTTGAGTCGCAAACACATATATATTAGAGCATATTAATCATTGTGTCTCAAACACGTAATATTGAATTGCACACACAATGTGTTTGGACACAAATATATTATATTTGCTACAAGCTCCTGACAAGCTCATGGGAATCTGGTGACTGAGAAGCAGTGTGTGCTCAAAATGTGGAGAGACCAGTTTTCAGCGGATTCTTCCACTGAAGATCAGGAGGTAATGATAGTAGAAGATAGTGTTAGATTGTACCCCCCCCCCCCCCAACCGAGATGATATTACAACGGGGATCTCCCGTCTGAATAATAATAAAGCCGCTGGTGCGGATGGCCTACCCGCTGAACTTTTTAAGGCAGGTGGCGAAGGACTGATAGCCCTCATGCATCAACTGATATGCGGTATATAAAAAATAAATAAATGGTTTCCCATTACATCCCATGAAGGGACCGGGGAGAACTTCTCTCAATCACTGAGCTGTGCGCTTTCCAGTTTTCACTCATTGATTGGGACCTACAGTTTTACACCGATTCCGAACGGTATTTTGAGAAGCTTTTTCATGGCTAGATACTCGATAGTGTCGCCGTCACTATGCGAGGTGACCGCCGCCGAAAGAAATTTTTTTTTTTTTAAGGTGGTCAGAGCAGGGTTCGAACCCAGGATCTCATGTACAAGAGCCGCGCACACTAACCATTGCACCACCGACGGCCATGCGGTATATGGCTGGGGGAATCTATTCCCGACGACTGGAGTCTCAGTGTATTATGTCCTGTATTCAAAGAGGGTGATCTGTGTGTCTGTTCCAACTATCGCGGTATCAGTCTTTTATCCATCGCGTACAAGGTTTTGTCGAGCGTATTATGTGAAAGACTAAAGCCAATTATTGAAAATATGATTGGACCTTATCAGTGTGGTTTTAGACCGGGCAAGTCCAAGACTGACCAAATATTCACGCTACGACAAATCCTGGAAAAGACCCACGAAAAGCAAATCGATACATACCACCTTTTTGTCGATTACAAAGCTGCTTTCGATAGCCCCATATGGGGAAAACTGTACGAAGCCATGTCTGAACTTGGTATTCCGGAAAAACTGATCCGCCTCTGTAGAACGACGCTGACCAACACCAAATCAGCAGTGAAAGTGGGGAAAGACCTCACTGAACCATTCTGTACCAAGCGAGGACTTAGACAAGGCGACACACTTTCGTGCAATCTCTTCAACATCTTAATGAAGATAATAATGAGAAAGGATGCAGTAAATACGAACAAGACCATTAACACGAAAAGCCATATGTTGCTGGCGTATGCTGACGACATAGACATCATTGGGCGAAATTTGCGAGTGGTTACTGCAGTATTTTTAAGACTCGAAAAGGAATCAGCGAAGGTGGGTCTTGGTGTTAATGAGGGCAAGACAAAATTGATGGTGTCAACGACTAGAGAAATGTCTCGACTTGGTCCGCAGTTGAACGTTTTTAATTTTGAAGTGGTAGATGAATTTGTGTACCTTGGATCTGCCGTGAACAAGGACAACAACATCAGCCTGGGGATAGATAGAAGAATTTTGCTTGCAACTAGATGCTAGTTTGGGCTCAGCATGCAGTTTAGGAATAAAGCCCTCTCTCGACGGAAAAGGCCCGGCTATGTCGGTCTCTCATTTTACCTGTCTTGACATATGGCTCCGAAACTTGGGTCATATCGCAAGCGGATGAAAAACACCTGGGAGTATACGAGAGAAAAATTCTCCGTAGAATATATGGTCCTGTTAGAGAAAACGACGAGTCGATGGAACGCAGAGCTATACAGGGTGATTCAGGAAGTTCCGGACAAATTTCTGCAGCGTATTCCTTGGCTCATTTCATGAAGTCCACTAGGACCATGTCCGAAAATGCAAGGGTGCGAAATGGCAGCGGGTTCAAAATTTTCGGATTGCTGGTCGGAGGGTAGTAGGGTAAAGTTGCTAACTTCTGAGCCAGTGGTCGGATTTGGGCTTGTTGGAAAGGTCTTTAAGGTCTTTTGGGCTTGTTGGAAAGGTCTTTAAGAGGCCTTTCAGAATCAATAATAAAGTAGAAAAAAGTCAAATCGCCGAGATACAGAGCTTTCGGGAATAAAAATGGGGGAACAAAATTCACATAACCTCAATTTGCTCAGCCAGATGGCAGGCAACTTATGTTTCGTTTTCTGTTGAGAGATAGCCATACCTCTTACCTTTCCAAAATTATCTAAACGAATCCCAGAGGTCTTACCGTTCCAAAGTTATGACCATTTTACTGAAATGTAAAAATGTTTGTTTTTGTTTTTGGAAGCGAAATAACAGCACACATCTATTTGTTTATGTCTATATTCTGACGTGGATATAGCTAGCCGAATCAAATTAGGCCAATTGCGTTGGCTAGGCTATGTTATTAGATTGAGTGAAGATGGGCCAGCGCGAAAGGTTTTCGATAACGTACCCGATGGAAGCAGAAAAAGAGAACGACCAAGACTCCGCTGGAAAGACCAGGTAGAAGAATCCCTCCGTATCCTTGGTGTTACCAACTGGCGTGAGAAGGCGAAGGATAGAGCCAGTTGGAAGAATATGTTGCAATTTGTTTTTTTGATTGATATGTGTAAGACGTCTGACCTCATGAGGTTGTAAAATAGTCAATAAAAGTAAAAGTATGTCACCATTACTCGAGATTTTGTTTCAATAAATTTACAAAAATTAACAATTACAATACCTTTACTATTTCACAAGATAAGGAACCGGTTCGCAGTTACAAATAAATTCATGAAGAAAAAAATTTATTTTTTGTTTAAAAAATTAAAATTGTATATGAAAAAAAAATTATAAAACCGAATTTCTCATACATTCACCAAAACCTAACAAAAATCGGTCATAAAAATTCAAATTCAAATAAATAAAACCATCATTATGGGGCAAACAACTAATGATGCAGTTCGATTCGTAGGACTGGAATTAGTTTAAATCCCTTGAGTCCACTTCTGTTTTTTAATTATAAGTTCTTATGTTCTAATTAAAATACAGACTTCATCAGGGAATTCCCAATACCTGAATTGATTTCCAACTAATCTTTTCTCTGTGTGCACGTTTTAAGTTAAGTTCCATTTCATAAGTATCCAATTTATGTCTAATATCTCAACAAATGATTATGGCAGACAAACTCTCATCACGGAATCGATTTCATTTCAAACATAATCGTCCAAATAAATACTTTCCTTATTAAAAAAGTTTCTACTTAACTTTAACACCATTATACGACTGCAACTCCTAAGCAAAAAACCAAAAAGTTTTCTCTTTAGTTCAAGTATTAATTTTCTTTTTCTTCGTTTTTTTTTTTTTAATTCAATCAAGCGTTCATCGAATACTCTTTGACTTCCGTTCCATGACGTTGTAATATTGCTCGCTCTACTTTTTGACGCTTTTTGGTGGTTAAAATGTTGATAACATGAATGAAATCGTGCGTGTAGTGGAATGAAATCTTAACCTCACTTGTTGGCAAATATTTTCAATTTCCATTATAACTGGGGGGAACGAGGGAAGCAGAATTTTTGATTGTGGTTTAGGTTGAGGTTTAAGCACGGGGCGAAGCAAATTTCCGTTTCCTTTTTTTTTTGTTGTCAAAAAATAAGTGTAACGATTCCTTTAAGAAAAGGAGAAAAATTGTAGATACTTTTGCGTTTGAAACAAAGCGATGAATTTAATGAAACCATTTGAACAATATTTCCAATTCAATTTTTGAAATTGTTTGTGATTGTCTAAGAGGGAAATTTCTGCAACATGGAAACGGAAATGTTTCACACACAAAATACATTTTAGAGAATTTTAAATACGTAGTATTTGGTATTTGTAGGCCATTGACAGGTTTTAAAGAATCCTAAATTGAAATCAAAATTAATGAATGGAATATATATTGAAGAAGTAAGAATTATACAAATATGCCTTGTTGTAACTTTACACACAAAAAAAAGAATTTCGTTACGCCCAAACGAAATCTCGAATAAATGAATTTCATGGCGCAGGGTCACAAATTTTTCTATGTTCATTTATAATAAAAATAATAAATTTTGTTTTTTCAACATAATTCGGTCTAAGATCTTTGTTTTTCTATTAAAAATATTTTTCAAAGGAAAATAGCTTTTACAGTAGTAAAGAAAGTGTACTGTACCTTTACCTTCACTTTTATTGACTATTTTACAACCTCATGAGGTCAGACGTCTTACACATATTAATTAAACAAACAAATTAAACAAATTTCAACATATTCTTCCAACTGGCTCTATCCTTCGCTTTTTCTCGCCCGTTGGTAACGCCAAGGATACGGAGGGATTCTTCTGCCTTGTCTTTCCAGCGGAGTCTTGCTCGTCCTCTTTTCCTGCTTCCATCGGGTACGTTATCGAAAACCTTTCGCGATGGCTCAAGTTCATCCATTCTGATAACATGGCCTAAACAACGCAATTGGCGTAATTTTATTCGCCTAGATATGTCTACGTCAGAATATAGATTATATAGTTCTGGGTTCCAGCGACGTCGGTACTCGCTGATTTCCCTAGCAGGACCGTATATTTTACGGAGAATTTTTCTCTTCATCCGCTTGCGATATGACCCAAGTTTCGGAGCCATATATCAATATAGGTAAAATGAGAGTCTGATAGAGCTGAAGTTTTGTCCGTCGAGAGAGGGCTTTGTTCCTAAACTGCTTGCTGAGCCCAAAATACCATCTATTTGCAAGCACAATTCTCCTATCTATCTCCAGGCTGACGTTGCTGTCCTTGTTCATGGCGGATCCAAGGTACACAAATTCATCTACCCATACGGTCGATTGCTGTTTTGTTTCGGGCTTACTATATGCATAGATCCATGATTTGTCACCTGTGGCGATGTTATTCACTGCATTTGAGTTACCACGGTTGTATTTCCACAAGCATTCGACAAAAGCCCTTTTTAGAGCATTCGCCAAAGTATGTGGGATCCAACGAGAACAAATGCATGCAATATCTTATTGATGCTTGTCATATTAATGCCCAAGGAGGCATTAATCTCACATGCAATATCTTATTGATGCTTGTCATATTAATGCCCAAGGAGGCATTAATCTCACGGTATCTCACAAGTCGTTATTGCTTTATCAGTTCACGCACACCATCGATGTTTTCCGGCAAAACAACCAAAGTTCTACGACCTTCCCGAAATTCTTCCTGGATCGAACGGCGTCCGAGACTGAACTGTTAGTTCCATCGATTTACAGTGGCTTTTGATGGTGATTCATCACCAAAAGTCGATACAAGTTCATGGAGACACTCCTGTCTCGATAAAAATCGTAAACAATCATCGCATGAAAATTTTCACGGGTTAATTCCAGTTTTTGACCGATAAGAATTTTTCAACACACTGTAAATACGACACATAGTACCCGTCAGTAAAAACGTTCTATGTGTGTTTATGCTAAAAATGCGAAACTTTCCAATGGAAGTTTCAGTTTTCATCTGGCAACACTAGTATTGTCAGGACCCGAAATATAAATGCCAACCTCGTAACTAAAGGGTGTTTTTTCAAGCGCGATAGAACTTGAAATTGTAAACAAGTAACAAAAAAAATTAAATTTTAATAAAGTTTTTTTTTTATTCGAAAGATCGATACGTGGCATTAACATTTGAAAATGATTTCGGGCATATGGGCACCGCGGCTGGTCTTGACGAAGCGCATTCTGGACGTCCAATTTGTGGCACTTTTTCCAGCACTGCTGGCCGTATGTCACGAAGAACACGAACAATGTTGGCCTCCAAGGCGTCAATTGTTGCTGGTTTATCAGCATAAACCAGTGCCTTCACGTAGCCCCACACTAAATAATCGAGAGGTGTCAAATCGCACGACCTTGGAGGCCAATTGACAGGTCCATTTCTCGAAATCAACTTATCGCCAAATTTTGATTTCAATAAGTCGATGGTTGCGATCGCCGTATGGCACGTAGCGCCATCCTGTTGAAACCACATCTCGTCTGGATCAATGTCATCCATATTTTCAAACAGAAAATCATTGATCATGGTGCGGAAACGATCTCCATTGACCGTAATCCGAGCTCCGGCCTCATTTTTAAAGAAATAAGGTCCGATGATGCCACCAGCGTGTAAGCCGAACCAAACGGTGCATTTTTCTGCATGTAATGGAGTCTTGTGGATTGATCTCACTCCATATATGGCAATTTTGCTTATTAACAAACCCGTTAAGCCAAAAATGGGTCTCATCGCTGAACACAATTTGGCGATAAAACAACGGGTCAGTTTCCAACTGAGTTTCAAAGTAAATTTGGATAATTTGGCAGCGTTGTTCAAGCGTGAGTCTATTCATGATGATTTGCCAGAGTATAATGAAACAAATAATTGAAATTTTTTTATTAAAATTTAATTTTTTGTGTTATTTTTTACAATTTGAAGTTCTATCTAAACTAATTGACATTTATGAATGACAAATAATATCGTTCAAATGGCTTCTATGACTTCCGTTACAATACCTCATTCGATCTACCAAATTTTTCGGAATATCTTCGACTGATGGGGACTCTATCTCGTGAACAGCAGCGTGATTTAAGGCCTCTACTCTGAATTATTTGTGTAACCCTTATCCTTCACGGCGCCCAAGTGATAATAGTCCAACGGGGCGAAATCGCAGCTGCGAGGCGGCCTACGGATTTTCGAGTGCCGGCTTAACACAGTGTGCGCACAAGATCGATTGTAACATTGGCTGTGTGGCGTGTAGTGAAGTACTGTCCTCTGTAGAACAAAAAACAACAACACTAAGTTATCGGCTGCTGACCGATGGTACCAGCACTAAGTGTATAAAGGCATAGAGGAATAGAAAAGAAACTCCATCCCTCTCTTTACCAATTCTCTATGACGAGATAGTAGGCCATTTTATCGAGTTCGAGTTGCTTTTGTATTTAACTTTTTGGTTGGACATAAAACGGACAGAAATAAAAGGGGATGCGTATTTATGTTCGATGCCACCAACATAAAATACAATTTTTTTAAACTTAGATTGCTGCATGGTTTGCTTCTGGTTGTTTCTCGCTCTGTCGATTACTCACTCTGTTTTCTATTATTTTCCTACTACGTAGTCGATCAGCTGTGTAATGGATACCCTCTGATAACAAAGGCTGACAAAAGACGTTGAAGAGCCAACACAGCCGTAGTAGTGTTATAGCCATCCTAGTTCACAGGTAAACAGTGTATTAGTTTCTAGCTAGTCTCCCTCCCTCAAACTACCTTTCCCGCTGGTTAAAGCCAGAGATTCCCTGCCTGTGTGATCTCTAACTTGGTACCCATCTATTTCTTGGTTGTCTGGTGTTTCCGCTGGTGTCATCCAGAGATTCCCCGCCTGAGGGGTCTTGAGATTGTTTCCCGGGTTGTATTTTGTTCCCCTAATGCAAGACAAAGATTCCCAGCCTGAAGGACCTCGACTGCCGCTGATTCAAGCCAGAGATTTCCTGCCTGTGGGGTCTTGAATTTGTTACCCGCCTGTTCCCGTGTTATCTTTTGTTTCCCTGGCGTAAGCCTGAGATTCCCTGCCGGTGGGGATCGATCTTGTTGCCTACCTCTCCCAGTGCTTCAAGCCAGAGATTCGAGATCTCGATCTTGGTACCCATCTGTTTCTTGGTTGGCTGTTGTTTCCGCTCGTGACAGTAAGAGGATCGCTGCGTGTGGGGTCTTGAACATGATACCCGAAGGTTCCCTGATTGTCGTTTGTTTTCCCTGTTTCAAGCCCTGCCTGTGGTGTCTCGACCTTGGTGCCTACCTTATTACCTGGTCCAAGTCAGATATTCGCTGCCTGTGGGATCTTGACCTTGGTCCCTACAGTAGTCCCAGCTTTCTACCAGAGGCTCCCTACCTGCTTGCCAAAGTCCAGTGCCATCAACAACCCATCGACGACGTGTCACTGTCACATACAAGTATTGCCAGCATTCTACTCTTTTTCTCCAAAATAAGTGGTATGTAACGAACCCTTGACCACCACTGGCAATACTCCAGCTTCAAAAGGAAAATCCGTCGTTACAAGTTGGAGTGATCAGGTTTCACAGTCGCAACATATGCTGATAACCTGCCAATTGCAGTGCAGGGAATCAACCCCTCCACGTGCAGAGATGTGCTCCAGAACGTAATCAGGAAACACTCTAAGTGCGCCGCGAAGAATGGACTGGGTGTAAAACCAGACCAAATCGAGCTGCTCCTCTTTACCAGGAAGCTGCAATTTCCGTATATTTATCCATTGTTTCTATGTAGTAGATAAATCTACCTAAAGAATATTGAAGGATATCTACGTGTGGTTCTCGACGGAAAGCTGTATTTCAAGTTCAACACCATGAATAGGATTAGACACGCTGAAAAATCGGTCTTTTTTGTTGTTTGGAATGCAAATATGACGTGTTTCTAGCTTGTCTCAAATGTAGTATATTTGTATCTAAACATAATATATAAATATAATATTTTTGTATCCAAACATATTGTGTTTGCTTTTCAATAGTGCATGTTTGAGACAAAATAATTAATAGGTTATGGTGTATGTTTTATGGATGTTTTTTTGTTTAAAACTGCTGAAAACAAAAACGTGATAGACAACAAAGTAGCATAATACAACACATCTTCAATTCATGAAAACAATGCCTACAAACATATTCATGCCTCCTGTCATATGTTTCTTGGGCCATTTTTTTTCTGCGTGTAGAACCATAGTGAAGCTATATTAGTGTAAATGAGTCATCGGAGGACGATGGGGCCCATCGTCGAAAATAGTTTACTGTATATATACAGCTGTTGCCCACCCGATAGTGCTTTGTTGTTTGGGGGCCAGTACTGGGAAAGTCCACTTATCTAAGTCTGATTACAAAAATCAAGAGAATGGTAATGGTGTGTGTATCCCGGGTGCCGTTCTCCCAATCCCTGCCGAAGAGTTAAGGGTTAACCTACACCTGTTACCACAAAATTTTATGGGGAGACAAATTGCGGCAACCCGCCTCAGATATTCATATCAATGGATAGCGCATATGGGCGTGGCTGGTTTTTAACGGTTGTGCAGCTATCCACGGTAAAAGACTTCTATCCACATTAAACTTCTCCATTCATATCCCGGATAGATAGGGCTGAAGGGGGGGGGGGCATTCCAAGATATAGAAGCTCTTTAGGCTTTTCCACTGTGGACTCCAAACTGGATGACAAGTTAGTGTTTTGAGTCTATTCTAAGTAGCTTTGTATAGAACTTGCACAGAGGCTACCAGGCCATTGTAGAGTCTTTCAGACAGAAGTCATGGCAATCGGAGAAGTTATCCTTTGTCTAGGGATAAATGTTATTACCGCCTGAAGTACTAACATGTACTCCCGCGGTCAGGCTGCTATTAAATATCTGCAATATATATTCCTGACTTCTAGAAGTGCCTCCCATCTCTAAATGAGATGGCCAAGCAGTGTGGTATTCTATTTATATGTTTGCCAGGGCACAGTAACATTCCAGGGAACCATAGCGCAGATGGGCTGGCAAGATTTGGAACTACCACTGGATATGGCCACTATCTTCACAAAACCCCGTGCTTAAAACCGAAGCTCTCAGACATGCGAATGATCGATGGTCTCATGACACAAATAGCAGTATCACCAGACAAGTAATGCCAAGTTATGACCTAAATCATGCGCTAAAATTGATATCCATTTGTGGACAATATGTCTGTATGCTAGTAGCCGTGATCAATGGGGACTGTGTAATAGGCATATACGCGTCTAGACTTGGAATCCCAGCTCACGATTACTGCAGATGATGTGGGCATGAAGAGGAGAACAAGAGCTTCAAACATCTATTATGCTATAGCCGGGCCTTTTGTATGATCAGGATAATATATCTAGGATCTTACTTCATGCCTCCAATCTTTCAGAAAGTTAAGCTGAATGATCTTAGGACCTTTCTGCAGACTACTAATAGGTTCGGTAGGTACCACTGTTCCAACGGCCCTTAAACCTATGGGGTCAATTTACAGGTTCAATGATGGGGGATGGTATATGACGTCCCGTGTTATCACAACTATTCTCATTGGACTAAGAGTGCCAATTGCGACAGCCAACTCTACCCAACCTGTCATAACCCAGTCATTCCAGTGAGTGTGATTTTGTGAATTGTTTATTATATAAACTATTGTATGAAACTATTATATGGATCTGTTGTATGAACTTCTAATACATTAACAAGTAAAGGTTCCAAAAACAACAATAATTTGAAACTAATAATATTTCCTTGATTCAATTTCCTTTCCATTTCAAGATATCTATGATAGTCGTACATACTCTTCTGTTCTATTCATTAATTGATTTCTTATTTATTTACTTGACTCTCAAAACTGCATATCTCGCACATGATTTATCTCCAATAATGAGGCGTTAACCTGAACAACATGCAGAATTCCCACACTAGTATACGCCCCCAATTTTTACTTGTTCAACTAAACCACAAAGTTTGATTCAGTTTACGCTTACGTGCCCAAGTGAACGGTTCTATAAATATTAAAAAATAACAACAAGTGAAATGACAAAAATATCTGTAATATAAATTAGAAAAGGATCAGGAAAAAAATAAATCCTTTTGCTTAAACAAATAATCTCTGCACTATGGGAAATTTGTATAAAGTGTTAGCACAGCTGTTGATATTGTATTGCATTACGCCCCCTTTGAATGCTATAGTGAACTCGTGAGTGTTTTGTCTCCTAATTTTCCTCCCAACAAGTGTAAAAGTGTTTAAGTTGTATTGAAATCTCTTAAATTTTATGTCGTAGCCCTAAAATTATCTCCAAAGATGGCCACTTAATCTTCGAATCTGGCTTAGATCGCAACATTTCCTTTATACTAAAGGGAAAATCTCGTTTAAATATCAATGGTGATTACGATGTTATCGATTTGCTGTTGCAATCGAAAAAGGGGCGTATTTCTGGTCCACCCGGCTCGCCAACTGTTAGCGATTGGACTGAAGAAGAGGAGGCTGCAATCAAGCAGCTAATGGCAGATGTTACGTCTTTGAAGGCCCAGGTGTTTGGTCCTAATGGCATGGAATCCCAGTTTCGTAATTTACAAAATCGCACTCGCACCGCTTCGGTGCTGCTAAGGCGCTACAAGAGTCGCATGCAGCGTGTTGAGACAAGAGTTCAGAACTTACAGGATCGCTTGGAAATAGACAACTGCCGCAGTAGTCCGTGCCAGAATGGTGGATCATGTTTGAATATGTTTGGAAGTTATGTGTGCAAGTGTCAAAAGAATTTTGAGGTAAGTCATAAGGAAGTCTAAAAGCAAATTAATTACACTGTGGAACCAAATGGAATTTTTCGAAAATAGCAAGGTTCTGACAACGGATTCTGGTATTGGGGTAATACACGTGTATCGGCGTTTTGAAACTTTACGCCGTTTTTACGTTATTTTTTTAAAGGGGGTGAAAATTTTCCCCCATTTGCATATTCGTGTAATGAATCGGCATAGGAAACCATGTTACCTTTACGTTTTATGTATAGAATATGTTCTGAAATTTTATGAACAAATTTACGAGAAACATTTTTGTGGAATACTTAAACCCTCTACCACTTCAATATATGGGACTTCTTTTGATATTTTTGTAAAAAATGGTAAAAAAACACCCCTAAAGCAGGGGGTAACACTGTTCCACAGTGTAATTAACTTCATTGAGGTTTCAGCCATGGTAGAATAAGTAAGGTAGACACAGTATGTGTTCTTGTAATTATGGGCAACAACAACAGACAATTTGTTTTTGTTTCGTATTTATTTTCTGTAAAAATTTATTTATTCTGTATCTACTAGACATATTCGCAAGACGTATTGAATGGTCATTCAAGACATGTACTGTAGCGAAGTCGCGACAACCAAATACTTCGGGGTACTGTCGACAAAGCATTCGTGTATGTGTGTGTATTAGAGTGGTAAAAAATCACTTTTTCGGAATACCGGATTTCGGTGTCACAGAATGGGGTAAACCGGTGAAACCGGTTAATTTTCGAGTTAATTATGGTTATTTTTCGGCTTCTTCGTTTCGTATGGAAAATAATATGCTCAAATTTATGTGAATAAATTAACGCAAAATCAACACAAAATAAAATTGTCTTGTCTTGTTTTGTTTGCTCGTAGAAAGAGTCATTATTATTCTGAAACTATAGCAGGATCTGTCAGAAATATTTCAATAAAGAACACATCAGCTTCAATTCAATTCGTCAATTCAATTCAATTCAATTCAATTCAATTCAATTCAATTCAATTCAATTCAATTCAATTCAATTCAATTCAATTCAATTCAATTCAATTCAATTCAATTCAATTCAATTCAATTCAATTCAATTCAATTCAATTCAATTCAATTCAATTCAATTCAATTCAATTCAATTCAATTCAATTCAATTCAATTCAATTCAATTCAATTCAATTCAATTCAATTCAATTCAATTCAATTCAATTCAATTCAATTCAATTCAATTCAATTCAATTCAATTCAATTCAATTCAATTCAATTCAATTCAATTCAATTCAATTCAATTCAATTCAATTCAATTCAATTCAATTCAATTCAATTCAATTCAATTCAATTCAATTCAATTCAATTCAATTCAATTCAATTCAATTCAATTCAATTCAATTCAATTCAATTCAATTCAATTCAATTCAATTCAATTCAATTCAATTCAATTCAATTCAATTCAATTCAATTCAATTCAATTCAATTCAATTCAATTCAATTCAATTCAATTCAATTCAATTCAATTCAATTCAATTCAATTCAATTCAATTCAATTCAATTCAATTCAATTCAATTCAATTCAATTCAATTCAATTCAATTCAATTCAATTCAATTCAATTCAATTCAATTCAATTCAATTCAATTCAATTCAATTCAATTCAATTCAATTCAATTCAATTCAATTCAATTCAATTCAATTCAATTCAATTCAATTCAATTCAATTCAATTCAATTCAATTCAATTCAATTCAATTCAATTCAATTCAATTCAATTCAATTCAATTCAATTCAATTCAATTCAATTCAATTCAATTCAATTCAATTCAATTCAATTCAATTCAATTCAATTCAATTCAATTCAATTCAATTCAATTCAATTCAATTCAATTCAATTCAATTCAATTCAATTCAATTCAATTCAATTCAATTCAATTCAATTCAATTCAATTCAATTCAATTCAATTCAATTCAATTCAATTCAATTCAATTCAATTCAATTCAATTCAATTCAATTCAATTCAATTCAATTCAATTCAATTCAATTCAATTCAATTCAATTCAATTCAATTCAATTCAATTCAATTCAATTCAATTCAATTCAATTCAATTCAATTCAATTCAATTCAATTCAATTCAATTCAATTCAATTCAATTCAATTCAATTCAATTCAATTCAATTCAATTCAATTCAATTCAATTCAATTCAATTCAATTCAATTCAATTCAATTCAATTCAATTCAATTCAATTCAATTCAATTCAATTCAATTCAATTCAATTCAATTCAATTCAATTCAATTCAATTCAATTCAATTCAATTCAATTCAATTCAATTCAATTCAATTCAATTCAATTCAATTCAATTCAATTCAATTCAATTCAATTCAATTCAATTCAATTCAATTCAATTCAATTCAATTCAATTCAATTCAATTCAATTCAATTCAATTCAATTCAATTCAATTCAATTCAATTCAATTCAATTCAATTCAATTCAATTCAATTCAATTCAATTCAATTCAATTCAATTCAATTCAATTCAATTCAATTCAATTCAATTCAATTCAATTCAATTCAATTCAATTCAATTCAATTCAATTCAATTCAATTCAATTCAATTCAATTCAATTCAATTCAATTCAATTCAATTCAATTCAATTCAATTCAATTCAATTCAATTCAATTCAATTCAATTCAATTCAATTCAATTCAATTCAATTCAATTCAATTCAATTCAATTCAATTCAATTCAATTCAATTCAATTCAATTCAATTCAATTCAATTCAATTCAATTCAATTCAATTCAATTCAATTCAATTCAATTCAATTCAATTCAATTCAATTCAATTCAATTCAATTCAATTCAATTCAATTCAATTCAATTCAATTCAATTCAATTCAATTCAATTCAATTCAATTCAATTCAATTCAATTCAATTCAATTCAATTCAATTCAATTCAATTCAATTCAATTCAATTCAATTCAATTCAATTCAATTCAATTCAATTCAATTCAATTCAATTCAATTCAATTCAATTCAATTCAATTCAATTCAATTCAATTCAATTCAATTCAATTCAATTCAATTCAATTCAATTCAATTCAATTCAATTCAATTCAATTCAATTCAATTCAATTCAATTCAATTCAATTCAATTCAATTCAATTCAATTCAATTCAATTCAATTCAATTCAATTCAATTCAATTCAATTCAATTCAATTCAATTCAATTCAATTCAATTCAATTCAATTCAATTCAATTCAATTCAATTCAATTCAATTCAATTCAATTCAATTCAATTCAATTCAATTCAATTCAATTCAATTCAATTCAATTCAATTCAATTCAATTCAATTCAATTCAATTCAATTCAATTCAATTCAATTCAATTCAATTCAATTCAATTCAATTCAATTCAATTCAATTCAATTCAATTCAATTCAATTCAATTCAATTCAATTCAATTCAATTCAATTCAATTCAATTCAATTCAATTCAATTCAATTCAATTCAATTCAATTCAATTCAATTCAATTCAATTCAATTCAATTCAATTCAATTCAATTCAATTCAATTCAAATCAATTCAATTCAATTCAATTCATTTCAATTTAGTTCAATTCAATTCAATTCAATTCAATTTAATTCAATTCAACTCAGTTCAATTCAATTCAATTCAATTCAATTCAATTCAATTCAATTCAATTCAATTCAATTCAATTCAATTCAATTCAATTCAATTCAATTCAATTCAATTCAATTCAATTCAATTCAATTCAATTCAATTCAATTCAATTCAATTCAATTCAATTCAATTCAATTCAATTCAATTCAATTCAATTCAATTCAATTCAATTCAATTCAATTCAATTCAATTCAATTCAATTCAATTCAATTCAATTCAATTCAATTCAATTCAATTCAATTCAATTCAATTCAATTCAATTCAATTCAATTCAATTCAATTCAATTCAATTCAATTCAATTCAATTCACGAAGGGGTTATCTGTACCAGTCAGTATGAAAGTAGTCTAAGTCACATCTTGTAAATTTTAAAATATCTAAAGAATTGCTTTGGAATAATTTATAAAATATTTTGTATTCCCTCTCTTTGCAGGGCACCTCGTGCGAGAAGGATGTCAACGAATGTGCTCTATATGCTGGCACTGATTTGGGTTGCCAAAATGGAGCGCAGTGTATTAACCAATTCGGTTCGTATAGTTGCATCTGTCAACCTGGTTGGCTGGGCATACACTGCACCCAACGGAAAGGCGACTGTCTGCAATCTTCTGCATGGGAACTTTGTGGTCATGGTACTTGTGTCAGCAGCAATGATACATTTGGTTACAAATGTATCTGTGATCAGGGATGGAAAACGAATGGTCTCACCCCGGCTTGTTCTGTGGATGTGGATGAATGTGCTGAGTCTCATACAGCGTGTGTTACCAAGTGTATCAATTTACCGGGATCATTCACATGTGGTCCCTGCGCTGTCGGCTTGACGGGTAATGGTATAAATTGTCGAGATATAGATGAGTGTTCCCAACAGAATGGGGGTTGTAGCCTAAGTCCAAGAGTGTCATGCATTAATACCTATGTGAGTTAATGGGAGGGCGATTCAAGATGATCTATTGAAATATTGTATGTTAATTTTTGTTGTTTTATAGGGCTCCTACCACTGTAGTGAATGTCCACTGGGCTGGTCCGGCGATGGCCGTTCTTGTGTTCGCACTACTAATACAAATACTGACACTTCGTCGTCTGCCGTGGGCTCGGTTACCACTTGTGACAACTCTAATATATGTCACCCTCAAGCCAGATGTCATGAGATTTCCAATACTGTAGCTTGCAGCTGTCCGTCTGGTATGGTGGGCAGTGGTATTGGACCAAATGGTTGTGTGGTGGGAACTGCCAACAATTGTATCAATCAGCCTTGCAAGGTAAGATACGATTTGTAAACTGCTCTTTTTGGGGAAATTTATCAAACGTGTTGTTTTTTAGAATGGTGGCACTTGTGTGGACAATGGCGGTGGTTTCAATTGCATATGCCCCGTTGGATTTATCGGCGCTACTTGCTTACGTGCTCCCAGCCCATGCAATCCCAACCCCTGCCGCCATAATGGCCGTTGCCGCCCCGTAACAACTTCCACGAATCTTTCATTTACCTGCCAATGTACACCCGGGTTTGTTGGTGCTAAGTGTGAGAGACAGGCCAGCGATTGTGGTGGCGTTCTTCAGGATTTCACTGGAACACTTAAATATCCCACTGGCTCTCTTTATGATCACAATTCACAATGTGCCTGGATTTTGCGCACCAATGAGTCGATGGTGCTAAATGTTACCTTCCATAATTTCGATCTTGAAGATTCAACCGAGTGTCGTTTTGATTGGCTGCAAATCAATGATGGTCGTTCTGCGGCCTCCCAGATTATTGGACGTTTCTGCGGTGCCCATAAGCCTATGGGTGGTAATATAATATCGTCGACTCACAATTTATATCTATGGTTTAGATCGGATAATTCAACGTCTAGGGAAGGTTTCGATCTAGAATGGAGCTCCATAGAGCCTCAGTGTGGCGGAGTGATTAATGTAACGACACATGGCACTATCTCTAGTCCCGGTTCTCCAGGCAATTATCCAAAGAACC
Source organism: Phaonia tiefii (assembly GCA_963931995.1). Taxonomy (NCBI): domain Eukaryota; kingdom Metazoa; phylum Arthropoda; class Insecta; order Diptera; family Muscidae; genus Phaonia; species Phaonia tiefii. The sequence goes on along the minus strand of OZ008369.1, from coordinate 262,340,064 downwards.
GTGATTGTCAATGGCATTTAAAGGCACCAAATGACAAACGCTTAAAGCTGACTTTCTTCAGTATGCAGATTGAGGTTCATGATAGCTGCAATTTTGATTGGCTAGAGGTGAGTAAGAAACCACAGGTCTAAGTTTGCATCCGCGTTAAACAAAGATAGAGTATTACACTCCATAAAGATTAGGATACAGTTCCATGAAAAACTCCTGGGAATGGGACAGCAAGTACCCGTCAATGTGTGGTTTATAACAGGTGTTGTTAAGAAATTTGAACACAATTGAAGTGCGAGCTGTTTTTTCAAGAAGATAAATCTAAAATGAATGATACAACAGGATCACAGAAATTCAGTCTGTCTGATAAAAGCGTCGTTGCGCCAGGTGTAAAAGCCTCGAGCTGCTCAAACGATATATAACGATAGCTGTCAATCGCTCCTGATTCTTGAGAGAAATGGTAATCCAGATCAGGAGAAACTTAGTTATATTAATTACAAACAATATTCCATATCCAAGCAAGGCTTGCTAAGGGAAAGAAGATGATACTATTCCAAAGGACAAATATATACATAGTATCTACTAATTTTTCTCAATAAATGCTTAGATCGGATAGATTATGCCTAGTCCTGCCCCATGCTAATGCGAAATGTGCAAATTCCAATGCTCATCTAAATTAGTGGCATATGGAGGTCAGTGGTCAATCGACTACTCACGACTAATTTTCAAAAAGTCGTATTGTGACTAAAGTCGTATTGTGACCAATTGAAATTTGAAAAAATCAACTGAAATTTAAAAGTTCTATTTGAATTTTGAAATACATCACATCAAAGGTGAAAATTCTATTTGAAATTTGAAATACATCAATTGAAATTTAAAAAACATCAATTGAAATTTAAAACACATCAATTGAAATTTAAAAGACATCAATTGAAATTTAAAACACATCAATTTAAATGTAAATTACAGTAATCTAAATTTAAAAATCTAATACATAAAATCGTTTAATAATTATTAAATTTCAATTGACGAATTTTAAATTTCAATTGATGTTTTTCAAATTTCAATTGATATTTTTCAAAATTAAATTGATATTTTTCAAATTTCAATTGGAAATGGTGTAGTAATACTAACGTTTTATAAAGGGCATGAGGAATACGAGGTTGTAGATGGCTAGGTTTGTAAGCTGTTGGGGTAATCAATGCACGACTCAGTTCGACTTATTAATCCATTGTGATCCCACACGATAATGCGAGAAACTGTTAGCCAAATCGTTTGCTCCAAGAAGCTGAAGATGTTGTCAATGTCTATCTCAGATAATTCTCTCAGATTCCTAAATAGGTAGGATCTCATGGCAGACATCCTCCTACCGGCTAGTGCTGAACACGTGCATTCTCGTTCGTTACAAATTCCACAGAAGTAATTTTCCCTGCCGTTGAATCTCGTCACATATCTACCAATCAGGCAGTGTTTACTTAAATTTGATAGAAGCTTTCGTACCTTGGGCCTGGTTAGAGACACAAGGTTCATGAACCTCCTGCTCTTCATTAACAACCATAATTGTCTTATAAAGGGTGTCTCAGTAAGACTGAACTTGTGATTTTTTTAGTGGATTGTAAAGAGGATATATTCCGATTAACAATGGAGTAAAACATCCATAAAATGGTCCCTATGGCTCTGATAATATTCCATTACTGTTTTCATGACTTTTTCACAGAGCTCTGACTGCATCTCACTGATGACGCATTGGAGCTCTGATTAGAGCTCAGGATTTGATTCTGGTTTATCTGCAGAAACCCGAGATTTCACAAAACCCCCAAAGAAAGAAATCGTACGACGTTAGATCGCATGATCTTGGTGGCCAATGGACATCATAATTTCTCGAGACAATTTGTTCTGGAAATGGTTGCTGCAATAAATCAATGGTTTCAATGCGCGGCGTGACAGGTGAGATCCATGCCGCCAAGTTGAGGCCACAAGAACTCCGTTATCAAGATCCTGTATCGAATGCAGTCACTGAAATTTCGGCCTTATCTTCAAAAAAGTAAGGCCCAATCACACCGCCTGACCAAAATCTGCACCAGACAGTTGCTCGTTGAGGGTGCATTTGTTTCTCATGGATTGCATGAGGATTTTCTGGGCCCCAAATTCGACAATTTTGTTTTTTCACGAGTCCATTTCGATGGAAATGAGCTTCATCGGAGAAGATAATTTTTTTTTGAAAAATTAGCATTGACTTCACTTTGCTCCACTACCCATTGAACGAATAGCCGGCGCCTTCCGTGGTCTGGTGGGTTGAAGTCATGAGCAAGCTGCATTTTTGCGCATGAAGGTAGAGGTCTTTTGTCAAAATTCACTGCGAGTGCTTCATGAAATATAAAGTTGTTGAGAACGATGCCGAATTGATGTTTTCGGGTATTCGGCGACACTCTCGTTTACAGCAGTAATGTTTTCAAGAGACCGACCTGTACGTTGACGCACAGGAGCCTTACTCTTACTCTTCGATTGGATGACACATTAGGTGCACTTTCTCCACTGAAAATTCTTCGAAGTTTGCGAGGGGTTTTAGAATAACTTTTAAAATTTTTGTCACAAGTTTTCACAATTATAACGCGTTGTTCTTTCATAAAGCGCCTCATTTTTTGTAATCGGAATAAACATATGTGACAGCTGCCAAATTTCAGAGTTGCCACTTGCACAAATCAAAAATGGCACTAAATTTAAAAAGTGCAATCTTACCGAGGCATCCTTTATATATATATATATGGGGAATTCCAAGTCAAATCGGACAGCATGAAGAATTTTTTTTTTGGATTTGTTTCATTTTTCACTATGTTGATGTCCCTTTTCAACAGCGTGTCTCAGTAAATTTTCAGATTTTTGGGGCAACTTGTTACAGAGATATCGACGTGTAAAATAATCGCATTATAAGGAAACTGTGTTAAAATAAATACTCATAACTTATTCAATATTAGTCCAAATATAACAAATTTTTTTTTATTGTTTTTATTCCTTTGTAAACTATCCAAAAAAAAATAGGAAAAAATTGTGCACAGTGGGCTTGTATTGTATTTTTGGGATTTAAAATTTAAAATAAATTTTTCTCAGTGTATGCAATCTTCGATTTTCTTCAAATTTTTTTTAAAATAAAATAGAATATTTTTCACAAATTTATGCCAAATTTGGGAGTGGGGTTCGAAAAACTACTATATTTCACATTTTTTTAAAGTTTTGTAAGAACATATTTTTCACTTTAAAACACTGCGCATTTTCTTTTAGTTTGTTAAAAATACGAAAGTTCTTAATTTTTTTTTATTTTCTTTAAAATTTGAAAAACGTTTTCATTTTTTGATCTAGAGAAGTTTTTAGCAATTATTGCACCACCACAAGTAGGAACTATTGAATGTAATTTTTGCGTGCCCGGAATAGATTTAGCCGTTTCATATCGCTTATCCAATGTTTCTTTTGCATCAAAATAATGCTGTTCTGGAGAAAATGTTACTTTAATGTTTGGTAAATTATTCGGCTCGGATGCCCATTGATACAGTTCCACAGCAGTAGTTATTTGCTTATCAATTTGTCTTTGAAGACTTACTCTACTGGCAAGTCTTTTCAATGTGCCTCCAATACCGTCACATGGTCCCTTACCATGTGCTGTTGCAAAATAATGCCATTCTGCAGCAATCTTAAAGTCATCCTTGTGAAAATATATGTTTACAAAATGTTTGAAATTTTTGAATTGCTGGGGAGCGCCATCAGAAAAGTAAAATATTTTAGATGCATTTGGTAATACTTCTTTTACAAAATCATTAATAATCCTTAGATAGACGTATACAGCAATTGAATCATGATTATTGCCATCAGATATTACGACCAGACTTCGATGAGTGAGCTCTTCATTATTCTTAAAATACACAACTATCGGGAATATCGTTGCCTGATTATTGTTCCAATGAAAACCGGGTGCTGCGTTTTGTATAACAAATGCGTAGTTTTCAGCAAAATCACAAATCACCACAACTTCATCTTCTTTTAAGGATTCTTTGGTTTGTTTTAAAAAAGCAGATTGTTCTTTTGCTACAAAATCATGTGTTGAAAGACTGACAAGATGATTGCAAAATATTTCAACGAATTCCGATGAAGTTTTCACTAATGTCTCGAGGCTGCAACGAGGGTTAGATATCCAATATTTATACGTAATACTATCAACAGCATTGTTGTCAAATAAGTTGTGTAATATATTTTTAATGACATCGATTCCTGGACAATCTCCACATTTTCCAAAATGGCAATCGGATGATGGAAAAGGACACACAATCAGTTTTAAACAGTCACTATATTGCACTAGAGGTGCTGCTTCATTATTAGTTAATACTGCTAACTTAGCACCTATCATGAAATAAAATTATATGTGCACGAATAGGATAAACTATTAGACATATTTACCTAACATCATAAGTTTGATATTCTGATGTGTAGCACACACGCAAATCGTATGTGTACCACTAGATCCAGCAAGTACACAATGTTGAGGCCTCAGTGATGCAAAAATTGAAAAACCGATGCAATAGTTAGGATATTGTCCTTTAAACGTTTTATATAGTTCTTTTAAATTACACAGAATAAGTCTTTTTTGCATGTGTTGTCTTTGCCCATCATCATTTCTCACAGAAATAAAATCCTTCTTACCAGGCAAATTGACACTAACGTCATCACTTTTATAAAATTCTAGAACTTTATTTTTAACTTCGGGAGATATGAATCGCCCTGAAAGTAAATTTTTTTATTATAAAATATTCAAAATTTTTAATAAAACAAACTCCATTTTATAAAAATTTGTTAGCACATTACCTTTTTTTTTTTCAGGGACTGACATAACTCCTTGATTTTCCTTTAAGCGTTTTGACACAACTGCCATATGCTTTGTTGCTCCCATGACATCACAAATTTTATTTATGCTCCACGAAACTGGTAATAATGTCAATATTTGCATTTTTTGATCTCGATTAGTGTTTTCATCGTCAAATTTTTCTTTTAAGTTTTCGATCATGTTTTTAAAATGCAAAGAATTTTCATAAAGATTATCTGTATATTCCAGACCAAAAAGCGTTGCAAATTTACAGCAAATTTCCTCATATTTGTCCTTTACATATGATGGCTTATGTACAGAATATTCATCTATTACAGATATATTCAATAAAAGTAAAGCTTGGTTGACTATAGGTAATTGTGTGTCAATACTCAATTCAGAGAGTGGACTTATTATTCTTGCAACTTCATAATCAGCATCATCCGTTGCAATTGTTGAAGAAGAGGAAGGTGATTTTAAGGAAAGCAAGTTTTTTCTACAATTTGAACACAGATAATGTGAACGACTTAGGCCCCATGATTCTTGCAGTTGTGCAGAAGCTTGTCTTAAATCTTTCTTAGGCCGGTGATTTTCTAATTTTAATGGGTTGCAGCATTCTTTAAACCGATGTTGGTATTCCATATTGAATTAACTATTCACCAAAAGCTTTTTATAACTTTAAAATAATACTCGGCGTTGCAATTATAACTATAAAGCACTAGAACTTAGAAAATTTGTTTAACTTTATAAAGAATTAGAAGAACAAAGCAAAATCGAAAAAAACACATTTTTGTTATTTGCTTTGAAGCAGCAATGCAAATTCTTTCATTTTACTACTTTTTTCTACACCTGTGCTCTCTGTCTCCCTCTTTTACTATCATTTCAAATATATTACAGTGTTTTAAAGTGAAAAATATGTTCTTACAAAACTTTAAAAAAATGTGAAATATAGTAGTTTTTCGAACCCCACTCCCAAATTTGGCATAAATTTGTGAAAAATATTCTATTTTATTTTAAAAAAAATTTGAAGAAAATCGAAGATTACATACACTGAGAAAAATTTATTTTAAATTTTAAATCCCAAAAATACAATACAAGCCCACTGTGCACAATTTTTTCCTATTTTTTTTTGGATAGTTTACAAAGGAATAAAAACAATAAAAAAAAATTTGTTATATTTGGACTAATATTGAATAAGTTATGAGTATTTATTTTAACACAGTTTCCTTATAATGCGATTATTTTACACGTCGATATCTCTGTAACAAGTTGCCCCAAAAATCTGAAAATTTACTGAGACACGCTGTTGAAAAGGGACATCAACATAGTGAAAAATGAAACAAATCCAAAAAAAAAATTCTTCATGCTGTCCGATTTGACTTGGAATTCCCCATATATATATACATATTATATATATATTCCCGTCGATCCCATAAGGAGCACAGGGCCTCAACAAATACATTCCAACGTGATTTATCCTGGGCAAGGAATTTCATTTCGGCCCAATTTTTGTTTATGGCTGCAGTTTCGTTGTTGATTTGCCGCCTCTATGTATGTCCAGGGCGGTCGACTGTACGACTGCTTTGTGGATTTCAGTCGATTGCATTTCTGGTGATAGCTTTTGGAGGTCTTCGTCGGATATGGCCGATTCAGTTCCACTTGCGTTTCCTTACCTCCAGTGTGATTGGCAGTTGTTTGGTTCCGGTTCATATATTCTTGTTGTTTATTACATTTAGCCATGATGCAATTTGGCCACGAGGCTAAGATGCGCATTATTCTGCGGAGGCAATGGTTGGCAAACACTTGCATATCCTGGACATTTAGGGGTGCTGAATTCCGTGTCTCGCAACCGTAGAGTGAAATGGACTTCACATTTGAATCAACAATTTTCAGTTTTACCTGCCTAGACAACGTTTGCGAACTCCAGATGGATTTGCGTCGACCGAAACATTGTCTGGCTTTGATGATACGTTTTTTAATATCCTTTTTGGAGCCATAGTTTTTCGTCCAGATACTCTCCAAGTAGCAAAAGGAGTCTACATCTTCCAATTCGTGGTTGTTGATTCTGTTTTCAATATCTTCTTTACAGCCATCAGTTTTCATCCAGACACTGCCCAAATAGCAACAGAAGTCTACATCGTCCAATTCGTGGTGGTAGTTGTTTCAGACCTTTTCCTGAGTTGATTCATTACCAAGCAGGGTTTTAGTTTTCCGATATTTATATACAGACCCGCTTCTTCCCTAACATCTGTTAGTTTTTGCAGCTTTGTTGACATAGTTTCATAAGTTCACGCTAAAAAATCTGTCTTTCTTCGTTGTTTGGATGGAAACATAACGAATTTGGGGCTTGTCGTAAAAATATTATATGCTTGTGTCCAAACACATTGTGTTTGCTATTTAATATAACATGTTTGAGGCACAGTGATTAATAGGTTATAATATTTGTTTTTGTGACCAAAATGTGGCTGTGTTTGTGGAAAACTGTTGAAAACAGAAACATAACAGAGAAACAATTCTTGCAATCATATAAATGTTTCCTGCAATATGTTGCTGAGCCGTTATTTTTCAGCGCATTTTTCAGAACCAGTAGGATACATGGAAGAATCGTCGACTGCTAGATCTGTAACGGCAGATCTTCAAGGGAAACCCTGCAAGCACCAGTATGATACACGGAAGAATCGTCGACTGCTAGATCTGTAACGGCAGATCTTCAAGGGAAACCCTGCAAGCACCAGTAGGATACATGGAAGATTCGTCGACTGCTAGATCTGTAATGGCAGATCTTCAAGGGAAACCCTGCAAGAACTAGTAGGATACATGGACGAATCGCCGGCTGCTAAGAATTTCACAATTTAACCTGTGTCGGGATAGAGAGAGCGTTCGGTAATAGCACTTGCATTGCGGTAGAAATCCTGCCTCCTACTCTGGGTCGGGGTACACAACATTTTTATCAGAAAATGTGTCACGTTTAAATTGGTTGCTTCACTGTCTGCAGAGGCACTCCGCAAGGAGGGGTCTTGCTTCCAATTCTGTGGAACCTTGCGCTGAATTGGATACTAGTCATGTTGGAAAATTTAATTGGAAAGATTTTTGCTGACACTGCTAATGATGAAATATCGGTAAAAGGAAAAAATTCTCATACACGCTGAAAAATAACGGCCCCAGTAAAATATTGAAGGAACCATGTACATGTTTGCAAGCATTATTTTCGTGAAATGACGATCTGCTGCTTTTTGTTGCTTTATTGTCTGTCACGTTATTGTTTTCAGCAGTTTTAAGCAAACAAATCCACAGTTGGGTCACAAATACATATATTATAACCTATTACAAAACATGTTATATTGAATAGCAAACACAATGTGTTTAGACACAAGTATACTATATTTGCTATAAACTACAAACACGTTATATTTGCATCCAAACAGTAAAAAAGACAAATTTTTCAGCATGTACCTGAAGAGATAACCTCTGGAGTAACTTATGTGCTGAGCGGTATGAAATGGTCTGAGCCTCACACAGGGCCAAGATTAAGCTCGTGAAAGGCGTCTCAATAATTCGCGCAAATTCTGGGACAATAGTGTGGACAGCTATGTTAACTTTACGCCGAATGGGAAAGAAGTTTACAGTAGCCGTTTACATTTTAAATAGACATATTAACTACCCTCAATATTCAAATTGGTAGTTTCCATATTCTAAACGAACTCAAACTTCCAATAAATCCCCTGTTTCCTATTTACAATTTCCAGGTTTCCGATGTCATTTCAGGAGACATCTTGGAGAAATACTGCAATTCTACACATCCTCAACCCCTGCTCTTACCCACCAATGAGGCCAATATCCACTTCCACTCGGACAACATAGGCTCCGATACCGGTTTCCAAATATTCTACTCAGTTGAAGAGCGTATACCCGGATGTGGTGGAACCTATACCGCCTCTAAGGGTACAATACAATCACCTTTTAGTAATCAGGAGTCGATTTCTTGTGAATACGAAATACGCTTAGATTCCAGTAAATCAGTAGCCATGGAGTTTCAGACATTTAAAATGGGCCCACAAGATTGTGTGGAGGTGAGTCTAAGTACACATTTCCCAAACAAAGTGTTCCCATTTCACTGTTTCTCCCGCAGATATATGATATTGATGACGCCGACAACAGACGCCTACTCCAGGCTAAATATTGTGGAGACTATGAAATCATGCCGCCAGTTATATACTCCCAATACAACCATGTGGTCTTGAAGTATTACGCCAAAATTGGTGCTGAATTCAAGTTAAACTACAAGTCGGGTAAGTAGCTGCGCAAGCGCGCCAACTGGAATATGGAGTCGGTTTATTTGATTTCTCTTATTTCCAGACTGTTCTTATACCTTTACTGCGGCCGAGGGTGTGATACAGTCACCCTTTTATCCCGATCCGAAATCATTCGAATATTTCTGTACCTTTAAGATTTTTGCGGAACCGAACACAGTTATTGCGGTGCATTTCGATGACTTCGATATGCTTGACGCGCGCAGTACAGAAGATCAAGATTGTACCTATTCATCGCTTAGTGTTAGTTGAAATCGGCCTGTGTTTTGAGACAGAAGTTTTTCTTAATCGTTTATGTTTCCAGATCAACGATGACATGGATAAGAATATCATGGGTCCCTACTGTCGCCAATCGGCACCCGATGTAGACTTTGTTTCGAAAACAAATGTTCTGGTGTTCCAGGCCAGAAAGAGCGCAGCCTCTAAAGGGAAAGGATTTAAGTTGACCTACAAAACGGTGCCTGTGGGTAAAACCGATTGTGGTGCAGTCTACACCAAGCCGGGTTATAGTATCACACTGCCTACCGACGATTCTGGAAACTACATGCACGATATGGAATGTTATTGGATAATTATGGCACCAAAGGATAAATTCATTTTGCTCACTTGGAAATACTTTAAATTGGAAGAATCCGCAGACTGTAGTTATGACTATGTTGAAATATATGACAATCCGGGGAATACGGAAAATAATGCTGCACTTGGAAGGTAAGAGACTTACACGCTTAAAAATATGTAGTTCTTTTTGGATGCAAATATAACGTGTGTTTGGAGTTTATCGCAAATATAATATGCTTGTGTGCAAACACATTGTGTTTGTGATACAAATACAGCTGTGTTTGTTGCACTATTTATGCTCCCTCGAGAGCAAGAGAATAAAAGAGGCACAACGAGAGAGTCTATCTTCTAAGTGTGTATCTGTATTTTTGCATTATTTTCTCAGTCAGAGATTCATAAATATTCCCGAAGTGTGTTCGAAACATATACATCGTTCGTGCAGAATATATTTGGGAGAATGTGTTAGAGAGGCCATTTTTTTCAGCGTGTAGGGACCCCATATGAGACATGTGGGGAAGCTGCAATATTGTTTTTTAATAAAACCAGTGGTTTAAACGTTTATCCTTGTGAGACATGCCAACCTCAGCAGCCGTTTAACCGAAAATCGAAGACTGACACCCATAATATAAAATGGTTTCCCATTACATCCCATGAAGGAATTGGGGAGAGTTTCTCACAACCATGGAGCTGTGCGCTTTCTAGTTTTATACTCCCTGATTGGAATTTACAATTTTTATACAGATTCCGAATGGTATTCGGTGAAGCTTTTTCATTTCGAAATACTCGATATTGTCGCCGCCACTATGCGAGGTGACCGCGGCCGAAGGAAATTTTATGGTGGTCAGAGCAGGGATCGAATCTAAGATCTCATGTACAAGAGGCGCGCACACTAACCACTGGACTCCTCAGGATGAAGTCATCTCTCCCTTACTTTGGTTGCTAGTGATCAACAAAATTCTACAAAAACTGGATAATATGAGGCTCAAAACCGTGGCGTATGCGGATGACGTGATAATTATGGTGTCTGGTTTGTACCTTTGTTCCCATCTGTGTTAAGCAAAATCATGAATGGGGCTTTGAAATCACTTAACGATTGGGCCACTGGGAGTGGTCTTGGAATGAATCCAGGAAGAACTGAGGTCATGCTTTTTACCACGAGGACCAAGATACCAATGCTTAATCCTCCTTGGCTAATTGGAATCTCTCGACTCACGCCAAGTACTTGGGCGTGATTCTAGACCCTAAACTATCCTGGAAGTGTAACACAGAGCACCGTGCACGGAAAGTAACCATTGCGTACTACGCTTGTCGTATGCTGATGATGTGGTAATAATGGTATCTGGTTTGTTCCCATCCGTGTTGCTCGAAATCATGAATGGGGCCTTGAAATCACTTGATGATTGGCCCACTGGGAGCGGTCTTGGAATAAATCCAGTGAAAACTGAGTGAAACCAAGATACCAAAGCTTAATCCTCCTCGGGTAATTGGAATCTCTCAACTCACGCCAAGTACATGGCGTGATTCTAGAACCTAAACTATCCTGGAAGCGTAACACAGAGCACCGCGCACAGAAAGCGATCGTTGCGTACCACGATTGGCCCACTGGGAGCGGTCTTGGAATGAATCCAGTGAAAACTGAGGTGATGTATTTTATCACGAGGACCAAGATACCAAAGCTTAAGCCTCCTCGGCTAAGTGGAATAGAGATTCCACTATCAACTAACGCCAAGTACTTGGGCGTGATTCTAGACCCTAAACTATCCTGGAAGCGTAACACAGAGCACCGCGCACAGAAAGTGACCGTTCTGTACTACGCTTGTGGGAAAATGATCGGAAGCCGATTGGGTCTCCGACTGAAAATGGTGCTATGGATGTACACAAGCATAATCAGACCATTACTCTCCTATGGATCAATGGTATGGTGGCCCGTCGGGCGGAAGACGTCCACCATGAAACTGATGTATAGGGTACAGAAATCAGCTTGCATCGGCATAATAGGGACAATGAGTACGTGTCCAGCTGAAGACCTTAATGCGAGCCCTTCATATTATACCAATTGAACTTCATAGAACAGCTAGTGCGGCGTGGAGCGTCACCCGTCTAAATGCTCTTGGAATCTAGGAGAGCAACGCCTATGGACATGCGGGAATACTACAGATAATCCCAAGAGAACTCAATTTAACCATCGATTACTGCACCCCCTCATTGACGTTCAATAACCTATTCGATGTCAGGTTTCCCAGGAGAATAGAGTGGTATAAAGAGGAAGCACTGACAGGTTTTGACCCCAAAGTATATACCTGCGGATCCAAAATGGAATGTGGAATGGAATCCGAAGAGGCAAGCTTGAATTTGTCATTCAAACTCCCAGACAAGTGCAGCATTTCCCAAGCGGAGGTACTGGACATCACGGAAGCCTGCACCGAACTTATACAACAACGGAGAACAGAGCGAATTGGAATATTTGTTGATAGCCAGGCGGTTCTCCTATCGCTTAAATCTAACAACACTGCATCTAAACTCGTTAGAGAAAGTAGGGAAAAACTTGTTGAGCTAGATCGTCTGATCAATGTGGTTCTTACTGGGATACCAGGCCACAAGGGTTTCCCAAGGAACAATAGGGCAGACGAACTAGCCAGAGCAGAATCCTCTTCTACCGAACTCCATATGGTGTCAGTCGCAAAACTTGTGGTTTTTACTGGGATACCAGGCCACAAGGGTATCCTAAGGAACGGAAGGGTAGACGAACTAGCCGGGGCAAGATCGTCTTCCACCGAACTCCATATGGTGTCAGTCGCATTACCTATAGGGTCGGTCAAAAGGGATATTCTCCTGTATTACCTTGAACGAGCAAAGACCAGATGGGATAGGATGGAAACGGGCCGCATATACAGAATCACATGGCCAGAATATAACATTCACCGGACTAACTCCCTGATTAGCCAAAATTGGGGGAACATATCGAGGCTAATTGCCGTGCTGGCCGGGCATTGGCCAATCGGTAATCACGCAAGGTGGCTGAAACTTCCATACAATGACCACTGCCGTGCCTGCGAAGACGCAGAAGTCGAACGGTGGAACATCTTCTGTGTAGTTGTCCCGCTCTACTGTATAGACGCCTAAAGGCTATAGGTCGTCCCTTCCTACACAACCTCACTGATATACGCGAGATAGATCTAGGGGATCTAATGAGGTATCTCCGATTAACAGGTTGGATATATACACGGTACATTAAACTGTCCGAAGTGATGTGGTAGGCAAAACGGTGCCCCAAGACACTAATTGATGCTAAATAGTATCTTTAGCAACTGCGTAAACCAACCAAACCATTGCACCACCTGCGACCGCATATCCGTAATGTTCCATCATCCATCTGCATGTTGTTTAACCAGTTGGAGGCAAAATTCTTAATTTCCTTGTGTTAGAGATTTCCCTTTAGAAACCTCTCTAACACATTCCATTCGAATGTATAATGTCCGTTCCTGATCCAACGAACAACAACAACTATTAGGGTCTTAAGGTGGAGAGGGTAACTATTTGAATACCCTAGCAATTTGTGTGCTTCAGTGTATCGCTCTATATCGCCCAAGAAGAATAGTCCCAAAAATGTCAATGGATGGAAAATTAAGAAGTGCCTGAATGGTCGATTCTGTTGGCTTCCGTAACGCCTGTGTTTCGGAAAAGTGTTTCACTTTCTCGCACAGCTTCATGCTGGCGGGATGAAGAAACAAACAAGCCCTCGGTGCCAAGTTTCAAATACTGATCCCGTTTTTTAAACTGTTTCATTTTCTCTCAAAAACTCATGCTTGCAGGATTAGAAAACAAACGAACCAAGCTCAGTGCCAAGTTTCAAATACGGACCCCATTCTTTAACATATAGATCCTAACTCAAGTGCTCCCATAGAAGTCTACACCATAACCTCCTACCTTTTTAACCCAACGAACGATTTATGCGGAAAATCACTCTCAGCCATCCATAATTTTCAACTTTTCTCCATCCTCCCATTTTAGATACTGCGACGCCCATAAGCCTGAATCATTCCTTAGCCACGCTCGCATGTTAACCGTGAAATTTGTGTCAGATTCCACCGATTCCACAGATGGCTTTGAATTTACCTATGAATTTATCGATGGCAAAAATCAATGTAACGGTAATATTCATTCTTCCACCGGCAAGTTAAATACTCCCAATTGGCCTGGAAATTACACAGAGGACATGGATTGCACCTACGTGATCAATACTCCCCCCGGTACCCAATTAGAGTTACAGGTAGAGATCTTCGATTTGGAATACGATGAGGACTGTGCCAGTGATTGGGTGGAAATACGGTGAGTTCAGACATCAACGTACAAAAACAAATTGAGTTAATGTACAATTTCTTGCATCCCTCAGCAATGGTGGCTCGAACCGTTCCAGTTTGATAGGTCGTTTCTGTGGCAATTCCTCCAATATACCACATACCATACCCTCGTTCACTAACCAGATGTACTTGAGATTCCACTCTAACAGTTTTGTAGGCCTGAGAGGTTTCCAAATTCGCTGGTTTGTCTACTCGAACGGCTGTGGCGGTAATTTGCAATCCGATCGGGGCGTTATAACTTCGCCCTACTATCCTGATTCCTACACGAACAACGCTCAGTGTGAATGGCGTATTCATGTGCATCCTGGCTCGAAAATCCACATCAAAATCGATGATCTCGCTTTAGAGAATCATGGCAATTGTCGCTACGACAAATTGGAGCTGTACGAGGGCACGACGGAAACAAAAACCCATTTAACGACATTGTGCCACTTGGAACCAGAAGAAATGGGCAAGGAATATATCATCGATAACAATGAGGCTTTGGTGATCTTTGAAACGGACGATACTAATAGAGATAGAGGTTTCTCTATATCCTATAGGTCGAATTGCACCGTGCTGTTAACTAAAAGCCATGGACGCATTCAAAGCCCCAACTACGACTTGCCTTTAAGTGACTACAGCGAGGAAGTAGATTGTACTTGGACCATAAAAGCACCCAAGGGAAACCACATCCAATTGGAATTTATTGGCTTCAACTCCAAAGGCAAATTAGATGTGAAAGATGGCAATCGGACAATTGAGGTCTCACGAATGGGCTATCTTATTAATACTACTGGTGATACCGTGGTCATCCACCAAAATTCTTCAGCGGTTAGCTTCGAATTGGAATACGCCATGGTTGGTTGTATACAAACGATGCGTAAGGCAACTGGACAATTCTATTCGCCCAACTATCCGAGGACCTACACCAATGATATTGAATGTCTGTGGGAAATTGTCACTCAACCGGGACAAGGTATAAAATTGACAATTAATAACTTGGATTTGGAGGAATCCGTGAACTGTACCAAAGATGCTTTGGTTATATCGTCGCATCTTCATACTAAAAATCCCAAGGACAGGCATTGTGGTAAGAGGGACGACTTGGTCATTACCAGTTCAAGTCATAAACTGTATGTGAAATTCTACAGTGATGGGCAGGGTAATGGAAAGGGATTCGAGGCTTCCTATACCACAGAAAAAGAAAGTAAGTGCTAGATTTATAATTCAGGAAATGTACTAACCAATCTGTTCAACTTCTAGAATGTGGCGGCATTCTCAGGTCTAAGAACGGTGTCATAACCTCCCCCAACTATCCCAACAACTATCCTGAAAATTCCGATTGTGAATGGACCATCACGGTAGCAGATCATCATGCCATTGTCTTTACCATGGAAGAATTGGAGTTGGAAGATTTTGATGAGTGTGAAATGGACTATGTTGAGGCCTTTGAAGAAATCGGCGACTCGGCACCTTTACAGCTGTTTAAGGAATGTGGTGATATTGATGGCAAAGAAAAAACCACATGGAGAAGCACCACAAAAACGGCTACAGTACGTTTCCATTCGGACGATTCGGTGCCGGCCCGAGGATTCAAATTAAGTTTTGTGGAGGTAAGAGCGGCTAAGAAGAACTATGTATTTTTTTCTAAACTGTCTTTGGTTGTTTCTGTTAGGACTGCGGAGAACGTCTGGAAATCGACGATAACGGTTTATTGAGCGTTGAAATTTATAGCTATGCTCCTGCTAATCAAACATGTGAATGGCAATTGATTTCCAAGGACCCCAGCAAACACGTTCTGCTTTCCTTCTCACACATACAGATGAATCCCAATCTGGCCTATACCTACCGCACCGAAGGCGATTGCATCCAAAAAGGCGCTGTAGTTTATGATGGTATCGACGATACTGCACCGGTCAAATCACGCTTCTGCAAATCTCACCCTCCCGACGTCATCTCAAATGGCCATGCCTTAACCCTTAAAGTACCTATGTCTATTATATCTGAGATTTCGGCCATAGGCTATCAAATGGACAACTATTGTGGTGGACACTATAAATCGTTGAAGGGAAAGTTCTCCTCGCCTTACTATCCCTCTTCATATCCAGTGAATATCCAATGCAGTTGGGTGATTCAGGCAAGTCAAGGTAATCGTATACAAATCACATTTGAATCTATGGATCTCGAGGATTCCGACAATTGCAACAATGATTACCTGGAGGTGCGTCAAGGCTTAGATCTTGGCCCTCTGTTGGGTGTATTTTGTGGCAAGCGGGTGCCTCCAACCATGCAGGGTACTGATATGGTGTTGATATCATTCCAAAGTAATGATGACATTGTCGGCGAGGGCTTTTTGGCTAGCTATAGTTATGGTAAGTTTGGAAGAATTTCCTTTAACATTTACTTGGTCTCATGTTGTCCTTTGTTTTTTTGATGCAGTGCTGCACAGTGAACTGAATGGCACTGACGGCGTAGTTGAATCTCCTGCGTATCCTGCAAAATTGCATAGCCATGATACGTATAGCTGGCGTATAACTGCTGCAAAGGACTATGTTGTTTTACTATCTATTAAACATATTGTGGATACAGATATGCCGTACATTAAGGTAAGTCTGGAGAAGCAAGTGCTACTAATGAAGTAGATCAAAATATGGCATGTAGTCTGCCAGAGCTGGAGGTATCCCTGCATATAATTGCTGTCTTCTCTTTCAGTTTTACGATGGCTATTCGGACATTGGCGCTCCTATTGACTACTCCAACAGCCATATTGTACAGTCTAATACCAACATCTTGTACTTCACCGCCTCTCGTGGTCCATTCCAATTCGAGTGGGAACAATTGTCCAAAGAAGTTGTCCGTAACAATCGCAGCGCCGAAAAAATTGCAGAGCTTTGTGGGTCCCAGGCACTGCGTGTGAATTCGACCCTTATCTTTAGTTCGCCTGGGAATCCCATTGGCTATGCGCCAAATTTAAAATGTGCCTGGACTATCTTACCTAATGATCCATCGAAGCATGTAGAGTTGACATTCTTAAAAGTCGATCTGGAAGAATTCGACGATTGTTTTGCGGACTATGTTCAAGTGTCGTCCAGCAAGGATATGCAGAGTTGGAAAGCTTTTGATAAAATATGCAAGAAACCTAGCGGCATTCAAAACTACGCTGGAACTCCATATTTAAAGCTGGAATTTGTTACCGACAGTGGTGTTAACAAGACGGGCTTCAACGCTCTGATAGCAACAAAATGTGGTTCGGAATTGATAGATCGTCATGGTTTTGTCAATATCACCGATGATAAAAATAACATGGCGTCTTTTAGCATCGAATGTGTCTGGTCTATCAGGGTGCGTCAGGGTAGACGCATCCGTTTAAAGTTCCCTGATTCACTACTGCATGGGCCGACGGGAGGAGGTACTTGTCAGACATACTTCCTTGTACGCAATGGCATCGCTGATGATTCCCCCTTCCTGGGTAAGGGAAAGTATTGTGAGAATGATATAACTGACGTTTTGGAAACCTCATCTAATCGGGCTTATATAAAATTTTCACGAACCGGGTTTCCCGGATTCCGCGCCTCCTTCTACTACGAGGAAATTATTAACGAATGCTCTAGAATTGTGACACTTAGTGAGAGCTCTAAGTTTGAGCAGGTGCAGACCATACAATCACCAAATTATCCCAACATTCCCAATCCACACTCGGAATGTATATGGAAGATAATAGCTCCAGTCCACAAAACCATAACTCTCGACTTCTACGGAGACTTTGACTTGAAGGACGACGGCTCGTCTGCATCAGGAAAATGTGATTTGGAGTACCTAAAAATCAATGACGGTGCTACAGAAAATGCCCCAGAGATGGGAAGATATTGTGGCAAAACTAAACCAAATTCAATACGTTCTACGGGCAATATATTGCGTCTCCTCTACTACACCGACGTTTCCGAGCCCCACAAAGGCTTTCAGGCAAACCTAAGTATTAGTCGTTGCGGTGGTTTCTTCTATGAGGCAGAGGGAGTGGTAAGATCTCCCGCCAACTTAAAGCTCAAGCCAAATGAGAAGGAACTGGAATGTGTGTTCACGGTAGAAACGGAACTAGGTACCACAATGAATATTTCTCTGGACCATATGCATTTGGGAGAGACAGGTGAGGGGGAAGAGTGCAAGGATGTCACTCATATAGAGCTCCAGGAGGTTGATGCCTTTACATCCGGTTTCGATAATATAACTGATACTTTGTTTCTCTGCGGCGAAACCACCTCGCTGTATATAGTGGAAACTAACAAAATGGTGCTGAGGTATAAAATCCGCCATGGCAATCATAACCCGGATGCATTTCAGATATCCTATTCCACCATTGGCACCAGATGCGGTGAAACTATCGAGGCCTTCACAGGCATTTTGCAGACACCCAATTATCCCATGGGCAATACTTTGCCAACTCAATGCTCCTGGCATATTAAGGTGCCCAAGGGTAGACGCATTCGTGCTGAATTCCTTGACTTCGACATGGGCGCCGACCAGACAATGGGTCGAGTTTATAGAAGAATCTTGTTTACCAACGACGAGAAGATGACTTCGGTCATAACACGCATTACTGACACACCGCCAGCCGTAATCTATTCCACGGACAATACCATGAGCATAGATGTCCTGCTCTTGTCGTTTAAGAAAAGTCGTGGCTTCAAGTTGAAATTTACTGGCGATGAGTTTAGTACCCACTGCTTTCCCGGCTTTTACTACAATTCATTTTCCATTCGACAGAATGTAACATTTACCAGAGACAATGAAACTTCCGTCTACTGTTCGTTTGACCTAAGATCCTATAAAAACACAACTCTTTCCGTGCATGTCAAGAAAGAATTAAAGTATCCTCAAGCAGATTGGTTGCCCTATGGATGCCAATATTTTACTCCCCTCCAACTGTATACCGGTGAAGAGAGATTATTGGCAACACTGTTGTGTCGCAACGAGACCGAGCCCTCTTTCCGGTTGCCTTTCGGCGCCACACTGGTGGTGAACGGCAACACGAGGAACTCGCTAAAAATGTTGCATTTGACGTACGCATCCTACGACTGCGGTGGTGTATGGTCCATGAAGTATTACGAGGAATTTACTATAACCGAACCCACTTACAATGGCAATTTGGATCATATTGAATGTGCTTGGGCTGTGTGGCCTTCTTACTCCGATACAGATCCGCCCGTTTTTGACGACATTATATCAGACATGCAAATGGAAGTGAGTCTCAGCACTGATTTCCAGGGTGAATGCGAAGATGAATACCTAATTCTCTACAATGGGCCCAATCAAAATGCACCCCATTTGGGTCACTATTGCTCACAATCGTCACTCAAGGATATCGTGGTTACTGGTGGCGTTTTCGCTGAGTTTATAACCGAAAAGTACGACATGCGTTCCAAATTTAATCTAACCGTGCGCGAGGGCAGTGGTTGCGGTGGTTCTTTAAGCTATCCCTACCGCCAAGTGATGTTTGACTATCAGTACAAAAACAATGTAGAGTGTATTTGGGATTTGAAAACTGAGGTGGGTTTCCATTTGGCTGCCGTATTTATAAATCGTTTCTTTATCGAGACCACTACCAATTGCACTAAAGATTATCTGAAAGTTCAGCAAAAGAACGCCAACGATGAGTGGGAGGACTTGCAAACGTTGTGTGGACGCACTCCACCCAAGATGGTGAATACCACTGGTACGGAGATGCGTTTGATTTTCCGTTCGGATGGCGATGTGGTCGGTGATGGCTTCACAGTTAATTTTGAACGCAATTGCGGCGGTATTTTGTACGCCAATGATGAAATGCAAAAAATCTCCTCACCCGGCTATCCGGATGGCTATCCGCATGACATGGTGTGCAACTACACCATCTTACCAAATCCGGCGATGGACAAAACGGAAACGGATGATCTCTATATACGTTTCATCGAGTTCGAGGTGGAAGATGCGCCCACTATGAACTGTCTCTTCGATAATGTCACCATAACAACCAAGGATAACATAGGCAATGTCGTCGATAAAGTCTTGTGTGGCCGGAAACAAAACTACGAAGTTAGATCCAAACAGGAGATTTCTATTGTTCTGCGCACCGATGCCAGTTATGCCTCCAGAGGTTTCCTCATGGAATACGGCCACAACAAATGCGGTGCTGTCGTTAACAAATCAGTGATAATAGAGTCCCCCAAGGAATCAAGTAGCCAAATGTACCCCGAAGCAAGCAAATGCTCATGGCAACTGCAGGCACCACCACAACACAAAATTATTATCAAATTCGAGGTTTTAGATTTTGAAGCTCAAGGCATGTGTACCTACGATGCTGTGGAAGTTTACAAAGGTCTCAATGTGGTCGAAGATCAACGTTTGGGCAAATTTTGTGGCAACCTTACTGGAAAAATACCCTCAATCACTATATCCCAAAATACAGCTCTGATCTACAGTTACTCAGACGCACGCGATCCTTCAAGAGGTTTTAAAGCATTAGTACGTTTCATTCCCGACTGCGATGGACACATTTACTTGGATTCCTCCAACAACACTTATGTGTTCAATCGCTTCTCTGGCGAGTATGGCAATAATTTAGATTGTTCCTGGCTCTTTACCACTTCGCCCGATCGTCAATTGCAAATGGAATTCACCACATTCCATGTGGAGAATTCAACGAATTGCATCGATGACTACTTGGAGGTACGAGATGGTCCTGGTCTATTTTCAGATTTGATGGGCAGATTTTGTGGTCATGATTTGCCAAGTCCGTTGGTATCATCGCGGCACTCAACTCTGTTACGATTTGTGTCGGATGACACGGGAACCAGTGGTGGTTTAACGGTTAAAATTAGTTCAGTGCCAAAAGTGTGCGGACGGCAGCTAGTGGTTGTGACAGCGAAAAAGGTGAGTAGTAAATAACTTGTAAAAATAGGAATTTCAATAAAGCAAAAGGGGTTTCTAAGCTGAATAGGTACAGATGGTGGAATAGAAACACTGTTTGATAAGAATTGTAAATTGAGATTAGTGGAACCCTATTTAATAGGGTTCTGGTTTTATTGAATCTAGCTGAATACGACAAAGCTCACCCTAATTAAAAATTAATCGGATTTTCCGATTTCACAATTCTGCGCTTACAAATGCTAAACTGAATTAAAATGATCTTGGCACTTCCTAATTAAGCTTCTTCAAAGTCTACTTTAATAATATGTTATTTATAACTCTGGCTGAATTGCCGCAACCGTATCTGAATTAAAGTTTCTGGTTAACTTTTCTACTTTAGCACTTGAGTCTCCATTTTCTCTGCTTGCAAATATTGGCTTAAATATATGAATTAATGAGATATGAAAATGCTTCTCAACATACCGTTCGTAACCGGTATAAAACTGTGGGTCCCAATCACAGACCTCACCAGTTGTGAGAAGCTCTCCCCAATCTTTTCATGGGACGCAATGGGAAACCATTTTTTTATATGAATTTACATGTTTCGCTCAATTCATATTTGACATATGTGTGTCACCTCATTCTGAGATGAGATGAAAATGAAATGAAAACTACAAGAAAATATCAATTCCGCTGGAGTTTGTGCAAATTCAGCTAGAAATAAAGTACAATGCCCCGTACAACAAGTAAAGGAATAAAGGAAAATTTAAAAATAATATCAATTCCGCTATGTTGTTTTCAATTCAGCTAGGAATTACAAGTATTAAGGTCAGAAAGAAGCATAAAAATTCTAATTTCTCGCTGAATTGAAAATAACTCAGCTGAATTGTTATTATTTTCAAATTTTCCATTATTGCATAATTGGGTGTACAGGGCATTGTATTTTAATTCTAGCTGAATTGCACAAACTCTAGCTGAATTGATATTTTCTTGCATTTTTCATCTAAAACATTTGTGTTTATTACTTCTCTGCTTTATTATACTCAACTGAATTGCTACTAACTTGAATAAATCAAGCTTATCTGTCATTTCTCCTCTATTTTTAGTGAAAGTATAATAAATAGTGTTTTGACTCTAGCTGAATTGCACAAACCGTAACTGAATTACAATTTTCACTCTACTATTTTAAAATTATACTTCGTTACTACTTCTCTGCTTTATTATACTCAACTGGATTGTTAATAACTTGGATGAATTAAGCTTATTTGTCATTTCTCCCCTATTTTTAATGGAAGTAAAATAAGTAGCGTTTTGACTGTAGCTGAATTTCACAAACCTTAGCTGAATTACAATTTTTGCTCTACTATTTTAAAATAAGTCTCACATGTCATGCCATCCAGATCCATACCGTCCCGTTGAGGACACAAGAACTCCCTTATCATGTTCCTGTAACGAATGCCATTCGCATTGACTGAAATTTCGGCCTCATCCACACCACACCGACCACATCCACACCAGACGGTGGCTCGAAGTGGGCGAATTTATTTTCCATGGATTGCATTTTATTTTCTTTTCTTTGGGATTTTCTGAGCCCCAAATTCGACAATTTTGTGTATTCACGAAGCAATTCAGATGGAAATGCGCTTCATCGGAGAAGACGACTTTTTTTTTTGAAAAATTGGCATTGGCTCCACTTTGCTCCATTAACCATTGAACGAATTGTCATCGTCTGCTGCTTTGAGCTTCTGAGTAAGCTGAATTTTATACGCATGAAGGTGGAGGGAGGTCTTTTGTCAAACTTCGCTGCGGAATGCTTTGGGAAATTTGAAGGTTTTTAGAACGATGCCGAATTGATTAGATAGTCAAAATTTCTCTTCACTCAAATGCCTTTGAGTGAATTTCTAGCACTTTTTGGTTCTCTTTTACCAGGGTTGCCAAATTGCGCACATCTTCTGGTCGTCTAATTCTGGATCGTCTTAGCTCTAAACTTTGCCGTTTACACCACCCAATTTGAGTCTAAATTGACATTTCAGTTGGCAACTCCGTTCCGCGCTTAGACAAAT
Organism: Phaonia tiefii; assembly: GCA_963931995.1. Taxonomy (NCBI): domain Eukaryota; kingdom Metazoa; phylum Arthropoda; class Insecta; order Diptera; family Muscidae; genus Phaonia; species Phaonia tiefii. The sequence continues at coordinate 262,317,074 of OZ008369.1, read as the reverse complement.
TCTGCGGCGAGACAAAGTCATCGAAGACGGCGGCACAACAGAAAAATTAAGTTGGCGGCTATTGGTTTTGACAGTTTTCTACAAATTGGGAATGTTTTTGCAATAACTGAACCTTTAAAATTGGATCAGTGAGTCGAATCGGCCCAGTCGATAAAATCTGATTACCGTTTAAACCAATAACAATCATTTTTATTGGCGGCGACGTGAGCTTCAAGATAGTTTTGTGGGCGGCGAGGCATCGGAAAATATTCGATCGGCTTCCATCTGTCAAACAGATGATTTTTTGTGTGTGTTTTTCTTATGGTTGCATTTTTTGTTTAGTAACTGACAGTGTAGCATCAAAATGTACAAAGTTTAAAATGAGGTTAAAAATTAAACTTCAGTTTCTGCAGTTTAAAATTGTATGAGTAATCTGCTGGGTTAGTGCGGGTTAACGGAGTTAACCTTCAAAATGCGTTAATCTTGTTTGGTGGAAATGCAGGCATTTACACCGAAGAAAATTTTCGCATTTTCGGGATTATTGATGTTTTCTTCTTATGGAGTTTGACATTTATAATCCCGAAAAAGCGATAATCTTGGTTGGAGTAACTGCAGTATTATCGTTCATAACCGAGCTAGTTTCTTAAAATTTTTTGACCACTCTTCGAATGGTTGACACAGTAGTTGCACTTTCACGACTGAAAATGCTTCGAAGTTTGCGAGCGGTCTCAGCATAACTTTCCAAAATTTTGTACTAAGTTTGCACAATTATGACGCATTGTTCTTTCGTAAGGTGCTCCATTTTTAATAATTGGAATAAACATATGTGACAGCTGCCAAATTTCGGAGTAGCCACTTGCGCAAAAGTAAAATTACACTATATTTAAAAAGTGATATCTTACTGAGACACCCTTTATTTAAACTTAGTTTGCTGCTTGGTTTGCTTCTGGTTGCTTATTGCTCCTTCGACTGTCTACTCTATTTTCCATCAATTTCCTATTTCATAGTCGGTTAGCTGTTTCATGGATACCGCCTGGATTTACTCGTTTGTTCTCCTAATTTATTTTTGTTAACTTTGAGTAGTGGTAGTGACCATTTTGTCAGGCTCATATCTTGTAAACCGTTCGTAATTTTGATTTACTCTCTGAGGAAACGTTGAAGCGAACGACAATTGCGAACATATAAAATCAAAAAAACTTCATCTTCAAGGTCAAAATCGTAAACACTTTACAAAATTCGATTTTTTTACCTTTTTTCCCCTGTTTAGGTCCATAGGTAGCAAACCGTTGAAAATTCAAGGAAATAATCAACTACAAAAATTTACCGAAGATCTCAGTAAACAACTTTCTAAAACATATGAACTTCCTAGGGATTATTCTTAACACCGTTTACTTCAACAACTTCCAACGTCAAGCGACACGACGCTCACATCGAGGCACACACGCAATGTCAATGAGAGCTCAGCGGTGAAAGTTATACAGCATAATTCGCACACAATATTGGCAACTGATATGCAGTGTGAAAATATTGATTTATATTGCTACGGCTACCTAAACACTATATAAGCGCTACCTAAATGGTGTTACGAATCATTCCTAGGAAGTTCATATGTTCCAAAAAGTTATTTATTGCGATCTTAGGTACATTTTAGTAGTTGACTATTTCCTTGAATTTTGAACGTTTTTTTTGACCCTGAAGATGAGGTTTTTTCGGTTTTATGTGTTCACAATTTTTGTTCTTAATTACAAGAGTTACAACTTTCCCTTAGAGAGTAAATCAAAATTCCGAACGGTTTGCAAGATATCAGCCTAACAAAATTATGACTTTTTTGCAAAAATTACACCGAGGCCCCATAAAAAAAGTGCATGTCTTTGGGCAAAACTGGGAGACAAGGGTCTTTTTTTTGGTCTTATATCACGTAGTGGTGTCCGTATATGGTTATATTTCCATGACTTATGCTACAACCCAATATTACCAACTATATTGTTTACTTTTTCTATGGTTTGTGTCTAGACTAACGTCTTGAATCATAGGGAGAGAAATTAACTAGATATCTCACATATGTTGGGAAATTTCTTGTTTAATGGGAAGTTTTCTAGGTGCAGCCTGTAACCAATATTTAGTATATATTGTGGTTTTGAACCCAATAAAAAGTAAATTTAGAAAAGCCAAAGTGAAAGAAGTCAAAAAAATAACTTTTTCTTAAATAAGTACCGTATTATTAAAAAAGGAAATTTTCGCAAAAAAAAATTCCTATTCACATTCTTAAACAAAGTACCTTTTCTTAAAAAAAAAACTTTATCTTAAAGAAATACTCTAGCTTAGAAAAGAAAAATAAATTTTCTTACAAAAAGTACCTTCTCTAAAAAAAAGTATTATTATATCGGATTTTTCAATAAGAGCGCTACAAAAGTTATTTTAAATAAAACTAAACCGGTTTTAGATACCAATGAAGTTCTTTATTCCTGTGAAAGTACGTTCGATGCCATTTTGTATGGAACTCGATTTCTTTTGCATGACCACCATGGGCACGCTTGCAGAAGTCCAGACGCTGAACCCAATTTTCGACGGTTTTCAAGCATAAATCGGCCGATACTGCTGCAATTTCACGTTCGATATTCGTACGAAGTTCATCAATCGTCGCTGGCTTGTTGGCATAGACCATAGACTTGACTTAGCCCCACAGGAAATAATCTAACGGCGTCAAATCGCACGACCCAGGCGGCCAATCGACTGAGCCATTTCGTGAGATAACACGTTCACCAAACTTGGTTTCCAATAAATTGATTGTGGCATTTGCTGTGTGGCTTGTGGCGCCGTCCTATTGGAACCACATGTCCTCCAAGTCCATATTATCCAATTGGGGCCAAAAATATTCGGTTATCATTGAATGGTAGCGATTCGCATTCACAATAATGTGCCGGTCTTGATCATCACGGAAGAAGTACGGCCCAATGACGCCGCCGGCCCATAAACCGCACCAAACCGTGATTTTTTCGGAATACAATGATGTCTCATGGATTACGTGGATTGCTGTCTGACCAATAACGCATATTTTTCTTATTGACGAAGCCATTCAGCCAGAAATGAGCCTCATCGCTGAAGATGATTTTCCGATGAAAATCCGAATCATTTTCAAGTTATTGCTCAGCCCAATTCACGAACATACGACGCTTATGGTGGTCAAGCGGCTTCAGTTCTTGCGTCAATTTGATCTTGTAAGGATGTAGGCCAAGATCTTTTCGCAAAATTCGCCACAACGATGTCACAGAGATGCCAAACGCTTGAGAACGACGTGTGAGAGACACATTTGGGCTTTATTGAACTGAAGCCTCAGCGGCAGCAATATTCTCGACACTACGGGCACTTCTTTGTCTCACTGGCACGGGAACATTTTGTACTGTGCCTGTGGATTCAAATTTTTCCACTAGACACTCAATTGTTGATCTAGTAGGACGATTAGGACGACCATAAATTGGACGTAGCGCTCTTAAAGTTGAGGCCACTGACTCCAAATTTCGGTAGTAAATTTTAATAATTTCGACTCATTGTTGGCTCGTATATCTTTCCATGATGAAATGACAAACCTTACTGAAGAAAAATATCAAAAGAGCGGGAAAAAATATGGCGTCGTTTGCTGTCCCTATCGATTTACTTTTGTAGCGTCTCTGTTGAAAAACCCTTTACATTCTCTTACAACAAATTGCCTTTTCTTAAAAAAACTTCCTTTTCGTTAAAGAGTACCTTATTTGTGAAACGAAATAACTTTTCTTGAGATAATTTTCCACTCTTAAAAATGTACATATTCTGGAAAAAAGGACCAATTCTAAAAAATAATTCATATTTCATAAAAAGAGCTTTTTCTTCAAAAATATACCTTCTCTGAAAAAAATAACGTTGAAAGAATTACACTGAACTTAGCCGAATTGGAAATTTTCTTTCAAATTTTTACTTTAACAAATTTGGCACCTTTGCATGCGATTAAAAAAATCCTTAGCTGAATTGAACATTACTCGGGGATCACACACGGCAATTTTACTTGCGCAAGTCTTGAGTTTATCCTCTCTCCCCTATAAACTCCAGACTTGCGCAAGTAAAATTGCCCGAGTTACTGTTAATTTTTCAATTTAACTTCTGTATATCCTTCTGTAATTAGAGTTTGCTTTAAATTATAGCTGAATTTCATAATCTATTTCATAATTCATAATTCGGTTTGGAAGTTATCTTAGCTGAATTGCATAGTTGGCAGCTGAATTAACATTTTCGTTCCCATTTAGATTGCAAATATTGTATCGCCGGACGATGGCACCGGCAAATACCCCAATAACATCAATTGTGTTTGGAAAATCAAGGCTGACAATAACATCCATTTGCAATTCGAAAAGCTTCAAATCCAGGGGCCAGATGTGAATGGTTCCTGTTTGGCGGATTATGTCAAAATCATCAATAGCGATGTAAGTAAAGCCCCTTTCTAAAGTCAAGCGATATTTCATTTCAATTATTTGAGTTTAGGACACAGATTTGATCGAAAAGGGTTATGGTTCGAAAATAATATTCAATGGCCAAGACAAGCGACCACCCGGCTTTAATTACAATGTGGACTTTGGCAGTGAACATGTGTATTGTGGCCAACGAATACCAGATGACTACTTTTCCTCATCCAAATCGGTATTTGTTAAATTCAAATCCGATATGAACTACACAATGGGCGGTTTTAGATTAAAGGCTACTGCAGCAGACGGTGAGATATAAGAAATTCGATATCTGAAACTATAACTTTACTGAGAGTTAATGTCATTTAGGTTGTTTCCGCAATTTCACCGGTTCCCAGGGACGCATTCAACTCGCCCAATCCCAAGATCATTGTGACATTTATATAAAATCACCCGTAAATACTTCGTTGAGTTTGTATTATTCGGATGTTATGTTCTCCGAGTTTGATTGTGATCGAGAATACGTTGAGGTATTTGATGCCCGTACTAACACGTCCTTGCAGAAAATATGTGAATACATAGAGACAGGGAAATCTCTCTTCTCGACGACAAACGAATTACGTTTACGCCTAAAGTTAAGTGGTTTCTACACCCAATTCGATCTAACCTATCTGGCAAGTAGTGAAGGTCCTGGTTGTGGTGGCTATTTGTATAATACCGAAGGTGTCATCACGAATCCCTTCTATCCCAATAATGTACGCCAGAATTCCGATTGTCGCTGGCACATTCGGGTGCCTGGCAACATGAAGGTTATGCTACGATTTTATACTTTTAATATGGGAGCGAAGAGTACCTGCCATACGGACTATGTGCAATTTATTGAATATAAAACTGAAGATGTATCCACTTCAGATGTGGACGCCGAAGTAGTGCGACAATTTTGTGGTGAAGTAAGTAAAGCAATTTTTAACTGTTACAAGTGTCTAATGAGAATCTTAATTTATCTTGTCAAGGATGAACCGGCCACCTATCGCAGTGGACGTAACCTGATTACGATTCGTTTCCATAAGACTGTCAACTACGATGGTACTGGTTGGGCTATACAGTTTACTGCCACGAATGCTGACAGCGATGTGCTGTAGTCATATAATAAAACAAATTTTTGTTGTTTGTATATTTTTGTAATTGAATTTTTATCAATAAAGATACCAATATAATACACGTAACTTTAGTCAATTTTCAAATCCATTAACATTTTCGATTTTTATTTCTCCTCAAATTCCCAGCTGAGCTCTACAAATGTGGCATAGTTATAAGGACATTGGACGATGTCTTACGGTTTTATAGTCAAGTACAAAGCAAACGAAGTACACGAACCAAGAAACAAATAATATTTGATTTGATCGCAAGCGAGTCAAATTTTTCCGAATCTAAGCGAATCGATTTAAAATAATCGAATGAATATTTCTTTAAACTTGTATTTATAATATCTGTGTGTGGTTCTATTTATAGGGAAATTCACAAGCGCCGCTATCTCTCTCTTCACGTTCTCTTGACGACGACGAGGTAGTAGACCATTTCATCGACTTCAAGTTGCTGTTGTATGTTACTCTTTGGTTGGACATAAAATGAACAGAAATGAAAGAGTATCCGTATTTTCGTTCGATACAACCAGCCGTAATTTCGGCACATTGTGAACTGAAAGCAGAAATGAATAGTTGTAGAGAAGAGGAAGAATGTAGGAGAGAGGGTGAGTTAAAGGAGAAAGTCTAGCGGAAAATTGTTTCTCAGTTGTCCTCTTATACTCTGCTGAACCAGCGAAATGAAATGAAAGAGTATCCGTATTTTCGTTCGATACAACCAGCCCTTAATTTCGGCACATTGTGAATTGAAAGGAGAAATGAATAGTTGTAGAGAAGAGGAAGAATGTAGGAGAGAGGATGAGTTAAAGGAGAAAGTCTAGCGCAAAATTGTTTTTCAGTTGTCCTCTTATACTCTGCTGAACCAGCGAATTTTTTCTACGAATTTGACTTTAATTGGAGCGTCTGCTGGGTCATTGCGGTTTTCGAAGTGCCTGCCCCCAGGAACACTAGACGATACTCTTGCAGTCCTCTACATGAACAAAGGAAGTGCTGAACCAACTCCTCCTTTTCTTCATTTAAACAACTTCTGCAGAAATCTTCATATGGAAGTTTCATACGTGCGGCCATGCGAGCAGCCCTTTAGTACGTGTTCCCTGAGATCGAGCAATCCTAAAGTTCTCTACCGATTCCCACCTCGCCTTGGGTAACTCTAGTCCCAGTTCGCTGACTTGGTTCCTCGGTTCCATGAACGGAATATGCACACAGGAGCCCGTTCTGGCGCATTCGTCTGCTATTTGGTTGCCGTGAATGTTATTGCTATGTCCCGGTACCCAGCAGAGCGTGATTTCGTGCGCCTGATTTTGGGTTAGGGATAAGAAGCAGTCCATCGTGCAACGTGATTTAATAATTCTTGAGTCTAAGGCCTTGAGGGCTGTCCTGCTGTCGATGTAGATTTTGAGTTTCGCTGGAGATAAATCCCGTTCCAAAATCTGTTTTCCGGCAACGTTAATGGCATACATCTCTTCCTGATAGACCGTACATTTGTTCGGAAGTCTGGTGGAAATCGTGAGATTTAGGGATTCGTAATATGTTCCCGATCCCGTACACGCTTCCACTTTACATCCATACGTGAATAAAGAGATTTCATCACCCTTAGTAACGCTATTTGCCACCCACTCTTCAGGGCTAGGTATAATTACCTTAAATTGTTTATCCTGAATTATCCTCGGAGCCATGTAGTCCAGTGGCTTGTTAACATTTTCGAAAGTACCCATGCCTGTGGGTAGTGTTGGCAGGCATTCCCGATTTCCTTAGCAAATTTAAGTAAAGAACTTAATTGACACTTAATTGGGTTGTACCAACAGAATTCATTCGAACTTCGGTTACAGCAACCAAATTAACGTGAAACTCGGTCGCTGCAACCGGCTGAATTCGGTTACTGCGACCGGATTAGTAACAAATTTGATAGCTGCAGCGGTAGTTGACAACACGTTCGTTAGTTTTACCTGCATTGACGCCTTCAATCGGTTGCTGTAACCGAATTTTGGTACCAATTTCGGTTGTTGCAAACAAACTAATTCCAAATTCGGTTGCTGCAACCGAAATTATAGAAAATTTAGTCGATTAATTAATTAATTTAATTAATGGCTTCCCGTTACATCCCATGAAGGGATTAGGGAGAATTTCTCACAAACCAGTGTGTAGTGTTGACAGGGATTCCCGATTCCCTTAGCCGTAGGGCCGCTTTCGCCGCGGTGCTTTTGATGTGTATATCGATCGGTTGGAGATTCAGCATTGCCTCCAGTGCCATTAAAGGGGCAGATCTGAAGGCGCCGGTAATGACGAAGCATGTCATTCTCTGCATCTTGGCCAGGTGTGACTTCTTATTTACCGCTTCCCATCATATCACGGATCCGTATAAGAGTATAGGTCTTATAATCGCTGTATACATCCAGTGTATAATTTACGGTTGTAAACCTCATTGGCTTCATTTTCTTACAGGCATAGAAGGCGCATAACGCCTTCTTACCCATTTCCTCCATATTCAGGAGGATATAGCTTTGAATCAAGGATAGCTTTGAATCAAGGGCAGTGCCTAAGTACTTTGCTTCTTTCTACATTTTAAGTACCTTTCACTGTAGTCTTGGGAGTGGGAAATTCGGAATTTTGTGTCATCTCATAAAAAGGACTAGTTCTGTTTTCGTCATGTTGACTCCCAGTCCATTGTCCGTTGCCCAACGAGTCAATTATTTTTCATGATTTCGCTGATAAATTTACCCCTGATCAGAAAGCCCCACGTCATCCACATATGCTATGATCTTGACGTCCGTTTTGTCAAAATCCTTAAGGATTGTGTTCATCACCCGTGGGGATCAGTACACGTTTGCATCCGCTCAAACCAATTTTCGAGGCACTCCATTTGAGACACCTCCAAAAAACTCCACTCCGATTGAGACATCTCCAAAACAAGGCGTTTGAACGCTTCAACAGCTGCTCCGGCCGTCGAAAAACGTTGACCACTCAGTTTTTTCTTGATGGGAGGAAATAAAAAGAAATCAATGGCTGCCAAATCAGGGCTGTACGGCGGATGACTCAACAATTCGACATGTTGAGTTATCAAATAGCCCGGAATTTCAGCTGATGTGTAAGAGCTCGCGTTGTCGTGCTTCAAAATTATCCATCTTCTGTTATTGTTTTTCCTTATTTCTTCGACTACTGTTGGCAAACAGATGGTGGTATATCACTTAGCTTTGACCGTCCTATTGTCCACTAAAGACACTGTGTCCACAAGATCGATTATACTGCAAAAAACGCGATCAATTGCTTCGAAGTGCTTCTTCCTCGAACAAACTTTTGTTGGATTTAGCTCGTCTTGAAAGACCCATACGGTCGACTGCTGTTTTGTATCGGACTCATATGCATTGATCCATGAGTCGTCACCTGTGACGTTGTTATAGATTGCATTTGATTTACCGCAGTTGTATTTTTACAACGTTTCTTTGTTCCAATCGACACAAGCCTATTTTTTATTATGTGAGCCCTGAATTATGTGTGACCCAAAGAGAACAAATTCTTTCCAGGGCCAAATGAACATGCAATATCTTATTGATGTTTATCACACTAATGCCCAAGGATGCCACAATCTCACGGTATAACACATGTCGTTATTGCTTTATCAGTTCACGCACAGCATTGATGGTTTTTTTGGCAAAACGACATACGTTGGACGAACTTCGCCAAATCATCCAGAAGCGAACGGTGTCCGAGACTGAACTCTTTGTATCAACGATTTACAGTGGTTTCTGATGGTGCTTCGAAAGTCGAAGTCGAAACAAGTTGATTGGAATACTCTTCTCTCGGTAATCCACCTCGAAAATCGTAACAAATCATTGCATGAAAATTGCCACGGGTTAATTCCATTTTTTAACCGAGATACAGTTTTCTACACCCTGTAAATACAACGAATAGTGCTTGTAAGTGAAATCGTTCTATGTATGTTTCAGCTGAAATATTTCAAACTTTCCTATGGGTGTTCCAGTTTACATCTGGCAACACTAGTATTGCCAGAACCCAAAACATAAATAGCAAACTTCGTATTGTTAGATGGAATCCATGTTTTATAGGTATTACTTAGTGCTACCTCTTCCAATCTCAAAAATACCGTTCGGAACCGGCGTAAAACTGTAGGTCCCAATCAGTGAGTATAAAACCAGAAAGCGCACAGCTCACTGGTTGTGAGAAGCTCTCCCCGATTCCTTCACAGGATGTAATGGGAAACCATTTATTTTATTTATTTATTTACCTCTTCCAATATTACCCACTCGTTTCCACCCACTATTGCCACAGTTTGAATTGTTTGCATGACTATAAAACGTGTCTCTTTTTATCTAATACATTATACTAAACAATCTCAAGCGGTGACAGCTATAAATTTAAATTGTAATTTTCAATATTTGCCAATTTATTTACGGTCCAATAGAATGACCGTAATAACAATATCGTGTAGTGTTTTTATTCATTGAGGTACAATAAATGATTTTGACATTTCTCGATGGTCGAAATAATAAATAAAATTTATTCAGTTTTAAAATGACGATATAATTGGATAAAAGTGTAAGGTTTATATTTCCAATTCATGTCAAAATACAAACATCTACTGGGTTTGAATTATGGAATTTCATTTAGCTCAATTAAAAAGCAATCACATATAAGGATATAGCGCATGTTCGTCCTTGGAGATTTCAGGGTATTGTCGTCATAAAAATTTTATTGTAAAAAAAATTGATGAAAAAATCGTTGAAAACTAATAATTTTATTCTGCAAAATAAAAATTTGGAATTTAATTTCGCTTCAAAAAAATAACTAATACAGGGTGTCTGGTAGCAGATTTATTTTTTCAAACTTATATAAAAAACATAATAATTGACACACAGTTTTATTAAGAGCATTGAACAATAGAATGGAAATGTGGATTTTATTTTTTAAAGAGGATGTCATCCAGATGTCTTCCGTCAAGTTGAACATACTGTTCAAAACGGAACCTTGTGTTCTGTGCCACACTGTGCAGAAAACTTGGTTCAATTGAGCTGATTTCTCGACGAATATTTTCCTTTAAAGCCACAAGAGATTGGATATTGTCACTATAAACTCTGTCTTTGAGGTAGCCCCATAAAAAAAAATTCATGGGAGTTAGATCGGGCGACCTGGGTGGCCATGGGAAGGCCTCAAAACGACTGATCAGTTTTGAGGGGGTAATTTTCCGGAAGCAAATTCATCGAAGCTCTCGCTGTGTGTGCAGTCACCCCCGTTCTGCTTGAAACCACGTGTGGGGTTTGGCAAAAAGAATTCCGTAATCATGAGTCGCACTGTGGGGCATTTGTCCAGAATCTGTGGCGAAAATCAAAAATTTGATAAAGGTTTATGGTAAAATGAATAACAACAATCGATAGAGAACTTACCATTTATTCAGAATCCGAAAACCGTTTCAAAATCGGATAAACACAGTGCGACTTATGTGGCTGCTCAAAGTTGTTTATTTTCATCAGTGTACCAGAAAACACACAAAGTGAATGGAATTACAAGTTTTACAATTGAGTTTCAGTCAAACTATAGAACCAATCATTATGTTTTATGTGTTGATGGAAAGGTGCGTTAGATCTAAATCAAACAATATAATTTTATTTGTTTTCCAAGGCTTAGTTGCCAAAATATCACGGTTATAAGAAAATACTATTTTTGGATCGTTTTCCAACTTTGTTAGAATGGAACTAAAAAGGTTTCGATTAGTTTCGGTGGTTAATACTTTAGGGTAATTAACTACTCATTACTCCACGATATTCAATTAAAGTTGGCTGCATTTCACTGCCCATTTTCATGTTATTACAATAAAAGTGCGGCAACCTTGCAATAATGAACAGTCTAGGTTTAGCTTTTTATGCCGTTATTTTTTCAGTGTATCTGCGAAAACAAAGTGTGCTTTGACTAACACAATTCGTCACAACAAAGCGTCACAACTCAAAATTTCGAGATTTTAATTTTTTGCTTAAAAACAATCACCGAGGACTATTTCTATCTGCTGTGAAAATCTGGGGTCAGTTTCTCTTCCCTGTCGCCAAACAAATCCAGTATTAATATGTCTATGTTTGGGAAATTTCATATATTTTTTAACTTACCACCTCAGTTTTTTGCCTCTACTGAAAATTTGTCAATTTTGAGTTGTGACACTTTTATATTTAGGGTGCGAATTGTGTTTGCATTTGAATTTTGCATTATTGAGACATTCGAATTACTTGGGTTCGCACAAGACGTATTTAATATAAGGTCATGCAACCACCTCTTCGAAAACTGCATCACTTTTAGATGAAATGTATCCATAGAAGAAGTTGACGTCGAGAGTCCATAAAATATTGGCGCATGGCAAAGATATAATTGAATACTATTCTTTGCCAATTGGAGAGGTTTGTGAAGAAGCACAGGAGTCTCTTAACAAATTGTATAAAAAATATACATTGTAGAACACGTTCAAAGCATCAACGGTGAGGCAAAATGAGGACCTCTTCAACATGTTGGCAGCATCTTCCGATGACCTCAACATGTTGGCAGCATCTTCCGATCCACTTATTTCTTCCCTGCGGCATGTGAAGTCACGAATAGAGTTTGAAAATAATTATAGTTTAGAAATGAAAAGATCATTTAGATATATGGGCTATTTCAATAATTTTCAACATTTGTTGAAACTGAGTTCAGATGCTTATTATTTCTCCAGTTTTTCGAATTGACCAAAACGGTAAAAAGGGAATGGTAGGGCACACTAGAAAACTCGGAAATTCAAAATTTCAGACCATCAGTTCTTTATCTCTAAAAGTGATGGGCACTCAAATATGGAAAAACTCAAAAAAAGGCTTGAAATTTACAAGAGTTTTTTCATATTTCATCACTTTTCTACTTTTAGTTTTAAACTTCCGATGCCCACTGATATAAAATAAAGTCACTAGACTTAGTAGATATTTACACTATAAAAGTTATGCCCATACTACTATTTGGAAAAAAATTTGTACAGCGGTTCATTTTTGAAACCAAAATTTTCCGATTTTTCAATTTTCGCAGTTTTTTCTATTGCGTTTTTGCGCCGTTCAAGAAAATTGCATTTCGTCAACAGTATTTAATAGATGGTGTAATGTGCTAAAATTTGCGCCCTATCATGTCGATGTCAGGCTGCTAGTTGCTGAGAACGATGACCTCAAACTTTTATAGAATTGGTGTAAATTTGTCAAAAATGACAGTTTTTCGCGCCTGACATTTGCAATATTATTTAAAACTGGTTTATGTATTGCGTGATCTAAACTTCTTAGTAAATGGCATCTCAACATCAAGAAGGGGTTAAAATATTTTGAAACGCAAAAATTTTATAAAGAAAATAAAAATTTTGCTAAATTTCATGATTTTGTTTCGCGTTTTTTTTAATTAATCCGTGGTTTAAAATCAATGTAAATTATTGGAAATGAAGTGCGGCGGTAAACTAAAGATCATATATAAATATGGTTCAATTCGGTCCATATTTAGCGGGTACAGCGGCATTTTTCTTCAAACACATTTTGCTTTGTGACATCTGCAGTTATGTATAGATTCCGCCGCGATTGACACCAAATGAAAGGTGTTTTTAAGCTTGATAATAAAACCGAATAATTTTCATGATTTATAAATTTTACAGATAAAAAAAAATCCTAACCTCAAAAATAATTCTTATATAATTAAAACCTCCATAACTTTCCCGCCGTTTGCAATAAATGATTAACGCGAACTGTTTTGGTATGCTAAAATATTACCCTTCACTTGATCAAAGCGTCATTCGTGTCATCCAAAAAAAAATTTGGAAAAAAAAATATCAAAATGTCGATAATTTTTGAAAAAGTCCATATATACCTTCTCTTACGAATTGTGATGAATATATATTATATATTATATTTTATTTTATATAAAATTTTTTATATTTTACAGAAAATTTAAAAAATTAATTCAAAAAAAATTTATTTTAATTTTTATTTATTTAATTAATTTTTTTCATTTAATTTGTTGGGTAATAATTTTAAAACATTAAAATAGAAGTAAAAAAATCTAAAGTTGGTAAAAAAGTTGGTACCATAAAATTGATTGTTCTACAAATTTTAACTTTGATAATCCATAAATGAGCACCTGGAAGGCGTAGCACGCTTTCCAAACTCTCATTTAATAGGCTGAACAATTATCTATCAAATGCCATATAAATTATTCCATTATCTTATTCGGTTCCAAAGATATGCGTTTGGCAACGAAAAAACTCAATTGGCGCCACTGTGCGTCGATAATTTTCACCGTTGACATTCGTCGCCTGGCCTGGAGAATTTTCGAAAAAAATGGTTCAATTATCTCACGCGAGGACAAGGCACACCAAACAGTTACCCTGGGGCAATGAAATGGTTTTTGATGTTTCAACCGAGTGTTGCGGGTTCTTGGAGACCAGTAACGGCAGCTTTGCTTGTTGACGTGGCCGTTTAGGTGAAAATGAGCCTCGTCGCTCCAAACAATGGGATTTACAGTGCGAAAACACAAAAATTTTTTCGTAAATCAAAAAATTTTTCCGCAAATCAAAGTCACTTTCTTTGAGTTCTTCAACGATTTGAATTTTAAAAGGATGGAACTTCAGATCCTTTTTTAAAATTTCATGAATAATCACTCTTCGAAGTCTCAGTGAGGCTGCTCTTTTCCGTATTGAAAGTCGCGGATTTCCACGTAAACTGCTTTCAACCAATTCAATGTTTTCGGTGGTCCTTGAACATCGACTGGGCCCTGGCCGTGGCACGTTCGGCGCAGTTGCGCTGAATCTCTGCACCCACGAACGAATTAAATGTCACTCATTCGCCGAATACCGAACTTTGAACAAAATTGCCGACTAGCAATTACTTAAGAATCATTACTCTTAAAAAATGTCTCCACAGCGCACGCACGATGCTCTCTCGACCACTGCGACATCCTGACTGACAAATCCGCACAATCGATAATTCCAATGGCGCCACCCTCCTTCCACACCGTTTATTACTTTTTGAAATAATCGTATTTAAAAATATAAATTTGCCACAAGACACTCTGTACAAGTAGAGGTTTTTTCAAAATTATAATTTTATTGGAAAGTTCCCTCATTGATATTTATGAATGAAACACAACATCGCTCAAATGGTTTCCACGACTTGCACCGGAAAAAATTAATACTCAATTTAGTAAAAAAAATTTTAACTTGGATTTTTGTTATATTTGAATTTTTGCAATTGGAAATTGTTAACTCAAGTACACGAATTGTTGTTCGATAACTGAATATATTTCAATTAAATTTTCCATCGCCGTGAGTATAAAGTTGATCAATCCTCTGTAATATTTTCGAGCAAAGATGTACTTGTGTTTATTACAAATTTAATCAATTATTTATATATATGTTCAAATTTACACGCTCAAAAAACAACCCTTGTAACCATATATATGTCTGGAAAATCTATATACATAGTTACGTGCAAGCATCTATTCCATTAATTGAAGATCTGTTGCTTTTTGGTTCCTTTTGGAACGAAATTCCTTATCGCAAATTAAATTAAACAATTTTTGCTTTAACACTATTATGCTACAACCCACTATTATCAACTATATTGTTTACTTTTGCTTCGGTTTGTGTCTAGACTAACATATGTTGGGGAATTTATTGTTTAATGGGAAGTTTTCTAGGTGGAGCCTGCAACCAATATTTAGTATACATATATTGTAATTTTAAACCAAACAAAAAGTAAATTTAGAACAGCCAAAGTGAAAGAAATTTATAGATAGAACATTTCCTTAAATTAGTGTCTTTTCTTAAAAAAAATAAATTTTCTCAAAAAATACCTATTCCTGTTCTTAAACAAAGTACATTTTCTTTAAAAAAAAGCCTTATCTTAAAGAAATAACTTTGCTTAAATAAAGTACATTTCCTACAAAAAGTACTTTTTCCCAAAAAAAGTATTTTGTTTTAAATAAGTAACTTTTCTCAAAAAATTAAATTTTTTTCAACAATTGCCTTTTCTTAAAAACTACCTTTTCTTTAAAGAGTACCTCTTCTTGAGATAAGTGCCTACTCTTAAAAATTTACATATGCTGTGGTGGGTAGAAATGATTCCTTCATTGGCAGTCCAAGCAGCTCACTACTTCCACACAGCATGTCCTAGGCAATGACTTTATGGGAAACCTGCGTTAGCTAGCTGAATTGAGAAGACGAAATGAATCAGCAGCCTTATTGGTTATTCGATCACTGATATGTCTCATATTCTTCTGTCCTTTGAAGGCGGATGAGGCAACACCCCTGACCAACGGCGGATCAGAACTGTTGAAACCAAAATCCGGGTTCGACTCACTGCATTCTGGTCAGCGTGTGAAACATAATGGGCGGCTGAAGACCACTCTCGACAGACAGAAGTCCAGCTATACCAGACTCTCATTCTACCTGCCCTCGTCCCGAAAACTTCAGAAAATTTCTCGACCAGCCTTATCTTCTAAAATGACACGTATTGTTAACTGAAACTAATACTGATATCATGGTATCTTTCATTTGCCTCTTTACTAAGTAGTCGAATTGTCAAACACAAGTGGTTTAAGCCATGATATCTATGATTACATTGTAAATATTATAAATTATTCATTAATATAACTCATACGCTATCAGCTAATTGCTCTACCGATACACTTAAACCATATAAAGTTGTTTGTCTGTTTTATGCGAAGACTTGCTTGTTGAAAATTAACTACGGCCATATAGTGACTTGAGTCGCCACTACTTCAATTGTTACACGATTGTCTCAGTGAAGTTTAAACCAAAATATTGCTCATAAGCCTTGTTCTCAACTGAAACCTAAATGACATGACAACCTAAACCAAGACACAATGTACATGCAGTCATGTCCCTGTTACCTGATAACTTAATAATCAGATTTTCAACAATTATTTTCAAATGTTTTTCCCAGCGATGTAATCATATGAACGTTATTCTTTTAACATTAAATTTAAAATAACTCATACGTCGCCGACCCTGTGCATTAACAACACTCTTTAATATTACTCATACGCTATCAGATAATTGCGCTAATGATGAATTTAAATTATTTACAGTTGTTTTTGTCTGTTCTGTGTGAAGACTTGCTTATTGAAGCAGTTAGATATTAATTGCGGTCATACAGTGACCTGAGTCCCCACTACTTCAACTATTAAAGGATTGTCGCAGTGAAGTTTAAACCAAAATGTTGCTCGTAAGCCTTGTACTCAACTGAAACCTAAATGACATGACAACCTAAACCACGACACAATGTACGTGCAGTTATCTCCCTGTTACCTGATAACTTAATAATCAGATTTTCAACAATTATTTTCATATGATTTTACCAGCGATGTAATCATATGAACATTATACATTTAACATTAAATTTAAAATAACTCATACGTCGCCAACCCTTTGCATTAATAACACTCATACGTTTGAGCATCCTTTAGTCGTTTGCCTTGTTTTTTATAAATATTTCCTGGCAGACAAACATAAATAGAGCTATAACGAAATTATACCCTACCTTTCTCTGCTATGCCTTCCTCTTCGGCATGCAATGTAATTGAAGAATCGTATAGACGATGTTGTCGACAACTTGTAGCAAGGGGTGTATGTAAACGAGCAATAATCATTGATTACATTTACATAAATGATATTAACTACGACGTTAGATGGAAATCAGATATTACCATGTAACATTGGAACGCCGTTGAAGGGCTGGTTTGGCTATACACCTTTGGCGCTGTAAAGCAACGATGTATCACGTCATACGCGGGTAAATATCTATAACTTTGCTTGGGTCTCTTACCCGCAACTCTTACCATTTTCGAATCAGTACCATGATTTCTTTTAAGCCATTTTGTGGTGTAATGACTAGGTCTTGCACCTTGGAAATATTACATGTTTTATAGCCATTCGTCAAACAACCTGGCGTAATTAATTCCATCGCTTTTTGTTCAAAAACGATAAAAAAATCTCTACATCAACCACCACATCATCGTCATCGAAGCATAAACCAAAGGAACATCCCGGCATTTGGTAGTCTAAGACTTTGGGATTTCGTGTTGGTAGAGAGTGGATGTGTTTGCGATAATTATAGATAAAGAGAGTATAAGGATGTAATTTTTGGAAAATTGTTAAATTCATAAAAGTAATTAGATAATCTGTGATAATAGGAATTTGCTCTCGAACTTTATCATATTACCAGCAAGACAACAAATTAATAGAATAGGAAGAAGACAATACAGTATAGCAGGCAATTGGGTTTTAACAATTTATTATATTCCAATATTTTTAATGTTGTTTTAGCAAGAGGTTTGTTATCAAGTCCTCAACTTGATTTCCATAAAAACTCCAGAGTCATCCAAAAGACTCTCCGCAACTTTTCAACCGGCTTATCCAGGATATTGTACGTTCAGTAAATATGACAACTACTTCAGAGTAAGATCCGCCGATTTTTAGATATGAATTGAAATCGTCATCATGAGAAATTCGGTTACAGCAACCGAATTGACACCAAATTTGGTCGTTGCAACCGAATGAAGGAAAGATTCGGTTATTGTGACCGTATTGATACAAAATTCGATAGTTACAAACGAACTGCTACCAAATTCGTTTACTACATTCGAATTGATGCCAGATTCGATTGCTGTAACCGAACTTGATACCAAATTTCGGTTGTTGCATCTGAATTAATTTCAAATTTGGTTGCTCCAACCGAAATTTTAGAAAATTTAGTTGACATTGAAAATTCAGTTGTCACAACCGAATCAATTATGAAACCAGGTTACTTTAACCGAATTTCGGTTGGGGGCCTAACTTCAGTCGTAACAACCTCAATTCAGTTGTGGCAACATCAATTCGGTGGTAACAGCTGAATTTATGGTTACTACGACATCTTTTCAAACAATTAGTTCTCTGGGTGTGCACAATAAAAGTCTTATGTTAGTGACAAATGCACGCAAAGAAAAAACTCGTTCCTCCCAAACGAAATCTCAGATAACTGAAGTTTGTTTGGGGACCTAATTGGGAAGAAAAGAGCTTCTGTTAATCCATACATGTCATTTCGTTTGGGAGAACCAAAATATGTTTGCAGCAAACGAGTTATGAAAAATATAAGCTGAAAGAAATGTTTGCGAGAAACGAATAATTCTAGTTACTCTAAAACAAAAAAAAAAACGTTTGCGAGAAGTGGAAAACATTTGCAGTAAACGAGTCATGAGAAATGGGAGCTGAAAAAATATTTGCGAGAAACGAAAAACGCTTCCACCAACTGTTCTTTCCGTTGCTGTAACCGAGTTGTAATGACAACTTTTATTTATGACTTCCATAAGCTCTCTTTTGTTTAAATTTCCAATTTTTTTGATTTTGGTGTTACCCGTAAAGTTTGTTTTAAAAAAAATCAATGAGTGTTCGAACTCACGGATGATGTGTTAACACTTTTTTGCTACACGCTACCTGTTCGATTTCTATGAACACATTAGTAAATTTTACATTGGAAAATAAAAAATAATAGTTTATTGAATTCAATTTTATTTCTTTATTTTTATAATTTATAAATGTTAAGTTTTCAACACAGATAAAATTGGTCTGTGATAGCTGAAATATGTGACATAAACTTTAAACTCTATCCTATCTAAATATCGTTAGAAAACAGCGTCAATTGTAGTTCCTTGGATAGTAGTTGAAAACTCTAATGAAGTATTAATAGTAAGCTTGAATTCATCGTAGAGGAATTCGATAAGTGGCAGTGCTTCTGCGGTTGAAAAACTTGTGTTAAAGTCACCACCCTTTATGATAGGCATTGAAAAATACAACGGGCAATGCTGAACATCAAATGACTCGCTTTGTTTGGCCATAGCAACAACAACGAAACATCACACATACTTTGTACGAAGTAGCTGACGTATTAGTGTGTCACCATAACGTCGACTACGCAAGCCCATGGGCTTGCAAATGAAATTTTGCGTGACTATGCTTTATATCTCCGTTCAACAACAGCAATAGACACATGTCCAGACATACATTATTATGTTAATACATACGCTATAGACACAATTTCGTTTGCCTCACCCCTGCCACACCACTCTTTCATTGCTCTCTTGCTCGCTCATTTTTGTTTAACACGTCATTATTCTCTTTCGCAGTCGCAGAAAATCTGGTTTTAGCAGCAGCATAAAATCTGGATTTAGCAGCAGTGTTGACTTTGATAGATTTAGTCCCTATACGCGGTTATAGATGTTAACACATCAAAAAGTTGTAATTTTTGTCTATTTTTCCTTTCGTCGATTCGCGCAATTTATAGACGACTTCGTGATTGTTATGGCGCACAGAAGCGTCCATCTAAGCAAACCATCCGTCGAACTGTGTATAGATTTCATACCACATACCCTCTAAATGATGCTGCAATAACACACACACGTCGAAGAAATGTGTGTACTGAAGAGAATATCTGAAGTGTGGAAGAAGATCCTAAGTTATCGAATCGTCGTCGGTAACAGGAATTGGAGCTCTCTCCGTGACCGTCACATATGTCGTTCTATTACCGATTGGGCTCTAGAGCAGTTGGAAACTGACCCAATGTTTAATCGCAAACTTGTGTTCAGCGATGAAGATCTTTAATAACTTAACGGGTTTGTTAATAAACAAAATTGCCGCAAAATAGAGTGAGACCCATCTTCATCATCCAATCCATTACATTTGGAAAAATGCACTATTTGGTGCAGTTTATACGCTGGTGGCATCATCGGACCCTATGTCTTTAAAAATGAAGCCGGAGCGGAGCTCGTGTTCGAATCAGTGCAGATCGGTAGCGTACCATAATCAAGTCCAGGTTCGACATATTACATCATAGATCAGCTTGTGATCTATAGTGGGCTGAAGCAATCAAATATCCTGGCAGTAGGTAAAATAGTAAACCTGGGTGGACTGCGTTTGCCTCTGGCCACCATTGGATATTGGAAAAAAGAAAACGTAAACAACCACTATTACTTGACGACCCCCGCAAAAGTTATAAGGACCGCAATATACGAATATTCACTTGGAATGTAAGAACTCTATAGAGATCCGGCGCTAGTAACCAATTGGCAGATGTCGTCGAAAGTTATAAGGCTGACATTACCGTTATCCAGGAAATGCGATGGACAGGACATGGCTGCACAAGGAACAGAAATCTGTGAAATACACTGCATTTAAGATGATAAAAGACATGAATTTGGTTGCGGATTTGTAGTTAGCAAAAGACTACGACATCTGATCTCAAGGATCGAACCCGTGAGTGAACGTATGGCTACATTCCGCATAAAACCGATATATTTTTCTATATCCCTAATTTGTTTGCATGTCCCGATAGAAGAGGAAGATGATGATATTCTCTGAGCACCTAGAGGAAACCTATGCCCGCTGTCCGGTCATGCTGCGCATAAGGTTAAAATAGGCAGGGCAAATGTGTTTCATTCAACTATTGGCAATTTCAGTCTACATGCTGACAGTTCCCACAACGGTATCAGACTGATTGACTTTGCCTCGTCAAAAACCATGGTCGTTAATGGTACAATATTCCCGCATAAAAACATCCACACGGCTACGTGGGTATCCCCTGATCAAAGAACGAAAAACCAAATTGATCACATGGTAATTGATGGAAGGCTCAGTGTAAAGGAAGTTCGAGTGATCAGGGGAGCTAACATCGATTCTAATCACTACCTGGTAGCAGCAAAGGTTCGCACAAGATTGAGTAGAGCGAAAATCGTACGAAAGCAGACGCAAAGAAAGCTGGACATCGGAAAATTGCAACTATCAAAGGCAGCCTAATCCTATTGAGGGAAGCTTTCGCAACTTTTGCACAGAACCCGATGATGATCCTGATGCGCAGTGGAAACCCATTTCCCAGTCTATAAAAACTGCCGCAACAACCATACTTGATTTCGAAAAACCGCTTCGCAAAAAAACCAAGGTACGATGAAGAGTGTTATCCTGCAAATGCTGAAAAGAACGCTGCACGTATGGTAATGCTTCAGTCAATTGTAACGCGAGCTGCAACTGAGCGGTAATGGGAAAAAAGAAATGAGGTAAACCGTATCTTTAGGTGTAAGAAACGGGAGTCGAGAGAACACGAGTGTGCAATAATTGAGACATACAGCAGGAAGAACGAAGCCCGAAAATTCTACCAAAATGTTAAAAAACGGAACTAATGGACATAGTTCAGGGCCCACCTTTTGTAAGAACAAGGACAGAAATCTCATCGCATATGTGCAGAGCATGTTGGGAATATAGAGAGATAATTTCATCGCGCTACTGGTAACTGAGATATCCAATGACGAGGAGACAAACGATTACAGTTTTGACGACGACGTCGATTAAAAAAAAAATAAATGGTTTCTCATTACATCCCATGAAGGGGCCGGGGAGAACTTCTCACAATCACTGAGCTGTGCGCTTTCCAGTTTTCACTCACTGATTGGGACCTACAGTTTTACACCGATTCCGAACGGTATTTTTGAGAAGCTTTTCCATGGCTATATACTCGATAGTGTCGCCGTCACTATGTGAGGTGACCGCCGCCGAAAGAAATTTGAAGGTGGTCAGAGCAGGGTCCGAACCCAGGATCTCATGTACAAGAGCCGCGCACACTAACCATTGCACCACCGACGGCCACTGACGACGTCGATTACCCCCCTACTAACCAAGACGAGGTCAGAACAGCTATTGCCCGGTTTAAGAACAATAAAGCCGCAGGAGCTGATGGATTAGCGGCGGAGCTGTTTAAGTCTGGCAGCGATGAGCTGATAAGGTACATGCATCCGTTCATTAGTAAAATTTTGGTTAGATGAATGAATGCCCGGCGATTGCAGTCTCAATGTACTATGTCCCATATTTAAAAAAGGTGACCCGAGTCTTTGTTCCAACTGCCGTGGAATAAGCCTTTTATCCATAGCATATAAGGTTGTATCAAGCATAATGTGCGAAAGACTAAAACCAATTATCGCTGACCTGATTGGACCATACCAGTGTGGTTTTAGGAATGGAAAATCGACAACTGACCAGATTCTCACGCTACGCCAAATCCTGGAGAAGATTCACGAAAAACAAATCGACACGTATCATATATTTGTCGATTATAAGGCGGTCTTCGATAGGCCGATACGGGAGAAACTCTACGTAGCCATATCTGAGCTTGGTACTCCTGCAAAACTCATGCGCCTTTGCAGGATGACCTTGTCGAACACCAAATCCGCAGTGGGATTTTGTGAGGATCTTGCCGAACCTATCGAAACTAAGCGAGGCCTCTGGCAAGGTGACGTGGAAAATCTCTCTAAAGTCAAGAATCCAAGTTTGCCAACACAAAAATTGAGTGGCATAGCTCTAAAACTGTTCGAGTTACAGATCGAAGAAGTCAAAACATTAAATCTAACTTTTTGTATTTTAAAAATCTGAAAAAACCTAATGACTATTTGTAAAACAAAAAAAAAAATTTAATTTTTTGTCCGCATTATTAAAAACTGCGTCAAAACCACTCAAAAAATCATAGCAACAAAAAAATTACAATTTTTGTTTTCTTGCAAATCGAAAAAAAATCAAAAGTTGTCAACTTCGGAAAATTTTTAAAAATATACCCCACTGTGCGATTTTCAATGTTGATATGCCATTGTAATGTCTAACTCCTTGTCTGCAATCAGTTTTTTACAGAACTGAAAAATGTTTTCGAGATCAAAAGATACAGACTTCTGACCGATAGAAATTGATTCTGAACCACTGTGCGATGGCCAATGTTGATAGCTGTTATAATTTCAAGTCGTTGGGCGAATTTATACAAGGTGGCGCAAAAGTTAACTTCCGATGTTTTTTGGCTGTAATTTAAAAAAAAAATTGAAAAACTTTGATTCTTCATGTAAATGGCCGCCGCCACAGTTGATTGATTTGAGCCCTTTTTATGGCATTTTCCATCACTTTGGCCAAAACTTCCGGCGATAGGCCCTCACATTCTTGATGGATATTGTCTTTAAGAGCTGCAAGAGTCTGAGGCTTGTTGACATAAACCCGCGACTTCAAAAAGCCCCACAAAAAGAAGTCTGGAGCTGTCAAATCAGGCGATCTTGCTGGCCAGTGCAAATCGCCAAAACGGGAGATTAGGCGCTCGGGAAATGCATCCTCCAGCATATCGGTTGTGGCACGTGCAGTGTGTGCCGTTGCACCGTCCTGTTGGAACCACATGTTTTCCAATCCCAATTCATCAAGTTGCGGCAAAAAGAACTCGTTGATCATTGCTCTGTAGCGTGGCACGTCGTCTGGTCGATGTCGACGGCGCTTCCATGACATCCTCGGCTACAGCAGCAATATTCTCTGCAGAACGGCTACTCCGGGGTCTGCCACGCCTGGCAGCATCTCGTGTTGTGAGAGTCTCTTCGAGGCGAGCGGCTAAACGTCGCAGTGTTTCACCAGTAGGCGTTGGACGGCCAGGAAATCTGCGACGAAATTCACGTTGTGCCAAAGTCACCGACCGATTATTGGTCAAATAAATAGTCAGCAATATTCCGCGTTCTAGCGTAACATTGTTTATTAACGTGTATTTCGCATGTGTTTACTACACAAATGTCAAAACAGAACTGACATTAGGGGCCAATCGCAAAATTTATAGCATTTTCTGATAGGAGGATTACTTTTGCGCCACCTTGTATATATATGCCTGGGATCTGCCATAAATAAAAACAAAAACGTCAACCTTGAGATCAAGCGGACAATAGTGCTTGCGAATAGATGTTATTTTGGGTAAGCAAGCACTTTAGAGATAAAGCCCTCTCTTGAGTAACAAAGGTCCTGGTATACCAGACTCTCATACAACCAGTCTTGCTTTATGGTGCATAATCCTGGGTCTTATTGCAAGATGACGAAACATCTCTAGTAGTCTTCGAGATAAAAATACTCCGAAAAATGTATGGCCCTATAGTGCACAGCGGGGAGTACCGGCGACTCATGAACCGTCAGCTGTGTGAACTAACGGGTCCGCCAAATAACTTTTTTTTTGAAAATGTTATTAAAAAAAACTACTAAATATTTTCTCAAATTTCTTTTTTTATTTGAAAGTACAATCCTTCCGGTTAATAATGGGAAATAATTTCATTCAAATGGCTGCCTCGGCTGGCCATGCAATAGCCTACACGATCGGTCCAATTTTGTAAGCACATTATCGATTGTGTGCAGCTGTATTTCACCAATGGCTTCACGAATATTGTCCTTTAAAGCGTCAATTGTCTCGGGCTTGTCGGCGTAACACTTATCTTTGAGGGCACCCCACAAATAATAGTCCAACGGTGTCAAATCGCAGCTCCGAGGTGGCCAAACGACATCAGCTCTGCGGCTGATAATGCGATCTTCAAACACAGGGCGCAAAACATCGAGTGTAGCTTCGGCTGTGTGGCACGTAGCGCCGTCCTGTTGAAACCAAATGTTGCCAATATCCTCCTCTTATATTTTTGTGAACAAAAATTCGTTCAGCATGGCCCGATAACGATCGCCATTGACTGTAACGGCCACTCCTTGCTCATTTTCGAAGAAACATGGCCCAATTATGCCTCTGGACCAAAATCCGCACCAAACAGTGACTCGTTTTGGGTGCATCGGCTTTTAAATGTATGCGTGCGGGTTTTCTGTGCCCCAAATGCGTCAAGCTTGCTTGTTTACATACCCGCCAAGATCAAAATGAGCTTCATCTGAAAAGATGATTTTTTTTTTTTGGCAAAATCGGCATCTTCTGTAAGTCGATCGCAGGCCCACTTAGCGAAGCGAAAACGCATTGGATGGTCAGTTGGCTTCAACTCCTGAACCAATTGGACTTTGTGTGGCGTCATACCAAGGTCTTTATGCCTAAATTCGTCTCAATGATGTCGCCGAAATGTTCAATTGTTGTGCACGACGGTGAATTGATGTTGATGGCGCTTCATGCACACTGTCTGCCACAGCAGCAATATTCTCGGGTGTACGCACTATTTTTGGCTTTTCACGCTTTGGTTTATCGATCCTCATCGAGTTTCTTTCACTTTTTTCACAAGATAAAGAACATGCGGAGCTGACGGTGCTTCTCTTCTTCCAAAATCCGTACGCAATTTTCGCACATATTCTGCAGCATTACCATGATTTTCAAAGTAATGTCGCAATATTTCCCAGCGTTGTTCAAGCGTACACACAACCATATTCGTTCAGCGGAAAGATAAAACTAATTACACTGTGATAGTTTTTGACCCGAAAAAAAATGAACTTTGATGAATCCTTTTCGAACTATTAGGGGGGAGTCCCCTGAGTGCGAAAGTACATTTGGAAGTGTCAGATTGGCTCCAGTTTTTGAGAAATCGGTATATATGGATATAGCTAAGTCTGCGCTATTTAAACAAATTTTACCGGCCATAGGCCAATTTTTTTTGGCCAAAAAGGGCTTAAAAAGCTTATCAAAATAGAAAAAACAAATGTTTGCGCTCGGTCCAACTTCTTGAGATATGGGCCTTTAAAGCTTGAGTATATAATTGGCCATATCTCACACAGTTATCGTCCGATGTGGTTCCGGTGAATATCATTACAAAGACCATTAAAAACTCTTTAAACCTGCTTATAAATATATTACATTTTATTAACCCATTGGGGACAAATTTAAAAAATACGATTTTTTAACCTCACTTTTGTGCTAAAAATCTGATTTTCTCAAAAAACAGGCCTAGTAAACCTATTTTCTATCTAGACTCAGGTTTTAGGCAACACTTCAGGCTTTGTTTTAAGGTACAATACTTCGCATTAGCCCTTCTAAGCTTGGAGATATTTATGCTCAAAGTTCGGAGATATTTATGTTCAAAGTTGTTCAAAGTTTGAAGTTCAAGACGAAAAATAGAATGAACAAGACTCCTCTGGACGGATCAGGTTGACGAATTCCTGCATGCCCTTGGTATTATAAACTGGAGAGATAAAAAAAATCGAACTGGTTGGCGAAATATGTTATCTTTATTTTGTACGGTCTCTGACGCCCCGGGGTTGTTCGAGACCGTTTTATTAAATAAGTATTTGTGGCCCGCTCGCCAGTATCTTGTTGTCTTATCAAGTTTCTCACCACGAGTGGAATTATGAAATGTTTTGGTCTGGTTCCTTCGCTTGGTAGCCTTCAAAAGTGAGGGTTCATCCATCCCATTAGATGTGCGCACCTTTCGGTTTAGAGATAGTAGAAGGTTTTTTCTATTTTTGAACTGCTGTCAGATTTTTGACATTTACACCTACATTAAGATACAGAGCCGTGAAATGTGCAATGGCAAAGTAATACAATAATTCGGAAAATAAAACGCCATTATTTTGTAGATATCATAATATAAAGTACAAAATAAAATTTATTCTTTAAAGCGAATTTTGTAAATAAACTTTTGATGATGTCGTACACTTATTTAACCCAACTCAATGTCTTAAAAAGCTTAAGGTTTATCCAAACAATTTACTTAGTCTTCTTGTCCCTTAGTACTCGCTACTTTGTAAGCAGACATCGGTTTTGAAAATGACATTTTTGTTGAGTTT
This sequence comes from Phaonia tiefii, assembly GCA_963931995.1. Taxonomy (NCBI): domain Eukaryota; kingdom Metazoa; phylum Arthropoda; class Insecta; order Diptera; family Muscidae; genus Phaonia; species Phaonia tiefii. The sequence continues at coordinate 262,289,946 of OZ008369.1, read as the reverse complement.
CCTTTCAATTTCATTCCCATCAACAACTCAACACCATAAAAAGTTTTCCTAAGAAAAACATAAACTTTTCTTTTGCTTAGATTTAAAAACAGATTTTATTATTTCACCCCCCTGCTCGCTCGCAAATGCGTTATTACCTTTTAGACTCACGAACCTATAAAAAAAAATATATATCCCACTTGTTAAAAGCTGAAATGTACATCGCCCCACCACACGTTTTCAAATAAAACTTAAATATCGCAATAGAAAAGTTGTCAACAATTTATATGTCATTTGTAATACAAATAGACAAACATTTGCCATGGATTTATCTACATGTTGATACTCGTATTACTCGAATATTCTCTTTCACTTGTATTGTGGAGAAACAGCAATAAACTTTACTTATTGCTTTTTCCTTTTTGCGAATGTCCTGTCCAATGAAATATTTACGTTATACTGCATTTTCATCACCCCAACATACTGTGTGTGGACAATAAAGTTCCCCCAAGGGAGAGAGTCAGGAAACCTTGAAGATGTGCGACTTCTTCTTCTGTAACATTTTGTAAAGACGTATGATTTTTATGGAATGATAGTGAAGTGAATTTCAGATTGTGACTGTGGCGGCGAGAGAAAGGTTGTGTTCTACTTTCGAAAGTTAAACAGTTTCTTCAAAAATAATGTCCTTTTTCTCGGTGTAATATTTAACAATAATAGCTTTTGTACTATAAACCTACAAATACTGCTCACTTTTCACCAAAAAACTGGGTCAAACCAACATTTTTCAATCTACAATTCAGTTACAGAATAGAAAACCAGCACAGCAAATTCGCACAAGTTACAACTTTTTACCATGTTTGCTATTTAACTAGTGTTCGCTTATTTGTGATGGGTGATGAACATTAGACCACTGAAGTACAGTGGGATGGAACAATTAATAAGGAAATCCTTAACTACAAAAACATTCTCAACAAAAAGCTCTTTGTCAACTTGAAATTTGACTCTTTAAGGTAGGATTTTCGAAAAGCTGGGTAAACCAATACACAACATATCGAGCCCTTAGTTTAGCCTTCAAGATCTTGGCGAGGCACAGTGGCCGAAAAGGCTCATCTAGCGCCGTTTAATTAATAGCGCTTAGGGAAAATTAATTTGTTTTTTGTGTAATATTTGTTTTCAGTTGAAAATAGATTAAGCTACAAAGTTAAATAACTTTTTTTTAAAAATATATAAATTCTTTTTTGGTTAAAGTTGCAAGTTTTTGTCATATTTTACACATTGTTTATTTCATTCAGAAAAACATGATTAAGTTAATATACTTAATGTGTCACATTCTTATATAAAGGGTTTTCCAACAGAGACGCTACAAAAGTAAATCGATAGGGACAGCAAACGACGGCATATTTGTTCCCGCTCTTTTGACATTTCTCTTCAGTAAGGTTTGCCATTTCATCATGGAAAGATATACGAGCCAACAACGAGTGGAAATTATTAAAATTTACTACCCGAAATTTGGAATCAGTGGCCTCAACTTTAAGAGCGCTACGTCCAATTTATGGTCGTCATAATCGTCCTACCAGATCAACAATTGAGCGTATAGTGGAAAAATTTTAATCCACAGGCACAGAACAAAATGTTCCCGTGCCAGTGAGGCTAAGAAGTGCCCGTAGTGTCGAGAATATTGCTGCCGCTGAGGCTTCAGTTCAAGAAAGCCCAAATGTGTCTCTCACACGTCGTTCTGTGACGTCGTTGTGGCGAATTTTGCGAAAAGATCTTGGCCTACATCCTTACAAGATCAAATTGACGCAAGAACTGAAGCCGCTTGACCACCATACGCGTCGTATGTTCGTGTATTGGGCTGAGCAACAACTTGAAAATTATTCGGATTTTCATCGGAAAATCATCTTCAGCGATGAGGCTCATTTCTGGCTGAATGGCTGCGTCAATAAGCAACATATGCGTTATTGGTCAGACAGCAATCCACACGTAATCCATCATGAGTCATCATTGCATCCCGAAAAAATCACGGTTTGGTGCGGTTTATGGGCCGGCTGCGTCATTGGGTCGTACTTCTTCCGTGATGATCAAGATCGGCACATTACTGTGAATGCGAATCGCTACCGTTCAATGATAACCGAATATTTTTGGCCCCAATTGGATAATATGGACTTGGAGGACATGTGGTTCCAACAGGACGGCGCCACAAGCCACACAGCGAATGCCACAATCAATTTATTGGAAACCAAGTGTGGTGAACGTGTTATCTCACGAAATGGCCCAGTCGATTGGCCGCCTCGGTCGTGCGATTTGACGCCGTCAGATTATTTCCTGTGGCGCTACGTCAAGTCTATGGTCTATGCCAACAAGCCAGCGACGATTGATTGAAATTTATGCTTGATTTATGCTTGAAAACCGTCGAAAATTGGATTCAGCGTCTGGAATTCTGCAAGCGTGCCCGTGATGGCCAAGGCACAAGAAATCGAGTTCCATACATAATGGCATCGAACGTACTTTCACAGGAATAAAGAATTTCATTGGTATCTAAAACCGGTTTTGTTTTATTTAAAAAAAAAACTTTTGTAGCGCTCTTATTGAAAACCCCTTTATTATTAAATGCAAAGACGATTTACAATTAGACGACCAGAAGATGTGCGCAACTTGGCAACCCTAGTAAAAGAGAACAAAAAGTGCTAGGATTTCACTCAAACGCATTTCTCTCTCGCGTCATATGTTGCTTATTTCATACTTTTTGCATAGTTTATGTAATTTTACTTCAATATGGTTGAAATTTGTATAGTTATATACAATAACACTATCAAAAAGCTGCTCGTGTATTGAAATATTCAATGAAGAGAGTAAGAGAGAGAGTAGAGAAGTACTAGGGCATAGAATAATACATACCATATAAGTTTTTATTCGCTCAATAAATTAAACGTCATAGGTACGATGGAAAGTAAACATTGGATGGCGCAAAATATGGGTTCAATAATACCAGATGGTGGCAATAGTATACAGCGATCCACAACGGAACAACAACCGAATTTCGTGTTTTTGTGACAAACTAGTTGTGTTAAACACAATACAAATGTATACCAACGATAAAAGTCAACAAAAAAGTGCAAAATATATTTAAATTTTTCAGTTCTACACCAAAACGACAGGAAAAAGTTAAGTGAACATATTTTGTAACTCCACCTGGTGTAAGATAATTTTAAATTTAATTGCTCTCATTTCCACAAACCTACGATGAAGAGTGTGAAATGAAATGTAAGATGAGAGAATAAGTTTATCTACGTTTGTATTATTCTATGTACTAGGGTTTCACTCGTTTTGTTTGTTGGCATTTGAGTGAAGAGAAATTTTGACTGTCTACTTGTACATCGGTTTTTTAAAAACATATTAAACTTTGATATTAAAAACAGTTTGTTTTTTAAACATTTATTTATTTATTTTTTTAAAATTTTTTTTTCTGTTGACATAACGCCTTTTGCCCGTATTCAGTCCTCATATACATTGTGTGCAATCTCGAGTCTTTTCGCGTGTGGTTCAGCCTATAACTGCGAAAATCTTTATTTCTTGCCTCAAGTGCCTCTTCTGACATCATTCCACCAAATAATACATACCTTTTAATTAAAATAAAATCGCAAATTTTATTAACAAATTAAATATTTAATTTTTTCCTCTCAACAAAATTGCACTTGAATCAAGCTCAAAAACATGTGTTATCTTTGCTGAAAAATGTGTTAAGTTTGAATGCTCACAGCTGTGCGAATATTAGGAACAAAAAAAAGAAGAAAACAAGAAAGAAAAATTCGTTGGGGTTTATATTTTGAAAAAAAAATAATAAAGTTTGCCAAATTTTGATTTTTAACATTTCGCTAAAGCGCCGCTAGATGGGGTATTGCGGCCAGTGTGCGTGGTGGCGAGTAAATACTAACTTACTTATCCGGACTCGAACAAACTCATGGGGTCAGAGACCTTACAAAACGAAGATAACATATGTCGCCAACCAGTTCGATCTTTTGCCTTATCTCTCCAGTTTGAAATACCAAGTGTACGCAAGAATTCGTCAACCAGACGAATTGGTCTTCACATTTTTGGTCTTCCTTCGAGTTAGGTTTCGAAAACCCTTCGTGCTGGTTCGTCTTCATCCATTCTACTGACATGGCGTAGTCAGCGCATTCGCGTTATTTTGATCCGTTTAACTACATATGGCAACGTCAGGATAAAGCTCATACAGCTCATGATTCATGCGTCGCCGATACTCGCGGTTGTGCACTATGGGGCCATGGACTTTTCGGAGTAGATTTCTCTGCGCCATAAAGCAAGGTTGTATGAGAGTCTGATTTAGCTGGACTTTTGTTACCTGAGAGAGGGCTTTATCTCTAAAGTGCTTGCTTAGCCCAAAATACCATTTATTCGCCAGCAAAATTCTCCGCTTGATCTCAAGGCTAACGTTGTTGTTTTCGTTTTCGGCGGGCCTGAGATATATAAATTGGTCCATCACCTCGAAGTTTCGATGTAACGATTATCCACGATCACGCTGGTTCGCGTGGAGGTCCTGCTCGTTGAAACCATTAATTTTGTGTTGTCTTGTCAGACCCACTTTCTCAATTGTCATTGTCAATTCTCGAAACCACCGCAGTAACTTTCCCCATTGTGCGTCCAATGATATCGATATCATCAGCATACGCGACCAGCATATGGGTTTTGCTGCTGATCGTTTTATTCATATTGACTGCAGATTTTTTCATAATGATCTCCATTAAGATGTTAAAAAGATCGCACGATAGGGTGTCGCCTTGCCTGAGGCCTCGCTTAGTTTCGAAAGGTACAATAACATCCTTACCAACTTTTACTGCGGCTTTGGTGTTCGTCAGGGTCATCCTACAAAGGCTTACGAGTTTTGCACAAATACCAAGCTCAGCTATTGCTTCGTAGAGTTTCTCTCGAATCGGGCTAACGAAGGCCACCTTATAATCGACTAATAGATGATAGGTGTCGATTTGGTTTTCGTGGGTCTTCTCCAGTATTTGGCGTGGCATGAAAATCTGCTTTGTGGTCGATTTACCTGGCCTAAAGCTACACTGGTATGGTGCAATCAGGTCTGCGATAATTGGTTTTAGTCTTTCGCACATTATGCTTGATAGAACTTTATATGCTATGGATAAAAGGCTTATTACACGGCAGTTGGAGCAGAGACTCGGGTCACATTGTTTTTAAATATGGAACATAATACATTGAGACTCCAATCGCCGGGCATGCATTCATCTGACCAAATTTTGCTAATGAGCTGATGCATGCATGCACCTTATCAGCTCATCGTCGCCAGCCTTAAACAGCTCCGCCGGAAATACATCGGCTCCTGCGGTCTTCTTGTTCAAAAGCCGGCCCATAGCTATTCTGGCCTAGTCTTGGTTTGGAAGGGGGCAATCAACGTCGTAGTCCAAATTGTGATCGATTGTCCCATCGTCATTGGATGTCTCAGATACCAATAGCCCAGATAAATGATCTCTCCATATTTCCAACATGCTCTGCACATATGGGATGAGATTTCCGTCCTTGTCTTTACAGAAAGGGGCCCTAAGCCATGACCATTAGCTCTGGATTTGCTTCTAGATAGAATTTTCGGTCTTCGTTCTTCTTTCTCTCTGTCTCAATTTTCTCATTCTCGCGCCGCGGCAAAGTCAATCAGTCTCATACCGTTGTCGGAACTGTCAGCATGTAGACTGATATTGCCCATAGTTGGATGAAACACATTCTCCCTACGTACTATGGCATTAAAATCTCCTAGTACAATCTTAATATCATGACCAGGGTAGCGGTCATACGTTTCCTCTAGGCACTGCGAGAATATGTCTTTGGCATCATCATCTTTCTCTTTTGTTGGGGCAGGCACCCAAATTAGAGAAATATACATATATTTCGCTTTTATGCGGGTTGTGGCTATACGTTTACACATTAATTGAATATTCAGAGAGCTCTCCACTTTCAGAGCTATATTTCTCAAGATCTGACACAGTAAAAAAACACAGCCAGACAGACATACAGAGTGACAGATTTTTCAGCGTGTACCAATATCAATTCTCAATATCAATTTGTGTTTACTTAAGTATCCTTTGCAAAGGATTTGGGATCAAGTGCAATTAATGTGAACATTCGGTTGAATCTTAATACGCTGCTTCATTTGACTGCCAGACTTGATAACTATTTTTGGTCTTTCGAATCACTAATATTTAGATTAATTTATCTGGCCACTTAGCAAGTGTGGTATGATTAGCAAGTGTGGTATGATCGTCTTAAATATTAATATGTAAATATTTTATAACTAATATTTCCGAACTATAGCCCACTGTCCAGTGGCATATATTTCATTGTCTCATGTTACAGACACTAAAACCATATCATCATCATCATCGTCATAAAAACCTAACGTTTTCCAATTGTCTAAACCACCAGCCACCCAGCCATCAACCAAAAAAAACCTTTTTACATATTCAGTGCAAGAAAGTGTTCATACTTCCGTTTCCGCTAAATCATGACATACTTACGAGGACTATATGATGCAAGCAACCAACCCATACACGCACTCATTGGAGGTTATTGATAGAAAAATTTCCGTGACTCGGCCAAAAAACACCTCAACACATGTAAAATTCATAAAGGTCTACACGGTTCCTTCGAAAGATTTTCATGTAATCCTTGAAATATGTTTCAAAGGACTGTTCCCACTTGGGCTGAGTTACACAAATACTTTATATATCTGCTTTAATGTTGGTAATTTATTGTTGAAAATTGAATAAATATGTAAATTTTATATTTCATATCCGTTGGTAATATGAGACAAAATACAAATTTCTTGGAATTCATTACTTTAAGAGCTTTGGGAGAGCAGAGGTTGCCAAATTCTTTGTATTGACTAATGATGTTATCTCTTGAATCGAAGACAATATTTTTACTTTATCCTTGATACCTTTGCACTACTGAAATAGATTAAAGTCCCTTTTTATGGCCAACCAAAAATACTTTAGTGAATTGTGATGTGTCATGCCTGGGCGAGTGGAAAAGTGTATAGGGAATAAGTTTAGCTTGGACTTTTACTCCTTTCTGTTTTGGCTAAGAAACATTAGTTACCGGTTTAGATTTATTACTGAAAAGTTGTAATTAGTTTTGTTCCCAACACAGTATAAGATGAGGAAGAGAAATGAAAGGAAAATAAGTACAAAATAATAGTCATGTCGTTCAACAGTCTGTGGCAATGGAAACCTAATACCAGTATTTCTGGGGATGGCGGAAGTAAATTTGCTGGGCATTATAATGACTTCAATCATTCCTTGAAAATGAGATACGAGGGTTGCTGTGTATATATCTGGCCTAATAATGAAAATCCAGATATTGATGACTGAAATTGGTTTTATTGTTTTTAAAAATATTCTCCATGTAGATCAACATACTGTCGCATGCGTTGAAATCAATTCACCCAGCACGTTTGCCACTCCGATTGAGGTAGCTCCAAAATATGCGCTTTGAATGCATCAATGGTGTTTAAAATGCGGGAATAAAAAGAAATCACTAGATGCCATATCGAGCCTGTAGATCGGAAGACAACTCAAATCATTGTTTTTGCAAGTCAAATATGCGTTCGCTGGAGTCGGTATCTACACGCTAAAATTTTTTTATTTTGTTGTTGTTTGAATGCAAATATAACGTGTTTCTAGCTTGTCGCAACTATAGTATACTTGTGTCCAAACATATTGTGTTTGCTATTCAATATAACATGTTTGGGGCACAATCATTAATAGGTTGGTTGGTTGGTTGGCTGAAAAGGCTGCAAGACAGCACGCTGTTTAGCACACTTAGGCTAAAGAAGCCCACTGTGATACCTGCAGTTTCCTCTATAGCAACTGTTGACTATTCGTCTAGCCAATTTGCCCTTTCAATGAATTTATCAATAAGACCTACAGGAATATCCTGTAGGGCTACGGTGCTAACTAAGTGTGTTCCGAATAACCTACTTCTCAGTCCTGCCAGAGCAGGGCAATCCAAGAGAACGTGTTTCGTCGTTTCCTCGTCCTACTCCATGCATAATCTACAGAGAGTGGAGTTTCTGTGTCCCAATATTAGGGCGTGTTTTCCTACAACACAATGTCCCGTAAGTGCTCCTATTATTGTGGATAACCTGCCTCTCGGCAAGTTAAGTAGTTGTCTAGTCCTCTTCCTGTCCACCTGTGGCCAGAGGACCCTGGCTTGTTTGGAAGTTGAAGTAAGTCTCCACTTGTCCTTGAACATATTATCGGCCCACTGCCTGATATGCAAACGGCAGGTAGAGATTGGCATACTAATACCTTCTTTTGCCGGAAGAACCTGTGCCGTAGTGCCCTGTCTAGCTAACGCATCCGCTACGCAATTGCCTGGAATGTCGCTGAGTCCCGCTAACCAGATGAGCCTGATGTCAAAATACTCTGCCATCACCCTAAGTGATGATTGGCATTCTTTCACCGTCAGGGACGTAGCAAACATGGCTTCCAAGGATTTTATGGCAGCCTGGCTGTCTGTGTAGATACATATTCTCCGGAGGGTTGTGACACTACTGTTCAGTAGTTTAGCAAACCCCCAGTATGGCGGTAATTTCCGCATGAAATACACTACAGTGATCAGGCAGCTTGAAGGAGATATTTACATTTAGGTCGGGTGAATGGACCCCATAGCCTACTTGCTCGTCCAACTTTGATCCATCCGTGAAAAATCTAATACTACTGGTGTACCCTTCCAGTGACTTTTCCTAGGTATTCCTGTTCGGAATAGAAGTCCTTAGATTTGTCACTGGGAGAAAGTGGGAGTCCGTTTTTATGGGTATGGAGTTGATCGGGTGTAGTAGTTCAGCGTGTCCGGAATGCCCTGATATCGTGACGCCACAATCTCTGATTCTCACCAGGGATGTAGCGGCTGCCTATTCGGCAATGATATCAGGAGTACAGATGTTCAAGGTAGCACTAAGGGCAGTGACTGACGTTGTGCCCATTGCCCCGCTAACGCCGATCAGTGCTGATCTTTGAATTTTCATCAAGGAATTCAGAATATATTTCTTTTGGAGGGACCTCCACCAAACTACGGTGCCATAGCGAAGTATTGGTCTGACTATTGCGGTATAAATCCATATGGTGATCTTAGGAAAGAGTCCCCAGCGCTTTAATATCGCCCCTTCACAGCAGTAAAGAGCAACAGAATAAGCCCGGGTTGAAGTGGGTAAACTGATAGTCCGTTGTTAGCGGTCCAGTTCGAAATCAGACTTTAATAGGTTATAATATATACATTAGCGACCCAACCGTGGATTTGGTTGTTGAAAACTGCTGAAAACGTTGGTGTTCCTCACAATAAAGGAACAAAAAGCAGCAGATCTGCAATTCACGAAAACAATGCTTGAAACATGTACATGGTTCCTACAATATGTTTCTGGGGCCATTGTCATGTATGCGGGAATAAAAAAAAGTTGAATATCAAATGGAGACTGTAGGGTGGAAAACAATTCAAATCAATGATTTTGCAAGTCAGATATGCGTTTCTTTGAGTCGGTTTCTACACGCTGAAAAATCTTTATTTTATTGCTGTTTGGATGCAAATATAAAGTGTGTTTGGAGCTTGTCGCAAATATAATATACGTGTGGCCAAACGCAATATGCTTGCTTTTCAATATTTGGGACACAATGATTAATAAAAAGTAGTAGTTCTTCAATTGATGAACACAATGCTTGTACGTAAGTATATGGATGTTCCAAACAGCTGGTGCAGGAATTATAGACAAGAGACCATCTTATGCGTCGTTCTTTCGCTGATTGGGCTATACATAGGCCTGCCATGGGTTTTTCATAAAAATCCGGGACATTCTCGAAAAAATCCGGGAGATTTAGAATTTTAACATTTATTTTGAAAAATACTCATATTTATATATACATAGACTAATTTTGATACTTGTCTTGAGAGTGAACTTTTCCTAACAATTCAAAATTTGATTTAACTTTCTGGAAAAACTCATTGCAACTCATTTTGATGTTATATTGGAGAGTGATTATCGCGTTAAGAGTGCTGATGTCGAGGCATGACTTCTGGTCGGTCCAAGCTTGCTTAATTATAGAAAAGATTCGCTCAACTTCCATCGAAGTGCCTGGAATGCAAAAAGCAAACTCAACTAACTTTTCCATATTCGTCAAACGAGCAGAGTTTTCTCTGAAGTGAACGAAAATTTCAATCCAAATTTTTTCTGCGGGTACTTTTTTCTCAATCCATGTCGATTTTTTCTCGTCAGTGAAAAAAAGCATCTGGCTGAATTCATCGAAAAGTGAGTTTTGCTTTATAATTGCAGAACTTGCTCCGTGTCGCTCGATGATAAAGTCGTAAGTTGCTTCAATTTGCGACCAGTCTGGAGATTTGTACATGCTCATCCACTCAAAGTTTTCAACACCATCTAATGATTCTCCCCATCTATAATCTCTTCGTAGAATTCTGTGACACTTTTTTGAACAGCAGTTTGGGTATCAGTATCTAAACGTAGCAATTCCAGACGAGCTTCACGGCAGAGATATGCAAATTGGAGCCGATTTTTGACTTTGTCTTTGAAAAGTCGTAACTCAAAACAAATTTCAAATACAGGAATATCGGAACGTTCAGACTTCAATATCGCTTCGTTTATCATTTGAATCTGTTTATTCAAAAATTGCAGCCAAAATTTGTTGCTGTCGAGTGCGAAAAACTTTTTAATCTTTGGTGGACATTTGGTCTTTAGACTATCAAAGTATTCTTTCATCGGCTCAAACATCTCAATCAGTCGCTGAATTGCCGGCGCAAGTGAAAGAAATCTTGTTGAACAGTGAGATTTCAGCGGTTTGAAAATTGTGTTCATCTCCTCTCAGATTGATTTAAACGATTCAGTTCTTACGGTGTAAAGTTTGAAATGCTTATGAAGTGAGTAAACGAGATTTTCAATGTCGACATCAAGCATTTGACATCCAGCACTAGTTGCGTTATGAAGAATGTGTGCAGAACATCCACAGCCCAAAAGTTGGCAATTCAAGTCATTTTGAATTTTGCGCCATACATTGTTAGTGCCTTCTCTTCTCACACCGCCAAAGTTGAGAGTGGTGTTATCAGCCGCAAAACAGATTTTTTTTCTCCAAGCTTTCGCACTTCTCCTAAGGTTTCTTGTGCAATTGTCTCTGACTTTTCATTCGATACTGATTGCAATGAAATTTTCTTGTTCGAAACACCTTTTGTTGGAAGCATTTTGGAAGCATTTTGATATTGCCATGATTTGAAGTGTCAGTCATTACTGAGATATAGTTTGCGTTATTTAACTCTTGAGTCACTTCAGCATCAACGAACGGAGCTAAAATATTCTTGACTATTGCCGATGTCTTGGTTCTTGCTAGCGAGAACTTTGAATCGAAGCATAATTTGATCACATTTGATGTGCAGTCGTTTGAGAGCAAGGAGAAATTGTGCTTTGCGGTGTGGAAGGAGAATGCAGCTTCCTTTGCGGCGATTTCCAACTCAGGTGTTGAAGCTTCAATCTGTTTGAAAAACGTTGTTAATTTTCCACTTGAGGTTGCTGCGATTGTTGATTGTTGATGTCGATTGGATTTGTAGTGATCAACGATATCAGAGCGGCCACCATGAGAAATTGAGAATACAGTCGAGCATAGTTTGCAATACGCTTCATCTTCAAATTCATCTTTGTATTTGTCACTCCAAGTTTTTGTTTGGAATTCATGCTAGAAATAAGAATTTAATTTTAAAGATTTAAATGATAAATCATCCATCATGCAGAAGTAGTTTTTGTTACTTACAATTCTTATCACTTTGGGAAGATTATTTTCAGCCTTTTTCTCGGTAAACACTCAAAATTAACTTAATTTCACAATTTCTTGTGCGAAAATACGGACGGAGAAAGAATTTTTTAAAAAAATACGTTTGATCCGTTCAAAGTTTACTTGATATTAAGATCATTGCCAGAGCACCAGCAAATGTACACATCAGAGACCTGTTGCTGTCACCAACAACAACACATATGCTTTTGCATCTCAGCTACGCTCTTTTACTCTCTTCTAGACTTCTCTCTTCTCTGATTTTATGATTATGAAATCCACCGTCTTTGGTGAATCATATATAGCGTAGCAACAAGGCATTTACTTGTGTACGCCAGGCAATGCCTGTAGATGAGTCGTACATGTGTAAAACCAAGTGTACCAATAAATTGAATTGAATTGAAAGTTTACTTATACAGTATAAGTTATACGTTATGATTTTTTTGCTAAAACATATGCAAATATGGAAATTTATGCTAATAGCTTGAAAGTTTACACTGACTGAAAAATCCGGGACAAAAAGCACCAAATCCGTGACCCGGGACAAATTGCAAAAATCCGGGACTGTCCCGGCCAAAACCGAGCAGATGGCAGGCCTTGCTATACAGCAGTTGCACGACAAAAATTTGTATTTTTTTGGTTGTTTGCATGCAAATATAACGTGTTTGTAGCTTACCGCAAATATAGTATACTTGTGTCCAAGCACATTCTGTTTGCTATTCAATATAACATGTTCGAGGCACAAGCATTAGTAGGTTATAATATAGATATTAGTGACCCAAATGTGGAATTGTTTGTTGAAAACTGCTGAAAACACTGGTGTCTGTTATTTATTCATTGTGTATGCGGGAATAAAAAAAAAAAGTTAAATGACAAATCGAGACTGTAGGGTGGAAGACAATTCAAATCAATGTTTTTGCAAGTCAAATATGGGTTGGTTTGAGTTGATGTCTACATGCTGAAAAATCTTTATTTTTGTTGTTGGTTGGATGCAAATATAAAGTGTGTTTGTAATATGTCGTAAATATAGTATACTTGTGTCCAAACACATTGTGTTTGATATTTAATATAACATGTTGCGACACAATGGTTAACAAATTTTAATATATATTTTTGTGATCTAGAAAAAATTTCTATATCTCGAAAACAGAACGTCCAACCGAAAAAATAAAAAAAGGAGGCTTTAACGAAAGGATGTCTTGAATATGGCATCGCTTTTTTTTAAATCGGTAAAAATTAAAATTTTCCAATAAAAAATCGCTAAACGCCCTCATGTCCATGTCTCGGAAACGGAGAGTCCAATCGGTAAAAATAACCATGTTTTCGAATTTCTAAGGGTTTTTCATAAACTGGTCCAATTCGTATGGAAGAATTTTTTTTTCCAAAAATCGCCTAAATATGAAAATCGCTAAAAAAAAAGAAAATGGCTATAACTCGGCATTGGTGCGTCCAATCGAAAAAATTTAACAATTTTACCTTCATAGGAGACTTTAACCAATGGATGTTTTCAGTACGGCATCACTTTTTTAAAATCGCTAAACTAAAATTTTTTAAATAAAAATTTTAAATTTTTTTTACTTTTATCAATTTAAAGAAAAAAAGTTATGTCATATTGAAGACAGGAAGTACATTTCTTTTAATTTTTCGATTCAACGTTCCGTTTCCGAGATATAGACATTTTTTCTAATTTTGTCATAATTTCGATCAAAATTGGTGATAGGTTGGTAGCCCATTACCCTTCGTCGTGGGTAACTACCCATTCTTTTCCCCATTACCCTAGGGTAATGTGTAATCGTGATGGGTAATTCCCCATCGTCGTGGGTAGCTACCAATTATTTGCGCCAAACCCTGTGGGTAATGGATAAACGTTCATTACACATTTGTTGGGTTACACATGGGGTGGTAAATACGAACTTTGACTCGAACAAAAATGTGTCGGTCACATTCAATAACACGGCTTTGATTTAGCCCTCATCATCCTCATTTGTCCTACCGCTTCTGTGACCATTTTTGATCGTGAAATTTCCCGAACGACATTTTTTTGAACCAGATTTTAAATGTGCGAAAATGCTAATTTTTGTTGCTTTGGGACATACATTTTTTATAAGAATTTATTCTTTCCAAAATTTGTTTTTCTAATTCAATTCTCTACTTCGCCCTCTATTACAATATTAACCTTAATCACGAATAAACAAGTTTAATTGTTGAAAAATATAATTCAAAACTCAAACATATAAAATCGAATTAAGTTCTGATTTAATTTCTGTATTAAAATTTCAATGATCTCGTCAAATATTTAACACTATTGATTTTCAATTTCATTGTTCTTTATAAAATGCCCCTGCAATAGTTGCTCTAATTTTGTTTACAAAACTCCATTGACATGCAAATATTAATACATATCAAATGACTTTATGCTGCAGTTCGTCCATTTTGCAGCAAAAAAAAAAAAAAACGGTTGTCATCCTGCATACTATAATTTTTTCTCACGTTCGGGAGATCAAAAAACTATTTATCGATTAGAGAAACTATAGAAAAGCTTTCGCATACAACACATAACACATACTATAGGGTAATCGTTTACCTAGAGTACCTACTTCGCTCAGTAAATTTATAAAAAAAAAGTTGTGGTTGCAAAGGAACGTTGAACGTTGCATGCTGAAAAGTATTGATTTAATAACAGCAGATAGAGGCATTAGTTCAAAACAACCAATAAGTAAACAGCAATGGCATTTCATTTCGAGTGCTAACATTTTTGTGTTAAGTACAATACAAATGTATACTGACAAACAAAGGATAACTACAAAATCCAAAATGCGTTTAAATTTCACAGTTCTCAATCAAAATGGCATGACAAATGTATGTTACTGTAACTACATCTGGTGTAAGTTAATCTATCCCAAATATCTCTATATTGAACCGACCACACCACGAGGAGTGTGAAATGAAAAGACAGATGAGAGACATGACACCTTTAGGTATATGATTACTCTATGGCCCATGCCATAGAGAAATGACGTATAGAGAAACGATTTCACTCAGTAAATTTACGAAGTTTGGTGTGTTGCATATGGGTGTTGCATGTTGGCAAGTATTACTTTAATAATACCAATGGCAATGGCTCAAACCAACCAACAAGAAAACAGCAACGGTATTTCGTTTTGTGCATTAAAATTTGTATGTAAATACACCACAAATATATGCGGACAATTTCATAGTTTTTCATCAGAACGACATGAAAATTTTAAGTCAACAATTTTTGAAATTCCACCCGGTGAAATTCAATTTACGTCAAGTAATTCTCTATTACACCGACTCTATTACATATATACATCCTATTACAAGTAGAAGTGTTAGAACAGCTGATTCAACTAGTTTCTTGTCTTTGTGGCCCAACCTTGTCAAAAGTTGTTAAAAGCAAATTTCAAGATGTATCTGGTATAGGTGGTAGCGTTAAAACAGCAGATTAAATTTTTTGCTGTCACCGACAATTATAACAATGCCTCATGTTATAAGCTGAAATAAATACATCTTAACAATTTCGATCAACCGAATTTGACAATGTCGGCTCCTGAAATAAAAACAAAATGCCTACAATTCCTACTGCTTCTACCTTACTTATTTTACTATGGCACCGACCTCAACACGAAGAGTGAAATGAAAACACAGATGAGAAAGATGACACCTCTAGGTCTATGATTACTCTATGGTTCATACATACATACTTACATATTCAACAATTGATAACAAAGAGGGATTGCTCGTAATCAACAGCATATTGTTATCCGTTGGTGTATTTACTCTGTAATACCCTTTAGCCAATGGTTGGATGAAGCACTGCAAGGATGCGACAAACAACAGGACGAGGTGCTAACACAAGCTAACAACAAAATTTGTTTAAACAAAAAAAACAAAAAACTGCAATCTACATGGTGAAATTAAACCGGAAAAAAAGACAGCGAAAAATATTGAATGACAAATATGTATTACAAATTCCATTTTGAGGCATGACAAAAAATTTCAAATTTATTTTGAAATGAATGGATTGTTAGGGAGCCTGGTAGTTTTTCGACTGAATATCGTGTAAAAATTGGTAGGGTTGCTGGTATTCTTTCGACTAAATAATATGTAAGATTGTACTAAAGTGTTCAACTTACTTACTTACTTAGCTGGCATCAAACAACCCAGAGGGGTCAAGGGCCTTACTAAATGAGGGTAACATGTTTCTCCCACCGGATCGATCTTCAGATTTTCTTCTCCAGTTGGTAATACCAAGTTTTCGCAGGCAACATTCCTCCACAGCGAAAAATATTGAATGACAAATATTGAAAATTCCATTTTGAGGCATGACAAAAAATTTCAAATTAATTTTGAATTGGTAGGGTGGCTGGTATGTTTTCGACGGAATGTCATTCAAGTATTGGTAGGGTGGCTGGTATTTTTTCGACTAAATAATATGCACGGTTGTACTGAAGTGCCCACCTTACTTACTTAGCTGGCCTCAAACAACCCAGTGGGGTTAAGGGCTTACTAAATGAGGAGAAGATGTTTCTCCAACCTGCTCGATCTTCAGCTTTTCTTCTCCAATTGGTAACACCAAGTTCTCGCAGGCAATATTCCACATGGTCTTGCCAGCGGAATCTTGGTCTTCCTACTTTTCGATGTCCTTCGAGTACATCTTCCAATACCTTTCGCACTGGTTCATTCTGATCCATTCGGCTGAAATGAGACTGAACTCTTGGTACCAACGATTTACAGTGGTGTTTGATGGTGCTTCATCACCAAAGGTCGAAACAAGTTGATTGAGACACTCTTGTCTCGATATTCCACGCCGAAAATCGTAAAAAATCATCGCCCGAAAATTGTTACGGGTTAATTCCATTTTTTTTACCGAGATGAATTTTTCAACACTCAGTAAATACAAAAAAGTAGTGTTCGTAAGTGAAAATGTTCTATGTATGTTTATGTTAAAAAATTTCAAACTTTCCAAAGGAAGTTTCAGTTTTCATTTGGCAACACTACACGTGGCCTCTGTAACATATTCTGCCAAACATATTCTGCAGGAACCATGTATATGTTTGGAACATACTTCAAACATCTATATGTTTGCAAGTCCCAAACTCAGGTGTATTTAAATGAAAACATTAGCATGTTTACTGACGAATATGTGTGGTTATACGTGGAAACATATGCGTGCTTCATCCCAAAAATCCATATTCTTACGTGGAAGCATTTGCGTGACTCACCCAAACCTCCATATACTTAGGTGGAAACACATGCATATTTTCTGCCAATCATAATAATATTAAGAAACGAATTATTCGTTCTTCTTTATTTATTATAATGAATTTTATCAATATATATTCACATTTACTTATATAAATAATTAATACAAAACAATTTAAAGATTTAAATGATTTTTACATTTATTTGCACTGAATGGATTATTTGTTTTGTTTTAAATCTGCTGCTCTGTTGTTTCTCCTTTCTTTGTTTTCCCGCACGTTTTTGTCCTCAGAAGGTTTCAACTATGCGTTGGTTATCACTATTCGTTGGTACACGAACAATATACTCATATACAAATCTAGGTCATGCAAGACAAGCGTGTATTAATTAATTGTGTTTTTTTTATTATATTTCACAAATGGTCCGCAATTCCCATTTTTTGAGTAGAGGCTGGGCACAAAAAGGGATTCACGTGGTTGCCCTCTCCAAAAATCGTTTCTCACCTTGATAGCACACATAAGTATATGCGTAACACATACACAAAAACCGAAGTAACATCACAAACCATTTAACCGTCCGAGGGTTTGTTTATTCTTCTTTCACTGATCAAACGCTTTTGATATCCTCTGTCCGATGAACCATTGACGACTGAATACATGAAATTAAAACGCAAAACATCAGCCAAAATAAGAAACACTGACTTCATGTGCAATTTACACGCACATGGAGGAATACTTATGTCTAACTCATTGAGAGATTAATGCAAAAATATAGATACACACTTAAAAGATATACACACTCGTTGTCACTCTTTTATTCCCTTGCTCTCTCGAGAGAGCATGTAACAAACACGGCTGTAGTTGTATCACAAACACAGATATTTTTGGGTCGCAAACACAATGCGATTGGGCATAAGTATATTATATTGGCGACAAGTTCCAAACACATGTTATATTTCCATCCAAACTACAAAAACGACAGATTTTTTAGCGTGTAGTCTGCCAGGACAGGATTCGAAATATAAATAGCCATCTCATAGACACTTCGATGGCTTTGTGGGCTTCACAGTGCTTCACAATGCTCGAAACGATCATCCAGCGAATCTGAGTTCGAATCCCACCCGCGGCATTTAAATTTTTTCACTAACCGGAAAAAACATGATCTGTTAGCCTAAAAGGAATTACTATTCTCAGTGATATGACACAGGATTCTGCGCCATAAAGCAAGACAGGTTGTATGAGAGTCTGATATAATTGGATCTTTGATTCTCTCGTACCTTTGAAGTACTAGCTTAGCTCGAAATAACACCTGTTTGCTAGAAAAATTCTACGATTGTTTTGTAGGCTGACGTTATTCATTCTGTTAACGGCATATCCGAGGTAAACGATTTCGCCCACTACCTCGAAATTATACTGTTTAACAACGGTCAGTCTTTCCTCCAACTGGGTGGATATTCTGCTTGTCGAAACCATTAATTTTGTCTTGTCCTCGTCTATCGCCAAACCCAATCTTACTGATCTCTTCTTAATTCTCGAAAATACTGCATTAACTTTTCGAAGTTTTCACCCAATGCTGTCTAAATCATGGGCATACACGAGCAGCATGTGCATTTTACTGCTGATAATTTTATTCGTGTTGACTCCAGCTTTTCTCACAATGATCTCAATTACTATGTTGACGAGATCGCATGATAGGGTGTCGCCCTGCCTGAGGCCTTGCCGCCTACTAAATGGTTCGGGGAGATCTTTACCAATCCTTACTGAAGATTTCGTATTGATCCATGCCACTCTACAAGCTTAGCAGGAATACCAAACTCCGACATAACTTGGTACAATTTTTCCCCTATCGGGCAATCGGAGGCAGTCTTATACGGCATTTACACCAAACAAGATTAACGCATTTCGAGGGTTAACACTCTTTTGATGCAACACTGTTTGTTACTGAAAAAAAATTCAACTATAATAAAAACATACACAAAAAATTAACTGTTTGACAGTTGGAAGCCGATCGACAATTTCCCGACGCGTCGCAGCCACCCACAATTGTTTGAAGCTCACGCCGTCGGCGATCTAATTGGCTCTTATTGGTTTAAAATGTGAGCCGACTTTTGAAAAACATCACACATTTGTACAAATCTGGCAAAACCAATAGCCGCCGACTTAATGTTTTTATTGTGCTGACGTCTTCCATAATTTTGTCTCGGCGCGGGTTTTAACTAAGCATGGAGTTGCAAACTGAAATTTCAATTTGATCTCAAATTGGGTGGTATAAGCGGCAAAGATTACAGAACAAGGTTTTCCCTAACCTGGCCGTGTTACACGGTGGTGTAAATGCGTTATTATAATCTACAAAGGGGTGGTAGGTGCCGATTTGTGTTTCGCGGGGTTTTTCCATGATTTGTCGTAATGTGAACATCTTGTCGATAGTTGAGTTTCCACGCTTACTGTCACACTGATGAGGTCCGATCAGATCTGCAACAAACGGCTGAAGTCTTTCGCACATTACGCTCGAGAAGACCCTGTATGCGATGCATAAAAGCTTGCTCCACGATAGTTTGTGCATATACTCGGCTCGCCTTTTTTGAACACAGGACACAGTATGCTAGGGCTCCAATCGTTGGACATGCATTCGTCTAGCAAGATTTTTCATGTGGGCTGATGCATGACCCTTTCCGACTCATAGCCGCCAGCCTTAAACAGCTCAGCAGGCAGTACCAGGGGCTTTGTGGATCTTAAGCCGTGAATTTGTAGTTCTAGCTTCTCTTTGGCTAGGAGGGGGAAGTCGAGGCCACCGTCCTTTATGTGATCCACACCCGCATATATATTGAAATCTCCTGGGACAAGTAAAGGAGAGAAGTGGCCTCTCTTTATTCCCAACATACTCTGCACATCTATGACAAGGCCACCGTCGTTATCTCTACAAAGGAGGACCTGATCCATTTCCTCTGGTTTGGCTTTGTAATTTTCGTTTGGACTTTTCGAAGGACTCATTCTTCCTTCTGTAAGATTTTTCTTCTTAAACAAACGGGGTTTCTCTCCCCTCTTTTCATTATACGGCTCTGCTGTGGCTCGTGTTGCAACTGACTGAAGCGCTGCCGTAAGTGCAGCGTTCTTTTTGCCACTTGCCATGGGGTATTCTCCATCGTACCATGGTTTGTTTTTTAGTGGTTTTCCTGAACCAACTAAAGTCTTTGCATCATTTCAGGGAGAGTGGGAAATGTACCTCTACTGCGCTTCACGATCACGCGCCGGGGGTGCGATTATAAGGCTCCCTCCAATAACAGATACGGGGAAATGCTTATGTACCGATTTCAGCGATTGGTATTCCTGCTAAGCTGACACGCCTTTGCAGAATGACACTGACCTATAAGTGATCCTAAGTAAAGATTGGTGAAGATACCACCGAACCATTTAAAATGAGGCGAAGACTCAGGCAGGCCGACGCCCAAGCATGTGATCTCCTCAATATTTTAACAGAGATCATCGTGAGGACACAAATAAAACTATCAGCAGCTAAAGTTACTTGCTGCTGATGATTTAGACATCATTGGAAGAAATCTGCGAGAAGTTACTGCAGCATTTTCGAGACTCGCGAAGGAGTCAGCAAAAGTGGGTTTGACAATAAATCAGGACAAGACAAAATTAATGGTTTCAACCCTTCAACAGTTTTCGGGAAAGCGTTAGTGTTGGTAGCCGTTATAAGTGGACGAATATAGATACGTTGGATCTACCGTGGATAAAAAACAATGTCACGCCAGAAATCAAAGGGTGAATTGTGCCGACGAACAGGTGTTATTTCGGGCAAAGAACTTCAGGGGTACGGCAACTTTCGTGAGAAACGAATGGGCCGATTATGGGTGACAACCAAACTTCAGTTGTGTTGTCAGTAGACAACGCCACTGAAATAAAAATTTGCATTACCTATGACAACATTTGACAGATGCCGTAGGTAACAGTGTTATGACGTCGATAAGAGATTTGGGGGGTTTTTTTAATTAAGTTTTGAGCTGCGCCCGAGTTCCGGCAATTTTGCCGCTACTAGGTTATATTTTATATAAATAATAGCGATGGTGTTGCGTAAAAAGGGCCAATCTGCATTTTTTTACGAAGGCCGATCTGATTTTGTTTACCTTGTCACGACAAGTCAAAAGGGCGAAACTGCTTGGGTCTATCTGCAACGAAATAGGTAGATATTTATACTGCTCGAAGAAATTGCTATACAAAAATTTTTATAAATATTACAATTTCACAACAAAAAATTTTGATTTCCTTTAAAACCACAGCTTTTGACTCTTTGTCGTGCAGCTGAACGTTTTCTTTTGTTTTAAAAACTATACAGCAACCAACAATTCGTGGTTGCCAATATAACCACTAGCAAGCAACTGCGGTTGCCAGTCGCCATATGTAATACATTTTCGGCAACTGGCAACGCAACTGAGGTTCGGTTGTAATCGATAATCGACCCAAACGATTATAACTAAAGTTACCTTAATTTGGTTGTGTTTGTGGAAAATCGTGGATGTTAATCACCATTTCTACAAGCTACGTGACGTTGGAATCGACGAGTATCAAGGCACGAGAAGATGCATACAGAGTGTCGCAAAAGAAATTTTACATTTGTTTAGCTGGCAGGGAGAAGGCATTAAATCTGTGTGGCGCGGAAGGTTTGCCAGTAGGAAACAGGCTCTTGGGAATTCAGTCACTATGGAGCGTTTCTTGGGGGCGGGTCGCCCGCTGTGCTTGTGAGAGTTTTATAAAAACGGTGATTCAGCGACTGTATAGCGTATAAGACTCTGCAGTATTTGGGGGTTTCGTCACTTGAATGATGTGCCAATGATGTGGATGGTTTCCAAAAGGAGTCAAACAATATGAGGATGCCGGTTCAACACTACAAAGGCACAAAATCCGGGCGGCCAGGGAAATCAAGAACGACAGAAATGGCGGAGAGTGTACCTGCGGAGTCGTCATTGGATATTTTACCGTTCGTCTAAATTATTCGTCTAAACATTTTTAAGAAACCATTTCCCTGTAGGTTGATAATTAATAAACTTTGTTTTCAAAGACATCCTATTTTTTATTTTATCGACTCACAAAATATATGTATACTTTCTTTTGCGGCACCCTGTATTTCCGCGAGAATTGTAGCGCTCATCTAAATAAATTTTGCCGGAACATCCCAGCAGGTTTTTAGCTAACACTCTTACATGATTCTCTTGCAGAAAATATTGTGTTGCTCGAAATACACGTAGTGTTGTTGCACGCTGCATGTGTCATATGGGCAATGATACTCGTATTGATATACGAATGTGCCATGTGCTGCAAAAGTAGTTTATAGTATGTCGAGACATAACAATTGAACAAGGACCAAACAATCATACAAATATGCCAGATACGTGATGACAAGCGTAATATGAAACTACAATAGATTGAATTTTCTATATAAAATAATATTTGCAATTACATGTCAAAGGATATAAATGAATGAACATTCCAATGTAGATACGAGTAATAATATAAAAAAAAATTTCACATATGTGTGTATTCGTTTATAAAACTGAATAAAACTAAAATTTATTGCAATTGTGTGGAAAATAAAGGTTGATGGCATGACGAGATCTGATTTAATAAAAGTTGAGTAAAAGCATAATTTTCAAAAAAAACTAATTGTATTACTGGCTAAAGCAAAACAAACAAATTTTCGATTTAAAAACAGGGCAGAAAGAGATTTCGAGCGTAACATTAGATTTTATCAAACAATTTAAAATTGATACTAAACTCAATGAACCCTGTATGTAAATGAATTTTAATTTGTTAATAATTCTTTCGGGTATCTACGTATAATACATCTAATTGTAATTAATGCAGATGAATTGTAGCATTGTTCTTTTTTCATTTTGAAACGATGATTTCATACAATTTCAGTTTTCAACTTTGGGGACGGACTAATAGCATTTACACATTTGTAATCTAATTAAAATATTTATTACTTTATATGTTGTAGACACACACGTGTACGGCTCTAGTTGGCTAGAGGATACATTCAATTAAATTAATTTATTTGGTCATTTGAAACTTTAAGTTGGATTCGTCAAGGACATCTGGCAATATAAGGTCAATAAATAACTGAAGTTTAAAGTTGTACCCTCAAAAATCAACTTACATGAGTTTTGGTTAGACTGTCAATTAAATGTCACTTAACTGGAACAAAAATACTGTAAACTTTTACATTGATTTTTTTTTTGAAATTAAGATTGTGAAACTCTTTCATAGTGACATTTAAGTTTAGCACTATTTCTCTGTTTAAAGTTGGCATAAAATTGCCAACTTGAGAATTTCAGCAAAATGACAGACTAAACACTGCCAAGTCATTTTTCTGGACGCCAGATTTTATTCGCTGGGAATTACAAGAGAAGAAGAACCAAAACATTTTTAAAATGATGGGCAAAGTGTAAGGAAAATGCTAATTAGATCCTTGAAAATTATCAACAAAATTGATCGAAATATTGGAAACTAAACAAATTGTGGAAAAAAGAAAATTATACAATGTGACAATTCCAAATAAGGCCTTTCAAACATAGTGCGAGGAGTCTGGTCTTCTGGAATTTAAATTTATTAACCTAAGGTTTGCATTCTGCAAAGGAATCATTCACCTAGCAAAAACTGATTGCACTGTGTAACGTGTTCACCAGTCTTTAATATAATAACATCAGAGTAGAAAGAAATGACTTCAAACGAAAGGACTCCATATTTACCAATTAGGCGCTCAACATGAAATCATCATTAGTTTCTTAAAGGGCAACCTTAGGGTTCATAAGAGATACATTTAAACGTTTGTTGTCGTTCTAATCAAAACAAATTTACATTTTATATAGAGTTTATAAACCAAAAAAAAGCGTCATAACTCAAAATTTCTAGATTTTAATTTTTTGCTTAAACACAAACACCGAGAACCATTTCTGTCTTCTGCAAAAATCTGCCGTCTGTTTCTCTTCCCTTTCGTCAAAGAAATCCTGTATCAATATGTCTACTTTTGAGGCTATTCATACATTTTTTAACTTTGCAAGCCAGTTTTTTACCTCTGCTGGAAATTTTGAGTTGTGACACTTTTGTATTTAGGGTGCGATATAATAATGGGTGATTACTTGAGTACCCTATCAATCGATTTGCATGAGAGACACAAAGATTAAAAAAACTACTCCAATTATATGTAGATGTAACGCTGAGATTCGCCAACATAATATATACAATGGTGGACATTCGTTTGATCGCAATTAAATTTTCACTTGTAAATATGTTTTTGTTTGATATGGTGAAAATAAATATGATGGTATTGATGTAGCGGCAGCGACAAACAAGCAGGTCGTCATCGCCAAAGAGTATTGAATATTATAGAGAACTCATTAAACGAATTGTATGGCTTAAAAGCACTGGCGATTTCTAGCGACTGATTCAAAATGTATTACTCTCTTTTTTTGTCATAATTTTGATGTGAAACATTGATGCTTTTTAGAACATTTATGCATTTTGTATTGTTTTATGTAATGATATTATCGAAACGGTGCAGTTATATTGATATATTCTATAAATAAAATAAGACTCGTTTCTGCTCTTTTACTCAGACTCTCAAAAAGAGAGAGGGAAAAGAGTGCAATAAGTTCTCTATACTATTCAATACTTTTTGACGTCGCTCAGGTTATGACAAAACAAAAACAATTATTTCAGTCAGCTAAATATTACATTTTATTCAGTTGTATGCCAGCATTCAAACAAGCAGGTCGTCGTCTCCCTGATTATGACAAAATAAAAACAATTGTTTCAGTGAGCTAAATATTGCTTCATTTATTTTAACAATATTACATCTAATGTTAAAGCAGATTTAAGAAAAAAGAAAGCGCAATAGCAGAGGAGCCTTCAGCCCAAAAACTATTGTTTGATTTATTTTTCAGTGTAACATTTACTAAAGTGTTCATAGAAATCGAACAGGTACCGAGTAACAAAAAGGTGTTAAAACATCGCCCCTGAGTTCGAACATTCATTGTTTTTATTTTTCCTTGGGACATTTGCAAAATTAATTTTGGTTGCAACTGTGTCTATTATTATTAATAAGTAAGTAATGTGAATCAAGAACAGCTACTTGAGTTATTGTGTTCTTGGTTCAAAAAAATACACGAATTTTTGAAAACAAGCGGACATTTATATGTGGCATTCGTTTGAACGCAACTGCTTAAAACAATGGAATTCAATTCAATTCAATTTAATTCAATTCAATTCAATTTAATTCAATTCAATTCAATTCAATTCAATTCAATTCAATTCAATTCAATTCAATTCAATTCAATTCAATTCAATTCAATTCAATTCAATTCAATTCAATTCAATTCAATTCAATTTAATTCAATTCCATTCAATTCAATTTAATTCAATTCAATTCAATTCAATTCAATTCAATTCAATTCAATTCAATTCAATTCAATTCAATTCAATTCAATTCAATTCAATTCAATTCAATTCAATTCAATTCAATTCAATTCAATTCAATTCAATTCAATTCAATTCAATTCAATTCAATTCAATTCAATTCAATTCAATTCAATTCAATTCAATTCAATTCAATTCAACTCAATTCAATTCAATTCAATTCAATTCAATTCAATTCAATTCAACTCAATTCAATTCAATTCAATTCAATTCAATTCAATTCAATTCAATTCAATTCAATTCAATTGAATTCAATTCAATTCAATTCAATTCAATTCAATTCAATTCAATTCAATTCAATTCAATTCAATTCAATTCAATTCAATTCAATTCAATTCACTTCAATTCAATTCAATTCAATTCAATTCAATTCAATTCAATTCAATTCAATTCAATTCAATTCAATTCAATTCAATTCAATTCAATTCAATTCAATTCAATTCAATTCAATTCAATTCAATTCAATTCAATTCAATTCAATTCAATTCAATTTAATTCAATTCAATTCAATTCAATTCAATTCAATTCAATCCAATTCAATTCAATTCAATTCCATTCAATTCAATTCAATTCAATTCAATTCAATTCAATTAAGTTCAATTCTGCCTTCGTTGCGAACGGACGTGTCATTTAGTCGCGCGCATAAAAAATCGTTAAAAACATTCATGGGTGAGAGAGTAGAAATGCCAACAATGCAAGAAACTAGTTGTGCTAAATGCCTCCAAGTGTTGACTAGCAAGCATATGAAATGCAGTGCGTGCAGTGCCTGCTTTCACTTCTCACCTTGCTGCACCGTACAACAAACCACCTACAATGGTATGAACGCCGAGAAAAAAGCGACATGGAAATGCACTACATGTAGAGAGCGTAAGAACTCTTACCAGGTTATAGTCTCAGACTCTGGCACCCAAAAACAAAAAAGACATGAAGAAGTGAACGATGATGATGACGACGAAGTTTTCGTCGACAATATTAAACGATTCAAAGAATATACCTCGCAACAATCAAAACAACAACAACCAACGGATAAAATAAATGAAGACATTGAAATAATGATGCAAAACATGGCAATGATCACAACACAACTATCATCTATCAGTGCCCAAATACAAAACCAACAAACAACACTCACACAAATCAACGAAAATGTTTCTAGTCTCAGTCATCAGGTTATTGAACTGCAAAAACAAAACGCAGAAAAAGATAAAAGGATGAACGAGATGGAAACAAAAATAACCAAGCTAGAACAACAAATCATAGTTAAAAACATCGAAATAAACAATGTAAATAACGAAAAGCTGAGTGCAGCTGATGTTGTGCAAAAAATAGCAACAAATTTGAATGTGGAGGTTAAAGAAGCCGACATTGACAACGCATACCTTACAAAAGGAAAAGGCAAAGTTGTTGTTGAGTTTTGCTCTCTCAGAAAGAAAAGAGAAATTATGAGTAAGCTAGAAAGACATAGGATGGAAGCAACTGACATCAATAACGATAATAGCAGCGAAAAACATAAATATATATATATTAATGACCAGCTGACTAGCCATAAACGTAGTTTGTTATGGTTAGCAAAAACAAAGGCAAAAGAAGCCAATTGGAAATTTGTCTGGGTGAAAAATGGGGAAATATATGCAAGAAAAATTGAAAATGCCGCTTTCCTAAACATTAATAGCGAATCGGATGTCGAGAAAATTTGTTAAAAAATTGTTGCCTGTAAAGTCGGTTTTACGGGCGAAGATTTTACGTGACAACGTCTTTTTCTCGGTAGAATATTTATTGATATGAATATAATTAAATTGCACAATAGGAACAAGGAATTGAATGAAAATAAGAATTGCACAAATTTTAACTATAGAAATATATTTTGTTTAGATTGATTTGATTTTCATATTGATTAGATGTTAAAATTCTTGCTCAACACAGTTTAAATCAAGTTTTCTTATATCTGCCACTTTTTCTTAATATTTGTAATTTTAAAGAATCAATTCGAAAATCAAAACATTTATTCAGATCGAAGGTTCAAATTTTTGCTAAATAAATTTGAAATTAATTAAAATTTGTAAAATAAAAAAAAAACCAATGAGTGTTAGAACTCACGGGCGATGTTTTAACATTTATTGAAACTTATGGTTTAGGAAAATAGAAGTAATTTCAACACCATCTAGGTACCTGTGCGATTTCTATGAACACATTATCAAATGTGACATTATAAACAATAAACATATCCTTTATTATAAAATATAAACATTTCTTTTATTATAAAAAATAAACATTTCTTTTATTAAAAACAAAAGAAAATAATTTACTAACCAAAAAGTATTTCAATTCATCATATTCGCATATCGTTTTTAAAGCCGACCGCAGCTCTCTGTTTCGTTTTGGCTACCTAATTCATATGAAAATTTCTACACACAAACATACACTACACATATCATAAAGCCAAAAAACAAAAAACAAAAAAAAACAAAAAATAATACCTTATCCAATGCAGACTGATCTAAATCAATATTCATACACACGCACATATATACGCACATACATACTTGCTCAGTCGTCATATATATGATGTGCCAAAAAACAAAAACACTCACACCACCGACCAACAGCCACTAGAAGCCAGCAAAGCAAATCGTTTCTGGCACACAAGTAAACACACACATCCGCACACACAGAATTATTTATTGAGTGGGAGAGAGACGCCAGGCATTCGGCGGGCCTCTCTCTCGTTCGGTGACTCATCGTAACGTTACCGGGCGTTACACTTTTTCATAAGTGACTCCCAGCCGCAACCTAATTTAAGACGTTGTCACGTCAAAACTCAATATCAAATATAGAAAAAAATAAAAAAAGAAAAAAAGAGAAATTTAAATATAAAAGAGAAAAGACTCAAAAACTACTATAAATAAAAATCTAAAAATTTTGAAAAAAATACAACCGAAGTTATTGAAAAGCAATCTCTTTAAGAGAAAAAATTTAAAAAATCATTTATTAAAAAAAGAAAAAAATAATTCTGTACTTCTAAATAAATAAAATGAATAACCAAAATAATATACAAAACTTTAATCAAATTAATGATAAATTATTGAATTTTCCTTTATCATTAATTTACATGAATATACGCTCGTTGCGCAAAAATTTCACGACGTTTCTTGTACATATACATAAAATCATTGACTTTATTAAAATCATAATTCTGGTTGAAACAAATATAACCGACAATGAAAATAACTTTTATTCAATTAAAAATTTTAACAGCGTATTCCTCAATAGAGAAGGCGTTGGTGGAGGTATTGCTGTGTATATCAAAGATAACATAAACTTTTCAACTAACAATCCAAACACACAAAACTTCGAATCTTTACACATTGATTTAACATTCGGCACAGATTCACTAATACTTCTCCCTATTTACCGACCACCAAGTACAAACATCAAACTCTTTATAAACGAACTGGAACAAAACATAAACAAAGTTCACAAAAAGAGAGCAATGATTGTTATTGGCGATATGAATATCGATATTTCAAAGGAAAAAACAAAAACAACAAGAACATACATTGATATGATGTTTTCAAACGGTCTGCAGAGTATGGTAAACGAAGTAACAAGAGAAGAAATAAACAAAAACAAAGGCACGTGCATTGATCATATGTTTGTGAGAAACAACAAATCAATGACAAACGCACAAGCAGCTGTGGTACTGACAAACATCTCTGACCATTATTCGTTGTTTGGATGCGTAGGCGAAGAAGATAAACAAAGTGAAACAAACTTGAATGCCAATGATGACAGTCAGGGTACGGAAAAACGATATTTGCAGAATGTAGTTATCAACAGTTTCAAAGTTAATAAATTAATAAAACAAACAAATTGGAACGATCATATACATGAAACAAAAAGTTGTGATACAAAATTTGAAAACATATACAATAAATTTAATGAAATTTATAGTAAATCAAAACAAAACAAAAAGAAAATTAAAAAAAGAAATGATTATCCGTGGCTAACCGAACAAATATTAAGCTATTGTGAAGTGAGGGATAAACTTTATCAAAGATTTCAAAAAAGTAAAAATAACTATAAAACAGATACAGATAATGTAGCCCAAATTTACAGACATTTAATTAGTAAAAAGTAGAACCATTTAAGCAAGAATTATTTATCATATCAATCTAATATTTTTCTTTGGGTTAATTTATATGAACTTTTTACGAACATTATTTTTGTTTGTGTAACTTCAGAAAATTTTGAAAAAAGGCGGGAAAATTTGTTTGAACATTTTTAAATTGACATAATTTTTTCACAATTGTTAATTTTGTTTTGTTTTAATTGTTAAATATTGTTTATATCTCCTGATGATGCTACACAAAGGAGTAGCGAAATATCGAGGAAAATAAATATAACAACAGCAAATCTGACCTCAAGCTCGAAGAATATTGATTATTTATTCAAAATAAATTTAAACGTAAAATTCAAGTTAAAAAATATTTGATACAATCGCAATGAATCATACAAATTTATATTTATATATCTATATATCCTTGCATACAAGTCTTACGCTTCGCGGGGGAAATAATGAATTGTTAAAACATTTTTATCTGTTTCAATAAAGATTTTACTAAAAAAAAAAAAAAAAAAAAAAAAAAATCAATTCAATTCAATTCAATTCAATTCAATTCAATTCAATTCAATTCAATTCAATTCAATTCAATTCAGCTCAATTCAATTCAATTCAATTCAATTCAATTCAATTCAATTCAATTCAATTCAATTCAATTCAATTCAATTCAATTCAATTCAATTCAATTTAATTTAATTTAATTCAATTCAATTCAATTCAATTCAATTCAATTCAAATCAATTCAATTCAATTCAATTCAATTCAATTCAATTCAATTCAATTCAATTCAATTCAATTCAATTCAATTCAATTCAATTCAATTCAATTCAATTCAATTCAATTCAATTCAATTCAATTCAATTCAATTCAATTCAATTCAATTCAATTCAATTCAATTCAATTCAATTCAATTCAATTCAATTCAATTCAATTCAATTCAATTCAATTCAATTCAATTCAATTCAATTCAATTCAATTCAATTCAATTCAATTCAATTCAATTCAATTCAATTCAATTCAATTCAATTCAATTCAATTCAATTCAATTCAATTCAATTCAATTCAATTCAATTCAACTCAATTCAATTCAATACAATAAAAGTCAATTTTTGAATTCAACTACCAGTGTCACCATATTCCTGAAACTCATTTTAAATTGAACCCACGGAGGTGGCATTAAGAAAAACTTTTCCAATACCTGTTATACCTTAAATAGTTTATGCATCAAACACGTGTGGTACGTGCAAAAATTCTTGTCTATGTATGGAATGCAACTATATACAAATATTGAACAAAGGTTATTTCAAATAATGGGAATTTTGCACCCAACAGGATTTTATCAAGATGGCAAATTTTAAATTCGATTTATTTAGAATTGAATGAAAATAAGCATAGTATACATATTGATTAAGAAACCATTGTTTTGCACAAAATTTTGAATTCAATGCTCTCCTGTGTCTCAATAGTTTTGCTATTCGGGCGACTAATGAGTATTACATTAGTATTTAACATTCCATTTGGAAATTAGAGTCATGTGTCTCCTGAAGTCAGTGATACGGCAAATAGAATTTGTGATTAGATTTTAATCACTGTAAGTTTTTGCGATTTAAGTTACAGGAGAGAGAAAGGTTTCAAAAGTTTTAAATTTCTTGTATTCTTATGGGGAATTGCTCCCTCAGTAAGAGGCAGCATGTTAGAAAGTTTGAAGTCTATGAAATAATTTACAGCCAAAGACACGATGTCAAACGTTAACGTTCGCATGTATTCTAAGCGACAAACCGCTGAATACAGAACGACAACTCGAGAGAAAATCAATGCGAACGAAACTTAAACATTTCAGTTCAAATTTGGTAGCCACTAATTACACTGTGCAAGTTTTTTGGAATTTTGGAAAACATATGCGGACTTAACGGGTTTACACTAACTCGGGTCCTATGAATCGAACTGCATCATATGTTTTTGGTCTATAATGATGGTTTCATACAAATTGTTTTTAATTTCTTACTCAGATGCTGCGATTTAGAGTTCATTTCTCTAGAGAAGTTTCTACATGGGCCACCATTACTCCAGAACGCCTCATACGATTTAGTTTAAACAAATTTACAAAAATTAACAATTACAATACCTCTAATCTAGGCCTACACTATTTCCCAAGATAAGCACCAGTTTCGCAGTTATAAATAAATTTATGAAGAAAAAATTATAAATTTTTGCTTAAAAAATTAAAATTGTGTATGAAATTTTTTTTTATAAATCATTGTTATAGTTCAAAAACTAATGATGCAGTTCGGTTCGTAGGACCCCAATTAGTGTAAATCAGTTGAGTTCACTTCTGTTTTTTTTCGACTTGCACAGTATTATATTCGCCTTCATATGTGCGAAAACAAATGTCAAAAACACTCACTTGCGTTTCTGTTTCCGTGTAGTATCGAAAAATCACAACTGAAATTAAAATTGTTTAAGAAAAGTAAACAAAATGGAAAGTAAATGGTTAATTATCTCATTTATATTAAAGTACTTATTGTAATCTTCCAAAAAATTCACGAAAATATATAAATTCATTTAAACGAAAACACTGAAAACTTCATAGTCCCACATATAAAATGCAAACTCCTTCTCGTGTGCCATTTCTCGAAGTACTTATCGAAACTAACAAACACCTATTTGGGTTTTGTTGGTTTGAATGCGGTTCGGATTCTACGGCCTCAGGTATATTTTGGCTAAAACTTAATTTTTCCCAATAACATGCAATTCTTCTTACGGCTATATCTCAGAAACCCATTGGAATTTTGTTTCCTGTCTGCGGAACTATTGTAGCTATAGACTAGGAGAAAAAAAGTATAAAGTAAACTAACCCCAGAAAACTGCAACTAGTTCGCCAAAATTCCGAAAATATCGAAAAATTATAATTTTTCCTATCTTTTTTTTTACCATTTTCGGCCCCCGTAGCTGCCAAACGGTGGGCGTACATCAGTTGTTCACACGAAATCTAAAATTTTTAACTCATATGTCATAAACCTTCCACAAAGATCTCTATTTTGTTAACTTTATTTCCATCAAAATTCCAATTAGTTTCCGAGATATAGCCGTGAGAAAATTTGCATGTTCTTCGGAAAAATTATGTTTTAGCAAAAATGTACATGAGGCGTTGAAACCTGAACAGCAGCTAAACCAGAAAAACCCAGAAAGGTATTTGTTAGCTTCGATAAGTACTTCGAGAAATTTCACTCGAGAAGAAGTTTGCCTTCGATGACTTCAAAAGTTTTTCACAGTGCTTTTTAAAAAAAAACAACCCATAATTACAACCGAAATTACAGTAAAATAAAGGGTGACTCAGTAAGAGTGCACTTTTGCATTTTAAAATAAAAACACGTATTTTTTGAGATAGTTGTGATTTTTTTAGTGGATTGTAAAGAAGACATGTTCCGATTAACAATGGCATAAAACATCCGTCAAGTGGCCCCTACCTCTGATGACAGGCCATTACTCTATTCATGCAATTTCCATGACTTTTTCACAGAGATGTGGTTGTATCACGTTGGATCTCGAATTTGAGATCAGGAATTGTTTTTGGGTTGTTCGCATAAACCCAAGATTTCACGAAACCCCAAAGAAAGAAATCGCACAGCATTAAATCTCATGATCTTTGTGGCCAATTGACATCAGAATTTCTTGAGATAATTTGTTCTGGAAATCCTTGTTGCAATAAATCGATTATTTCATGCGCGGCGTGGCAGGTGGCGCCGCTTTGCTGACACAATATGTCGTCCAGATCCATGCCGTCCAGTTGAGGCCACAGGAACTCCATTATCACGTTCCTGTAACGAATGCCGTTCACAGTCACTGCAATTTCGGCTTCATCTTCAAAATAGTAAGACCTGCCTGACTAAACTCCGCACAAACTGTTGCTTATTGTGGGTTCAATTGGTTCTCATGGATTGCATGAGGAGTTTCTGAGCCTCAAGTTGAAGAACTTTGTCTATTCACGAAGCCATTCAGATTTAAATGCGCTTCAACCGAGAATATGTTTTTTTTTTTGAAAAATTAGCATTGACTTCACTTTGCTCCATTACCCATTGAATGAATTGCCGGGGCGCTTTCCATGGTCTGCTGGTTTGAGCTCCTGAGTATACCCTGGTATTCAGTGTTTATAAAATTTTCGCTGCCCTGGGAATTACGTGTATAAAAAATAACGAAAATTTCATGCGCCAAAAATTTCGCTTACTTTTCATTTGAATGGTACTCAGCTCTTAGCGAAATTTTCGTAGGCAAAATTAATTACAGGGTTTTCAAGCAAAAATCATTTCGAACGAAAACAATTGTTTGATAATTGTTTGGGATCGCAATTTTGATATTTCGACAGTTTTAACCATATAGAAATATTAAAGAGAAGCCATGAATGTTTCAGTTCCACCAAATTCCATTTGAAAGTCATTGGGCTAACGACAGTTTTGATACAGTTTTTTGATGTGTTAACATCTATAGGCGCGTGTAGGGCAATCTAGCAAATTGAACACATGCAAACAACACACAGCGTTAGCATCACAAACATGGTTGTTGTACAACAATAGTCCCTGCCTGAAAATAAGTATGATGTTATTGATGTAGCGGCAGCGAACAAAAAAGCAGGTCGTCATCGCCAAAGAGTAGTGAATAGTATAGAGAACTCATGGAACGAATTGTATGACTCAAAACCACTGGCGATATCTGGCGAATGATTCAAAACGTATTACTTTCTTTTTGTCATAACTTGGTCCATTCATAATTTTGATGTGAAACATTAACGTCTTTTGAGACATTTATGATTTTTGTATTGTTTTATGTAATAACATTGTTGAAATGGTGCATTTATATTGAAATCTTCTATAAAGAGATTAAGACTCGTTTATAATCTTTTATTCAGACTCTGTAAATGAGAGCGGGAAATGAGTGCAATAAGTTGTCTATACTATTCAATACTTTCATGATATTCAATACAATACTCAATACGGACGCCACTACGTGATAAAAGACAAAAAAAAACCGTGTCTCCCAGTTTTGCCCAAAAGTCATGCACTTTTTTTATGGGCCTCCAAAGATTTGTGGCCTCGGTGTAAGTTTTGGATAAAAGTGATCATTTTGTCAGGCTCATATATTGCAAACCGTTCGGAATTTTGATTTACTCTGAGGGAGAGTTGTAGCTCTTGTCATTACAGCTTTGCCTGTGCTGCTGGGGTCGGTGAGATAGCATATTATTGCAATGTTGAAGGAAAAGGTGTTAAGAATCATTCGTAGGAAGTTGTTTATTGAGATCTTCGGTAAATTTGTGTAGTTGATTATTTCCTTGAAATTTCAACGGTTTGCTACCTATGGACCAAAACAGGGGAAAAAAGGTAAAACAAAAATTTAATTTTTTAAAGTTTTTTGCGACTTTGACCTTGAAGATGAGGTTTTTTTGATTCTATATATTCACAATTTTTTTTCTTTATGACTTTTCCTCAGAGAGTAAATCAAAATTCCGAACGGTTTGCAAGATATGAGCCTGACAAAATGATCACTTTATTGTAAAAATTACACCGAGGCCCCAAATCTTTGGGGGCCCATAAAATAAATAGTGCATGACTTTGGGCAAAACTGGGAGACACGGGTCTTTTTTTTGGTCTTTTATAACGTAGTGGTGTCCGTATATGATTATATTTCCATGACTTAAAAAATTACACACAGTGATATTTATCACTTCCGAAATCAATAGTCCTTAATACTGGCTCAAGATTCTAAATTGAGTGTATATTGACAAATCTCACATATCGTGTTTTCCGCTCTAAAGAAAAGTAAATTTTTGTTCATTCATCATACTACTTTTGCCTGACACTGTACGTCAAACACAAAACTGCTCAAATAAAATATCGAATGCCAAGAGACCAATTAGTGTAACTAAAAATGTCGTGCGTTTTTGCCCTAACAATACATCTTGTTAAGCACAAATGATAATGTCGAGAAAAGTTTAATACTTTTGTGAAATGTCAAACTTTTTTTTGGGGGGGTTTGGGAAAAGTTTTCATTTTAGTACACAAACATACATACATATTTAGAGTGATTCCTATTGAAGTATTAAACTTTTATAAAGTTTTACTCGAAATATGTCAAATAATTACTTAAAACAAATTTTGTATTAAACTTTAGTGAATTATTGATAGCAGTTGTAAAGTTACTTTGATGTTAGTTATGGCCATAACTTAAAGTTAAGAATTTTAGAGCGAATTTAAATCACATAAATTCTGTAAATTGTGCGGCACAAGTTACGGGAATTTCCGTGAATTGAAGAACTCCATTCAACTTCAAATATTCTTAAGGCGAGTTTTACGAAACGTCAACTAACAGCTGATAGATAATTTGCATATTGAATGAATAGCATAATTATAATAGCATAATGATATGTACGCAGTAGAACTGCTGATTTCTACTTTTTCCATGCCTGTATACGAGGTTACGATTTACATTCAATGAGTGTTCGAACTCACGGGCGATGTGTTAACACGTTTTGGTTACAATGTACCTGTTCAATTTCTATGCACACATTAGTAAATGTTACATTGGAAAATAAAAAATAGAATAGTTTTTCTGCTGAAGGCTTTTTTGCTATTGCACTTTCTTTTTTCTTACATCTGCTTTAACATTAGATGTAATATTGTTAAAATAAATAAAGCAATATTTAGCTCACTGAAATAATTGTGTTTGTTTTGTCATAAACAGAGCGACGACAAAAAGTATTCAATAGTATAGAGAACTTATTGCACTCTTTTTCCGCTCTCATGTAGGGAGTCTGAGTAAAAGAGCATAAACGAGTCGTATAATCTTTATAGAATATTTCAATATAAATGCACCATTTCGACAATGTGATTACATAAAACAATACTAATATCATAAATGTTTGAAAAGGTATCAATGTTTCACATCAGAATTATGAATGGACCAAGTTATGACCACAAGAGAGTATTACATTTTGAATCATTCGCCAGATGTCGCCATTGCTTTTGAGATATACAATTCTTTCCATGAGTTCTCTATACTATTCAATACTCTTTAGCGACAATGACCTGCTTGTGTGTTCGCAGCCGCTACATCAATACTAGACTTAACATTTGTCTCAGCAAATTTATGACTTTTGGCCTGGTGTGATATGAACCTTGGATGTTGAAAAGAATTTCTTCAATAATACCAGATAGAGGTCAAATATTCTCTCTGGTAGGATTTACTCTATGTGTACAACAACCACGTGTGCAATGCTAACGCTGTGTGTTGTTTGCATGGGTTTATTTTGATAAATTACCCTACCCGTGCCTATAGATGTTAACACATTAAAAACAATTATTTATCATTGGAAATGATTTTATTGTTTTTCAAAATATTCTCCGTGAAGATCAATACACTTTTTAATGCGCTCAAACCAATTTTCGAAGCACTTTTTCCACCCCGATTGAGACACCTCAAAAACAATATTTTTTGAACGCTTCAACAGCTGCTTTGTGCGTCGAAAAACCCTGACGACGCAGTCAAAAGAAGTCAGTGGGTACCAAGTAAAAGCTGTATGGCGGATGACCTATCAATTGGACATGTTGACTGCTCAAATAGCCTATTGTTTCAGCTGATGTCTGAGAGCTCGCATTGTCCTGATACAAAATGATTCGTCTTCTCTGGTTGTTTTTCCTTCTTTCTTCGAGCACTGTTGGCAAACAAATGGTGGTATTCCACTAAGAATTGACCATCCTACGTTCCGTTAAAGGCTTCTTCCTTTGCCACATGACTGGTTATACTGAAGAAAATGCGATCATTTGCTTGGATGTGCTTCTTCCTCCAACTACTTTTGTTGGACTTAGCTCGTTTTGAGAGACCCATACGGTCGATTGCTGTTCTGTTTCGGGCTCGTATGCATAGATCCATGATTCGTCCCATGTGACGATGATATATACTGCAGTTTAATTACCTCGGATGTATTTTTTCAACATTTCTTTGCTCCAATCGACACGAGCCTTTTTTTCAGCATTCGATAATTATGTTGGATCCAACGAGAACAAATCAACTTATGAGGGATCCAACGAGAATAAATCTTTTTAACGGCCAAATGAACATGGAATATCTTATTGATGCTTGTCATACTAATGCCCAAAGAAGCCTCAATTTCACGGTATGTCACATGTCGGTCTTGCTTTGTCAGTTCACGCACATCATCGATGGTCTCCGCAAAACGGCCGCAGTTGGACGACTTTCACGAATTTGGAGCGAACGGCGTCGGAGACTGAACTCTTGGTACCAGCGATTTAAGATTTACAGTGGTTTTTGGGGGTTCTTCATGACCACAACTCAAAACATGTTGAATGAGACACTCTTGTCTCGATAATCAGCGCCAAAAATCGTAAACAATCATATCACGAAAATTTTCACGGGTTACTTGCATTTTATGACCGAGATGCATTACACTGTCTGTAATTTTTTAAGTCATGGAATTTGATCGGTTTCCTACCCATGGACCTGGACAGGGGAAAAAATCAAATTTTTTAAGGTTTTAGCGATTTTGACCTCGAAGATGACGTTGTTTTGATTTTTAATGTTCTCAATTTTTATTCTCTATGACAAGGGCTACAGCGTTCCCTCAGGAAGTAAGTCAAAGTTCCGAACGATTTGCAAGATATGAGCCTGACAAAATGATCACTTTTTTGCAAAAATTACACCGAGGCCCCAAATCTTTGGGGCCCATTAAAAAAGTCCATGACTTTGGGCAAAACTGGGAGACACGGGTCTTTTTTTTGGTTTTTTATCACGTACTGGTATATGGTTATATTTTTTCGTGTTGTAAATAAAACAAATAGTGCTCGTAAGTGAAAACGTTCTATGTGTACTCATGCTAAACAGTTTCAAAGTTTCTAATCGAAGCTCCAGTTTGCATCTGGTAACACTAGTACTGTCAGTATCCGAAATATAAATGGCAACTCTTTACCAAAAAATGTTTCTCAAAACTTTCGATCACGATTTTCTTATCTTATCCACAAATGTAGTGGAATTTCGATTGTTGGAATGTAGTTCCTTATCGCACGTGGCGGGATAGGGGCTAAATTAAAAATAGATAAACCACGTTTGTTTTAACACTATTATGCTACATCCCACTATTATAAACTCTATTGTTTTCTTTCGCTTTGGTTTGTGTCTAGACTAATTGGATGTCTCACATATGTTGTCAAATTTCTTGTTTAATGGGAAATTTTCTACATGGAGCCTGTAACCAGTATTTAGTATATATTTTAGTTTTAAACCCAATAGAAAGTTAGTTAGATTTGTTGTATGTTTGTGTTGTGGAGTCACCAGTCCCCGAACCGTTTGGGGTTCAACTGGTAGTAGTTTCGGCTACGACGTCTGACCACAGACCTAATTCTGGTACCACGGGAGTCAGGAGCCCATGGAACTTCGGTTCCATCCTGACTGTGGTGTGGCCCTTCGGGGAGACACGTGATGGCTGTGGTTTGTACCCAAATCGCGGGGAGAGTTTCGGCTCGATGTGGAGTTGCATTGCAACCGGGTGCCGTGACCCATAGAACGGAAGGAGTTTTAGATAGGCTCCGCTCCTAACCAAGGAGGGGCAGCATGTCCAAATACATGGTGCCTAAATTGGTACTCACATGCTTGCATGTGGGGGCGTTGGTAGACGCATTATATCCACCCAGTGTTTGGAGCACTGTGGGTTTAGGCCGTCAAGGCAGGTACCCGCATTACGACAAACGCACATCTGTACATAGTACATACATACATAAATACATACCTTTATACAAAGCGTACCTACATATGTTCATATTATTCTTTAACCAAATTAATGAATCGTTCAAAATTAATGAAATTGTACATTTTTAGAAAAAAAATTTTAAAATTCAATAAAAATTTGTGTAATGTAAAGGATGGCCTATTTAATAGATTCTACCTTACAATGTCGATAAAATGCTTGCAATTTTTCTCTATAGTTTCCCATATTTACATGAAAAACATACTTCATTCCATCGATGAAAAAGGTTTCTTTTCAAAAACTGTAGCAATGAAGGAGTTCATTGAAGTAATGTAACATTCATAGCATCAAATAAACTTTTCATTGCATCAATGTAAACACATTAATGTAACCCATTCATTGATGCTATGAAGCGTTTTTCTTTCAGTATATCATTGGAACATTTTTGTGCTCGACTTTTTTGAAAATAATATAAAGCTAATAAATAAGCTTTATATTATTTGAAAAGGTCTGGAGCTTGAATAAACTTGGAAAATTGTAAAAAAATAATTTTGTAAAAAAATTATTTTAAAATATACCACATAATACTATGCCGAAGCCGGTGTTGCCATATGTTAGTCTAGACCAGAGCTGACTCAAGTCTGTTGAACTATAAATTTATTTAGTAAAAAAAAGAAAATTCATGGCACATTGAGCTTTATTAGTAAATTAAATTAATAT
The DNA here is from genome assembly GCA_963931995.1 of Phaonia tiefii. Lineage (NCBI taxonomy): Eukaryota > Metazoa > Arthropoda > Insecta > Diptera > Muscidae > Phaonia > Phaonia tiefii. Next base: position 262,249,821 of record OZ008369.1, on the reverse strand, counting down.
GTCTATACAAAATTTCCGAATTTTGTCAATTTAACTACCGATTTTTATCGTGAAAAGTTTCGGAATTCCGGTGCAGATCATTCTATTTTTTTTTTTACTTTTCATTCAAAAATCTTTGTTTTAAAATTAATTTCAAAACAGTCGCCATCTAGCTGTCATTCAAAAAGTCTTTGTTTTAATATCAATTTCGAAGAAGGCGTCATCTAGCTGTCAAAGACGGTTATCATTTCAACAAAATTGTTGCTGGAGTAGAAATAGAGCAACTCCAGCGACAATTTGTAGCGACATTTTGGTGAAAAACTGAGAGAACTTGTGTAACTTGTGTAAAAACGAAATTGTTGCTCGCATTGTGAATGCGGCTTTACCCCACAGAAGAATATTATACATACAAGAGATTCCAACAGCTGTTTTACTTGTGCTACAGAGAATTAATCCGATGTTTAGACGTTTTTGAGACGCAGCACGGCTTATCTATCTATATTTTTCACATATTATAATTTTATTTTAAAGTTTTGAAAATCCATCGGCGGGCCGCAAAGAATAGCCCGGCGGGCCGCCAGTTGGACAGTCTTGGTCTAGACACACACTAAACCAAAAGTACTTCATGATTTGCCAGTCTTGCACTTTGGTTTTTCTAAATTTACTTTTTATTGCGTTCAAAACTACAATATGTAATAAACAGGCTCCACTTAGTAAGTTTCCCATTAAACAACAAATTTTCGCCCCATATGTTAGTCTCGACACAAACCAAATCAGAATGGAGTAAGGGTGCTGCCAAATGTAAATTATATTTTCATTCCATATTCATCCATTTCATGGATTTGCCAGTCTTGCACTTTGGCTTTTCTAAACTTATTTTTTATTGGGTTGAAAACTACAATATGTAATAAACAGGCTCCACCTAGAAAACTTGCCATTAAACCAACCAAACCAAAATTTCCCAATATAGTTGTTAATAATGGGTTGTAATAAAGTAGTTGAAAAAAACTTGCTTAAAATTTTTTCATTCAGCCCCCATCCCGCAACGTGCGATAAGGAACTTCGTTCAAAAAAAAAAAAAAATAGTGGAATCGCAATTAAAGTGTGTATTTGTTCCAAAAAATGGAGACTCTTTCTGTAAGAAAGGAAAGTACTTCTTCTTAAAAATAGTATCTACCTTTCTTAAAAAAACATTAGTTTTTAATAAAAGAAGTACCATGCTTTAAAAGAGAAGCTCTCGGGAAAATGTAACACATATTCTTACAAAAAGGACCTAAAAATATACTTTAAAAAAAATACATTTTATAAAAAAAAATTGTTTCTTAAAAAAAGTTGAGCATTTTACAAAAAGTATCTTTTCTTAACGATTCATTTATATTATTGTAGTTTTCAACGGACGCCTTAGGCGTCTTGTAACTAACTAGTACATAATATATAGCGAAAGGAACTTCATTCCAACCGAGTATCCCCTGACACCTCATGCCATTTTTTGTTGTTCTTTTACTCTTAAGATGTTTTTTTTTTGTGTATCATACTAAATATGTGGGCTACTATATTTAGTACAATTTCTACACTAATTGAAAATGTCACTGTGTTAGAAAGTTCCTGTTGCCAACTCATTACTGTCATATTGAATTTGTGAATGGCAATAGATTTTAATGAATTTCGTGAAACTAAAAATGTAAGGTAGTTTCACATAACTACTTTTTTTGTAAATCTAAAATACTAAAATACCAAAATAATAATTCCATTCATGTTGGTATTGCCTATACTATTACCTGACATGCTGATTTCTCTTTATAAATGTGATAACAGAGTCTTCAATATACCACCCCTGGCAGCAATTGGAACCTGACACCATTAAAATTCTTCAGCAACAACATTTTTATTTAGATATACACGAAATATAAACTATTCGACTGATAATATATAAAGGGTTTTGCAACAGAGACGCTACAAAGGTAAATCGATAGGGACAGAAAACGACGCCATATTTTTTCCCGCTCTTTTGACATTTCTCTTCAGTAAGGTTTGCCATTTCATCATGGAAAGATATACGAGCCAACAACGAGTCGAAATTATTAAAATTTACTACCGAAATTTGGAGTCAGTGGCCTCAACTTTAAGAGCGCTACGTCCAATTTATGGTCGTCATAATCGTCCTACCAGATCAACAATTGAGCGTCTAGTGGAAAAATTTGAATGCACAGGCACAGTACAAAATGTTCCCGTGCCAGTGAGACAAAGAAGTGCCCGTACGTAGTGTCGAGAATATTGCTGCCGCTGAGGCTTCAGTTCAAGAAAGCCCAAATGTGTCTCTCACACGTTGTTCTCAAGCGTTGGACATCTCTGTGACGTCGTTGTGCGAATTTTGCGAAAACATCTTCGTCTACATCCTTACAAGATCAAATTGACGCAAGAACTGAAGCCGCTTGACCACCATAAGCGTCGTATATTCGTGAATTGGGCTGAGCAACAACTTGACAATTATTCGGATTTTCATCGGAAAATCATCTTCAGCGATGAGGCTCATTTCTGGCTGAATGGCTGCGTCAATAAACAAAATATGCGTTATTGGTCAGACAGCAATCCACACGTAATCCATGAGTCATCATTGCATCCCGAAAAATTTACGGTTTGGTGCGGTTTATGGGCCATCGGCGTCATTGGGCCATACTTCTTCCGTGATGATCAAGACCGGCACATTACTGTGAATGCGAATCGCTACCGTTCAATGATAACCGTATATTTTTGGCCCCAATTGGATAATATGGACCTGGAGGACATGTGGTTCCAACAGGACGGCGCCACTAGCCACTCACCGAATGCCACAATCAATTTATTGGAAACCAAGTTTGGTGAACATGTTATCTCACGAAATGGCCCAGTCGATTGGACGCCTCGGTCGTGCGATTTGACGCCGCTAGATTATTTCCTGTGGGGCTACGTCAAAAAAAATCCAATGAGTGTTCGAACTCACGGGCGATGTGTTAACACATTTTTGTTACACGGTTATTTTCTTGCTTAATACTTTTTATTTTATACCCACAAAAAACCAAAGAGAATGCAAAGCAACAGACACATGAACATACATACATTGTTATGTTCGTACATGTGCTACACAAGTTCACACAATTTTCGTTGCTCTCTCTCTCTCGAGAGATCGCATTTTTATATACGTATAACCAGTGATGCCAAATCAGCAGGAACGAAACACGCCGTCGAATTCCCAAAAAGGTACTAAATCGCGCCAAATAACGAAAACAACTAGAAAAATCCCGAAAGTGCTAAAACGCTTTTAATAAATAAGTGGCTCCCAATAGGGACTGGTAGATTTTGACAGTCCTTGGCGGTTACATTGTTTTTGTCTATTACTAGTTCCTGTTATTTATTTTTCAGGCAATAGAGACAAATCAACATGGCAAGTTACAGCGCCGAACAATACGTGCGAACAATAAAACTTTATTATCAAAATGGGTGTTCGGTACATAATCAAGCATTGCCGAATTTACGAATATACCAGACATTACAAATTGGCAATACACACACAGAATGCCATTGTTTGGTCTGGATTGTGGTACGGTGGCAACATCGTTCAGTACTTCTTCGAAGACGATGATGGCAGTGCTGTCACCGTCAAATGAGAGAGCTTCCGATCACGAGATGTGGTTCCAACAGGATGTCGCTACTTGATTCTGCGCGACCGATTTTAGTGTTATCTCACGCAGAGGCGACGTGAAATGGCGACAGACACCATGCATTTTAGCAAGTTAGACTTTTATTGTGGAGTTTCCATAAGTCGCAGATCTGTGGCAATAGGCCAGAATTCAGCTTGATCTATGCGCCAGTTATCGAAAATTTTAACTCTCGGTTTTTATTGTGGAGTTTCCATAAGTCGCAGATCTATGGCAATAGGCCAGAATTCAGCTTGATCTATGCGCCAGTTATCGAAAATGTTAACTCTCGGTTTTTATTGTGGAGTTTCCATAAGTCGCAGATCTATGGCAATAGGCCAGAATTCAGCTTGATCTATGCGCCAGTTATCGAAAATTTTAACTCTCGGTTTCGCGCCAACCACCGAAGCCCCGCCAGTCATTTGAACGAGGGCATATTCGTTGGTATCTCACACCCAACTTCTTTTTATTAAATTGTAACTCTCACTTTTGGAAAATCCTTTCAAATGGTCAGGGGAAGAAAACGATGTTTGAAGTGCAGATTTGACGGAACCAGCATTGTCTGACATGTATGTTTTCCTCTTGCATCTAACGGGTTTTTCAATAAGAGCGCTACAAAAGTTTTTTTAAATAAAACAAAACCGGTTTTAGATACCAATGCAATTCTTTATTCCTGTGAAAGTACGCTTGATGCCATTATGTATGGAACTCGATTACTTTTGCATGGCACCACGGGCACGCTTGCAGAAGTTTTCAAGCACAAATCGGCCGATACTGCTGCAATTTCACATTCGATATTCGTACGAAGTTCATCAATCGTCGCTGGCTTGTTGGCATAGACCATAGACTTGACGTAGCCCCACAGGAAATAATCTAACGGCGTCAAATCGTACGAGCGAGGCGGCCAATCGACTGGGCCATTTCGTGAGATAACACGTTCACCAAACTTGGTTTCCAATAAATTGATTGTGGCATTCGCTGTGTGGCTTGTGGCGCCGTCCTGTTGCAACCACATGTCCTCCAAGTCCATATTATCCAATTGGGGCCAAAAATATACGGTTATCATTGAACGGTAGCGATTCGCATTCACAGTAATGTGCCGGTCTTGATCATCACGGAAGAAGTATGGCCCAATGACGCCGCCGGCCCATAAACCGCACCAAACCGTAATTTTTTCGGGATGCAATGATGACTCATGGATTACGTGTGGATTGCTGTCTGACCAATAACGCATATTTTGCTTATTGACGAAGTCATTCAGCCAGAAATAAAATTCAGAATTCAGAAATTGGACGTAGCGCTCTTAAGGTTGAGGCCACTGACTCCAAATTTCGGTAGTAAATTTTAATAATTTCGACTCGTGGTTTGCTCGTTTATCTTTCCATGATGAAATGGCAAACCTTACTGAAGAGAAATGTCACAAGAGGGGGAAAAAATATGGCGTCGTTTGCTGTCCCTCTCGATTTACTTTTGAAGCGTCTCTGTTGAAAAACACTTTACATGATTAAAAGTAGATTCTGCTTCCCATACCTCGAAATATTTATTTATGATAACCAAATAGAAGATGAAAATATATTTTGAAAATATTTCGCCCATCATTCACAGTAATGCATCAATGTAAATTAACAGTTGTTCAAGACCATTAGCAACAAAAATGTCATATTACAACGGGAATGCCCAAAATACAAAAAAAAAATTAACGTTCTTTAGCAAAATCGGCGTTGTATACAAAACGGGCTAAAGGGTTAAAGAAAAACTCAAAACGCGTGCACATTACGCGTTTTCCAAAAAAGCGACACTGACATTTTTTTCGCATTTTTCAAGGTCAAAAAGTGCTAAATCTAGCCCCAACAGAGCTAAGTTGGCATCACTGTGTATAACCATGTCATTATTCTCTTTGCTCTGACAGCGCTGCGCACCCACACAAGACAACTATTCGCTGCCGCTACATCAGTGTGTCTTTTTTTCGCAGTGGGACAAATTTGTGTTCTAGATGTGGGGGGTCACCCTTATCTTTTAGGGGTATGAAAAATAGATGTTGGGCGATGTTGAGAAAATTTCATACAAATCGGTCCAGCCGTTTCGGAGGAGTTTAACGCCAAACAATCTGTGATCGCAGCCGGACAAACTGTGTTTGGATGTGTTCACTTGGTGAGTTTAGTCCCTATCCCATAGATGTTAACACATCAAAAAAATTTCGCCACGATGACATCAAGAGGAGAATTGTGCTTGCTAGTATAGGGTGTTTTTTTTAGCTGCATGATAACTTAAAATGATAACTGAAGGCAAAAATATTGTTGGAATGCATTTTTTTTATTATAATCTGGTACATAATTTCATGACATTTATTTCTTAAATATGATTCCAGGCATATGACCGCCGCGGCTACGAATTACATGGTCCATTCGATCAGTGCAATTGTTGACTACTTTTTGCCATAAATCCGGCTGTATGGCATCAATGGTAGCTTGAGTATTGGTTCCCAAATGCTACAAGTGTTGCTGGTTTGTCGGCATAAACCAATGCCTTACAATAGCCCCTTAAAGAGTAATCGAGAGGCGTTAAATCCCGCGAACGAGGGGGCCAGTAAACAGCATCACTTTTGGAAATAAAGTTGTCACCAAATTGGGACTCCAATAATTCGATTGTGAAGCGCGCTATATGACAAGTTGCTTCGTCTTATTGGAACCAAATGTCGTTGATGTTTAGCTGATTAATTTTTGGAAACAAAAATGCAGATAGCTCGATAGCGCTCGCCATTCACCGTAATAAGGACCAATGATGCCGTCAGCGTGTAAACCGCACCAAACAATAAATTTTAATGGATAATGGATGGATTGAATCGAAAAGACTAAAATTAAAGCGAAAACGTTTAACAACTGCACGAATTGCTTGTTCACTAGGCCGATTATATTGACCGTAAAATGGACGAAGTGCTCTATGAACTACGCGAACAAATTTATTATTTTCAAGGTAAATTTCTACAAATTGGGAAGCGTTCTTACAGCGTCAAACGATTGGTGATGACTTGTCACACCTTATTGAACATAAATGTCAACACAATTTGGCATTCACAGCTGTGAAGCCATAGTTATCGATATCGATAGTTCTCATGAAGTTCAAAAAAATCACCCGTTAGATATGACTGTGTATTATGCAATCGGTTCAGAGTTCAACTATGTAACACTCTTGTATATTCTGTGGTAATTTATGGAGCCGAATCCTGTGCTATAGCGAAAGGAACAGCACTGGGAGTCTTTGAGATAAATATGTTGACCTATAATAGACAAGGGCGATTAACGACGCCGTATGAGACAGGAGCTATATGCACTGTATCTCGTCATTGACGTTGTTAAGCGAATCTGAATGTAATCACAATATTCTGATTCTCTTAGATATTCTAGGTTCTCTGGCTAGACCCTATAAGTAGAATGGATAAAATCGCACCAGTGGGAAAGGTATTCGACGACGTACTCAAAGGAAGCCGAAAATATTGTAACAAATAATCCGCTGGAGACATCTTAGATCTTATCATCTTTAGAAAAAAATGCAAAAGTTCGAGGCGGTTGGAGTAATATATTCGCTTTTCCAAGCCCCTAACCTCCTGGCTTACTTGAGCATAATTAAGTAATATTTAAATCATCTCTGAATAGTTCAGCTATTAGTTTTACGATTTTCATTGTTAGCGAACCCTTTACAAATAGACTCTAACCAGGGTTACCGTGTGATATAATGTTAAAATTTTTCCCCAGTATTCTCTCTTTGCTTTTATATGAATGTGCCAAAACTATGTTCCCGTCTATTTATAGTGAGCGCAATTTTCTTTATCTACTTATTTGCATAAACATGCCTGACTAATATGCGGTTGAGCGCTGAACTACACTATCGTAATAATGTTGAAAGGACTCGTCTTTTGGTTGCACACGGTTTCCAACGTTGTTATCCATCGTTGTTAGCCAATGACCGTGTTTTATTGGTACTGACTGAACTAATGGAAATACATTGGTATTGGAATATATTGCTTGTGAAAAATATTTAATAAATATTTAATAAATCCTTTTTATTCGCACATTTCAAAATTCCAAAAACGTTTAACATAATAGCTGGTTTTGTGCAATTCTACAAATTTAACTTCCATTGAATTTCTTTATATTTTAAATATAACCTCATTATCGTAAATTTTCTCGCCCTACTCACTAAAAATGATTTGTAAATAATATGAAAATCCTGCGGCGTCACCTACGCAACCCGGTTCATTATGAGCCCTTCATCAGAGATTTGAATGGAAGTACAAATGAGTTCATGCGGTTTCATTTCACTTTGTGCTGGCATGCGAGACGGGTAAGTAACATTAATTTGATCATCCTATGTTACGTATAAGTAACATCTAATTCTGTTTTTACAGAATTGTATACCACGGAGGCTACTTGAGTTACAGATGGAAAGGGAATAGTGAAAACTTATTTTTTTGCAAATAGCATTAAGGCTTTTCATAGTTGGATGTGTTTTCAGGTTTTCAACGTTGTTTACTTTAAATGGCGACGTATAAGTAATAGTTAGGTGTTTAGTAGTAGTTACTAATATTACTCATACGCAATTAGGAGAGATAAATGTTAGGTAGTAGATAATAATATTACTCATTCGCAATTCTGGCAAAAAATACATATTTGAAACTAAAGGCTCGTTCACTATGATAGCAAAAAATTCAACAGGCGTTCACAATGGAAGCAACAAATTTGTTCGAATAAGTTCGAAAAAACAGCTGACTGGCAACATTGTTTACATTATACAGCAGCATACATATTTGGGGATTGAAAACCATGGAGAATTGCAATACAAACGAAAAAGCAAACAGTAAAAAATAGAAAAATTAAATGTGAGACACGGACCTCAGATTTGTACCACCACCCGAAGCAAAAAGTATTAAGTGTTTTTCTTTAGAAAACTTTTCAAATTTTTCTATAGAAGAGTTTTAAAATTTTTCTATAGAAAACTTTTCAAATTTTTCTATAGAAGAGTTTTAAAATTTTTCTTTAGAAAAGTTTTAAAATTTTTCTTTAGAAAAGTTTTAAAATTTTTCTATAGAAAAATTTGAAAAGTTTTCTATAGAAAAATTTTAAAACTCTTCTATAGAAAAATTTGAAAAGTTTTCTAAAGAAAAACACTTAATACTTTTTGCTTCGGGTGGTGGTACAAATCTGAGGTCCGTGTCTCACATTTAATTTTTCTATTTTTTACTGTTTGCTTTTTCGTTTGTATTGCAATTCTCCATGGTTTTCAATCCCCAAATATGTATGCTGCTGTATAATGTAAACAATGTTGCCAGTCAGCTGTTTTTTCGAACTTATTCGAACAAATTTGTTGCTTCCATTGTGAACGCCTGTTGAATTTTTTGCTATCATAGTGAACGAGCCTTTAGTTTCAAATATGTATTTTTTGCCAGAATTGCGAATGAGTAATATTATTATCTACTACCTAACATTTATCTCTCCTAATTGCGTATGAGTAATATTAGTAACTACTACTTTTAAAATTTTTCTATAGAATTGTTTTAAAATTATTGTATAGAAATTTTTTGAAATTTTTCTCTAGAAATTTTCTCAAATTTTTCTATAGAAAAATTTTAAAATTTTTCTATAGAAATGTTGTAAAATTTTTCTTTAGAAAAGTTTTAAAATTGTTCTATAGTAATGTTTTCAAATTTTTCTATAGAAATCTTCTCAAATTTTTCTATAGAAGTATTCTCAAATTTTTCTATAGAAAAGTTTTTAAATTTTTCGATAGAAAAGTTTTAAAATTTTTCTATAGAAATATTTAAAAATTTTTTTTTTTTAAATTTTTCTATAGAGATATTTTAAAATTTTTCTATACAAATATTTTCAAATTTTTCTCCAGAAATGTATTCAAATTTTTCTATAGAAATGTTTAGAAATTTATGTTCCATAATATGTCATGTGCCGTCGGTGGTGCAATGGGTAGTGTGCGCGCCTCTTCTACTTGAGATCCTGGGTTCGATCCCTGCTCTGACCACCTTAAAAAAAATTTCTTTCGGCGGCGGTCACCTCGCATAGTGACGGCGACACTATCGAGTATATAGCCATGAAAAAGTTTCTCAAAAATACCGTTCGGAATCGGTGTAAAATTGTAGGTCCCAATCAGTGAGTGAAAACTGGAAAGCGCACAGCTCAGTGATTGTGAGAAGTTCTCCCCGGTCCCTTCATGGGATGTAATGGGAAACCATTTATTTATTTTTATTTAATATGTCATGGCCTTGGACGGTTTCGATAAATCTGAAAATGTCAGCTTTTTTTAAACATGTTTCTTTTGTTTATTAATAAATTTGGCGCGAACTGCACTTACTACACACAACTACACATTTCACATTTGCATCAGCTGATTTGTTCGAAAACCAGCGACAGTGTTGTATTCTTGGTAATAAAAAATTATAATTATATGTGAAATTATTGTTATTGGCAGATTCTACAGATAATATTATTTATTAAAATGTTTGTTTTGAGACAAAATGTTTACATTTTCATTCATACTTTCAAGTTTTAAAACAAAATTCGAAGTAGTGCGCCTCTAGCGGTCAGTAGAATAAACTGATTCGAACAAATATAAATTTGAAGTAGAAGTAGAACCAACTTCTATGACAAATTTGAATTCCAATTTCACGAAAAACATGAGAGGGCATTATATGCAATACTGTGAGTGGGAACGAGAAGGCTTGAATTACAAATTCGTTGCTGCCATTGTGAACGCTACTTAACGCTAACGGGTTTGATCATTTAATTTTCAAAGGAATTTACTCCAGTCTTAAATTAAATTTTATACGAAACGGTTTGTGTGTAACTCCGGAACGGATTACCAGATCTGCCTGATTCTTTGATTTTATTTTGCTTCTTATAAGCCTGCGAAAGGGTTTCGCAACAACCAAAAGATCAACTGAGGGAATCGTGAAAAACACAAGTTTTGTTTTGTATGGGAATTTGAAATCAAATCCACGACTTTATCGTTTAAATTTTTTGAATAACGCCAAGCACCAATAATGTTGGTCAGTGTATTAATCATTGTGAGTTTAGATAAATATCATATATTTTTTTTATTGACTGTATTTGATTCTTTTTCGAATTACATTATGGCTATTATTGGAACAGGCCTTCGAACTCAAAAGGATTTCGTTGAATCCTTGTCAGTTCCCTTTTTTTATTGTGTTCTTAAAGACAATTCCCAAAACCACTTAAGACAACAAAAAAAATTGACATATTTTTCAAATCTCTTTCAATCTGTGAAACATAATAATGAAAACATAATAATCGAGGAAGTTACCAGACTTTTGCTCGCAGGGTGACCGCCAGATAGGCTCAAATAAATCACTTGTCTGCAAACGAAAAAGGTCAAAAATTACTAAGGCAGTGGGGAATGGTAAAGAGAGATAGAGACAAGGAAGGCTATTAATACCATATGATTGGCAATGGAAGACAATGGTGGTGAACAAAAAATGAGCCACATTTTGCTGTGGTTGTTACATTTTTCTAACAAAAATAAAACGGCAAATAATGGAGGCAAATTGGCTGAACCTGTGGAAAATTTGGTTTGGTTAACCTTTTCGTTATGAAATAATTTATCATATTTTACGGTTGCCAGTTATACTTGGAAAATGCCAACCAAATACACGCACACACGTTTACGATTTCCAACTCCTAAATTTATCATTTTTTCTTTAAAAAAAAGGCACATGACTCCGTTGTCTCATCCCTTAACCAACAACGAAATGGTTGTAATAGCGATAAAATAAAGGAAATGCTTTCATTCTTTCATAATCCTGTGACAGGAAACCCTTCAAAATAGCTCATTTTGTCTAGTCTGGCTTTTGTTTCCCTGCCGACTGTGTGTGGGCTGTCATATGTACATTTTGTGCCTTCATCATCCGGCAAAACTAGGTTAAATAGTATTGTAATATATGGATTTGCCATTTTAGAAATTTGAGAGGAAATTTAAATATAATATTCAGTAATATTTGTATAAAATCTGGGTTATGTTTAAAATGTAAACAAGGATTTTGTGTAAATCTTTTAAATTTCTTGTGTAAATAACAAAAAGAAAAAATCCTTTTAGAACGAGACAAAGTGTCAAAGACAATTTGTCACATAAAGACACAGATGAGATATCCAGGATTTGTTCGGTTGTTTTTTTTTTGTCCTTAAAGAAAATAAATATTTATTTTGCACAAGAAAAATATATATATATGTAGTATTACTTCTACATATATACACGTTGGTTAAATGTAATAAACTTGTCATACAAATATTTGTTTTTAAACTTAAATACCTTTTCAAGGATCTCAGTGAGGTTTTGCGTGTTTTAATTTTTGTTAAATTAATGTATTTTTTATTACTTTCGTTTTCCTTATCGGTTTAGAAGTGTTACAACACTTGTAAACGAATTGACATTACAACCCTTAAAATGCTTGACGCAACTCCTTAAAGACCAGTTTTTAACTTAAATGGGGAAATTAGAACTGAAGTAGAAATTTGTTATTTTTATTTTAAAATAGAAATTTTCATTGAAGTTAACATGAAAAATATATTAACGTAATTCCGGCATAACAATTCCACTTTTTAAGTTCAGTATTCGGATGAACCTGAATTTCCCTACATTCACAGAACTATTGGTTTGAAAATAGATTGTAGCAATCGTAATAAATCGGTTGCAGCAACCTTATATAGGTTGTGTCAACCTCTAATAGGCTGCGACAACCTCTAATAGATTGTGACAATCTCTAATAGGTTGTGTCAGACTCTGATAGGTTGTGACACACTCTAATAGGTTGTGACAATCTCTAATAGGTTGTGTCAGACTCTGATACGTTGTGACACACTCTAATAGATTGTGACACCCTCAAGTAGGCTGTGACACTCTGAAATAGTTTTTGACAACTTTTGAAATAGGTTTTGACAACATCTAATAGGGTTTGACAGTCTCTAATAGGTTGTGACAAGCTCTTATAAGTTGTGGCATTCTTTAATTGTTTGTAACAATGTATAGTATGTTCTGACAATCTCTAATAGGTTGTGACAACCTCTAATGGGTTGTGACATTCTATAATAGGATGTGACAATCTCTTGTAGGTTGTGACATCCTCAATAAAATTGTGACAGCCTATAATATGTTGTGTCACCCTCAAACAGGTTGTGACAACCACTACTAGGTTGTGAGACCCGGTAATAGGTTGTGGCAACCTCTAGTAGGTCGTGATAGGTTGTTAGATAGGTTGTTGATAGGATGTTAGACCCTGAAATAGGGTCTGACAACTTCTGAAATAGGGGTTGACAACTTCTAAAAGGGTTTGACAGCCTCTAATTGTTTGTGACAATTTCTAGTTGGTTGTGATAAACTCTAATACGTTGTGAAAAACTCTAATGGGTTGTGACATACACTAATAGGTTGTGACAACTAGGAATAGGTTCGGACAAGCTCTAATAAGTTGTGACAACCTCTAGGAGGTTGTGACAACCTCTAGTAAGATGTGGCACCCTCAAATAAGTTGTGACAACCTCTAACAGGTTGTGATGACTTCTAATAAGTTGTGACAACTTTAAGTAGGCTGTAACAACCTCTTATAGGTTGCGACAACCTCTAATAGGTTTTAACAGCCTCTACTAGGTTACGACAACCTCTAATAGGTTGTATCAAACTCTAATAAAATGTGACAAACTCTAATAGGTTGTGATAAACTCTAATAGGTTGCGACAACCTCTAATAGGTTTTAACAACCTCTACTAGGTTAGGACAACCTCTAATAGGTTGTATCAAACTCTAATAAAATGTGACAAACTCTAATAGGTTGTGATAAACTCTAATAGGTTACGACAACCTCTAATAGGTTGTATCAAACTCTAATAAAATGTGACAAACTCTAATAAGTTGTGATAAACTCTAATAGGTTGCGACAACCTCTAATAGGTTGTATCAAACTCTAATAAAATGTGACAAACTCTAATAGGTTGTGATAAACTCTAATAGGTTGCGACAACCTCTAATAGGTTTTAACAACCTCTACTAGGTTACGACAACCTCTAATAGGTTGTATCAAACTCTAATAAAATGTGACAAACTCTAATAGGTTGTGATAAACTCTAATAGGTTGTGACAACCTCTAGTAAGATGTGACACCCTCAAATAAGTTGTGACAACCTCTAACAGGTTGTGATGACTTCTAATAAGTTGTGACAACTTTAAGTAGGCTGTAACAACCTCTTATATGTTGCGACAACCTCTAATAGGTTTTAACAACCTCTACTAGGTTACGACAACCTCTAATAGGTTGTATCAAACTCTAATAAAATGTGACGAACTCCAATAGGTTGAGACAACCACTATTAGGTCGTGACAACCTCTAATAAGTTGTGGCAACTTCTAAAAGGTTCTGACAACTTCTAATAGGTTGTGATAACCTCTAGTAGGTTGTGGCAACCTCTAATAAGTTGTGCCAGCCTCTAATAGATTGTGACAACCTTTAATAGGTTGCGAGAACGTCTAATTGGTTGTGAGAACTTATAGTAGGTGGTGACAACCTGTAATCCTCTAATAGGAAACATAATCATCCTGGCAGTACGTAAAATGCAAAACCACGATAGGCTGGACTGTTAGATCACTACACAGATGGAATGTTAGAACACTGTACCGATCCGGTGCCACTATGCATGACAATAAGATTGTTCTGGGTGGTGTTAATGCTAAAGTAGGCAGGTACAATATCTTTGAACGAAACGTCGGTAACTCCAGTCTACACGCCATCTCTTTCGATAACGGAATGAGATCGTTAGATTTTGCAGCGGCAAAAACATGGTTGTCAGTAGTACGAGATTCCAACATAAAGACATCTATAGCTCCTACCGAAAGCGAATTTAGAACTGCAATTTCGCGGCTTCAGGACAATAATGCCGCAGGTGCTGGTGGACTACTGGCTGAGCTGTTTAAGGCTGGCAGCTATGAGTTGGAAAGGCTTATATGCAAATTCTGGTTGGACAAATGCACGCCCGATGATTGGCGTCTTGACATCAGCAAGCACTTTAGAGATAAAGCCCTCTCTCGAGTAACAAAGTTCCAACTATACCAGACTCTCATACAACCTGTCTTGCTTTATGGCGCAGAATCCTGGGTCTTATTGCAAGCAGACGAAACATCTGTAGGAGTCTTCGAGAGAAAAATACTCCGAAACATTTATGGCCCAATAGTGCACAACGGCGAGTATCGGCCACGTATAAATCATGAGCTGTATGAGCTTTATCCCGACATTGACATAGTTAAGCGGATGAAAATAACGCGATTGCGCTGGCTAGGCCATGTCAGTAGCACGAAGGGTTTTCGAAACCGAACTCGAAGGAAGAAGTAAAATAGGAAGACCAAGACTCCGCTGGAAGGACCAGGTTGACGAATCCCTGCGTACCTTGCCAACTGGAAAGATAAGGCAAAAGGTCGAACTGGTTGGCGAAATATGTTATCTTCGGTTTGTAAGGTCCCTGAGCCCTCAGGGTTCTTCGTGACCGGATAAGTAAGTAAGCATTGCTTGTTACGTTTTTGTTTTCAGCAGTATTCAACAAACAAAGTCCAATTTGGGACACTAATATATATAAATTACAAGTTATTAATTATTGTGTCCCAAACATGTTATATTGAATAGCAAATAATATGTGTTTAGATACAAGTATACAATATTTGCGACAAGCTATAATCACGTTATATTTGCAGCCAAACAACAACAATAAAATACCACTTTTCAGTGTGTATCAATGACGGATTGATCACGTACTGTATAATCTGTATCCCGGTATCGACGTTCATACGCATAACTGTATGAAAATAGCTTGTTTCCGCTGGCTAGGCTAAGGTCAGTAGAATGGATCAGAATGAACCAGTGCGAAAGGTGTTCGAAGATGTACTCGAGGGACATCGAAAAATAGCACGACCAAAATTTCACTGGAAGGACCAGGTGGAATGTTGCCTGCAAGTGCTTGTTATTACCTAGTTAAGGGGAGAGGCTAAGGTGAATACTGGTTTGGGGGAACATGTTATCCTCATTTTGTAAGGACCTTGACCACTCTGTATTGTTTGAAGCCACCTAAGTAAGTAAGTAAGTATACAAGTTCTTCACAGTACTGTGGGAAAATATATCATCGGCATATATCGATTTAAGTTCATCACTGCACTCTTTCCTTGATAATCCACGTGAAATATTGTGACAAATAATCCCACGAAAATGTTCACGAGTAAATTCAAGTTTTTGATGTGTTTAGATGCATTTTTCGAGTCGAAACCACAAATAATGCTCGATTGCTCCTGGCAAAATTAAAAATAGCATTTGCCAGAAATATAAATGGCAACCTCATGTACTTGCATCCAAAGTAAATCCTTTTCAGTGAAATATAACTCGTTTGTGTTAAACGAAAAATTTGTTTGCCGTAATGAATTTTAATTTTTATTGAATGTGTTTTTTGTTGCGTTTGGATTTATTAATACGCGTTTGCGGTAAACGGAAGTAAAGTTTATGGAAACGTTCTTCGTGTGACGTAGAGGTTTTTTGTTTGAGTTTAGAGGTACAATATATCGTTTGCGGGAAACGTTTTTCGGTTCTCGTAAACATTTTTCTGTTTATGCCAAAGAAGGTGATTTATTCAAGTCAGCAACTGTTCGGTATTCGCCATAACAATTGAATTGAATTTATCTGAGATTTCGTTTGAGCGCAACACAATTTGTTTTGCGTGTACGATTCTGGTCTATTTAACTTTAAAACTACCCTGTTAAATTTTGGCTGATTTAGAGCAATTCATAATGATGCTTGATACTTAAAAGTGTCTCCAGACACTCTTTTCTCTCCTGTTTTAATTTAAATTTTCTACAGAAACTCAACTGTTTATGCATGGAATGAACTACTCGGTGTACATTTTGTAAATGTCTGGGATTTGCTGCGCTCGTAGATTCTGCTTCTATTTTTATCACTGGCCTTTGGCATTTGGCTGGTAAATTTTTCGATAATACATTAAGATTTATAGAATTTTGTTGGATCCTTGAATTTTTATCTCTCTTTAATCCAACTCATTTCCTTGTTTCTCTTTCCGAGCAATTAGAAATCTCAGTTGACATTTGAGATTTACACAGAGAACATGAGATGAAAATCCCTGTAATCCTTTGGCCAAAATTGCATGTCATTCGATATGTTGTGTTAAAGCAAAAGATTTGCAGTTCCTAAGGACATTTGGATGTTCGTATGTTTGTGTGCGTATCCTAAAGGATTTCGAGTTAACAAAAGCTTAAAATAATAAAATAAAAGAAAAGTTATAAGGACATAAAGTAAATACATATCTACAACGAAGAGACAAAATACGTAATCAAGTATCATCAGTCTTACTAACCCCAGATACAAGATTTATACACATGGACATAACAATAAATATTGATACACATAAATTACTAGTCCGTGCCCTGGAACTCACACAAAAACCCCAGCCCCAACAAATGCATCTTTATTTTTAAGGATAAAAATTCCTTTGTAGTTCTATTGAAGCCCAATTGATGCTCGTTTGGTCGATACTTCGGGGACATCTTGAGTCGATACTTTGGGGACATGTTGAGCCGCGATATTCTCTGTAGAACGGCTGCTCCCGGGCCAGCCACACCTGCCAGCATTTCGTGTTGTCTCATACTATTCAAGGCGGGGAGATAAACGGCGTAGTGTTTGTCCAGTTTGTGGTAAACTTTGTGAACAAAGTGGAAATATACACCAAAATTCACGCTGCTCCAACACAATTGATTAATTGAAACAATTGTTCCGCGTTCTTGATGAGTGTTGACGTGTATTTTGTATCTGTTTTCTACATAAATGTGTAAGCAGGAATGGTATTTGCCGCCTTTTTTACGGCTTTTTTACCACTGTCCATATGAGTTCAGATGTTGTCAGCGTTTGTAATGTTGTTGCTGCCCCACGAGTATAGGGGATTTGAGGCCGGGCAGAGCATACGTCCCAGACGCACGGTAATATTATATATTAAATAAAATATTCTAACAGTAAATTGCGCTAGAATTGCAATTTTTAAAGAAATTTTTAAATTTTTTGACAACGTTTCAATTTCAGTACAGGCAAGAGATCACAAGAGTTAGCTGGAGTCTCGCTATACTTTCAGGATTCTAATATGTTTGCACTAATAATTTTCAGAAGGCTTCAACCGCGGCAAAATTTGTGTTGCCCTGTGTTATATACCAATTGAGGTTCGTATTCTTCATTGTTTTTTTTTTTTTAATTCAGGAGTTAAATGATTTACACATTTCCTGTTTTAAAACCCTTCGTATTTGTACTTCTCTTCTACTTTACCTTATTTAACATAAAAATATCCTTCGGTTTCTGCAACAGCTGCAAACGCTTGAAATTTAATATTTGTACATTCGTATGATGCCTGTTGCTGAAATCCCAAAAATTTGCTATGTCTGCAAAATCCTTTACCTGAAAACTCTGCTAGGACATACAGTATTTTTTAGCCTTGTTAACAGTTTGTTATACCACACTCGTACTTACTGTATTGGATTTAAGCAAATATTTGCATTTTCCGCAAAACAAAAAATATCTCTCTAACCAACTAGAAAAATTCGAACACTGCAAATTGTTTACAACTTCAATGAAGAGGAAAATATGAAAAATACTGAAAGTGAAAAAATTTACAAATTGACCGGTCCAAAGTCTTACGCATCCTGTACCATGAATGCTTTCCATTTCATTTTAAAATCAGACAACAAGGACTCTATTAATCAATATTGGCAATTTTGTATTTAAAGCACAAGTATAATGTATGTCGTACTATGCATATGGAAACTGCACAGTGGGTGATTTTAAAAATTAATTTAACAAATTGGTGCGATTTGGACGAACATTGACAGCGGAGACGTTATGTAGCACGATCTTGACTAACAGTTCACAGGCTCGATTTTGGAGATAACTTTCTGTCACATTTATCCTATAGTAAGTCGTGTGTTTCAGTGCAATGGAGTACTTGCTAGCGATGTCGAGAAATTTTTAATAAAGCCACGTCTTGGAGCGACAATAAACACTGGGATAATTAAAATTTTGATCTGAAGACAATACATACAGACTCTTCCGTAAATCCATAGAAGATACATCCAATCCGTGGAAGCTAAGGAAATGCGATGTTAATAGATTGAAAATAGATATTTAGTCCGAGGATTTTTCAGTATGGGGATATCGTGTGCTGGCAAATGTTTGAGAGACACACCTATTGCCACTCCTCACTAGGGTTCAAAGACTGGTATAGGAAGGCAGATTTCTTCCTCGTCTGCCATTAGGTTAACCCAACACTTACAATGGGGCACGGCCGTAGTTGGTCATTGCACAGTGGTGGAAAGTACACCCAACATTCTAGCATATGTCGACTCCTCGAAAGCGGAGCCAATGTTCTATCGGAAACACGATAGCTCGAAAATGCCCATACGTCATTGGGATTGTCTCTTTCACGTAGAGTACCTGGTCATTGTATCATGTATAAGGGCGATTAGGGAAGTGACCGGGTGGCTGAGGGAGATGTTCAAACATCCGACATTTTCGAATGACCGGTTTTCGGTTTATTCGGAAAATAACTTTTTCGGCTTCACATAATGGAAATAACAGATTAAACCGGTTAATTATTGGTTTCATTTACGGTTTCTTTACACTTTTTTAGTCTTGCATGGAACATAATATTTGTAGTTTGTTGTAGAAAAATTAATTGAAAATCACCACAAAATAACATTTTCTTGTCTTGATTCCCTTACTTGTAACAATGATCATTATTATTCATAAAATAAAACACCATTATGCAGATTTTCTTTAAGAAACATATCAGTTAATATTTTTCTTATGAAGATAAAAATAATTGACTTCATGATAGATTAGAGGGCGGCTCATTAGATTAGAAGTCCGTGACTTTTCGAACTTCCCTCGTAGAGTTATATGAAATGCAGCACAGCTCTCATCAAGTACCACCTGTTAGCAGACTACTGTCAAATTTTGAGCAAGTTCCGGCAATTACTTTGCGTTTAACAGCTGTTCAAACCATACAACCTCGTGCATTTTTTTTTAAATGGAAAAAGTGAATTTCGAATGCTCATTAAACATTATTTTTGCGAAAAAAACCCCGTCAATCAAACCAAGGAAAAGCTTGATAAATACTATGGGGACTCTGCACCATCGATTTCAATGGGAAAAAAGTGGTTTACTGCCTGTCGTTGTGGTCGCACAAATACAAATGAAGGTGAACATTCTGGACGGCCAATTGAAGTCAATACACCAGAAAATGTTGCAAAAATCCACGATATGGTGTTGTCCGATCGAAGAGTAAAAGTGCCTGAGATTGTTGTTACCATAGGCATTTCATATGGCAGTGTTGTTTCGATTTTAAATGATCAGTTGGGTTTAAGAAAGCTATCTGCAAAAGGGGTGCCGCGTTTGCTCTCAATTGACCATAAACGTAATCGTGTGAAAACTTCAAAGGATTGTTTGGAGTTGTTCAACCGCAATTCGAAGGCGTTTTGTAATTGTGGATGAAATATGGATCCACTGCATCACTAGGGAGACCAAGCAGCAGTCTAAACAATGGGTTTCTCCGGATGAACCGGCTCCTAAGAATTGAATTGAATTGCACTGAATTGTATTTAATTGAACTGAATTGAATTCAATTGAATAGGATTGAATTGATTTGAATTGATAATTGAATTGAAAATTGAATTGAATTGGAGGGAATTGAATTGCACTGAATTGAATTTAATTGAGTTGAATTGGACTGAATTGATTTGAATAGAAGTGAATTGATTTGAATTGAATTGAATTGAATTGAATTGAACTGAATTGAGTTGATTTGAATTGAATTGAATTGAATTGAATTGACTCGAATTGAATTGAATTGAATTGAATTGAATTGAATTTAACTGAACTGAACTGAAGTGAATTGAACTGAACTGAACTGAACTGAACTGAACTGAACTGAACGGAACTGAACTGAATTGAACTGAATTGAATTGAATGAATTGAGTTGAATTGAATGAAACTGAATTGAATTAAATTGAACTGAATTGCATAGAATTGAATTGATTTCAATTCAATTGAATTGAATTGAATTGACTTGAAATAAATTGAATTGAATTGCACTGAATTAAATGGCTGTGAAATGCAATGAATTGACGTGAATTGAATGAATTGAATTGAATTGAATTGAATTGAATTGCACTGAATTGTATTTAATTGAACTGAATTGAATTGAATTGAATAGGATTGAATTGATTTGAATTGATAATTGAATTGAAAATTGAATTGAATTGGAGTGAATTGAATTGCACTGAATTGAATTTAATTGAATTGAATTGGACTGAATTGATTTGAATAGAAGTGAATTGATTTGAATTGAATTGAATTGAACTGAATTGAGTTGATTTGAATTGAATTGAATTGACTCGAATTGAATGGAATTGAATTGAATTGAATTTAACTGAACTGAACTGAACTGAACTGAACTGAAGTGAATTGAACTGAACTGAACTGAACTGAACTGAACTGAACGGAACTGAACTGAATTGAATTGAATGAATTGAGTTGAATTGAATGAAACTGAATTGAATTAAATTGAACTGAATTGCATAGAATTGAATTGATTTCAGTTGAATTGAATTGAATGAATTGAATTGAATTGACTTGAATTGAAATAAATTGAATTGAATTGAATTGAATCGAATTGAATTGAACTGAAATGAATTTACGTGAATTGAATGAATTGAATTGAATTGAAGTGAATTGAATTGAATTGAATTGAATTGAATTGAATTGAATTGAATTGAATTGAATTGAATTGAATTGAATTGAATTGAATTGAATTGAATTGAATTGAATTGAATTCAATTGAATTGAATTGAATTGAACTGAAATGAATTTACATGAATTGAATGAATTGAATTGAATTGAACTGACTGTGGTTGAATTGAATATAACTGTACTGAATTGCATTGAATTGGGTTGAAAGGAATTGAAATGAAATGAAATTAATTGAATTGAATAGAGGTGAACTAAATTGAATTGAATTGGATTGAGATGAATTGAATTGAATTGAATTCAATTAAATTAAATTGACCTGAATTGAGTTGAATGGAATTGAATTGAATAGAACTGAATCGAATCGAGTTGCATTAAAGTGAGTTGAACTGAATGAAATTGAATTGTATTGAATTGAGTTGAATTAATTTGAACTGAATTGAATTGAATTGTATTGAATTCAATTCAATTCAATTGAGATTAATTGAATTGAATAGATATTAATTGAATTGATATTAATTGAATTGTATAAAATTGAACTGAATAGAATTGAGTTGAGTTGAATTGAATTGAATTGAATCGAATTGAATTGAATTGAATTGAATTGAATTCAATTCAATTGAATTGAATTGAATTGAACTGAAATGAATTGACGTGAATTGAATGAATTGAATTGAATTGAATGAATTGAATTGAATTGAATTGAATTGAATTGAATTGAATTGAATTGAATTGAATTGAAGTGAATTGAATTGAATTGAATTCAATTGAATTGAATTGAATTGAATTGAACTGAAATGAATTTACGTGAATTGAATGAATTGAATTGAATTGAATTGAACTGACTGTGGTTGAATTGAATATAACTGTACTGAATTGCATTGAATTGGGTTGAAAGGAATTGAAATGAAATGAAATTAATTGAATTGAATAGAGGTGAACTAAATTGAATTGAATTGGATTGAGATGAATTGAATTGAATTCAATTAAATTAAATTGAACTGAATTGAGTTGAATGGAATTGAATTGAATAGAACTGAATCGAATCGAGTTGCATTAAAGTGAGTTGAACTGAATGAAATCGAATTGTATTGAATTGAGTTGAATTAATTTGAACTGAATTGAATTGAATTGAATTGTATTGAATTCAATTCAATTCAATTGAGATTAATTGAATTGAATTGATATTAATTGACTTGATATTAATTGAATTGAATAAAATTGAACTGAATAGAATTGAATTGAATTGAATTGCATTGATTTGAATTGAATTGAATTGATATTAATTGAATTGAATTCAATTCAATTGAATGTAGTTGAATGGAATTGAATTGAATTGAATTAAATTGAATTGAATTTGATTGAATTTAATTTAATTGAGTTGAATTGCATTGAATTGAATTAAATGGAATTGAACTGAGTCGAACTGAACTGAGTTGAATGGAATAGAATACCCGATGATATTTGTTGATAAATATACAGCGTATTTGGTCTTTGTCAATTTGGTCCTTTGTCAATTGAATTTTGTGGGCGTGTAAAATTATGTATTTTTTTAAAGTTAAGTTTGTTAAAGAGCTTGTGTTAATGTCTCAGTTCCTTTGTACGACGATGAATTGAGGATGTCACTGCATGGTTCATACTTCGTTTCATAACCGCCAATTTTACGACCGATCGACCTGTGCGAAGACGCACTGCTATTAACACGTTTTGCATCGAACCAGTTTCTTGGAATTTCAGTACTAGACGCCTGATTGTTGACTCTGATGGTCGGTTATGATGACAAAAAAAGAATCAAGCAATGGGCGATGCCCTTCTTGCAGTACCACCATTTTTCATGAAACGTTGGGATAATTTTTGTGCGTTCTTCAACTGAGTATGACTCCATGACTAAGTTTGCCAAGGCCCTTAGTACCAATTATCTGAAAAAAATAAAAAACATTAACATAATATAATCAATTGCAGTCAAAGAAATGCATTACAAATGAATCACCCTGTACTTATACGACGACGTTTAGGGCCAATTTTTTGATTTACACAGCCAGTTCTACGGCACCCTGAATTTATTATTAATTATTCTGAATTTATGTTTTCTAATAAAAATTAATAATAATTTTCTAACATTCTCTTCAACATCTTAATGGAGGTAATATTGAGAAAAGCTGCAGTAAATTCGAACACGACATTAACACGAAAAACCATATGTTGGTGGCGTATGCTGACGATAAAGACATCATTGGGAGAAATTTGGGAGAGGCTACGGCAGTATTTTCAAGAATCGAAAAGGAATCAGCGAAGGTGGGTCTTGCTTTTAATGAGGATAAGGCAAAATTGAAGGTGTCAACGACTCGGGAAACCTCTCGACTTGGTCCGCACTTGAACGTTGACAACCGATTTAATTTTGAAGTAGTAGATGAATTTGTCTACCTTGGATCCGCCAGGAACAAGGACAAAAACGTCAGCCTGGAGATAAATAGGAGAATTGTGCTTGCAAAGAAATGTGATTTTGGACTCAGCAATCAGTTTAGGAACAAAGGCCTCTCTCGAAGGACAAAAGTTCAGCTATATCAGACTTTAATTTTACCTGTCTTGACATATGGCTCTGAAACTGGGGTCATATCGCAAGCGGATGAAAAACACCTGGTAGTATACGAGAGAAAAATTCTCCGTAAAATATAGAAAATTACTTGTTAATAGTTATTGATCTTGAACCGAACAATTATTATAAAACAAAACAACTGAAAGATCGAATAATAATAACTTAAACGGATATATTCTGAATTTATTATTATTCCGAATTTATTATTCTCAATTTGTTATTTAGTATTGTGAATTTGTCATTTATTATTCTGAATTCACGTTCAATTCACGACCATTTCTACTGCCTCCAATTAGAATTTTGAAAAAAACTGAATTTACTGCAATTTATTTTCCAAGACGAACCCACACTAAATTTCACGATTCTATTAAGACGCGTTTGGTACAAATTTGAATTGGTACCACGCCCATTTCTACCGCCCCCAATTTTAAATTCAATAAAATCCCTTTTTAGCTGATGTCTACTCCAGAACGTCGTCATTTTGTCAGTCAGTAAGTCACCGAGCGATTTATGATTCAATGTTAATCATTGATCGATTTATAATTCAAATCAATCATTGGGGTTTTTTTAAGTTAATTGTAAATCTTCCAACTCCAGTGCCTAAATATTTTTCTAACTAACCTCGCATGTTTTTTGTGTAAATTTAAACAAACTTCAACAAGATAGACAGACATTCGTCGAAAAAGTCTATCTTTACTGCCGCATACATGCCTGGCACGTGGTGGAAGGACACACATTTGAATGAATATAAAAAACGGACAATCTGACAGACAGGAAGCAAAATTGGTAGTCTTCGTTGCAGAGATACTCTTGTGACAACAAAAACAAATAACAATTAAAAAAGTAAACTTTTTTGTTGTCGGTATTTGCTGTAGTTTTAGTTTCTGTTTCAAATGTTAGTATTTTCATTTGTCTCTCAAATCAAATGCGAACTACTACTACGATATCAGCAACAATACGAGATGTGGTTAGGTGAAGGTAGATAGACAGACATATGACTGACATTCGTTGTGCGTTGTTATTCCGAAGTTTTTGTTGTTATGAAATTTAATGTTTGCTCTTAAAAATGCCAATGGAATTTAAGTTTTTTTTATGAATATTGCATCAGTTTCACTCTACTAAGTACTTTAATGGAACTTGATTTAAAATAGTATGCAATTTAGTTATACACTGAAAGGAAAAGTTTCGTCACAGTCCGTCACTCGAAGAACATGTTCATCAAAAGTGAAAATATTGCACAACAACATTAGTCGTTCAAAATTAGTTGTTGACGATGCTTCATTATTACGACTCCTAATTTTCGTCCCGCGACTAAATTTATTGTTAAAAACTAACATTTAGTATTGAACATGTTGCCTTCGTTAAACCGTGTAAAGATCTTGCCTTATATCTTGATATATCTGTTACCAGGTTAAATAGTATGTACACTCACAGAAAAATTCGGATGAGACAGCCGAATTAGCCGTAACCGAATTAAGAGGTTGTCACAGCCGGATTAGAGGTTGGCTCAACCTCATCAGAGGTTGACACAACCTCATCATAGGTTGACACAACATCATTACAGGTTGACACAACCTAATTGGAGGTTGCCACAACCTCATTAGAGGTTGTCACAGCCGAATGACAAGTTGGCACAACCTAATTATAGGTTGACTCAACCTCATTAGAGGTTGGCACAACCTCATTAGAGGTTGGCACAACCTCATTAGAGGTTGTCGCAGCCAAATTAGAGGTTGTCACAGCCGAATTTAGATACTGTCATAAATGAATTATTAAAGTTTTTTTATTATTAAGTGATGATTTATTTTCTTGTATTTTTATAAATTAATTAAAACGGGAGAAAATAGAGTCATATATATGGGATAATCTCGATAAATAGAATAATACATTTGATTTACAGACGGTTTAATACAAAATATATTTTGCTTACCTTTTTAAAATAATATTTGATTTTAGAATTTTAAACGTCAGGTTTGAAATACATACAATTATGTTGTGGTAACCGAATTGAAAATGAATTCGGTTGTACCTACAGAATTCATGTGAAATCCGGTTACAACAACCGAATTGACGCCAAATACGGTCGTTGCAACCGAATTAAGGCTAGATTGGGTTATTGCGGCCGAATCGAACCAAATTCGATAGTTACAACCGAATTGGTGTCAAATTCTGTTACTAAAACCGAGTTGAGGTTGGTTAAGACCAGATTCGGTTAAACCAACCGAATTAGGTACCAATTTCGGCTGTTGCATCCGAATTAATTTGAAATTCGGTTGTTTCAACCGACATTTTTAAAAATTTAGTTGACTGAGCGAATATAATTTGAAGATTCAGTTGTCACAACCGAAATAATTATGAAACGAGGTTGCTTCAACCGAATTTCGGTTGTGGAGACTAAATTCGGTCGTATCAACCTCAGTCCGGTTGTGGCAACCTCATTTCGGTTGTGGCAACCTCCATTCGGTGGTAACAGCCGAATTTACGCTTGCTACGACCTCTTTTCAAACAATTAGTTCCCTGAGTGTACTGAGATATGTCATATCTTTTGAGGCATGGAGCTGACCGTGGAGGTAGAACATTACTAATAGCCACCCATTTGGGAGTGACCAAAAATGATTCCTTTATAGGGCAGTCCAAGCAGCTTAATACTTCCTCCTACTATGTCCCGGGCATTGGCTGTATTGGAACTCTCCGCTCGCTAGCTAAAGTGAGAATGCGAAACGAATGAGCATCCTGATTGGTTATGCGATCACTGATCCGTCTTAGGTTATATAGGTGACCCTGTCACTGAAACTCTTCGAACTAGCGGCCATATTATATTTTCTTTGAAGACGGATGAACAACAACACTACTTACTGGCCAACAGCGGATCAAAAGTAAAGAAACAAATATCCACTTTCGACGCACTGCATTCTGGTCACCGTCTGGTCGATAATGAGCGGCTGAAACATAATCATATTGGCAGTAGATAAAATGCAAAACCACTGTGGGCTGGGCTTGCCTTTCGCCACCGTTATATTGACAATGGGACTACGAATTGAGAATGAGAGAATCATAAAAATCCACTATTTGTTGACGAGCCCCGCATACTTTATAAGGACCACGATTTACGGATATGCACTTGGAACCTTGGAACAGTATACAAATCCGGTGACACTATCCAACTGGTACATAACAACAAATGGTTTCCCAATAAATCTCATGAAGGGATTAGGGAGAGCCTCTAACAAACAGTGATCTGTGCGCTTTGTAGTTTTACAGCAGTAGCCGGCAAAGTCATATTACCTTAATTCTGTCGTTGTGTGAGTAAGCTGCACTGAGAGAAACACAATAAACATTCGGGCGTACCGGAAAATATGTCCGCAAATAAAAAATCGTATACTCATTCTTAATGGAAAGTGCAAAGCAAACAACAAGCAACAAACGAACCTTTTTGTTCTAATGCGCAAGTGTGACTGAAAGATTATGTTGGCCTTGGATGAATACGTGAGCATAGGCATTGCCAATCACTTTTTTCTACTCACTGATTTGGGACCTACAGTTTTATAAAGGTTCCGAATGGTATTTTGAGAAGCTTTTTCATGGCTATATACTCGATAGTGTTACCATCACAAAGCGAGGTGACCGTCAGCGCAAGAAATGTAAGGTGGTCAGAGCAGGGATCGAACACACGTTCTCATGTACAAGAGCCGCGCACACTAACCACCACTGCATCACCGACATTACTCGAGAGCGAACTTTATCTCTAAAGTACCCGCTTAACCCAAAATAACATCTATTCTCAAGCACAATTCTTCGCTTGATCTCAATGCTGACGTTGTTGTTGTTGTTTACGGTAGATCCGAGGTATATAAATTCGTCCACAATCTTGAAATTATAACGGTCATCAATGTTCACGCTTTGGTCGAATCGCATGGAGGCCCTGCTTTCGGACCCACTATTGCTGACTCCTTCTCAATCTCGAAAACACCGCAGTAAATTCTCTCATGCGCGAGCAGCATGCGACTGTCGCTGCTGATGGTTTTGTTCATATTGACTGCAGCTTTTCTCTTAACGATCTTCATTAAGATGTTAAAGAGATCGCACGATAGGGTGTCGCATTGCATGAAGCCTCACTTAGTTTTGAAAGGTTCGGTAAGATCCTTACCAACTTTCACTGCGGATTTGGTGTTCGTCAAGGTCGTCCTGCAAAGTCGTTTGAGGTTTGCAGGAATACAAGCTCAGACATTGCGTCGTAGAATTTTTCCCGTATCAGGCTATCGATGGCCTCCTTATAATCGAAAAAGTATGATAGGTGTCACTTTTTGTGTTTCGTGGGTCTTCTCCAGGATTGGGCGTAGCATGAAAATCTGGCCAGTTGTCAAGTTTCCAGCCTAAAGCCACACTGGTATGGTCCAATCAGGGCAGCGTTAAGTGGTTTTAGTTTTTGGCACATTATACTTTGTGGAACCTAATATGCTATGGATAAAAGACTTATTCCACTGTAGTTGGCACAGAGACTCGGGTAACCTTTTTTAAATATGGGGCATAGTACACTGAGACTCAAATCGCCGGGCATGCATTCATCTAACCAAATTTTGCTAATGAGCTGATGCATGCACCTTATCAGGTTATAGGGCAATATGTTCTGACCTCGTCTTGGTTTGGAGGTTCTGACCTCGACTTAGTTAGGAGGTGGGCAAACCAAATTGTGATCGTTTGTCTCATCGTCATTCGATATGTCAGGTATCAATAGCGCGGAGAAATGATCTCTCCATATTCCCAACATAGTCTTTACATTTCCGTTGAGATTTCTATATTTGTCGTTAGAGAAGGCGGCCCTGAACCGTATTCATTAGTTCCGTTTTTGGCTTTTTGGTAGAAATTTTCTTCCTTCTGTGTGACTCAATTTTCTCACTCTCGGACTTTCGTCACTGCCGTTTCTTACACCTAAAGAGATGGTTTACCTCTTATATTTTGCCCTATACCGCTCAGTCGCAGCTGGCAGTACAATGTGACACTCTACATCGTACCATGGTTTGTTGCGAAGCAGTTTTCAAAACCAAGTTGGGTTGTCCCGGCAGTTTTTATAGAGTCGGAAAGGGGTTTCGACTGTGATAAATGATCGTCGTCGTGAGGTGGTGGGTTTTGTGCCAAAAGTTGCGAGGGCTTCCTTGAGTATACTGTTTCTACCTTCGGTAATTGCAGCTTTCCGATGTCTCTCTTTGTCTGCGTTTGGTGTGGTAAGATTTTCGCTCTACTTAATGTTGTGCGAACCTTTACTGCTACCAGGTAGTGATCAGAATCGATGTTAGCTCCTCTGATCACTCGTAAGTCCATTGCACTGGATGAGTGCCTTCCATCAATTACCACGCGATCAATTTGGTTCTTCGTTCTTTGATCACGGCAGACCCAATTAGCCTTGTGCATGTCTTTATGCTGGAATCTTGTACCAAAAATTACCATGTATTTTACCACGGCATTTTACCAGTCTCATACAGCTGTCGGAACTGTCAGCATGTAGACTGAAATTGGCAATGGTTGGATGAAATACATTTTCCCTGCGTACTTTAACATTAAAATCGCTTAGAAAATTTGTTACTCGCTTAACAAGTTGCTTATTAAGTCGCTAATCAAATACTTTTTGAACCGTTGGAATAATGGTAGAAGAAGACGAGACCCCTGCTGCTGCGACCACCGACAGCGCATACACCAAAGTGCGGAAGAGAAAACTAAAAAAAGTCAAACCAGAATATAATGCTGCAGATAAAGGAAGTACATGTAAATCTTTTACATTGTATGGAGGAGAACAAAGGTCTCCGAAAATATATGCAGGTGAAACTTACGTGTATCGAGCACGTGACCGAAATGGATGACCCAACAGAGGAGGAACGTATGACCAGCAACTACTTTGGGATGGAGCAGCAAGATGTCGATGACGGGGCTCGGGCTCAGCTCGCCGAGCGGCCCAACCTAAATGTCTCTCAAGGTACGAGATTTCCATTAAATTACGAGGTAACACAACTACAAAAGAAGAACATGGATTCTCTGGGAAAGAATTTTCCCTCGATCGACGAAACACTGCAGAAGAAGGAGACAGTGCCGAACCCGATGGTGAACGCTGTTGATCGAAGAGGGTAGGGTCGAAGACTAGAACGTAGGTCAGTACCGATAATAACATCATACGCTATGAATATCAGGCTGATGATAAACACCATCAACCTTACGCTGGGCCATACAAATTTTAGTGTTATAAATAAGAATACGAGTATTACAGACATTAACGTTTGCAATCGTGATGATCATTCTAGATTAAGAAAACTATTGGAAGAAATATTAAATATTTCACCTACACACCGAGATCGGTGAACCCTCTCGCCTTTGATCAGAGGTCTTTCGGACACTTTGACGAACGAAAATGGCGTCAAAACGTATTTGGATATCCTTAAGGTCCACATGACAGTCCTCAAAGTGGTTGCGTTGGTCAGTGACAGATGGTTAAAAAAACTGTCCAGCGACATAAGGATACACGACATCTTCGGGATAGAGTACATCGTAAACCAACGTGTCCACGCTCTGTGTCATATTTGACGAAAATGATGTCAACACTTATTTTGAGACCCTTAATGTCCAGATGACAGTCCTCAGAGTGGTTGCACTCTGTGGTGACAGTTGGTTAATAAAACTGTCCAGCGACATAAGAATACACGGCAACTTCAGGATCAAGTTCATCGTAAACCAGCATACCCACACGCTATGTCAAATATGGGGGCGCACAGGCTTGAGTAAATTGTGACATTCCCTCCACGGAAAATAACAGCGAGGTATTTGATACCAAAGGCGCAATCACTGGTGAGATTATCACGAGAATCGGATGTACTCTTAGATGCACGAACTGTGACAACGACGGACATACTACTGGTTCTAAGGGGTGCCCTAAAAGACAAATTATTGTACCAAAGATGCAGGAGAGTATGAATTCCTCGATAAGGATCAGGGTGGTTCCTAACGCACCGAACTCTGCCCGAATTTCGAGTCTATCATACGCTGGCGTTTGATCGGTCTGACACGATTGCAAAACCTGGGGCTGCTGAAAGTCGTTATGCACCTGTCCAGGGAATTTCCGTTGGTAGTGTGAGGGCAACCTTTAGTAGCATAAACGTCGAATGCAACGACGGGAGGTTCGCCAGCAATTTCGCCAGGAACGCTTTTTTAATCAAAAAACTACCGCCGCCCAAAAAAATTTAGCAACTTCTGTGGTTGCAGATGACAAAACCGTTTAAGTGTCTGAGAGGAATCTCAATCAAGAATGGTTGCTAACCGGGAGGAAGAAACACTTTATGTGGAGAGAGACGATGGCGACATATCATTCGAATTCGATGCGCATCAGAAATTCGATTTGAATTTGCATGTTTTAGTCTTGTTTTGAAATTTTATTTTTAAACCTAAAGCTCATGTTATTTTTTTGGGAACAAAAATTTAACATTTATTGCTTTCAAGGACACCTCAAAAATGATTAATTACATTAAAATTTAACCAACACTTGTGCTTCATCTATTGGTTCCCTCTATTTGTGCTATATATCAGACACTCTGTGGAAGCCGCATTATTGCGGTAGTTTCATTCGGGTTTATTTCGATGGCATACTTTTAGGCGTAGTTAATAAAATTATCAAACTGTAATATGGATCGCCCTGTTAGTAACGCACATCATAACAAATTGTGTGCTTCAATTCGGAAAGTTGTAGACTTTGCAGTTCTCATTTAGTTTATAGTAATTATTGTATAATTATTCAACGGTAACCATAGGCAATGAAGTTCATTGCCAAGTTAATGAGACTTACCCGATCCCGATAGTTCTTCAAAGACCTGATTATCCTTTTAGCAGCACCATAATGGTTTCGCTCATTTGTTTCCACGAAGGCTTGTTCCTTGTATTCGTTCTACAAATTAACATAATTTTCAACAGAAATTGATCAGACTTTAAAATACTTTAATACAATTTAATCCTTTATAACTAACGACATGAATGTTATTGTTTAACTGCCATATCCAATTATATTTATATTTATTTTAGCAAAAATATTATTAATCAGCGTATAGTATCAAATGTAATTACAAAATATGTCATTCAATTACTCTTCTTCATAATCGTTGTCTGACAAATTCATTATGCTGATGAAGAGTGGCACTTGGCAAAAGTGGACCAATACTTTACAATTGTGGCATAATGGTAAATGCAACATAATGGGCCATAAATGAGATTGAATTTAATATTGCATTCACGACCATATCAATTGAATGAATACATATCAATTATGTTAAAAATTCTCTCTCTTTTGCGAATAAATATTGAAGTGCACTATATTGTGTTTTTTTTTTTAAATATGAGAGCAGCAAATATACTTTGTAATATCTCATAACCCACATATGGGCATTTCCACAGAAAGTGCCACCCTATGTAGCATCACGTCACCGTCGTAAATTGTTTATATTTTAGGACCATGAAGTTCGATTGTTTTCTATTCTTGTACTAAATACAGAATGTAAGAAGCTCTATATATAATAACAGATGAGAAAACAATCTAACTAACTGGTCTTAAAAAATAAGCAATTAACGAGGGTGACGTGATGTGACAAAAGGTGGACCTTTCTGTGGAAATACCCATATGTTTTAATTTTTTAAATTTTAATTAATTTTTAACTAATTATGTAAGTATTCTAATAGACTCAAATGGCGTATAGCAATTGTAGATTAAATTAATCATTCAAAATCTCCAGGGCTGCTGCGATGCATGTGCATCACAAAAAAAGCTGGTTCTGTCCACCCCTTAAAATATAACTTGGTTAGATTTATGATGATTCCCAAAATATTTCGTGCCTGGTTTTAAGATCCCGTGACCTTTTAGATAATTTATTTTTTTAGTTTTTCAAAGAATTTGGTTCATTAACTAAAAACAATGGAAACAATATCATATGAAAGGGGGTTTAAGACTCGTCCAGCTATTTATACAAAATGTCAAAACAGATCCTGACACATAATTTTTTCAGTGATATTTCCTAAAAAAAAAAACGAATTTATTTAGCTTTTAGTATCCACATTTTTCATTAATCTGGCCAAATTTTAAACAACTTCGCCGATAACACTGTGTGTGATTTTTGCACTTTAAAAATCTGAATTGAGTGAAACATAGCGAACCTGCATAATTTTGATACGCTGAATCTAATGCCATTTCCCGTTTTTCTCTACCACATCAAAATTTCGAGATATTTGGCCCCAAAGTTATCTGGGATGTCAACAACTGTAATATTTTTGTGACTGAATTAGAGGCAGAAAGCTTCAAAATTGAAGTTTGACTTCTGAGTAAGAAATGTAGAGGACCTTAAGAATAATACCAACTTCAAGTTTGTACCCCCTCTCCTCTCCTCTTACACCTAATAACTCGACAAAAACATTATTATTAGGGGTAAGGGGGGAGGAGAGGGGGTACAAACTTGAAGTTGGTATTCTTCTTAAGGTCCTCTACATTTCTTACTCAGAAGTCAAACTTCAATTTTGAAGCTTTCTGCCTCTAATTCAGTCTCAAAAATATTACAGTTGTTGACATCCCAGATAACTTTGGGGCCAAATATCTCGAAATTTTGACGTGGTAGAGAAAAACGGGAAATGCCATTACAATCAGCGTATCAAAATTATGCAGGTTCGCTATGTTTCACTCAATTCAGATTGTTGGTCACACACAGTGTAATCCATCGGCTCCTTCGGCTTTGTTGTTCTTAAGCCGGGCAATAGCTGTTCTGAGCTCGACTTGGTTAGGCAGGAGGCAGTCGACGTCGTCGTTTAAATTATGATAGATTGTCTCATCGTCATTGGATATCTCAGGCACTAGTAGCGCAGAGAAGTGATCTTTTCATACTCCCAACATGCTCTACACATCCATGAACCATGCCCATTAGTTCTGTTTTGTACAATTTTCGGTCTACCTTCTGCCTTCTGTACGTCTCAAATTTTCTCAATCTCGCGCTTTCTCCACTACCGTTTCTTACACCTAAAGAGACGGTTTACCTCATATACTTTCCCCTATACCGATCAGTCGCAGCTCGCGTTGCGATTGACTGAAGCTTTGCCATATGTGCAACGTTGTTTTCATCATTTGCTATGCGACATTCTTCAGCGTACCATTTTTTGTTGCGAAGAGGTTTTTCAAAATCAAGTACGGTTATTGCGGCAGTTTTATAGAGTCAGAAATGGGTTTCCACTGCGCTTCAAAATCGTCATCGGGAGGGGGTGGGTTCTGTTCCAAAAGTTACGGCAGCTTTCTTGAATAGTAATAGTAATTGCAGTTTCCCGACGTCTAGCTATATCTGCGTCTGGTTTCGTACGATATTCGCTCTACTTATTCTTATGGGCACCTTTGCTGCTACCATGTAGTGATCAGAAACGATGTTAGCTCCTTCGATCACACGTACGTCGATTGCTTTTGATGAGAGCCTTCCATCAATTACCACGTGATCAATTTGGTTCCTCGTTCTTTGACTTGGGGATACCCAAGTAGCCTTGTGGATGTCTTTATGCTGGAATCTTGTACCAGTAACGAACATGTTTTTTGACGCGGCAAAGTCAATCGGTCTCATACCGTTGTCAGAACTGTCAGCATGTAGACTGAAATTGCCAGTAGTTGGGTGAGACACATTTTACCTTCCTACTTTAGCATAAAAAAATAACAGAAGCAATGAAGCCGGGTAAGTAGAGTAAAAATATTGGAAACAAAGGTGCAGTACCCACGAGGGGTAAATCCTTCGTAATAACAAAGACGCAAAGGTACAGCACCCATGAATGCAAAGCCTTCGTAGTAACCAATAAGCAGGAACCTCGATTGATGCAGCCGTGATAATAACCAAGGTGCAGTACCCACGATGGGTAAAACCTTCATAATAACCAAGTTGAAGTACTCCTGAGGGGTAAAGCCGTGGTAATATCCAAGATGCAGGACCAACGAGTGGCAAAGAAATGGTAATAACCAATATACAGTACACACGAGGGGTAAATCCGTAGTAATACCCATGGTGCAGTACTCTTGTGGATAATTTTTTATTGCACTTTTATAATTCTCGTTGAGGTTATAGTATACATTGGATAAATAGTCGAGTCTGGTTTAAGATACGGCTACTTCAAGTTCATTGCCAAGTCGAGAACAACATACCAGATCCTAGTAGTTATTTTTTCAGAACTATACGAAGGCTTTACTCTGCGCGAGTACTGCACCTACCAAGGCTGGGTATAAAAAGCAAAAGACTGTTTTGCGTGTACCTGTCGTACCTAGGCTACCTGTGTTGATTTTAAGTCCGAAAGCATCACTACTGACCTATCTACTTCTTTCTATTCAAAGAACCATATAAACTTTGCTTCGCTACGTTTCGTCATCTTTTAGAGTTTAACTAAATTTAAATGTTCCTTGACAAACGTCAAGCAAAAAGAGCACATTAAAACAAATTTCAAATTTTATTAGAAAACTTTTCCTAACCACATTAGCCATACCTATAAAACCCGTCGTCAGCAAGCAACTCTTTTCATGTGGAACTAAATCAATGTACGGTTAACATTTTAAAGACATGTCTGTAAAAAGGTTGCAACATTTTAACAACCAGACCAAGTGGAGCTGCGAACACTCAACAGTCCAGTTATAAACTCGATGAACCCACAAAAGTTAAACAATCACTTGTGACTATTAGGGGAGGGTGGAGGGCAAAAACTTTGATTTCATTTCTATCATATTTCAATTCCTGGAGCCCAACGCCTACAGTCCAAACAGAAAGCTCTAGCCTTTCGTTGGTGGGGTATGAAACAGTAGTTCTCAAATGGTTATTGGTATTGTGATACTCGGATATGCTTTATATGGAAGTTTTACCGACTTCTCTGTGAAACCTCGTAAAAATCTGATAAAGAAAAGCAAAATGTAACCAAGAAAACGTAGCGTCAACGCAAAATGTATTTACATTGCTCTTATGCTACACTCATAAAACTAATTGTTTGAAAGGAAGTTGTTTTAACCGTAAATTCGGCTGTTGCCACCGTATTGTGGTTGTCGCAACCGAATTGCGGTTGTCACGGCAGAATTTAGTCCCCACAAGTGAAATTCGGTGGAATCAACCTCTTTCCATAATTGATTGGGTTGTAACAACTGAATCTTCTAGAATATTCATTATGTCAACTAAATTTTCTATAATTTCGTTTGCAACAACCGAACTTCGAGTTAATTCGGATGCAAAAACCAAACTGCTACCAAATTGGGTTGCAGCAACCGAATATGATATTAATTCAGGCAAGGCAATTGCAAATATTGGATGTGGTATCAATTCGGGCCCAATAACCTAATTTGGCCTTTAGTCGGTAGCAACAACCGAATTTGGCGTTAATTCGGTTGCTGTAACCGAATTTCTCATGAAGTCGTTTTGGGGCAACCGAATTAAGTTTCAATTCGGTTACCACAACGTAAGTCTATATATTCCAAACCCAAAGTTTAAAATCCCCAAAGCAAATATTATATTAAAAATCCTAAAATATCATAAATTGTCTCGGTCGCGGTGATATCAAGCCTTTTGTTTGAGGTTCTTAGGAAAAGTAAGAAAAAATATTGTAGTATTTGTTTCTTCATGAAAGCGTCCAATTTGGAAGGAAATCTCCACGTGCAGATGTCAATAGCCCAATTTTTCAAGGTCGTTTATTTGAGGGGTGCTGCTATCGACTTTTTATAGAAAGGACACAACACGCCAGAATTTGTGTGGTGAATCTGATGGTCGGCGCTTCGAAAACGGTCGGAAGTGGATTTAAAATGAATTAATTTCCCGAAAAATTTCCCCATATGAATTATTTCCTCGCTTTGTAATTAATTATGCGAAAACAGCGAAATAAATCAACACTAAATTAATACACAACAGTTTCAAAACTCAGTTGTGACGCCATCTAAATTCTGTTGTGACAACCACTAACTTGGTTGTGACAACCTCTAAGTTGTCTGTGACAACCTCTAACTCAGTTGGGACAACCTCTCAGCCGGCGTTGGCAAGTCATAATTCGGTTGTGACAACTTCTAATTCGGTTGTGACAACCTCTAATTCGATTGTGACAACTTCTAATTCGGTTGTGACATCCTCTAGTTCGGCTGTGACAACCTCTATTTCAGTTGTGACAAATTCTTGCTTTGACAACGTCTAATTTGTCTGTGACAAACCCTAGTTTATTTGTGGCAACTTCTAATTCAGTTGTGGCAACCTCCAAGCCGGCTGTGACAACCTCTAGTTCGGCTGCGACCACCTATAATTCAGTTGTGAAAACCTCCAAGCCGGCATTGAACATTTAGTGAACTGTGGACAGGACTTAAGAGCAGGAGTTCTCAACAATATTTGAATAACGATCCACTGCAGTTTCGACTCCAACATCCACTTAAAAATTCGGGTGTAACAACCTCTAATTCAATTGTGAGAACCTCCATCCCGGCTCTAATTTTCCTCTAATTTAGTTGTTGACAACCTCCAAACCGGCTGTGACAACCTCTACTTCGTCTACGACCACCTCTAGCTCGCCTGGGATAACGTCTATTTCGGTTGTAACAACCTCTACTTTGTCTGTCCAGTTGTGACCTCTAATTCAGTTGTGACAACCTCCAAGCCCTATGTGGCAATCTGTAGTTCGGTTGTGACAACTTCTAAATCGGTTGTGACGACCTCTAATTCGGTTGTGGCAACCTCTAATTTGTATGTGCCAACCTCTAATTCAATTGTAACAACCTCAAAGCCGGTTGTGACAACCTTTAATTCGGTTGTAACAAACACTCTACTTTGTCTGCAAAGTTTTGACCTCTAATTCAGTTGCGATAACCTCCAAGCCGGCTGTGGCTACCTCTAGTTCGGTTGTGACAGCCTATAAATCGGCTGTGACAACCTCTAATTCGGTTGCGGCAACCTCTAATTTGTCTGTCCCAACCTCTAATTCAATGTAACAACCTCCAAGCCGGCTGTGACAACCTCTCGTTCATATGTGACAAGGTATACTTTGTCCGTCCAGTTGTGACCCCTACTTCAGTTGTGACCATCTCCAAGCCGGCAGTGGCAATCTCTAGTTCGGTTGTGACAACCTCTAAATCGGTTGTGAGAACCTCTACTTTATCTGCCCAGTTGTGACCTCTAATTCAATTGTGACAACCTCCAAGCCGGCTGTGGCAACCCCTAGTTCGGCTGTGACAACCTCTAAATCGGTAGTGACAACCTCTAATTCGGTTACGGCAACTTCTAAATTGTCTGTTCCAACCTCTAATTCAGTTGTAACAACCTCATAGGCGGCTGTGACAACCATAGTTCGGCTGTGACAAGGTCTACTTTGGCCGTCCAGTTGTGACCTCTACTTCAGTTGTGAGAACCTTTAAGTTCCCCTGTTACAACCTCCACTTTGCCTGCCCAGTTGTGACCTCTAATTCAGTTGTGACAACATCCAAGCCGACTGTGGCGGCCTGTAGTTGAGTTCTGACAACCTCTACTTCGGTAGTGACAACCTCTAGTTCGGTTGTGACAACCTCTAGTTCGGTTGTGACAACCTCTAGTTCGGTTGTGACAACCTCTAGTTCGGTTGTGACAATCTCTAGTTCGGTTGTGACAACCTCTAAATCGGTTGTGTCAACCGGCTGTGCTGACTTCTATTGTGGTTGTGACAACCTGTTGATTCGGTTACAGTTAGTTCGGCTGCCTCAACCGAATTTTTCTGTGAGTGTACATTGATATTCTACTTCAAACTTCAGTGGGTCGTTACACAAATGTTGTTGAGAACCCCTGCTCCTAACTCTTGCCCACGGTCCATTAAAGTGTTACAATAAACAAATATTTTTCCTTCGACAAACATAAAGTAAGAAATAAAAATTTGTCCAAGTTCTTTTCTACTTCTTCAAACCCCACAAGAAGGAAAACTTTTGTTTCTTGGGAATTTTTATTTAAAATTTAAAAAGGACACATACGCTTTTGCCTGGACTTTCAAACCCAAAAAGTACATGGCCATTAAATAAGCATCAAAAATGGGTTTCCGTCTGTGGCTCAATTTGTTGCTTTTATTGTTGTTGGTGCCGAAAGTAGAAAAACAATTTTCATTTCGTCCTTTTTCCTTTTTTTTTGTGCACTTTTTTCACTTTAACGGAAAAGTACTTTTAACCTTGGCTGTGCAGATGATGCCTTCATTTCTCCCCTTTTGAGTTATGGCGTGAAGGCAGGAAAAAAAATGTAATTAGTTCGATGAGTTGAGGAATATGATGTTGTATTGCAATAAATGCAATGAGTGGGATGATGGGTTTACAAGTTCGTTAAAACACGGTTAAGTTACACTGAAGGGTTAGTTGCTCTGAGGTGCTGTTTGTTACCATGGAAACATTAAAAGAAAATTAAACAGATGTAGAAGGCGGCAGAGTAGACCAGAAAAGAAAAGGCTTTAATAACCGTGACGTTTGTGTGTGATTCGTATAGAAGCATTTGATCTGAAGTAAATTGGCAAAATTTCTACTGGGATATTAAACTCATTGAAATATGTTTCCACAGGGCAACTGATCCACCCTTTAAGATTCTGCCTTACCATTATTTGTGAAACTCCGTCGGTAATACAGGGTGGACTATTTAACCCTTCCGCATCTAGCAAAGCCTATAACTTTTTCTTTTCTTTTCAGATCGGCTTCTGACAGCCCGCGTTCGAAGCGTTAGTCCAAGTGAATTTATGCCACGGAAGCCACGAAGCTTAGATTATGGATATTTCGTGGTGAACGTGGCTGAAATCGTCGATGATTTTTGTCAAAAGATTATAATGAGTGATGAGGTTAATTTTTCCTTGAATGAGTCCGTGAGTAAACAAAATTGTCGGTTATACGCCCATGAAAAAGCTCAATTAATTCACGAGCAATCTGTCAACGACCAACGTGGGACTGTTCGGTCTGGAATTTTTGCGGAAAGGATAATTGGACTGTTTTTTCCGCAGCAGCCGTAGCCATCAATGGAGAGCATTAGCGGGCTATGGTAACGAATTTTGTTGAATTCTGGCTGCTAACGACATCGACAAAATTTGGTACCAACAGAACAGCGCCACAGCTCAGACAGCCCAAACCACGTTCACTTTATTGCCTCCTTTGTTCGTCGTTCGCCTAATTTCGAAAAATGGTGATTATGACTAACCTCCGTGGTCCTCTGACTTAACCGCTCCAGACTCCTTTCTGTGGCGTTATTTGAAGTCCATTGATTATGTCATCAAGCCACAGAAAAGACAATATTCTAAAAGAAATGGCCGCTATTCCATGCGGAATAATACGAAAAGTGATGGAAGATGCGGAAAATCGAGCACATTGCGCCATTCGCTCTGACGACGACCATTTACGCGATATCATATTCCACAACTGATCAAGAAACAACTGTATTGAATCAATTTAATATCTGAAGGAAATTTGATAAAAACTCATTAAAAAGCCCTGTTGTAAAGAAGTAAGATTTCAGTTTTTAAATTTAAATTTCTAGGGGCAACTCTAAAATTTGGCAGCTGTCACATATGCTTATTCCGATTATTATTATTATTGTGGTCGTGCAATTGCGGTTCTTGTGCATACGAACGCGGATTCGATCCCCGCTCTGACCACCTTAAATTCCTTTTGACGGTGGTCACCTCGCTTACTGATGGTGACAATACCGAGCCATGAGAAACTTTCCCAAAATACCTTTCGGTTTTACACATAGGTCTCAATCAGTGACTGTAAAATTAGAACCCGCATAGGTCACTGTCTCAATCAGTGACTGTAAAATTAGAACGCGCATAGGTCACTGTTTTGTGAGAAGGTCAGAACCCTTCATGGGACGTAAGGGGAAACCTTTTTTTTTGTATTAAAAATGGCTCAGAAAATCCTCATGCAATGTATGAGAAACAAATACACCCACAAGGAGCAACTGTCTGGTGCAGATTTTGGTCAGGCCGTGATATTTGGGCTTACTTTTTTGAAGATGACGCCGTAATTTCAGTTACTTTGAAAGGTATTTCAGTTGATGTCTTTTAAATTTTCAATTCATGTTCTTTAAATTTCAATTAATGTATATCAAATTTGAAATAGAAAAATTAAAGTGATGTATTTCAAATGTAAAATATAGTTTTCAAATTTCAATTGATATTTTTCAAAATTAAATTGTTATTTTTTAAATTGGAAATTGGAAATTGTGTAGTATTGTGTAGTATTGGAAATTGTGTAGTATGACGTGTTCGACGCTCTCTACCTCCTCTTCATTCTCACAGCAAGTAATCATGGACTGAGGCTCCGAATTTAGGCTCGTGTGTGCCTATTAAACAGTGTCTAGTTATCACAACTCTAGCATAGAGATATCTTGCCTTGGAATAGATATCAGCTCTGGCGTTGGATTAGGTCAGAACTTGGCCGTCATACTTGCCTGGTAATTCTGCAGTTCGTGCCGCGAGACCATCCATCAGTCGCATATCTGAGAATTTCAGATTTTAGCATTAGCTTGCGTGCATAAAGGGGCATACCCATATGTTCCCTATCCCTTGGAATAGTTAAGGTAGGCCCTAATGCTGCCAGCTCATCTGCTCTATAATTTCCTGGAATGTTTCTGTGCCCTGGCAACCACATAAGATGAACATCGAACTGTTTGGTTATCTTATTTAGAGATACTCGGCAGTTGTAGGCAATTATTGAAGTCAGGAATACCGATTGCAGATATTTTAAAGCAGCCTGACTGTCAGGGCGGTGATGACGTTTCGAACCTGCGAAAGGGCTACCTCTACGATTGTCATGACTTCCGTCCGCAGGACACTACAATGATCTACAATGATAAAAAAAAGCGTTTCAAAGCATTTTTCTTTATAAAGTAAAATAGGGTTTTTATTCTGAAATAGAAAATATTGAATTTTGAGTGAAAACTCGGATTCACCGGTTTTATCATGTCGGTTTCGCCGACAACCGGTTTCGTACATTTTTTTAAAATCCTGAAACCTGAAAACCGTCTCCGAAACCCCGTTTTTTGTATCCTAGAGCTGTTTTGCGTTCTCTTGGAGGCACAAAGGCAGTTGGAATTCTCGATGAGTTGCTATTCTATGATGTTACCTATGGTTGGACACAAAACACACACAGAGTAGAATACACATTTTCGTTTGATACAAACACCATGAAACCTAATTTATCTGGTAAGTTTTCTGAGTTGTAGAAACACTTCGAAGCAAAATTTCGTTATGACCCATTCGTTATGAAAAAAATAAAAATCATTCGTTATCATAACGAAAAGTTATACAAACGGGCTACTGATCGCCTATGCCGTTGGAAAATCGTGGAGTCGAAAGTGGATAGAGAAATGAGCGAGAAATGAGGCAACCTTTGTTTCAATTATATTTGACCAGGGGGTATCCATGACACAGCTGATCTATTATGTAGGAAGTAGGAAATTTATAGAAATCAAAGTGGATCGGCCATAAGACGATAATCATCCAGATGCAAACTATGCAGCAAACTAAGGTTAAATAGTTTTGGTTAATGTAAAAGAAGTCCATACTACAAGATTATTACAAGGTCAGGAACATTTTCCTAATAGAAAAGCGGTTTGTTTTCATTAGAACAATAGACAATTCCGTTAAGCACACTCACTGGCATAAGAAGTTTCGAACTACGTGGCAAGTTCATCATCAGATGCCGAACGACTGTGCCTGAATTGGTACCATTGGTAGATCATAAATCGTATATATACAAACTCAATTCTGCAATTTAATATTAAATAGTTTCCCATTACATCCCGTGAAGGGATAGGAGAGAGATTCTCGCAACCAGTGAGCTGTACGCTGTATAGTTTTACACTCACTGATTGGGACCTACAGTTTTTTTTTTGCTTTTTCATGGCTAAGTACTCGATAGTGTCGCCCTTACTAAGCGAGATTACTGTCGTCGAAAGAAATGTAAGGTGGTCAGAGCTGGGATCGAACCCACGTTTTCATGTACAAGAGTCGCCCACACTAACCAGCGATGGTCAAAATTTACATATGCGAATTAATATCGATCGAAGATCCCTAAATACCAACACACACTGAAAGTGTCCATTATTCCAACACGAGAACAGAAATCTTTTTCGTCCATCTTATTCCTTTCTGCTTTGCATACTCGAATTTTGCAAAGCTTGGAGGTGAGTTTTTTTTAATATGTCACAGAGTTGCATTTTTCTGTTGCATAGTGTTTGCTTGATACTAATGACTGCAGGATTATATTGATATTGGTTGATTCGAACGAAAATACTCCTTCCCTTTTGTTTCTGTCCGTTTTATGTCCAACCGAAGAGTAGCATACAACAGCAACCCGAAATCGATGAAATGAGATACCACTCAGGGGGTCTTCATGACACAGCTGATCGATTATGAAGCAGGACATTGATAAAAAAAACCGAGTAGATAGGCGAAAGAGCGATAAGAAACCAGAAGCAAACCATGCAGCAACCCAAGGGGGTTTCTATGACACAGCTGATCGTAAAGATACTATTCGTGATGTAGCATGAATACCAAATAGTACCATGCAGCAAACTAAGTTCAAATAGTGTTTGATTGATACTGATGACGGCAAAATCATGTTTCATGTTGTTTGCATTGAACGAAAATACGAATTCCCTTTTATGTATGTCCCTCTTATGTCCAACCAAAGAGTAAATTACAAAACTAACGCGAACTCGATGAAATGGCCTACTACTTCGTTGTCATCAGGAGAAAGTGAAGAGAGGGATATCGGCTCCTGTCTATTTCTTTATGAACAAACTAAGTTTAAATTGTATTTGCTTGATATTAATGAGTGCTAGATTATGTTTTATTTAATTTAATTTAATTTAATTTATTCATTCAATAACCAAGCAGTAATGCCATTTATGGTTAAATGTGCTACAACAATTGAGCTACTACAATTGAGCTACTACTATTGGTTGCATCGAACAAAAATAATTATTCCCCTTTATTTCTGTCCGTTTTATATCTAATCAAAGAGCAACATACAACAGCAACTTGAACTCGATGAAATGATCTACTACGCCGTCGTCATCAAGAGAACGTAAAAAGAGGGATGGCAACTCTTATCTATTGCTCTATGCTACTACCTCGATGTCATCGAGATTGGAATCG
The DNA here is from genome assembly GCA_963931995.1 of Phaonia tiefii. Taxonomy (NCBI): domain Eukaryota; kingdom Metazoa; phylum Arthropoda; class Insecta; order Diptera; family Muscidae; genus Phaonia; species Phaonia tiefii. Next base: position 262,205,585 of record OZ008369.1, on the reverse strand, counting down.
TGTCTTTCATCTATTGCTCTATGATTTTATTGATACTAATGGCTTTTAACTTAAGTGCGATTAATGCTAATGCCTTGTTGTAACTCTTTGCAATCTCCAGCTTCTTCAGCAATATCCAGTGTATATTTTAAAGCTGTCGCATACTTTTAGTGTATCACTCTGTGTTTCAGCTCCACGGCTTTAAAATGCCATTGACCGTGGACCGTGCCACTGACATTATTGCATTCAGATTTGATTATCTTAATTTTCCGCTAGATGTTTTCGGAGATCGCTCTACAACATTGAGCTTTGTTAGTGAAATTATTTTATATAAACACTTTTGATAGTCTGCTAATTATATTTGAATATTTCATCAAACCATTTTGCCTCACCCTTTGTACTTGTGCTATTTTAACAGCTGATATTTAAAAACATTTTGTTTTGTTTTCTTCCAGAAAAGTATGAAACAAAGTTTTTTCTTTCCTTGCTGTGCCAAGTTTAATTAGCAATATTAGCTTTATATTATTTTTTTTTTTGGTTTTACCCCTTGCAGGCTGGTAATAATAATGCTAAATGGGCCAAAAGGACAGGTTGTGTAAATGATTATGCTCAAGGAAATTTACTCACACCAGGTACAAGTTGTGCCAAAGAAAACCGAGCAAAACAAAAAAAATCGAAAAAGATGTTTACAACTGACGTTATAATACTTTGCTCTAATTGAATTTTAAAATCATTTCGATTTAAAGTCAATAAAATTGCATTTTGTTTAAATTTCAGTTTGTGGCAGAAAATTATAGAAAATCAGTTTTTCCTTAGATTGAGGAAAATATAAGCAGTTAAATAGAGGAAATATTACATTAAATAAAATACAACTTTCCTTTAATTTAGCACAACTTCTATTACATTTTTCCTAAAAAGCAGGAACATTTTCTTTTAAATGTGGAAATGAGCCTTTCAAATGAATCAATTATTTTCTGAAATCAATGTTATTTGGTGCTTAAATTAAGCACAAACAGACTTAAATTCCGGAAACTCGTCTTTCAAGAATCCCCAATTTCGTTCAATATAAAAGTAGACAAATTTTTACGTGTAGTCAGTATACGCTGGAAAATATCGGCCCCAGGAACATATTGCTGGACACATGTATGTACATGTTTGCAAGGACTGTTTTTGTGAATTGAAGATCTGGTGCTTTGTTTTTCTTTGTTGTGTGTCTCGTATTTGTTTTTAGCGGTTTTCAACAAAACAACCACATTTGTGTCTCAAAAATACATATTTTAGCCTATTAATCATCATGTCTCAAACATGATATATTGGATAGCAAACACAATGTGTTTGGGTACAAGTATAATATATTTGCGACAAGCTACAAACATGTTCTGTTTGCATCCAAACAACTAAAAAATACAGATATTTCAGGATGTACACATTTCTTTTGTGAATAATAAAAAAATATAACGCAAATGCTTATGTGATCATCCATATTCATAACACAATTTAAATGACAGCTGACCACTGAAAATAATGTGACCACTGAAAATAATTTGTGCTTGAAATGTCGGCTGGACGCTGGAAAATGGCTCCTATAACATTTTGAAGGAACAATATGTATGCTTGGTACATTTTTTTTATGAATTGCAGATCTGCTGCTTTCTGGTTGTCTCCCACGTTTTTGTTTTCTGCAGTTTGCAACAAACAAAACCAAATTTGGGAATCCCGCACATAAGTTATAACACATTAATCATTCTATATCCAACATAGAATATTGAATAGCAAACACAATGTGTTTGGACACAAGTATACTAAATTTGCAAAAATACGTTATAGTTGGGACAGCCGGCTGGAACGAAGTTCCTTTCGCTATATATTATGTACTAGTTAGTTCCAGCACGTCTAAGGCGCCCGTTGAAAAATACGATAATTTAAATGGTTCTTTAAGAAAAGGTACTTTTCGTAAAAAAAAAAAAATTTTTAAGAAAACTTTTTTTTTCTAAAATGTATTTTTAAAAAAAAAATTATATTTTTAGGTCCGTTTTGTAAGAGTATGTATTATAATTTCCGGGAAAGATAATTTTTTAATGAGAGGTACTTCTTTTATTAAAAGAAAATGTTTTTTTTAAGAAAAGGTACTATATTTAAGAAGTAGTACTTTCTGAAAGAGAAGCCATAAGTCTATGACTTTTTTGATGTGTTAACATCTATAGCGGCGTATAGGGACTTAATCTATCAAAGTCAGATTTTATGCTGCTGCTAAAACCAGATTTTATGCCGCTGCTGAAACCAGATTTTATGCTACTGCTAAAACCAGATTTTCTGCGACTGCGAAAGAGAATAATGACATGTTAAACAAAAATGAGCGAGCGAGAGAGTAATAAAAGAGTGGTGTGGCAGGGGTGAGGCAAACGAAATTGTGTCTATAGCGTATGTATTAACATAATAATGTATGTCTGTTGCTGTTGCTGAACGGAGATATAAAGCATAGCCACGCAAAATTTCATTTGCAAGCGCAGTCGATGTCATGGTGACACACTAATACGTCAGCTACTTCGTACAAAGTATGTGTGATGTTGTGTGTTTGGCTGTTTCGAGGCTGCTGATATGGCAAACATGTGGTTATGTGACACACGTATACGTCAGCTACTTCGGACAAAGTATGTGTGATGTTGTGTGTTTGGTTGTTTCGTTGTTGTTGCTATGGCCAAACAAAGCGAGCCATTTGATGTTCAGCATTGCCCGGTGTATACAAAAGATATTATCCAAGTTAGGAGTTACTGGTACAATTAAATTACGATCACTATAAGCCTTTTTTACCGTCTTGGGGTAGGACGAGATATCCTCAGGCCATTTAAAAGTATCAACGATTTCAATTTCGAACTAATAGAGACAAAATCAGAATTTAAATTTTGAAATCCTTTTTTGGCCTTCTTAAACAGCTTATAAAAGTCAACACCGAATTCCCTGCACTTCCACAATGTTCAGCGAAGCCCGCTTTCCTTATCCGTAATTATGTCATAATGCCTTCCATTGAAGCCAGCACACTTCACATGGACATGACTATCACAAAGCCAACATGAAAGAAAACAATCCTCATATACATACGTCCCTGAGTGTACAAATCTTTGCACACACCCATTGGCATATTATGTCTAAAGGTATGCAATAAAATAAAATAACAAAACGAATTGGTACAACTTTCAAACACTAATAGCCTGTTCAGCGAACCGTTTTGTTTAAGCAGACGTGCGATTGCTACCCAGGCGATCAACTTTATATTTGAGATTTTGTTCCATTTTCGTGCGGGAGTGAAAGCTCATTTTACTAGCTGCCCTTATGTCAAAGTACATTGTTGCCAATGTGTTATTCTTGTTGATTTTAAAAGCTCTTTCTATTGGAAAATACCAAAATTTAGCACTGCACTTCCAAGTAAACAGCTGATTGCAGACAAAATAAAATAAACAAACAACAAATTGCAAGAAGAAAAGTGGGAAAAATTAAAGTTAGTGAAATGAGATAATTAAAGTGTTTTTAAAGTGATTGCATCCGTGGCATTTGGGGCGACATGTAGCGACTTATTTTTTTAGAAATATCCATATTAAACAACAAATTTAATTAATTTTCTTGTAAATGCGTAAAGAAACACATTTTTAAACAAACTAAACGATTGATATTTTCTGTTTGTCTAATCTGACGTTTTGTTTCGTTCGTGTTTGATTTCGCTGAACCAAATTTTTTAAGCAAAACGAAAGCTCTTTTCGTTTCACTCAAAACAAATCGTACAAAAACCAAAAGTTATCTTCGCTAGTCATTTGGCGTACGAATGATCAAAAATTAAGTTACAAAAACAGGCTATAAGTCCTAAAAGTATGCAGAACACTACTGAGTTGTATACTGGGCTATAGAATAATACGGTTAAAAAAATGTTGTTCAAATTTTTTTATTTAGTCCCCATCCCGCAACGTGCGATAAGGAAATTCGTTGCAAAAACATAATTTTCAGCGTGTGTGTAACTGTAAAGGGTGTCTCAGTAAGATTGTACTGTACTCAGTAAGATTAGCGTACTTTTTTTTTGTGCAAGTGGCAACTCTGACATTTGGCAGCTGTCACATATGTTTACCTGGGGCGCTTTACGAAAAAACAACGCATTATAATCGTGAAAACTAATTACAATGATTTGAAAAATTATGCTGAGACCGCTCGCAAACTTCGAAGAATTGTCAGTCGAGAAAATGCAGCTAATGTGGCAACCATTCGAACAGTGGTAAAAAAAATTGAAGAAACTGGTTATGGACATTAAGACCCCTGTGCGCCAACGTACCGGTCGGCCTCTTGAAAACATTGCTACTGTAAACGAGAGTGTCGCCGAGAAGTCGAAGACATCCATTCGGCACCATTCTCAATAACTTCGAATTTCATGAAGTACTGCGGCCGTCAGTGGTGCAATGGTGAGTGTGCGCGGCTCTTGTACATGAGATCCTGGGTTCGAACCCTGCTCTGACCACCTTAAAAAAAATTTCTTTCGGCGGCGGTCACCTCGCATAGTGAGTACTATCGAGTACTTAGCCATGAAAAAGCTTCTCGAAATACCGTTCGGAATCGGTGTAAAACTGTAGGTCCCAATCAGTGAGTGAAAACTGGAAAGCGCACAGCTCAGTGATTGTGAGAAGTTCTCCCCGGTCCCTTCATGGGATGTAATGGGAAACCATTTATTTTTTTTTACTACGCAGCGAATTTTGACAAAAGACCTCCACCTTCCTGCGTAGAAAATTCAGTTTTCTTAGGACGTTAAACCACCAGACCATGGAAAGTGCCGATATTTTGTTCAATATGAAATGGAGCAAAGTGAAGTCAATGCTAATTTTCCAAAAAAAAAAATTCATCTCCTACGATGAACTGCATTTCCATCTCAATAATTTCGTGAATTCTTAAAATTGTCGAATTTGTGGATCAGAAAATCCTCATGCAGTTTATAAGAAATAACTGGGCCCACAACGAGCAACTGTCTGGTGCGGATTCAGGCGTCGTGATTGGACCTTACTTTTGTTAAAGATCAGTTCGAAATTACAGTGACTGTGAACGGCATTCGTTACAGGAACATGATAACGGAGTTCTTGTGACCTCAACTGGACGGCATAGATCTGTATGATATGTGGTTTCAGCAAGACGGCGCCACCTGCCACACTGCGCATGAATCAATCGATTTATTGCAGCAACAATTTCCAGAACAAATTATCTCAAAAAATTATGATGTCAACCGGCCACCAAGATCATGCGATTTGACGCCGTGCAATTTCTTTCTTTGGGGTTTTGTGAATTCTCAGGTTTATGCGAATAAACCAGGAATAGTTACTGAGCTCAAATCCGTGATCCAAAGCGTCATCGGCGAGATACAGCCATATCTCTGTGAAAAAGTCATGGGAAATTTCATGAAAATAGTAATGGCCTGAAATCAGAGCCGTGAGGGTCATTTAACGGATATTTTATTAGTTTTATTATTGTTAAAAATCACAACTCTCCCAAGAAATACGTGATTTTATTTTAAAATAAAACAGTGCATCCTTACTGAGACACCGTTTACTTCGTTTGTTTTCTTCGATACTATAAAACCGTAAGACATCTTGGAAGTGAGTAGCTTGATGGTCGTCTGAACACGTTGGAATATTTATGTATTTTTGTTTTTTGGGTGCAAATATAACGTGTGTGTAGCTTGTAGCACATATATATTATACTTGTGTCCAAACACATTGTGTTTGCTATTCATTATAGTATGTTTGGGACACAATGATTACTAGGTTTAAATATATATATATATACGTGTTTGCTATTCAATACAACATGTTTGGAACACAATGATTAATAGGTTGTAATATATATATATTTCTGACCCAAATGTGGCTTTGTTTGTTGAAAACTGCTGAAACAGTACTCTCTGTCGCAAGAAAGGCACAAAAAGTAGCTGATCTTCAATTCACGAAATCAATGGTTGCAAATATGTACATGGTTCCTGCAATATGTTACTGGGGCCAATATTTTTTAACGTGTAGTATCTACGAGCAAGAGTAGGAATCCACTAAACGTCTTCTTTGCACACGTCCTGAACTAGTTATTCTAATATGTCAGTTAGGGACCTGTGAAAATTATCTCATTTAGGTACTGACAAGATCCTGAGGTCTTTGGAGCAAACTAAATGGTTTTCCAGGCAATTGCGTAGCGGATGCTTTAGCTATACAGGGTACAACGGCACAGGTTCTTCCGGCAAAAGAAGGTGTTAGTATGCCAATCTAATCCGATAATAACGGGGTTTTCAATAAGATCGCTACAAAAGTTTTTTTTTTAAATAAAACAAAACCGGTTTGAGATACCAATGAAATTCTTTATTCCTGTCAAAGTATGTTCGATGCCGTTATGTATGGAACTCGATTTCTTTTGCATGGCCACCACAGGCACGCTTGCAGAAGTCCAGACGCTGAACCCAATTTTCGAGGGTTTTCAAGCATAAATCGGCCGATACTGCTGCAATTTCACGTTCGATATTCGTACGAAGGTCATCAATCGTCGCTGGCTTGTTGGCATAGACCATAGACTTGACGTAGCCCTACAGGAAATAATCTGACGGCGTCAAATCGCACGACCGAGGCCGCCAATCGACTGGGCCATTTCGTGAGATAACACGTTCACCAGTTGGTTTCCAATAAATTGATTGTGGCATTCGCTGTGTGGCTTGTGGCGCCGTCCTATTGGAACCACATGTCCTCCAAGTCCATATTATCCAATTGCGGCAAAAAATATTCGGTTATCAGTGAACGGTAGCGATTGGCATTCACAGTAATGCGCCGGTCTTGATCATCACGGAAGCAGTACGGCCCAATGACGCCGCCGGCCCATAAACCGCACCAAACCGTAATATTTTCGGGATGCAATGAAGACTCATGGATTACGTGTGGATTGCTGTCTGAACAATAACGCAAATTTTGCTTATTGACGAAGCCATTCAGCTAGAAGTGAGCCTCATCGCTGAGGATGATTTTCCGATGAAAATCCGAATCATTTTCAAGTTGTTGCTCAGCCCAATTCCCGAACATACGACGCTTATGGTGGTCAAGCGGCTTCAGTTCTTCAGTCAATTTGATCTTGTAAGGATGTAGGCCAAGATCTTTTGGCAAAATTCGCCACAACGACGTCACAGAGATGCGAAACGCTTGGCAACGACGTGTGAGACATATTTGGGCTTTCTTGAAATGAAGCCTCAGCGGCAACAATATTCTCGACACTACGGGCACTTCTTTGTCTCACTGGCACGGGAACATTTTGTAATGTGCCTGTGGATTCAAAATTTTCCACTAGACGCTCAATTGTTGATCTGGTAGGACGATTATGACGACCATAAATTGGAGGTAGCGCTCTGAAAGTTGAGGCCACTGACTCCAAATTTCGGTAGTCAATTTTAATAATTTCGACTCGTTGTTGGCTCGTATATCTTTCCATGATGAAATGGCAAACCTTACTGAAGAGAAATGTCAAAAGAGCGGAACAAAATATGGCGTCGTTTGCTGTCCCTATCGATTTACATTTGTAGCGTCTCTGTTGAAAAACCATTTATGTTCAAGGACAAGTGGAGACTTACTTCAACTTGCAAACAAGCCAGTGTCCTGTGGCCACAAGTGGACAGGAAGAGGAATAGGCAACTACTTAACTTGCCGAGAGGCAAGTTATCCACAATAATATAAACAGTTACGGGACATTGTCTTGTGGGAAAACACGCTCTAAAATTAAAACATAGAAACTCCACTCTCTGTAGATGCTGCATGGAAGAGAACGAGGAAACGACGAAACACCTTCTCTTGATTGCCCTGCTCTGGCAGGACTGAGAAGTAGGATATTCGGTACGCATTTAGTAGCCGTAGCCCACAGGATATTCCTGAAGGTCTTATGGACAAATTCATTGAAATGGCAAATTGGCTAGACGACTAGTCAATAGTTGCCATAGAGGAAACTGCAGGCATCACAATGGGCTTCTTTACTCTAAATGTGCTAGACAGCGTGCTGTCTTGCAGCCCTTTAAACCAACCAACCAACCAACCAAATAGTTTTCGTTAGACCGTGGTATCATAATGGACTAACAATTCTAAGTGAGTCATTCATCGACTGCCGGCAAAACTTACCTAACCTTACCTCATTTTAGGAAAATGACCCACTGTGTAATGCACCACAACTACAACGAAGTTGAGGAATTGAATTTTCCTTGTACTAGATGCCATATAAATTTGTTGTTGTGTCCTGCACTGGTGATAGAGTCGTTTGGTGTTCGCTGAATATGTCCTGTGCATTGAAGAGAAAACACTTACCTAACCTTTCCTCATTTTCGAAGAGTGACCCACTATATAATGGACCACAATTACAACGAAGTTGTGGAACAAAACTTTCCTTCTACTAGATGCCTTGTAAGTTTGTTGTTATGTCCTGTTCTGGGGATGGTGTCGTTTTGGTGTTCACTGGATATGTCCGATTCATTGAAGAGAAAACTTATGTTGCATTGAAGAGAAAACTTATAATAGAAACTTTTCAAACTGACTCTTTCACTTACACATCCTGCGGTGGGGTGTTGGTTGCCTCGTAACTACTTAGACATACATAACTTCTAATCAAATCAAACAAGTTTGATCACTTGAACACAAGTGTTAATTTCATTACACATGTTTACTAATTATCTGATAGTTAACACAAATTAAGTTATTAAGGTAAATTTCATAATTTCTGTTAGGAAGTAGTGCAATTCAATCACTAGCAATTTGCTAATCGGTTAAGGACAAGTAAAGGATATCATATAATTAAGTGGACATTAAAATACTAATAATTTTACAATATGATGGTGGCGATTCGTATTAAATTCGTGGCAAATTATTACAGTAAAAGGTCGTTGACTGCAGTAGATTCTTTGGCATGGGATTAAGAACATTAGGTAAAGGTGTTTGTGAAACTCTAGATTAACTTTAGCCCTGGTGCTGACACGTATTGAGTGTTTCTTGGTGTAGTGGATTCAGTGATTCAAATTTCTTCCACACCTATAAATCGTCGCGAAAATTTGGTGTTTTTCCAAAAGGAGGCCTCCACCTTAAGATGCCACAGAAGTATTGGCTGCAATGGATTATAGGCTATAAAATATCTAAAGGACAAATTTCAAACCAAACATCAATACAGCAACGTCTAAACGTCGTTGGGAATGTGAAACTGTTCATTGCTGCAATGAATTGTGAATGCTGTCGCGATGAGTTGTGTTTCTTGGATCGTCTCACGAAACGATGCTTCGCGGTCAAGGGGGGTGTTCAGTGTATGACAGGCACGTCTTTTAATTAACAGTGTTTCCCAGTTTTGCATCAACTCTCAATGGAAGTTGCTTGTACACTCTCACAGAGCAAAATAAAAATGTGTATCAATTAAATTTTTCTTTTCTCTTTTTTAAACAACTCTATCTCTATTTATAAAGATATAGAAGATGGTCTTGAGCTTGAATAATAAAATAAAAAAGTATCAATTACATTTTAAGAAAAAACAAGTAAAAGTGTTAAATTCGGCTGTGTCGAATCTTTGATACCCTCCACCTTAGTGTTAACCAGCAAAACATTAAATTTTAAAAAGGAAATTTTTTAAGAAAATGTACTTTTTTAAAAAAAATAAAAATAAGTTATTTGTTCACAAATGCAATTACTTGTTCACAAATGCTGACAAATGCAGGATGCTCACAAATGCTCACAATGCTCACAAATGCATTGCTCACAATGCTCAAATGCTCACATTGAAAATGTACTTTGAAATGTACTTTGAAATGTACTTTGAAATGTACTTTGAAATGTACTTTGAAATGTACTTAAGAAATGTACTTAAGAAATGTACTTCAGAAATGTACTTAAGAAATGTACTTAGAAATGTACATTTCTTAAGTACTTAAGAAGAAATGTACTTTTGAAGAAATGTACTTAAGAAATGTACTTAAGAAGAAATGTACTTAAGAAAGAAATGTACTTAAGAAATGTACTTAAGAAATGTACTTAAGAAATGTACTTAATGAAATGTACTTAAGAAATGTACTTTGAAATCTACTTAATGTACTTAATATACTTTGAAATGTACTTCACAAATGTACTTTTTTTTAAGAAAATGTACTTTAAAGAAAATAAAAATAAGTTACTTGTTCACAAGTAAAATAAAAAAGCATTTTTTAAAAATAAAAAAGCATTTTTTAAAGAACTGTAAAAAAAAAAAAACAAGCTGGGACGAGAGTTGAACCAACAACCCTCAGACTCCAACGCGCAACCCTTTACCCATCAGTCCACAGCGACCTTAGATAAAGTGTGACAAAATTCATATAAATGTATGAACACATGAAAGTACATCTAAACATTCTAAAGTACTTACCTATTATAAAGAACAACAAAGATTTTCAACATGGAAATTCACCACACGGCAAAAGGAGTAGTTTAGTATAAAACTACAAAAATTAATGTGAAAATTTTATGAGTTTTTTTACGTTTCCAATCATAAAATTTTTTCCAATGGACCAATTTCGCTGATTTTCAATACCAAACTGCTCAGGAATACGTGGAACATTCTGGCCAAAAACCAAACCGCGTTATCGCCGATTGAAGTCGTGAGAATGTGTTCAACAGACGGACAGACGGACATGGCTATATAGACTCCGGTTGTTATAAGGATCAAGAATATATTTACTTTATGGGGTCGCAAAGCCTTATTTCTATATGTTACAATCAGAATGACAAACTGATATATACCCTCTATCACTTACAGTGGAGGGTATAAAAACGCGACCAATGCAGGGCGATCCACTCATTTACAACAGTCGCTCGCGTTAATCATTAACATCGTTCGGTCAGGATTTCCATATAACTTCAGTGCACAAAAAAAAAAGATATCGTTTGTCGGTTTTGGATCGAAGTTCCCTATTGCACGTTGCGGGATGGGGGCTAAAAGAAAACAAATTAAAATTTTTTTTTAAATTCTGCGAAAAAATTTTGGATTGATTTTTAACCCATCCAATCGAGCTGAAACTTCGCAGGCAAACTAATGGCGACGACAAAAATGAACTATCAAAATATGGGCGGGATTGAACAAAGGGGCGTGATCATATATAATGAATTTATAGTCAAAAACTATGTTTTTTACGGGTTGTTTTTTTTAACACTATTATGCTACAACCCAGTATTACCAATTATATTGGGCATTGATAAAGGGAATAATAGATATAGCGCGACCATTGTCAACTTTGTTCACTATGTGCTGTCCTGTACTACTGTCACTTACACTGAAGTTTCCCATAATTCTCATTGACGTTTATTCAAAATTGTGGGAAATTTTTGTGAAAGCAATTTAAACAATTGAGGCTATCAGAGCAAAAGTGGTGTAACCCACAATTTTTGTTGGTTGCTGTTCTGGTGTTCCATACATTCCTTACATTAAGAAACTATCAATACAAAAGTGGAGTAAGTCACCTTTTTGGTATACCAAAGCAGATGGAGCTCAAAAAATCGATTTTGCACCGTACATAATATATGAAAGTAATAGAGCAAAAGTGGTGTAACATGCGTTGATATTATTGGAGTATGAAGAAGCCCCTGTTTAAAGTGTTGTGCAATTTTTTACAGTTAATGTCAATTTGACAGAAATTTCAATACAGAAAATAAAGTCAAAATGGCGTCCAGGCAGACTCAAAAAGTTTAAAAATTATATATTTCATTGAAAATCTTAAACCAAATCCCAATTACTTAAATAAACGAATTATACAGCAATAAATGATGGACAAAGAAGATGATACTACTTCCGGTAAGCTAATATATATTGTGTTACTTACTGCAAAACAAACTTGGTAAGTATGTACTTAAACAATATTGTTTACAGTTCAAGATTTTGAAGAATCTGGCTCTGAATATTTACCATCCCCTGCACCATTATCAGACAATGATGACTCTGAAGAAGTCCAACAGCCACAGCCAAGCGCGTCTACTAATTCAATAACAGCACAACTCCAAGCAAATATGTCTAGTAGACAAGGGCCAGCAGCTGAAACCACAGATGAAACTCCTATCCTCAAAAGTAGAAAGCGTGTAAAAAATCCAGAGACTTGGCAGCGAAATGTGCTTAAATTAAAACGAGAAAAAGGCGAAGAATATAAAAACTACAAAGCGAACATTGTTCCTGCGAAGACACTTAAAACAGGCGAATGTCCATGTCCCAAGAAATGTCATCTAAAAATAAATGAGGAACGTCAGCTGGAAATAATTAGAAGTTTTTACGCATTGGCAAATTTTGACACTCAGAATGCATTACTGTTCTCACTAGTTAGAGTGACACACAAATCTAGAAGTTGCACGGGAATAGAGGAGTCAAGAAGACAAAAAAACACACATTTATCATTTATTAGTGGAAGATGGTGTTGAGTGTCAGGTGTGTAAAAAATTCTTCCTAAGAACTTTTCAAGTTTCTGATGGTCGTGTAACTAGGATATTGAAGCATAAAAGTATTCATAGTGTTCCAATTACTGACCCGAGAGGCCGACAAAGTTCTGCTAACAAAACACCAGACAATAAGATCGCCGAGATAAAGCAATTCATTGGCCGGTTTCCAGTTTATGAGTCTCATTATACCAGACATAAAAGTGAGAATAGGAGATATCTTTCACCGCATCTGAGCCTTGGACGAATGTATTGTCTTTATAAAGAAAATACACTTGAACCTGTTTCATCTTTCATATTCAGTAAAATTTTTAATGAATGTTTTAACCTACTGTTCCATGCACCTATTAGTGATTCTTGCAAAAAATGTGATCTCTTCCACAACAAAATTAAATGTGCTGAGAGTGACCAGCTAAAACAAGAGTTGCAACGTGAGCAAGAATTACATCAGAGTGCTAGACAAGGATTAAAAGACGAGTATTTTGGCAAAAAAAACTGGACAAAAGTCAGATATTCAATATCACCCAAATTGTGGTTTTTGTATAACTGACTTAATGTACTATCATAATATTATGATAACCTGAACCCCCCCCGGCCACCACGCTCCTGGCAAGTAGTCTGAAACTACACTTCGTTCAGCACGCACGCATTCATTTTCGATACGCTTTTTTTTCAAACTTGTGTTTGGTGTTTCTTGTTATTGTGTGAAGTAAATCCTAAAAAAAAAATATGGAATCTGGAGAACAAGGTCTGCACTTATATGTAATATATGTAGTTATGATGACTATTTAATATTCTAATGGACCAAAAATGATATGCAAGAAATTTTCCTAATTTATTGTATGTTATTTTTAAAAATTAGTATTTTTGTTTATGTTCGGCGCGAGATTGCGTTGATTTTTTTTTTATAGTAAACTATAAGAAATTCACCAGATATCATACCTCAAAACATTTTCCGAAAGTTTCCGCTTCATCCAAATAAGCTACTTTGAATTCCACAGGTCATTTTCAATCGTTTTTTTTGCTTATATATATATAACTCGAGCAAGATTAGTCTGATTTTGCTGAAACAAATTTAGGAAAATTAAGAATTACAATACCTATAAACTGTTCATACAGTATTTCTCTATATAGTCAATAGTTTTGAAGTTATAAATAAATGTATAAAGAAGAAATGTTATTTTTTGCCTAAAAAATTAAAAATATTTTTTAAATTTTTTTTTAATTTTTTTCCTTATTCGTAACAAATAATATACTATTTGTATTTACTCATGCCTTTTTACTAATTTCCAGTAAGAAAATAGTTTAAAATAATACTCCTATGTGCGACCATGGCAAAAACATCTGCTGACGTCACTGTAATCACCATTGACTTAATGAAAACCCTACCTACCCCCGTCCTGAGTATTGGAATAGTGTATTACAAGAGACAGCTTTGGACATTTTGCTTTGGAATTCACAACATGGACACAGATGAAGCCTACATGTTTGTTTGGGACGAGTCTGATGCTTCACGAGGACCCCAAGAAATTGGATCTTGTTTGCTTTACTTTTTTAAACATTTTGTGACCACTAAAAATGTAGTCATGTATTCTGACCAATGTGGGGGGGACAGAATAGAAACATAAAGATGTCGTTGATCTGCCAGTATGTTGTATCTCACCCGGACTTTACTATTGAAGAAATAGACCATAAATTTTTGGTCAGTGGACATTCGTATTTACCATGTGACCAAGATTTTGGTCTAATAGAAAAAAAATAAAAAATTCTTCAAAGAATTATACGTTCCAGAAAACGGGCTCGAAGTAATTAAATCGGCTCGAAAAAGGAAACCGTTCAAGATAATACGAATGAGTGCAAGTAATTTCGTGTCTTCCAAATCGTTGGAAAAAAATATAACCAACAGAAAAATTTCGGTTAGCAGCACCAAGGTGGAGTGGTTGAAAGTTCAGTGGCTAAGATTCCATTAAATCCATCCATTTTCTATTTTTTTTGCAAGTATACCAACAATGAAGACGTCCTCTTCCACGAAGTCAATGTTAAACAAGTAAAAGTGTTAAATTCGGCTGTGCCGAATCTTTGATACCCTCCACCTTAGTGTTAACCAGCAAAATATTAAATTTTAAAAAGGACCTTTTTTAAGAAAATGTACTTTTTAAAAAAAAATAAAAATAAGTTACTTGTTCACAAATGCTCACAATGCTCACAAATGCATTGCTCACAATGCTCACATTGAAAATGTACTTAAGAAACTGTACTTTGAAATGTACTTTAAAATGTACTTTGAAATGTACTTAATGTACTTTGAAATGTACTTTGAAATGTACTTTAGAAATGTACTTAAGAAAGAAGAAATGTACTTAAGAAGAAATGTACTTAAGAAATGTACTTAAGAAGAAATGTACTTAAGAATGACATGTACTTAAGAAATGTACTTAAGAAATGTACTTAAGAAATGTACTTAATGAAATGTACTTAAGAAATGTACTTTGAAATTTACGTAATGTACTTAATGTACTTTGAAATGTACTTTAAAATGTACTTTCTTTTAAGAAAATTTACTTTTTAAAAAAAAATAAAAATAAGTTACTTGTTCACAAGTAAAATAAAACAGCATTTTTTAAAAATAAAAAAGCATTTTTTGAAGAACTGTTAAAAAAAAAAAAAAACTGGGACGAGAGTTGAACCAACAACCCTCAGACTCCAACGCGCAACCCTTCACCCATCAGGCCACAGCGACATTATTAAGTGTGACAAAATTCATATAAATGTATGAACACATGAAAGTACATCTAAACATTCTAAAGTACTTACCTATTATAAAGAATAACAACAAAGATTTTCAACATGGAAATTCACCACACGGCAAAAGGAGTAGTTTAGTATAAAACTACAAAAATTAGTGTGCAAATTTTATGAGTTTTTTTACGTTTCCAATCATAAAATTTTTTCCAATGGACCAATTTCGCTGATTTTCAATACCAAACTGCTCAGGAATACGTGGTACATTCTGGCCAAAAACCAAACCGCGTTATCGCCGATTGAAGTCGTGAGAATGTTTTCAACAGACGGACATGGCTGTATCGACTCCGGTTGTTATATGGATCAAGAATATATTTACTTTATGGGGTCGCAAAGCCTTATTTCTATATGTTACAATCAGAATGACAAACTGATATATACCCTCTATCACTTACAGTGGAGGGTATAAAAAAAGGCAGTCAGTGACCATAACACAACTAGGTGCATTGGAAAAACCAACCATAGCTGAAAAAAAGAAAAAGGACCTTCTTGAATTGTTGCACTTCATACCGCCAGTTCATCACACTTTTTATAACAACCTAAAATGCTCCAGTATCAGGGATGAGGTGTATTACGATGAGACAGATGATGAGTGGCTCTTGTACTTGTAAGTATTATGATTGATTTCTTAATAAACTTGTGCTAAGTGGTGTAACTTGATTATTGTTTTAAATTGGACTAAAACATCATATATGCAGAAGTGGTGTAACCCACATTTTTTCCTATAATATTATCTTAATATATACAAAAATATGCAGCTATTGTAAACTTGGAAGTTTTTTTCATAAAATAAAAATAAAACAATTCAAATAATGTTCACAAAAGAAATTAATTACCAAAAAATATTTACCAAATTTAAAATACCCATTCTCTCGTAATTATATATTTGGGGTTACACCACTTCTGCACTGATAGCCTCAATTGAAAATGTGACAAAATTTATGTGTTTTTACATAATAGCATTTGCTTCTTATATAAAAAACTATTTCAAAGCCATGAGGCCGGTGTTGGGATATCAATAGGAGAAAACCCGTAAGACCGCCCAAAGATGAACATCCCGGAGCGCCTTTTTAACAAATACAAACTTCCCCGCCCAAAAACTGTAGCAACTGCTGTGGTCGCAGATGTAAAAAACCTTTTCAGTGTCTGAGGACTCTCAACAAGGAATGGTAGCTGAACCGGAGGAAGAACCAATTTATGAGGACATAGACTGTGGTTACATGGCTTTGCAATTCGATGGCCATCAGATATTCTACTTTAAGTAACATGTTGTATTCTTGAAATTTTTGTTGAAAATAATTTTTTCTTTTGATATGAAATTTCAGATTTTTATGTCATATTTTTTTGAAATTTTTTTGGGAACAAAAAAAATCCCATTTATTGCTTTCAACGACATCAGGAAAATTGCCCATTACACTAAAATGTTTCCAACACTTGTGCTCCATCTATTTGTTTACTTTATCTATGTTATCAACTTTATTGGGCACGTTTGCTTTGGTTTGTGTCCAGACTAACATGTGTTGGGAAATTTCTTGTTTAATGGGAAGTTTTCTAGGTGGAGCCAATATACATATATATAAGTGGTATATATTGTAGTTTTGAACCCAATAAAAACTAAATTTAGAAAAGCCAAAGTGAATGAAGTTTACAGAAAGAACATTTGCTTAAATAAGTGCCTTTTCTTAGAAAAAGTAAATTTTCTCAAATAAAATACATATTCATATTCTTAAACAAAGTACCTTTTCTTAAAAGAAATACCTTATCTTAAAGAAGTACATTTGCTTAAAATAGTACATTTTCTTACAAAAAGTAGCTTTTCTTAAAAAACATAATTTTTTTTAAGTAAGTACCCTTTTACTTTTTCATTTTATCTATTGTTCAAGCTCAAGACCATTTTCTATATCTCTATAAATAGAGATATAGTTGTTTAAAAAAGAAGATGTTTTGCAAATGCATAATCATGATTCCTGGCAAACCGTATAGCTATTTCATATCTCGCCACAGATCTTTATCAGCGGTTTTTTGAAATGCAGCTTTTGAAAAAGTTTCATAATAATTCTATAATTTTAGAATTATAACCAGAATCGTTTTTAGCTCCTCTGGTCACTCATATGTCCACTAAGAATTATAATTCTAAATAATTATAAGGTGGATTTCGATAGTCCGATACGGGAGAAACTCTACGGTATTCCTGCAAAATTCATACGCCTTTGCAGCATGACCTTGTCGAACGCCAAATCCGCAGTGAAAATTGGTAAGGATCTTACCGAAATTTTCGAAGCTATGTGAGGCCTGAGGCAAGGCGACGTCCTATTGTGCGATCTGTTTAAGATCGTAATGAAGATCATTATGGTAAAACATGTGCAGAGCATGTTTGGAATATGGAGAGATAATTTCTCTGCGCTACTGGTATCTGAGATATCCAGTGACGATGAGACAATCGATCACAATTTGGACGGCGACGTCGATTGCCCCCCTCCTAACCAGTACGAGTTCAGGAGAGCTGTTGCCCGGCTTAAGAACAACAAAGCCGCAGGCGACGATGGATTGCCGGCGGAGCTGTTTAAGGCTGGCTGGCTCAGCTCATTAGCAAAATTTGCAAAAAAAATTAGAAAAACATATTCACGCTACGCCAAATCCTGGAGAAGACCACTGAAAATCAAATCGAGATCTATCATCTATTTGTCGATTATAAGGCGGCTTTCCATAACCCGCTACGGGAGAAGCTCTACGAAGCAATATCTGATCTTGGTATTCCTGCAAAACTCATACGCCATTGCAGGATAACCTTGACGAACACCATATCCGCAGAGAAAGTTGGAAAGGATCTTAACGAACCTTTTGAAAATAAGCGAGGCCTCAGGGCAAGGCGACATGTTTAACATCTTTATCGAGGTCATAATGAGAAAAGCTGCAGTCAATATGAATAAAACCATCAGCAGCAAGAGTCACATGCAGCTCGCGTATGCTGATGATATCGATATCATTGGACGCACAGTTAGAGAAGTTACTGCGGTGTTTTCGAGAATTGAGAAGGAGTCGGCAAAAGTGGGTCTGTCAGTAAATTAATGCTTTCAACGAGCGCGTCCTCCACGCGATTAGACCAAAGTGTGAACGTTGATAACTCGGGGATCACACACCGCAAATTTACTTGCGCAAGTCTGGTGATTAAAGGAGAGAGAGGGGAAGAGCTTCCGTTCTCTTCCCCTCTTTTTCCTATAAACTCAGGACTCGTTTTTTAGCTTTTAATAAAAGAAGTATCTCTTCTCTTTTTAAAAAAGGACCTTTTCGGGAAAATATAATATATATTATTGCAAAAAGGACCTAAAAATGTACTTAAAAAAAACTGCATTCTGTAAAAGAATACATTTTACAAAAAGCATATTTTCTTATAGATCCATTTAAATTTTCCTTAGGCGTGCTGGAATTAACTGGTAGATAGTATATAGAGAAAAGACCTTCTTTCCAACCGGGTGTTCTCTGACACCTCATGTAATTTGGCAGTTTTTGACATTTTTCTAGAGTCGGAAATGGGAATCCTTTGTGCTCCAGGTTCGTCAACAGGAGGAGGTGGGTTTTGTGCCAAAAGTTGTGAGAGCTTCCTTGAGTAGGCAGCCTTGAGGCCTTGAGTAGCGCGTCCTCCACGCGTTTAGACCAAATTGAGCACGTTGATAACTCGGGGATCACAAACGGCAATTTCACTTGCGCAAGGCTGGAGTTTAAAGGAGAAAGAGAGGAAGAGCTTCCGTTCTCTTCCCCTCTTTTTCGTATAAACTCAAGACTTGCGCAAGTAATATTGAAGTGTAACCGTTATAACCGTTATAATTTTGAGGTGGAGGACGAATTTAAATAACTCGGATCTGCCATATACAAAAACAACAACGTCAGCCTTGAGATCAACCAGAGAATTGTGCTCTCGGATCAATGTTATTTTGGGTTAAGCAAGCACTTTAGAGATAGAGCCCTCTCTTGAGTAACAAAAGTCCAGCTGTACCAAACTCTCATACAACCTGTCTTTCTTTATGGCACAGAATCCAGGGTCTTATTGCAAGCAGACGAAATATCTCTAGGGAAGTTCGGGAGAGAAATACTCCGACAAATGTATGGCCCTATAGTGCACAACAGCGAGTATCAGCAAGACATGAGCCACGAGCTGTAAGAGCTATATCCCGACATGGATATAATTTAAAAAAATGGTGCCCCATAACATCCATGAAGAGACTGAGTAGAGCTTCTCACATAGTGGCGAAATAGCATGAAGGGGTTTCGAAACCGAACTCGAGAGAAGACGGATAAATGGAAGACCACGACTCCGCTGGAGGCATCAGGTTGATGAATCACTGTGCACACTGGGTATTGTCAACTGGAGAGGTAGAGCCCGAGATCCAACTGGTTGGCCAAGTATTTTGTCTTAAGTAAAAGTAAGTGAGTAAACTTCTCCATTCTATATTTGCTCTATGTGATATTCACGTTAAACTCATTTAAATTTCAAAATCATATTCAAATATGAAAGAGATGATTTTGAATGAAAATCATATTGTGTTTGATACATGTATTTAGATATTAACTGAGAATATAAAATTTGAAAAAAAAAATCAATGAGTGTTCGAACTCACGGGCGACATGTTAACACCTTTTTGTTAGACGGTACCTGTTCGATTTCTATGAACACATTAGTAAATGTTACATTGGAAAATAAAAAAAGAATGGTTTTTATGCTAAAGGCTCTTTTGCTATTGCACTTTCTTTTTTCTTACATCTGCTTTAACATTAGATGTAAATAAATAAATAAATGGTTTCCCGTTATATCCTATGACAAAAACAGAGTAACACGTTTTGAATCATTCGCCAGATGTCGCCAGTGTTTTTGAGTCATACAATTCGTTTCATGAGTTCTCTGTACTATTCAATACTCTTTGGCGACGACGACCTGCCGGTTTGTTCGCTGTCGCTACATCAATACCACCGTACTTATTGTTGTACAACAACCACGTGTGTGATGCTAACGCTGTGTGTTGTTTGCATGAGTTCAGTTTGATAGATTGCTCTACCCGTGCCTATAAATGTTGACACATCAAAAAAGAATAATATAATAAGATTATTTAACTTTTATTAAAACTACTAAACCGGTTGCAGCGGTTTTTCGGGTTGCGACACTATATTTAATCAAAGAAGGGAAAGCGGTACTGTATTTATTTATTTATTAAATTATTTAATCCTTATTAAAGCTACAAAACCGTTTGCAGCGGTTTTTCGGTTTTGGACACTACATTAATCCAAGAAGGGAAAGCGGTACTGTACGTATTTATATCGCACAGTTTTCATTGCCACAAACTGATTAGCATCTAATTATTTCCCTGGGCGAGTAATCAATTTCAATTAAATATCCTGGAAAAGATATTCAAAAAATCCAATATATTCAAAGTGTTCGTGACCCTATGTACTCATCATGTCTCTAACCTTTAACCTCTTATAGTAAGATATACATATGTATCTATATATCGACATGTGTATATACTTACATATATACAGCTGTATATACATACCCGTATTATTTGGCATCTAACTGATAACGTACGCATATCTGACGCCTTGTAAGGACTAAGCAACCGAAGGCATCAATGCTTTTGTTTGTTGAATGTCTATTATTTCTACCACTCGTAAGTGCCAATTTGATATAAACAATAAAACAAAAGGAAAACATATAAATTTGTTGATGTTTTATAATTGTATTTACAAAAAAGGCAAAACAAAACACAAGACAAAAAAACAACAACAATTTAATATTTAATACAACAAAGCCAACATATGTATGTAAGGGCTGAAGTGAAATGTTATATCTACTACCAACAACAACAGGTGTTCGGCGAATTCATTGTTTTACAAAAACATTAAGAGATTTTACACAATTTAAGAGAACATTTGGTCGAGAGATTGTCGTATTGTGAGAGAGGAGAGACTAACATTATGCACTATGTTAAGAAACATAGAATGTAAGACAATGTGAGAGATTCATTACCTTTAACAGTGCTATGTTAGGATTACATGAAATGACCACTAATGTTGAAGACGTTGCTGTACGTAGAGGTTAACTCGGTTGTTTTGATTTGATAATAGAAAATATATAAACGCCCTTTTCCTTCTGATTCTCAATTTGAGCAACAATGGCTCATATTATTGAGAATTCTATAGGATGAATTAAGTGCAACGCAGATCTTTGACAGCAATAATCTGAAATATATTAATTTTTATTTTTTATTTGATTCAGGCAATTGGTACTACAGGCTTTGGCAATTTACATGCTGGAAAATTTGTATTTTTGTTGTTGTTTGGATGCAAATATAACGTGTTTGTAGCTTGTCGCAAATATAGTATACTTGTGTCCAAACACATTGTGTTTGCTATTCACTGTAACATGTTTGGAGCACAATAATTAATAGGTTATAATATATATATTGGTGACACAAATGTGGCTTTGTTTGTTGAGAACTGCTGAAAAAACTGCTGTTTGTTACAATAAAGTAACAAAAACCATTGGATCTTCAATTCACGAAAACACTGCTTGCAAACAAGTAAAGGGTTTTTCAACAGAGACGCTACAACAGTAAATCGATAGGGACAGTAAACGACGCCATATTTTCCCCCGCTCTTTTGACATTTCTCTTCAGTAAGGTTTGCCATTTCATCATGGAAAGATACACGAGCCAACATCGAGCCGAAATTATTAAGATTTACTACCGAAATTTGGAGTCAGTGGCCTCAACTTTAAGAGCGCTACGTCCAATTTATGGTCTTCAGCGATGAGGCTGATTTCTGGCTGAATTGCTTCGTCAATAAGCAAAATATGCATTATTGGTCAGACAGCAATCCACACGTAATCCATGAGTCATCATTGCATCCCGAAAAAATTACGGTTTGGTGCGGTTTATGGGCCGGCGGCGTCATTGGGCCGTACTTCTTCCGTGATGACCAAGACCGGCACTTGACTGTGAATGCGAATCGCTACCGTTCAATGATAACCGAATATTTTTTGCCGCAATTGGATAATATGGACGTGGAGGACATGTGGTTCCAACAGGACGGCGCCACAAGCCACACAGCGAATGCCACAATCAATTTATTGGAAACTAAGTTTGGTGAACGTGTCATCTCACGAAATGGCCCAGTCGATTGGCCGCCTCGGTCGTGCGATTTGACGCCGTTAGATTATTTCCTGTGGTGCTACGACAAGTCTATGGTCTATGCCAACAAGCCAGCGACGATTGCTGAACTTTGTACGAATATCGAACGTGAAATTGCAGCAATATCGCCCGATTTATGCTTGAAAACCGTCGAAAATTGGGTTCAGGGTCTGGACTTCTGCAAGCGTGCCCGTGTTAGCCATGCAAAAGAAATCGAGTTCCATACATAATGGCATCGAACGTACTTTCACAGGAATAAAGAATTTCACTGGTATCTAAAACCGGTTTTGTTTTATTTAAAAAAACTTTTGTAGCGCTCTTATTGAAAAACCCGTTACATGGTTCCAGTAATATGTTGCTGGGGCCGTTATTTTGCAGCGTGTAAGTGATGGAGCAAGAATTAGATGAACAATGTGTTAAAGTAATCCAAACGTTTTATGTAATTAGCCGTTCTGCAGGAAGTACAATTCCCGCATTAGGTTATTTTTTTTGTCAACATCACTGGCCATCTGAGTCTAGAATCGGCCGTTTGGAACAGATATTCGGAGAAACTGAGTCTGTACAAAAGGTGACTGCAACCGTGCGTCTTCGGACAGGTCGTTTGTTCGAAAATATTGGGGCGGTGGAACAAAGTGCGGACCAGACCACGGCAATCACAAGTCATCGTTGCGCACAGCAATTGAACCATTTCTACTGGCCCATTCAGCCGATTGTAACAAAACACCTATTTGAACATGTCTCCACATAGAGTAATACAACCAGAGTATCTAATAGCTTTTAAAGCTTTGACCGGATGTCACGTCGCAAGTTTCAATTTCATCAAGTTGGCGTTGCAGATGACAAAATAAGCGTCGAACATAATTTTAATGTAATTATCATCAATCAAACATAATTTAGAAGTTATTAGTATCAATCGAACCTAATTGTAAAGACAGCAGTGTCAATCAAACATAATTTAAACATAGTTTGCTATCGTTCATTCCTTCATGCACTTCCTTTTTGCATGATTTTCCAACTTCGTGGTCGAGGGGCATCGAAACCACTGTGCCTACACGCTGAAAATAAATGGTCCCAGCAACATATTGCTGGAAATATCTATATACTTGCAAACATGGTTTTCATTAATGGAAGATCTGCTGCTTTTTTATTTCTTTGTTGTCTGCCACGTTTCTGTTTTCAGCAGTTGTCAGCAAACAAAGCAAACAAATAAATATTATAACCAATAAATCATTCTGTCTCAAACATGTGTTATTGAGTAGCAAATACAATTGTGTTTGCACACAATTATATTATATTTGCAATAAGCTGTAAACACCCGCTATATTTGCATTCAAACAACAACAAAAAATACTGATATTTCAGTTTGGACAACTGAACTGAAGCCTAGAGAATATTTTCAGCGCCGTATATGATGCTTGAACAACGAGCAGTTGATGACGATTTTTCAAAAAAAAAATCATCATGAGCACATTTTCACCTAAACATCTACGTTATCGTGCCCAACTATTGCAGTTGGATACTGAAAATCCACATGTCGTTCAAGGAAAGCCTAAGCATCCACTGTGCACTGTTTGCTGTGGTTTTTAGCCTGGCAAAGTCATAGGAACGTACTCTTCGAAAATGATGCCGGTAAAGCTGTTAGCTGGAACCCGTATGAGGTGAACGTCTTGCCGCAGGGCCATCTCATTAAGAGATCTGCGACAATCCTGGGCAGCTATTGAATACAGTAATACTGTTTCTAGGGACTTAATGACCGCCTGACAGTCAAAGACGACATTGATGCCAATGACTGCTGGACTATTATGCCGCAGCCAGTCAGTAATTTTTCTAATGGCAAAAATTTCAGCTTTAGACACGCTACAATGATCAGGGACAACTCTAGTTCCCTGGAGTAGACCCCGTAAGCTACCTCATCATTCATTATCGAACAATCTGTGTAGAAATTTACATATATGTCTTTTCCAATAACTTATTTGTTTCAGGGATCCCTTTCTGGTATGAGAGTGTCGTGTTTCCGATGGAATACTGGCTTCGCTTTCGAGTAGTTAGTTAACAAATTCAGGAATATTGGGAGTTCTTTCCACCACCACTATTCTCTGCCCGACTCCGACCATGAGCCATTGTGAAAGTTACCTTACCCTGATGCAAGGCATGTTAGCAAACTGCATACCTACAACGTGTTCCAGTATCAAGTATAACATTACATCCAGTACATCAGTGAGAGTGGTGTGCAGAGCACCCGTGACGCACATCGCCACCATTCATTGAACCCTACTCAGTAATGCACAATATTGCGTTTCTCTAGCACCTGCCACCACACGATAACTCCATAGAGCATTATCGGTCTCACCTACGCTGTATAGATCCAGTAAACAAGTCTCGAAAAAATACCCTATTTACAACCTATATCCATTTTGCTGGAGTATAAGGCTATCGTCAGCTTCTTCGCCCTTTCTGCTATGTTGGGTCTGAAACGAGTGACCAGTATTTAATTCAACGCCAGGTTCCATAGAAATGGATGCAATACCCCTCCCTTAGGTGTGACTCTATTAACGTCGACGTCGAGCTGCCCGGTTCGGCTTTGATATGGTGTAGGCTTCGTTCACTGCACGCCATGCAGCCATTACTTTTTAATATTTTGTTTTGATTTAAAAAGTCTAATTGTTTCTGCGAAAAAATTGTACGAACGTGGTTTTCTTTAAATTTTGCATAAAAATTTGGTACAACACTTCCAAATATTCATTCCATTTGAGTGTATATTCCTCCATGTTTGTGTTGTATATAAACCGATTTTTTTTGACGTATAATACGTCTTACCTTACGGTATGAGGAGTCATGTCAGGTTTTTATTGTTGTAATCTTTATTTCATTGAATTAGAGGAAACGGCTAGATGAATTTTTTTAAAATTTTTTTTGTAGGTAAATGAAGATGTTATCTTTCGTTTGATATACATTTCATATTGGTTGATATATTTCTAGTATTTTAATTTCTCAAATGAAAATTGTTTAAACACATACACTCAGACATATGTGTGGTGTTTGGTTGAGTGTTTTTGGTTGCTCAACAATGCTTAGGAACATGTATCTAGTAAAAAGTGAAACGAACAGCAAGCTAATGTTGCTTGGCAACATGTATCTAGTAAAAAGTGAAACAAACAGTAAGCTAACGTAATAAAGCTTTTTTGCGAAAGCTTCAATAAAGCTGTTGTAACATTAATTTTGAATTGTAAAGCGTAAAGCTTTCACACAACGCTCGAATGCTAATGCGAAGACTCGATAAGGTAAACCTTTTTTAATATTAGGGCGGCCCTCTCAACATTCGCAGAACTTATTTCAATAAAAATATTAATTAAAATACATAAATTAAATTAAGTTTAAAAAAATTGAACATAATATTTTTTTTTTAAACGGACTTGAATCAAATGCCGTTGGTAAATATAAAAATTACAGCAGACAGAAAACATATATAACAATAAATGATAAATAATATAAGCAAATGAATTTATTGTTATATGTATATGTTTTCTGTCTTATCGGATGGCGTATTCTACGTTAAACTTAATGGCCGTGTCTCTGACACAGCCTGCAGGGACAGTCCGTGGCCGAAGGCCTCGGACAACTGTCTGCTGTAATTTTTTTTTGTTTTTAATGACGAAGTGTAAATAAAGCACAAAACGCTGTAGCCACCTTAAGTGTCAATTTAATCTCAAATTGGGCGGTATGAACGCCAATCTCCATAAATTGCGGTCTAAATGCGGGATAATATTCGAAAATGTGTTGGTCAAAACAGAGTTATTTACTATTTTATACGTCTGTATGACCGTCGGTGGTGCAATGATAGAGTGCGCGGCTTTTGTAAATGAGAACCCTTCGATCCATCCGTTCTCTGACCACGTTACAATTCAGTTAGTGACGGCGACACAACCGATTACTTGGCCGTGAAAAAGCTTCTTAACCTTAGACCTGTGACCATTTTGTACGTTCAATTTCGGGGCTATGGGGAATTCCAATTTGTTTTTGTTTTAGTGGGCAGATAGATTGTACTGTTGTCTACATGGTGACGCAATTCCAGATCTAAAACTCTTAAAATAGGAAGATAAATTAATTGTATTTGGTGAGAACGCTCTACGTGAATTGGGGCACTCAGTGCCCATATTTTTTTTTCATATATTTTGTACGAATAACGGTAAATTTGTAAAAGATTGTGCATTTATCTTTAGTTTCGCGTAAAAATTTCAAGTGGACGGCTCAGTTTGAATTATGATAATCATAGTTTTTGGAAATGAGTGAGAAATTCACTTTTTAGCTGATCTACGCCGTGAATTGACGGAGGAAGACGAGGAAAATATTGCAAACAATTTCAATGCTCATGAAAGCGATGATGATGACGGTGGAAGTGAAGCTACATTTGGTGGTGACCACGAACCGATATCCAGTGAGCAGTCTGACTTCGGACAAGATAATGCTCAACCGGTTCCAACTCCACGTTTCAAAGTATATGTCCATGAAGAGGCTGCAATAGATATGAATCCTGATGAAAGCAGACATGAGTTGCAAACTTCGGTTATTGAGGAGAAAAATATTGTGGGGAAGAAAGGATTTGCCAAGCCGAACTGAAAAACGGCGAACAGAATTGGCATTGGAAATGCCCAGACAATCAAATTCAATATGCCCCGAATGTTTTGAATCGAAAAGAGATGCCATCATTGGCGTTTTCCCAGTGTCTTTTGTTGAAGATGTTCCTCTTGAGATGAATAAGACAGCTAAAAGAGTAATACAGGCAAATATGCGTCAAACAGTTTCAAAAAATATAAGGTATTATCAAGACACAAAGGCGGATGAAATGTATGATTTTATTGAAATAATTTTATTCTCCGCTGCTGAAAAGACAAACTTAGTTCATGCTAAGGATCTTTTCTACAAAATGAACATGCTCTTTCATACAGCAGTGATGTTATTGCATGCGTTTGAGCAATTATACCACTTTGACGATTTCAGGACTCGCGCTGGGAGATTTGTGCACGACAAATTGGCGCATATTCGTTATACTACTATACTACAATAGACAGTTGATGATCAGCAACTTTCCACAAGAACCAGATGAAATTTCCGACAATGGAAAATATGGCAAAAAAAACTTGGCTTGTTGACACAAAACCAATTAAACTTGCAGGCGAAGTATATTTGTGTCTTGGCTTAATATGACTTACTTGTACGGAATACTACCTTGGTGGGCACAATAAGAGGCAATAAGCCGCAATTGCCAAAACCAGTTGCACCAGTGTCTTGCCTTTCAAAATCTATTCAACTGTTAAGCTTTACAATACAATCGAAGAACAACGTGTTCCTGCTCCCAATTGCCCACGCCAACGAAGAAGTAAATCCTCTAATACTGAAGAAGTGAAATCTATAATGGGCAAGAAGGCGGTGTCGATAGTCTTAACAAAATTTTACGTGGATTCACTGGCAAAAGAAAAACAAATTGCTGGCCCGTGGTTTATAATATGCTGGATGTTGCTGTGGCTTTCAGGCTTTTGAACATGGTAACCCTATGTGGAACAACAAGTCTTGAAAAACGGAAAATATGTTTGAAAGAGCTTTGTATGGACATGGCACAGAAACAGTCGAACAACAGATGCAAAACAAAAATTAATTCTACAACAAAAATTGCAATGGACTTGATAGATTTCAAACAGGTTCCTGCAGTACCGACATCAGGTCCAGCAGTACGGTTAGGCGTTCAGAATTAAGTTTTTATAGACAATTAATTTTCAAATATATGTAAGTGTTATAAAATTTTATTTTAAAACTGACAACAAAACAACAACAGTTTCTGACCATTGTTTAACTCCGACATGTACCAAACACAATATAAGAATATGAGAAAAGTACTATTTCGCAAAATACAATACGGATTCAGATATTGATGAAGATGCGGACAATACACCAAAGACGTCAACATCAAATCAAAACTGCATCAAAAAGACAGCGGAGAACTTCACCCATTTGAGCGGTTCAAATCTAAACCATTGTATGATAATTACAAAATCTTTGCCTGTAACAACATGTACATGTCCATTAAATTATGTGCATAAATAAACGAAATATTGGCCTTTTTATAAGAACAACTTCTTGAAAATCTTAAATTGCCATACAAAATATATTACTGGGCACTGAGTGCCCAACTCACGAGATTAAGTTGAATAGTTATGTCACGGTTCTAAGGTTAAAATACCATTCGTATACGGTGTACAACTTTAGGTCCCAATCAGTGAGTATAAAACTAGAAATCGCACAGCTCACTGGTTGTGAGAAGCTCTCCCCAAACTCCTTCATGGTGATGTAATGCCAAAACCATGCTATTTCTCCAGTACAAATTTTAAAATTATATTCAACTTTTTAAATTTTAGCCATCGATATTCACTGTTGCTACGATATTTATTTATTTATTTAATATGTTTTCAACAACGTTATAAAATTTATATTATATACGTAGTAGACATAACATACAATACTTAATAAAATTAAAATATATTTAACATAGATGAATTTCATTTAAAAATCGAGATAAAACTGAAATTTTGAACCGGACCACCTCAGATATCGATGAAATTTTGTTCACAGCTAAATTTTATCAATACAAACAAACTCTCATTTGTAGAAATGACTGTTTTGGGATTTTTTGGGCGTGGCACAGTGGGAAAGTTTTCGAAAAAACGCGAAAATGGTCGAAAATAGCTCCATTTAAACTACAATAACTCAGAATCGGCTGAACCGATTTCCATGATCTTAGTATCATTAAAAAGATATTTTAACAGGCTTTATGACACGTTAAATTTTATAACAAAAAAAAGCCTGTTAAAATATCTTTTTAATAATACCAAGATCATGGAAATCGGTTCAGCCGATTCTGAGTTATTGTAGTTTAAATGGTGCAAAATGAATTTTCCTGGGACAATGTTTATTTATTTTACCTGTAAATATAAAATATAAGGGCAATTACTAGAAGTGACACTACTTAAAAAATTATATAAAAAAAACTAAAAAAGAACCCATTTTTATTTTTTGATATGGTATAGGTGAAGGATAAACCTTTCTAAAAAAATACTACACTGTAAAAAAAACCCTTGATCTTTTTTGTTTTTTCGTTAGTTATAATTTTTTTTTTGTTAAAAAATTTTTTACAGTGTATTTTTAATTTTTTTTAAACGTGTCATGAAGCCTGTTAAAATATCTTTTTAATAATAATACCAAGATTATGGAAATCGGTTCAGCCGATTCTGAGTTATTGTAGTTCAAATGGAGCTCTTTTCGACCATTTTCGCGTTTTTTCGAAATCTTTCCCACTGTTCCACGCCCAAAAAATCGCAAAACAGTCATTTCTAAAAATGAGGGTTTATTTGTATTGATCAAATTTAGCTATAAACAAAATTTCATCGATATCTGAGGGGGTCGGGTTCAATGCATCTCGATTTTTACATGAAATTCATCCATAAGAAAAAGAGTAGAGTACAATTAAAATAATATGAAGAAAATTTGTAAAATTTAAAAATTTAAAAAAAAGAAAAATATAAATATAAAAATATTAATATAAAATAATTAACATGAAACAAAATAGTTAAAAAATAATACAAAATACAAAAATAAAAAATGACTTATAATTAAAACAGTAGCAATACATGAGCTGGGACAGGAACATCTGGAACATGAGGAACAGGAACAGGAACATCAGGTGGAGTAGAACAACAGAGGGATGAGCAGGAACAAGAGAAATGGTAAACAAACTCCACAAATTTTAGTGGTATGATTCACAGGAACTTTAGGATAAAATCATACGAGATAACATAGGCAGTCACATCTGGAGCAGGAACGTCGCAACAATATGTGTGGAACGATAAAAAGGAACATAAAAATAGCATAATGAGAAATAAACAGGAAGAGTAGGGAGTTGAAGATCTGGAACATGAAGATGAGGGACATGAATGTCGCCATCTGGCGTCAACCGCTAATGATCCATCCATCTATTCAGCGTCAGCTACAATTCATTGTAGAATTCAGAATTTATAATAAGATTGATTAATAGCAGCAGGACTGGTTTATCAGAGGAAAATGGTTGGCAACACAAGCTGGTTAATAGTGCCCGATTAATTACGAATTAAATGTCGCTTAATTATATTCAAAGAATCTGAAGCGGGTAAGGAATTATAGATTTCATTGTAAATGAGGCAAACGCGTCGAAAAGGATTGTAGTAATCGTAATTATAACGGGCAGTCGGTAGTTTTATAGGATAGAAATATCGGATTTGTCTACAGGAAACATTAAAATTTATTTGACTCACGAGAAAATTTGAATCTATACAATCCCTAGTGAGTTTTACAATAAACATAGCATTTAACATATACCTGCGTTTTGGCGTAGAATACGTCTTACCTTACGGTATAGGGAGTCATGTCAGATTGTTATTGTTGTAATCTTTATTCCATTGATTATGAGGAAACGGCGAGATAACTTTTTTTACAACTTTTTTTGTAGGTAAATGAAGATGTTATCTTTCGTTTGATATACATTTCATATTGGTTGATATCTACCTAATATTTAAATTTCTCAAATGAAAATTGTTTAAACACATACACTCAGACATATGTGTGGTGTTTGGTTGAGTGTTTGAGTCATAGATTAATACTTAGAGTAGATCTACTAGTTCTCCCACCAAATTTATGACATTTGGCCTGGTGTGATATTTACGTTTGATGTTGTAAAGAATTGCTTTACTAATACCAGATAGAGGCAATGGTTCAAAACAACGAACAAAATAACAACAACGCATTTCGTTTTGTGTGTTAAAATTATTGTGTTAAATACAACACAAATATATGCTAAAAATAACAGTCAATAAAAAAGTTTAAAACACATTTAAATTTCACAGTTTTTCACCAAAATGGCATGAAAAATTAAAGCAAGAAGTTATTGTAATTCCACCTGGTGTATGTCACTTTTCGTCAAACATCTCTCTATCACACCGACCGCATCACGAAGAGTGTGAAAGGAAACGTCAGATGAGCCAAACATTCTCTCTAGTCTGAGATTACTCTATGGTTTGAG
Source organism: Phaonia tiefii (assembly GCA_963931995.1). NCBI lineage: Eukaryota > Metazoa > Arthropoda > Insecta > Diptera > Muscidae > Phaonia > Phaonia tiefii. Next base: position 262,174,059 of record OZ008369.1, on the reverse strand, counting down.
TTTGTAGCGTGAACACAAACTATGCTGCTGTTTCAGTGTGGACACAAACCTTCGCCTGTTGTTTTGATTGATGAAATATTGAAATTTCGTATATTTACTTATGTATTCAAGTGAAACAAAATGTTACATGTGAATTTGAATCTAACATGGATATATAATTATAAATAATATATGAAAAAATTAATTCATACATTTTTATGTTAAATGAAAGTGCTGCCAAGTAAGCAAAATAACAATGCTGCTTGATGCTGTTTGACAGCAGCTGACAGTTGACGTTTAGTTAATTAAAATATCAAATAAATAAATTCATATGCTTATGTTATTTATCATTTATTGTTATATATGTTTTCTGTCTTATCGGATGGCGTATTCTACGTTAAACTTAATGGCCGTGTCCCTGACACAGCCTGCAGGGGCAGTCGTGGCCTAAGGCCTCGGACAACTGTCTGCTGTTTTTTTTTTCAAGTGTAGGAAGATCGATAAGCATCAGTCGATTTTTATAAGGTGGCAAGTCATCAATGTTCCAAGCTAGACCACGTAAAGCAAAAAGTAAAAATTGTCTTTGAATCGATTCGATGCGGTCTATGTAACAGGCATTATACGGACACCACACACTACAAGCATATTCTAATGCAGGTCTAACGAGAGAGACAAAAAGACGTTTAGTGACGTACGGATCAGCAAATTCTTTCGCCCATCTTTTTATAAAAGCTAACAGTGATCTCGCTTTGCCTATACAGAAATCAATATGAAGATCAAAACGCAACTTTGGATCAAGAAGTACTCCTAAATCCATGAAGGAAGACACATTTTCCAATATATAAGAACCAAGAAGGTAATCAAAATTCAACGGTGTACTACGGCAAAACGAAAGCTTTTTACATTTTCCCTGATTTAGCGACATACCATTTACCAAACACCAATTAGTGAGACCATCCAAGTCATATTGAAGATGGGTGGCATCCTCGGTATCGCATGTAGGCATATATAACTTAACATCATCTGCCAACATCAAAATTTTAGAGGATTTAACTATAGACGATAGATCATTTAAATAAAGAACGAAAAGTAGAGGACCTAAATGACTGCCTTGAGGAACACCAAATGTTACTGATATTGTTGTAGATAATACATTTTTAAAACGCACTTTTTGGGTACGACCACTAAGGTAAGAAGATACCCAGTGCAACAATTTAGGTGGAAAACCAATAATATCAAGTTTGTATATTAACAAACTATGAGCAACTGTGTCAAAAGCTTTACTAAAATCTGTATAAATTACATCCATCTGACATTTATCACGAAAAGCTGCAAAAATATGAGACGTTAGCTCCAGTAAGTTAGTCGTAGACGACCTGCCCTTATCAAAACCGTGCTGATATGGCGAAACCAAACATCCAACAAAATGAAGTAGTCTATTCGTAACCAATTTTTCAAATAGCTTTGGAATTGCACTCAGATTTGGAATTCCTCTGTAATTTTCAATATTGGATCGACTTCCAGACTTAAAGAGTGGGCTAATGAAACTTGATTTCCAATAAGAGGGAAATTTACCCGATGTCAACGATTCATTAAATATATTTGTGAGTAGAATATACAATTCATGAGCACACATTTTAAAAATTGATGTGGGAATACCATCAGGTCCAGGCGAATTTGAATGTTTTAAAGTTTGCTGTCCATAAAGAACTTCATCCTCAGACAAGATAATATCCGGAATGCCATTAAACGTATGAATATTATAGGGGTAATTTAGTAAAGCAACAGAAGGAGAATACATTTTACGGAAGAAGTTAGCAAACATATCAGAAATATCGGCATCATCTGATGACTCTGAACCATTGAATTTCATACTACGCGGATAATCAACTACTTTCCGCTTTGAATTTACAAAGGTGAAAAAATGTTTCGGGTTCTTCAGTAGAACTCTGCTCATTTTAGAGATATAAAAAGAGTAACATTTCCTATTAAGAACGTTAAATTTATTCCTTGCAACTATGTATTTCGCCAAATAAATTAATGAACCACAACTATGATATCTACTTTTCATTCTATTTCTTAAATTACGTAGATGTTGTAGGAAATTCGGGGATGTACGCTAGGGTGCACCTAACGCCCCACTTGATATGGAATGTCTTGTCGCTAGTCTTAAAACATTCCATTAGGGCTAAAAAGATTTCCTGATTTGTTTCTTTTTTCAGAAGTGATTTAGGTGGTCCACCACCTCATTCATGAAATTTCATACTATTAACGTATGATATAGATATATAACGGTGTTTTGTCGAATCCATGTAACCCTTTACCTATTGTTCTTAGGAAAATTTGTGCCGAGTGTTTTAGATAGCTATTTCTTCAATCTTTTTAAAAAAAATAAATGAAAAATAAAAAAAAAATTTTTTGAATTTTTTTTGCAAAGTGAAAACTTTTTTTCAACATTTTTTCAAAAATTTCCTTTGTTTTCTTTTTTTTGCTCAAAAGATGTTGAAATGTGAACGTACCCATTTGTATTTGACATTTGAACACTTGTCAAATGTGCTGTGAGCAAACGTCATTGATAAATAACAAAATAAAGTTCTTCTGTTTTGGTCGTTCAACGAACACAAACGTGTTTCATTACCACTCTCTGCATATGGTAAAAGGCATATATATAATCTTGTTTTTTCCCACAACAGGTTATGGGCCCAACATAAAAAATAAGATCAAGAATTGATCAACAGTGAAGAAATATCCCGATTGTTAAACATTTTCCAATCGGATGAGCCAAAATCGATGAAATAAAATCCGATTTGGTTTTAAGGAAATTAGCAATTCATCCCGATTAGAACGCATTTTAATCGGACGTATAAAAATCGACGACGACGAAATTTATTTTTTGTTCTTCATCCATCACCAAAAACCATCGTGTTGGCATACGTTTTCCAATAATATAAAACGTGCCGGTTAGTGAATTTCTCGCAAACAATATAAAAATGCCGGGAGATAAAATTAAAATTGAAAAATTACACGGGCGAGAAAATTATAACATATGGAAAATCCAAGCAAAATCATATTTAATAACACTGTGTGTAATTTTTTAAGTCATGGCAAAATAACCATATACGGACACCACTACGTGATAAAAGACTAAAAAAACCAACTTTGCCTCAGAGAGTAAATCGAAATTGTGAACGGTTTGCAAGATATGAGCCTGAGAAAATGATCACATTTTTACGAAAATGATACCGAGGCCCCAAAGTTTTGGCGGCCCTTAAAAAAAATGTGCATGACTTTGGGAAAAATTGGGAGACACGGGTCTTTTTGTTTTTTAGTCTTTTATCACGTAGTGGTGTCCGTATATGGTTATTTTTTTTCGTGTTGCACTGTGTAATCAATGGATATAGAAGCCACATCGAAGCAGTGCCGGCGACATCAGCAACAGCTGCAGAGTTGGAAAGAGACCAAAAGGCATTGTGCGAAATATTTTTTATTGGTAGACGAACACATCCTATCTCACATAGAAGATTGCAAAAATGCACATACCGCTTGGACAACATTGCAAAAAACGTTCGCTGATAGTGGTCTCGGTAGAAAAGTCGATTTATTAAAACAATTAGTTCAATTACGCCAATCCGATTGCGAATCAACCGAACAATATGTAAATAAAATTATTGCTGCCGCGTCGCAAGTTAAAAGAGTCGGTCTAAACATCGATGACGAAATCGTAGCATCGCTAATTTTTAAGTCATGGCAAAATAACCATATACGGACACCACTACGTGATAAAAGACTAAAAAAAAAGGACCCGTGTTTCCCAATTTTTCCCAAAGTCATGGACTTTTTTTTTATGGGCCGCCAAAGATTTGGGGCCTCGGTATCATTTTCGTAAAAATGTGATCATTTTCTGAGGCTCATATCTTGCAAACCGTTCAGAATTTCGATTTACTCTCTGAGGCAAAGTTGTAGCTCTTGTCATAAAGAACAAAAAGTGCGAACATATAAAATCAAAAAAACTTCACCTTCCAGACCAAAATCGCAAAAAACTTAAAAAAATATGATTTTTTACCTTTTTCCCCGTGTTCAGGTCCATAGGTAGCAAACCGTTCAAAATTCAAAGAAACAAACAATCACAATCAATTTTTTACCTTTTTCTCCTGTTCAAGTCCATAGGTAGCAAAAAATGAAATATGCCTGGCCAGAACCATGTGTTTGTCCAAGGGTTAACACCGTTTAGGTTTGATGACCGCAAAAGTAGCAAAATAAATCAATATTTTCACACTGCATATTGAAATTGTCAGTTGCCAATGTTGTGTGCGAATTATACTGTAGCACTTTCACTTTTTTTACTTTCACTTTCACTTTATAACTTTCACCGCTGAGCTCTCGTTGACGTCGCGCTGTATAATGCCTCGATGTGAGCGTCGTGTCGCTTTTATATTGTGTGCTGCGTCCCTTGTTGCGTGTGCTGAGCTTACTGCATTGCCTGTGCTGCTGCTGTCGGTGCATGATCGCGTGATACCTAAGCGCTACCTAAACGGTGTTAACCCTTGGACAAACACGTGGTTCTGGCCAGGCATATTTAATTTTTTGCTACCTATGGACCTGAACAGGAGAAAAAGGTAAAAAAAATCGAATTTTTTTAAGTTTTTTGCGATTTTGATCTGGAAGGTGATGGTAAATTTGAAAATTTTCTAAGAACAAATGGCATCGAGCATCAAAAAACCGCACCATACACACCTGAGCAAAACGGTGTGGCAGAACGTTTCAACCGGACACTCATTGAACGTGTGCGTTGTATGTTAATCGACGCAAATTTGCATCAACGTTTTTGGGCCGAAGCAGCTATAACAGCTGCTTATACGATCAATGGTACTCCATGCAGAGGTAATTCCATCACTCCTGAGGAAATTTGGTCTGGCAAAAAACCTGATCTCTCGATGTTACGTGTTTTTGGGTGCAAAGCCATGGTACACATACCAAAGGAAAATCGAAAAAAGCTCGATGTCAAATCCACACAGTGTATACTGTTTGGATACAGCTCTGAATCAAAGGCGTATCGACTATATAACGAAAGAACAAAAAAAAATTATCATCAGCCGTGACGTAGTATTCATTGAAAACGAAAGTGGTACGCAGGTAAATTCGAATAAACATGGCAATTTTCGTTTTGTTTCATTGCACAACGCGGATCCAGGTGAAAACGGGCCGCTCACCATGAAAATTAATGTCAATAGCGATTTAGGGGGCGAGCAGCTGAAAAGCGAAACGCAGATTGTCAATAATTCACCTGATGTCGCACAAAACCAAAATACGAATTATGAGACCATCGATAGTGATACTGGCGCAGATGATGGGCAAATCGCCGCCATAACTGAAGTGCAAACTCAATACGAAGATGGAAATGTTGGTTACTCGAGCAATGACGAGTTCACCGACGTCTGAGCCCGATAATGACTTCAACGAAACCTTAGCAGAAAGACGCTCATTTCGAATAGCCAACAAAAACATCAGACCAACATACACATTTCTCGCACGTGATATTCCACAATATGATCCACAAACCGTTTCACAAGCAATGACACGAGATGATGCTGAGCTATGGCAAACAGCGATGAAAGAGGAATTCGATTCACTACACGCAAACAAAACCTGGTCGCTGGTGGAGCTGCCAAAAGATGCAAAGGCAATAAAGTGCAAATGGGTATTCAAAACGAAGCGAGACTCAAATGGAAATGTCATTAGGCACAAGGCGCGTTTAGTAGTGAAAGGATACTCACAACAATACGGCATCGACTATCATGAGACGTTCGCGCCAGTGGTAAGATATTCATCAATTCGTTTTCTTTTAGCACTGGCAGCCAAATACGACTTGAATGTGAGACAAATGGACGTAGTAACTGCATTCCTACACGGTGATCTGGAAGAAACGATTTTTATGCAGCAACCGGAGAAATACGACGATGGTTCAGGCCATGCGTGTAAGTTGCATAAATCACTTTACGGGCTCAAGCAAGCCGGCCGTGTTTGGAACGAATGCTTGAACCCTTTGGAACGAGGCGGACCCGTTATATATCAATTGGAATCTAAAACACATCATCACATCAAAGACTCCAATTAAAATTTGAAACACATAATTTGAAATTTCAAAAATATGAACTGAAATCAAATATTATACTTGCATATATATCTATTATAAATATTATCAAAAATATTCACAAATATTATTTGAAATTTATAATACATCAATGGAAATTTATTTGACATCAGCTGAAATTAAACGCCATCAATTGAAATTTAAAAGATTTCAAGCACATCAATTAAAATTCTCAAGACATCAATTGTAATTATAGTGTATCAATTGATACTTCATAGACATCAATAGAAATTTAGAACGCATCCTTACATAAAGGGTGGCCCAAATACAGGTATCTCTTTTAACCAGATGTTATTTTGACAATGATGAATTTTTTATCTTCGAAATAACACCCACCGCATGTACTGAGTGCAAGGTTTGTGCAAAAAGTTCGTGAGTTCGTGCTAGTGGAGCGACGTTAATGTGTCGTATGTGGCCGAAAGAGAGGAACTTAACCGAAAAACCCTCGAATCGCCATCGATCTTTACAATTCGGCATTTAACGCAATAGCATGATGAAACTTTAGCACAAAGATGTCGGATTCTTTGGTTACAATGCCTAATAGACTATTGGACATCACTATGATTATTCACTTCGATATGGTTTCTTAGTTTGGATCTTACAGAAGCTCCAATTGGACTTCCAATTTGGCCGTAAATCATATTTTCCAACGTAGCGTATTTTCATCTCGGCGGTTATGTCAACAAACAATATTGCCATTTCTGGTGATCGGAAAACCCGCACGTCATTGTCGTGAATCCAATGCATCCACAGAGAATGACAGTTTGGTTAGGATTTTGGAGTGGTGGCAACATTGCCCCATTTGGAATCGCAATTTCCCTCAACGGCGAGCACAACAGAGCCATAATTATTGGGCGTAATGGAAGAGATGAACCTGGAAAATCTTTGATTTCAGCAGGATGGTGCTCCAACTCTTCAAACAATTCATATTTTACGCACTAAGTTCGGTACTTGTGTTATCGGTACTTGTGTTATCGGTTCTTGTGTTATCAGCGATGTCAATAAGCCGCCTCGGAGCTGAGACTTGACCGCTTTAGACTTTTTCTTCTGGGGTGCATTTAAAGATCGAATAATTGAAATTTGAAAATACTATTCGACATTTGAAATACATTAATTGAAATTTACACGACATGAATTGATTTTTAAAATATATCAATTGATTTTTAAAATATATCAATTGACATTTAAAACATATCAATTGAAATTTAATATACACCAATTGAAAGTTTAAAATAATATTTTTTAAATTTCATCTGACGAATTTGAAATTTGAATTGCTGTTATTAACATTTCTTTTAAATTCCACTTGATGTATTTTAAATTTTAAATAGAAATTTTAAATTCCACTTGATGTATTTTAAACTTCAATTGATGTTTTCAAATTTCAATTAATGTATTTCAAATTTCAAATAAAAATTTTAAATTCTAATTGATGTGTTTTAAATTTTAAATATAATTTTCTACTTCAATTGATATTTTTCTAAATAAACTTGACATTTTTAAATTTCAGTTGGAAATGGTATAGAGATAATGTTAAATTTAAATTTCTTTTTTTAAATTTCTTAATATTTTAGTCAAGTTTCTCCATATTTTTTAATTCAATTTAAATTTCTTTCTTACGAATATGACAACAAATATCCTTCACATCTAATCATAGAGTCATAGACTGTTTACACTGTAGCACGGTGCCAGTCTCATGATGGCTCGCTGATACTTTTGCTCATTCTCTGTCGCATCCCACATTCATTACATAAACAAGAGTTTTGTTAGAGTTTCCTCAAATATGACCTTGACAATCAAAATTTCCATATTCCACATGTCAAGGTCGCATAACATTCATAGAATCCCACACCATGCAATGGCCAATTGCCACAATGCGTCGGGAATGGAATATTCAAAGCAAAAAAAAAGATATATTTTTATTTACAGCCTAAATATCTTTTGCTCTGGGGTTTTGGACCAGAACAAAAATTAAAAACCAGCAGAATAATACTCGAAGTAAAAGAAACAGTGTGTCAACAAATCCGAATATGGCCCATAAGGAGGCGCAACCTCCATGTATCCATTACTGCAACCACTTGCACCCTTTCCTAGAAGCCTTTGTTGTTTTTCAAACAATTTTAATTGATGTCGAAACAAAATGATGCCAGCAAATTGATACCAATTAAAATTGATGACAACCGTTTTTTTTTTGTTCTCGTTTTCTTTTGGGTTGGAAATTTCTTTTAAAGAGGCCCAGGAAATAAATTAAAGAGGATTATAATGGCCCGAAAGTTATTTCTTGATTTGACTACAAAACTCAATATCACAAGGATATGATGGATATCAAATCTACTTAATATGTTGAATGTTTGTTGTTATGCTGTTGAGAAATTTTGTGAAATGTTTTGTATGGTAAAGAGATTTCTTAATTAAAAACATCAATTCAAATTAATTTTCCTTAGGAATTCAACCCAAAGGGTCATATAAAGGTATACAGCGTAAGATTGTCCCTGTACCTCAAGGTATTTAGGGACTGTAGAAAATTAAATTAATCTTGGGTTAATTTCCAAACAAATTTATGGAAAAACGGAAACAGAAAGTTTTTGAACAAAATAAAATAGCGGTAGAAGTTTATATCATCCGGTGGCTGAACACATTCAGGGTTTCCCACATACACAAACATGAACATCAATAACGATCACAAAAAATAAATTGTGAAAAACACAGATTATCCTCAGAGAAATTGATAAGAGTTTCTATCCGTCTCTTTACTTGGTCTCGGTGACGACGAGGTAAATTATTAAAGACCATAAACTATTAAAGACCAAAATATAGAGGTGTTTTTTCTACTAACCTACAGTGACGAGCAAAATTGGAACAGGGTTGACACAGTTTGTTAATATATTTGTATATTTCAAAATTTGATTAAAAACAAAAAAAAAACTATATAGTTACCTAAATCAATTTATTGTTCTTCCGTGAATAAAAACAAAAACAATTTTAATTCTATGTAAATATTGTAACTGTAAATATTGTACAGTTATAAAAAATGTTACAATTTTGCACTCTGGTTTTATGTTAATTTATTTGTTTCTGATTCAATATTTTGTCCAGTTGTCTTTGACTTTTTAAGAGCTTGTATGTGGCGAGGCATGCGGTCGCAATATTGTGCCGCCAATTCTGCTGGAATCCCATCCCAAGTTTCTTTTACTCTATTCTACATCTCGTTTACGCCTTTTGGAGCATCTCGGTACTTCGGTGAGCTGAGATTTTTTGTAACTCCAAAAGTTTTCGATCGGGTTTAAGTCCAGTGACAGCGCTGGCCATTTCATAGTGGTAACTTGTTGACTGCTTAACCAGTTTTTAAAGATTTTGGCCGAATGATTTGGTTCGTTGTCATCCAGAAAAATTACTCTTTCAGTAGCAAGACCCGGTTTTTCTAAAGCAGCTGGTAAATGATTTTGCTGAATTGCAAGATATTATTCTGTTTTCATAATCCCTTCAATTCTAAACCAAAGGATCTACTCCCTTCTTCATAATACAACAAAATATTAAAATTATTATAAAAAAAATATGAAAATTAAATAAATTTAATATAAACATTTATAGGGTCTTCTCGTCTTTTCATGTTTCAGGATTTGTACTTGGGGTTCAGTAGTATTTGGATCTTTGGTCCAGAACCAAGCACTGCCATCGGACTCAAATCGATTGATTTTAGTATCATCAGACCATATAACCTTTTACTTTAATTTTATCCTCTAATACTTTACCTTCTTCCTGTCAGCCTCAGTCCATTTTTCGTAGACCTGGGCGAATTCTTTACAAAGCTTTTTGGTCTTTTGGGATAAAAAAAGTTTGATTTAATTTTCCGCCACCTTCTCTCCCGATCCTATGAGACTCAACTACTTTAGATGCTTCCAAGTTTGACCAGAACGTGGACAATAATGAAATAAAAGCCGTTTCCCATTACATCCCATGAAGGGATTGGGGACAGTTTCTCACAACCAGTGTGATGTGGAAAAAATGGCAGTGGGACGAAAGAGAGAGTGAAAAGACCGAATTCTGAAGCATAAATAATGAATCGCGAAAAATTTTCCAGAGGATAAGAAGATCGAATAACGGGACGAATAATGGGCTGCTCTCCTGCAAGCATGAGAATGGGAATCTGGTGACTGATAAGCAGTATGAGCTTAATATGTGAAGAGACCACTTTACAGCACAAGTCCACTCTATTTCTTCCACTGAAGATTATAAGGTAATGATTGTGGAAGACAGTGTAGATTGTACCCTCCCTCCACCAAGTATTGTATTTGAAGTAACAAAGCACGAATATCAAACATTCACTTTCTATTAATACTGATTCATTGATCTCAGTCGATGCCGAATATCATGTAGGGTAAGAATATACGCGCTGAAAAATCTGTCATTTTTTGTTGTTTGGATGCAAATATAATGTGTGTTTGGAGTTAATCACAAATATAATATAATTGTATCCAAACGCATTGTGTTTGCTTTCCAATATTACAAGTTTGAGACACAATGATTTATATGCTATAATATATGTGCTTGCGACCCAAATAAATCTGTGTTTATGTTATAAACACAGCTGTGTTTGTGGCACTATTTATGCTCTCTCGAGAGCAAGAGAATAACAGAGGAACACCGACAGAGTCTATCTTGTAAGTGTGATTCTGTATTTTTGCATTATTCTTCGAAGAAATATGCATATGTTTCCACGAAGTATATGGAAATTTTGGGGGGGAACACGCGAAAGTTTCCATGTAAATATAGGGATGTTTCGGATGAAGAACGCATATGTGTTCACGTAAAAGCATACATATTTGTCAGTAAAGATGTTACTGTTTTCAGTTAAATAAAAGTGCGTTTGGCACTTGCAAACATTCGAATGTTTGAAGTGTGGTCCAAACATATACATGGTTCTTGCAGAATATGTTTGGGAGAATATGTTTGGGAATAATCATAATCAATAACCCTGCACTCAGAATTTAACGAAAACATTTTAAAAATATACCAACACATCTAAAATTTCCCATTACTTAACACACGTGACTACGGAGAGTTAAGCTGACATTCAATTATTATTCTACGGACAAAAGTTCAAAGATCATCCTATTGTTGTTTCTTTGTGACACTTTCGCCTGTGTTCCAAATAGTATAACGACTGTTTAGTAATCATCCACATCCGCACTCCTCTACTGACTGTATCCAACCTCGCACTTCTGCAGTCGTTTAATTCAATAAAATCGCCTCTTGTTATCCAACCGTGTGATGTAATAAATCCAATCAAAAGCGTCAATTAATTCTGGTGATAAAGACACAATTTTCGGTTATCTAATACGATTCAGTGTCTATCATTTTCACACCTCCAACAATTGACCACCTAGGCGGGATGTGAGCGAGTAGGAGGATGAATCCTAACTTGCTTGCTAATGTAACTTATGATTTATCCACACGATGCGCCAGCCCCAGGTGTTTGCTGTCATATCAGGTATCTTATTCACACTTCATCTGTGTATGTGGTTATGTGATTTGCAATGCTGGGGAGTTTGGGGATTTACCTGAATATCCTTGATAATCACAGAATAAAATGGTATTTTCGCAATTCAGGCAAAAATTACACCAGGATGAGATACGATATTCTTGGAATTTATTATAGCTAAATCAAAAAAAGCTTTATCTGTTGTTGTTTGACAGTCTATGCGAGAGCAAGATTTATGCCTATTTGTTTATTGTTATTCATTTATATACGCAAATGTATTTATATGTTTGTGATATGGAAATTAGATTTGTAGAAAAGAATTCGAGAGTCGGAATTTTGTGAGTAGGCGGAGATAAGTATGTGGATTTAACTCAATATTACGGGTATGTAACCTAGAATGAAGAGAAAAGGTCTTACCTAGTGTGGCAACCTATTGATTTTCAGGGATATACTGATTCTGATGTAGAAATCGTTACCAAATCGAGTGGTGGGGTCCCAACATCGCAAGTTCAAAACTCAACTCAATCTTGAACCGTAAACTTGAACACAGTTGGTGCATGAGTTCTAAAGTAGGTATTAATCACCTGCATGAATTCATTTGTATAGCAAATGGTCAGCCGTGTTGATGAATATAACGGGTTTTGCAATAAGAGCGCTAAATAAAACAAAGGACGTTCGATGCCATTATGTATGGAACTCGATTTCTTTTGCATGGCCACCACGGGCACGTTTGCAGAAGTCCAGACGCTGAACCCAATTTTCGACGGTTTTCAAGCATAAATCGGCCGAGACTGCTGCAATTTCACGTTCGATATTCGTACGAAGTTCATCAATCGTCGCTGGCTTGTTGGCATAGACCATAGGCTTGACGTAGCCCCACAGGAAATAATCTAACGGCGTCAAATCGCACGACCGAGGCGGCCAATCGACTGGGCCATTACGTGAGATAACACGTTCATCAAACTTGGTTTCCAATAAATTGATTGTGGCATTCGCTGTGTGGCTTGTGGCGCCGTCCTGTTGGAACCACATGTCCTCCAAGTCCATATTATCCAATTGGGGCCAAAAATATTCGGTTATCATTGAACGGTAGCGATTCGCATTCACAGTAATGTGCCGGTCTTGATCATCACGGAAGAAGTACGGCCCAATGACGCCGCCGGCCCATAAACCGCACCAAACCGTAATTTTTTCGGGATGCAATGATGACTCATGGATTACGTGTGGATTGCTGTCTGACCAATAACGCATATTGACGAAGCCATTCAGCCAGAAATGAGCCTCATCGCTGAAGATGATTTTCCGATGAAAATCCGAATCATTTTCAAGTTGTTGCTCAGCCCAATTCGTTCTATAATATAACTTTCAAAACTTCTGCATCAGTGCGTGTAAGTAGGAAAGTAATGTGTAAGTAGCGACAACCAATCACTCTGTACAATCGATAAATGTCTTCGGTTAATGACTTGTGTAAATACACACCGCAGTGGCTAGACGCTGCTGAAGATGATGCTTCACAAACACCGAAACGATCGTCCAGCGAATGTGAGTTCGAATCCCACTCGCGGCATTTACATTTTTTTCACTAACCGGAGACAACATGATCTCTTATAGCCTTAAAGAAAATTACAACTTTAAACATAAAATATAATTTAGGTGTCAATAGTGCACCCTGAAAAATCAATATTTTGTTGTTGTTTGGATGCAAATATAAAGTGTGCTTTTAGCTTGCCGCAAGTATAATATACTTGTGTCGAAACATATTGTGTTTGTTATTCAATATTATATGTTTGAGACACAATGATTAATATGCTATAATATATGTGCTGGCGACTCAAATATATTTATGTTTGTGATACAAATACAGCGGTGTTTGTTGCACAAGATGTTCTCTCGGGAGCAAGATAATAAAAGATGTACAACAAAAGAGTCTATGTTGTAAGTGTGTATCAGTATTTTTTCATTATTCTCTCAGACAGTGAGTCATAAATATTCCTGAATGTACGTGTAAATTTCAGATGAGGTCAGTGTTTCTTATGTTGGCTGATGTATTGCATTTTAGTTTCATGTATTCATTCGTCAATGGTTCATCGGACAGAGGATATCAAAAGGGCTTGATCAGTGAAAAAAGAATAAACGAGGGCTGGGACGGTGAAATGGTTGTGTGATGTTGCTTCGGTTTTTGTGTATGTGTGCTATCAAAGTGAGAAACGATTTTGAGGAAAGAAACTGGAAAGGGCAACATCGTGAAGCCCTTTTTCTGTCCGAGCCTTTACTGAGAAAATCGGAGCGGTGAACCATTTGTGAACCAACGCATAGCTGAAACCTTCCGAAAACAAAAACGTGAGAGACAACAAAGGAAGGAGAAGCAAAAAAGAATTCTCATTTTATGAAAAAAAAACAAATATTACACTCAGTGCACCTAAATGTAAAAAAGACCGTTTTAAATCTTTTAATTTTTCTCTATTATTTATTTATAAATGTGGATTTTTAATTAATTAAATACATACATGTATATTGAAACCAAAGAATAATTCGTTTTTAAATATTATTATGTTTGAAGGAAATACGGATATGTTTCCACGTAAAAGCATACATGTTTGCCAGTAAACATGATGCTGTTTACATTTAAATACAAGTGAGTTTGGGACTTGCAACCATATTAATGTTTGAGGTGTGTTCCAAATATGTACATGGTTCCTGCACAATATGTTTGGGAGAATATGCTAGAGAGTACGTTTGTTTTTCAGCGTGTATCAATCAAACATGGTGTATAGTCTCTATGTCTTACTTAGTCTCTCATTCTACATCATTTCTCTAGTGTCTTTTCGAACAGTGATGGCATAGAAATACCCTGGGTGTACTCAGGGCATATCCATGCAACAGCTCATCGTGTATGAAGTTAGAAAGGGTGACCATACCTCACCCATATAATACACATGTTCGATACGGCAAGTATGTTCGTGAATGTTATCTACGGACACCTTAAATAAACGAATTCGAGAACGAGATAACGAGTTCGAGATCTATCCACTATCCCGCTCTTCACGTTCTCTCGATTACGACGTGCTAGTAGGCCATTTCATTGAGGTGGAGTTGTTGTTGTATTTTACTCTTTGGTTGGACATAAAATGAAGAGAAATCAAAGGGAATACGTATTTTCGTTCCAAGCAACCAACAGTAAACATGATTTAGCTGTCATTAGTATCAATCAAACACTATTTAAACTTAGTTTTCCTCTGGCTGCTTATTGCTCTCTCGTCTATCCACTCTGTTTTCTATAATTTTCCTACCACACAGTCGATCAGCTGTGTCATGAATACACCCTGGTTCGACACAAGTCTAAGAGTAGATGGGCGAGAGAATTTTAAGCAGCCAGAAGCGAACCGTGCATGAAACTAAATTTAAATTGTGTTTGATTGTGGCCATCGGTGGTGCAGTGGTTAGTGTGCGCGCCTACTGCACATGAGATCGTGAGTTCGATCCCTGCTCTAACCACCTTAAAATTTCTTTTGGCGGCGGTCAGCTCGCATAGTGACGGCGACACTATCGAGTATTTAGCCATGAACAAGCTTCTCAAAATAACGTTCGGAATTGGTGTAAAAACTGTGGGTCCCAAACAGTGAGTATAAGAACCTAGAAAGCGCACAGCTCACCGATTGTGAGAAACTCTCCCCAATTCCTTCTTGGGATGTAACGGGAAACCATTTATTTTTTTACCATCAATCAAACACTATTTAAATATACAGTCAAAATTTATCTTCACTCAAATGCCAACAAACACAACGAGTGAAACCCTAGTCATTCTCTGTTCTCTCTCTTACTCTCTTCATTGAATATTTCAATACACGAGCAGATTTTTGATAGTGTTATTGTATTAAACTATACAAATTCCAACCATGTCGAAGTACAATTATATAGACTATGCAAAAAGTATGAAATAATCAAGATATGACGCTTGAGAGAAATGCCTTTTAGTGAGTTTCTAGCACTTTTTGGTACTCTTTTACCAGGGCTGCCAAATTGACCACATCTTCTGGTCATACAACCTGACTTTATTTTATGGCGCAGAATCCCGGGTTATATCGCATGCTAATCAAACATCGCTGGGAGGAAAAAATGCTCCGTGAAATATACGGTCCAATAATAGAAAACGACGAGTATTGACGACGTATGTATCACGAGCTGTATAATCTGCTTCCCGACATTGACGTAGTTATGCGTAACAAAATAGAGCATTTTCGCTGGCTATGCCATGTCAGTAGAATAGAGCAGAATGAACCAGTGCCAATACGAATTGGAAGACATACTCTACAAATAGGACGACCAAGACTTTGCTGGAAATCCCAGGCGGAATATTGCCTGCGGGAACTTGGTGTTACTAACTGCACCTTGAAAAAATTATGTATATGTTTGGAACCCACTTCAAACATTTATATGTTTGCAAGTCCCAAACACAGGTATATTTAAATGCAAACATTAGCATGTTTACTGACAAATATGAACAACAGACATCTTGGCTTTGTTTCAATCGCTTAAGTTGTCAATCTATACACGTAAGTATACCAACAATACAGGAATACAGAAAGTACAAAAAAAAAGTACATATGAGTTTACATTACTTATTTTACCATGCTTGGTCCATTCATAATTTTGATGTGAAACATTCATACCTTTTGAGACATTTATGCTTTTTGAATTGTTTCATATAATAACATTGTCGAAATGGTGCATTTATATTGAAATATTCTATAAAGTAAATAAGAGTCGTTTATGCTCTTTTACGCAGACTCTCTAAATGAGAGCAGAAAAAGGGTGCAATAAGTTCTCTATACTATTCAGTACTTTTTGTCGTCGCTCTGTTTATGACAAAACTGAAACAATTATTTTAGAGAGTTAAACATTGGTTTATTCATTTTAACAATATTACATCTAATGTTAAACCAGATGTACGAAAGTGAAGAAAGTGCAATAGCAAAAGAGCGTTCAGCACAAAAACTATTCTTTTTTTTATATTCCAATGTAACATTTACTAATGTGTTCATTAGGGTGGCAATGAAATGTATGGAGGAAAATATATTTTCGAATTTTAATAAACTCCAGGCGGATTCTTGTTCCTTATGGTCTAAAACTGACTTGGTGAAAATTTGAGACGAATCGGACAACTCTAAGACGTGCCGCATTTTAGTCAAACTTTTCGGATTTTGGCATTTTGGGTGAAAATTTGTATACACTAGAAAATCTTCATTCTTCGGTGCATTTGAAAAAAAATTGCACATTGATTTAGTTTAATCTGAATATAATTGGGGTAAAGCTTGAGTAAAATCCGACCACTCTAAGGGTTCCAATTTTGAATTTGAAAAAATTTGCAATTTTTAACAAAAATGAAAATTTGGGTTTTTCGGTTTTATTTCCAGAAATTGTATCGAAATGAAAAAAATATTTAACTTGGATTCCAATACCTTCTAGCAGAAGTCTATACGCTATAATGCGATATATTCATGCAACGGTTACAGGGTCTTATCGTGCGACAAAATAGGCTTTTCTATAGAAAAATTTTAAAACTTTTCTATAGAAAAATTTGAGAATATTTCTATGGAAAAATTTGAGAAGATTTCCATAGAAAAATTTGGAAACATTTCTATAGAACAATTTTAAAACTTTTCTAACGAAAAATTTTGAAACATTTCTATAGAAAAATTTTAAAACTTTTCTATAGAAAATTTTTGAAGCATTTCTATAGAAAAATTTCAAAAAATTGCTATAGAATAATTTTAACACAGTTCTATAGAAAAATTTTAAAAGATTTCTATAAAATTTTACAATTTTTCTACAGAAAAATTTTAAAACATTTCTACAGAAAAATTTTAAAACTGTTCTATAGAAAAATTTTAAAACTTTTCTAAAGAAAAATTTTAAAACATTTCTATAGAAAAATTTGACAACTTTTCTATAGAAAAATTTTAAAACTCTTGTATAGAAAAATTTGAAAAGTTTTCTAAAGAAAAACACTTAATACTTTTTACTCCGGGTAGTGGTACCACTCTGAGGTCCGTGTCTCACATTTAATTTTTCTATGTTTTACTGTTTGCTTTTTCGTTTGTATTGCAATTCTCCATGGTTTTCAATCCCCAAATATGTATACTGCTGTATAATGTAAACAATAGCGGCATTCATGCAAACGTGAAAGCCGAGAACTTTTGCTCAGCGCAAGTTTCCCTCGCATCGTTGCATGAGGAACCAGGTAAAGTTGCTCAGCGTAGTTGTGCTCAAAACCATATCAGCTGACCAAGATGGATACATAAGGTGGTAGCAGTAGCAATTGCATATATTATATATGTGTACTTTTTCTACTGTTCTAGTGCTATCACCTTATTTATCCATCCTAGTCAGATGACAACGAAATGTCAAAAGTTTACACGTTTCTCCATCCCACGTTTGCGCAGCAAATTTGCCTCGAAAACTTTCCACTTTTGAGAAAGGCGGTTTGTATGGGAAATTTGTTTGTTTTAACGTTTGCTGTGCAAGTTTACGATGTTTTCGAGTTTACGAGGTTCTTTCGAGCTTTCATGAAGACCACTAATGTTGCCAGTCAGCTCGAACAAACTTGTTGCTTGCATTGTGAACGCCTGTTGAATTTGTTGCTATCATTGTGAACGAGCTTTAAATCTACTACAAATGTAAAATCGCAATATCTCGTTATTTTGAGCTAACTTTTTAAAACGGAGTATACCACTGAATTCTATGATCCAAAAATTAGTTGGGGTGTCTCGGTGTTTTTGTGTACCATTTCAAAACTTCAAATTGTACTTACAGTGTATTTCTACAGCAAATTTATTATAAATTTAATTTATTTTATTTTATTCATTTATTATTATTTCTTCAAAATTTCTTAATAATTTTTAGTAATAAAAATTTGCATTACATCGAATTTCTCCTTTATAACCATCGGCATCACTTACTTTCACTCGCACCTGATATTCGTTGGGTGGAAATGGTACCAACTTGAACATATCACGCTCTAAAACTAGACCGTCCACTATTATGTCATGCTGAAATACGCAAATAATGATTATTAGTTAATATTTTATTAAATAGTGGTTGGGGTTTTACCTACATTATAGGGACACGTATGATTTATATTTGAACTGTTTACACCTGCTTCATACACAATCTTCCAAAACATATAACGACTTGGATGCATTATAAATTTACAAAAGTCTATTGTTGTGTTGTATATAAACGGCCGATAGCCATTACTCTTCCGGTACAATGCTGCATTAAACTGTAAGTGAAATATGTATGTGGTAAAACTTCTTCAGCGATCAACAGTTGCAAGCATTTTATCTCACCGTAATATTTGTTATAGGCAACCGGTGAGCTTCCACGTATATATATAATGCCACTCTATCTCGGGCAATTGCCTTTAGATAGCACTGCTTGAAGGTGGCGAACGTTTCATCGTAGGATTCACATTGTAGATTAGTAAATTTTGCCTTTACATCGGCTGCCTTCACTGTGCAGTGACACAAAAGCCACAACGTTGCAACAAATAAAGGTTTGAACAGATGCATGTTCAATCTTAGAATGATATCATACTTTCACTCTTAAAGTATTATCTATTTCTAAATATTTTTTAATAGTAATCAATTTGAAACGATTATTTTTTAAATCGTGAATATTTTTTAAAATTAATTTTAATCGATATTTAACGATAGAGTGGAGTAAAAATTTTGCTAGTACTCCTACTGCGTAGTGGTAAAAATAGATTGTGCGTGGCGAACCTTTATGTGTGATCAAAACGAAATGTTATACTAAGTTACAATCATCACTGCGGCTCATTAGACTTTTAGATTTATTGATATGTTCTTCAATTGCTCATTATTGTGGCCGTCGGTGGTTCAACGGCTAGTGTGCTCGGTTCTTGTACATGAGATCGTGAGTTCAATCCTTGCTCTGACTACCTTATATTTCCTTCGACGGCGGCCATCTCGCTTAGTGATGGCGACACTATCGAGTAATGAAAGCCATTAAAAAGCTTCTCAAAAATACTGTTCGGAACCGGTGTAAAAACTGTAGGTCCCAATCAGTGAGTGTGAAAATTAGAAAGCGCACATCTCACTGGTTGTGAGAAGCTCTCCCCAATCCCTTCATGGGGATGTAATGGGAATCGTTTTTTTTTGTTTTTTTTACTGATTACAGCAGAATTATGCTTTATGTTGGTTGCATCGAACAAAAACATGCATTCCCCATTTTTTTCTGGGAATGGCGACTGTGATAGCACTAACTTAGTAAAATTGAAAGACTCCGTTAAATGTTGTTTTCACGAAACAGTAGCGGCATTCATGCAAACGTGAAAGCCGAGAACTTTTGCACAGCGCAAGTTTCCCTCGCACCGTTGCATGAGGCACCAGGTAAAGTTGCTCAGCGTAGTTGTGCTCAAAACCATATCAGCTGACCAAGATGGATACATAAGGCGGTAGCAGTAGCAATGTATTATGTATGTGTTCTTTTTGTACTGTTTTAGTGCTATCACCTTATTTATCCATCCTAGTCAGATGACAACGAAATGTCAAACGTGTAAACTGTGTCTCCATCCCACGTTTGCGCAGCAAATTTGCCTCGACAACTTTCCACTTTTGAGCAAGTCGCTTTGTATGGGAAATTTGTTTCTTTTGACGTTTGCTGTGCAAGTTTACGATGTTTTCGAGTTTACGAGGTTCTTTCGAGCTTTCATGAAGACCACTAGTGTTGCGAAAACAATAGCAATGCCTTCGGTTCTCGAAAGCAGGTCTTATCTCTGAGGTGTTTGCTTAGCCAGAAATAACACCTGCTTGTAAGCACCTTTTGGCCGACGTTGTTTACTTTTATTGACTATTTTACAACCTCATGAGGTCAGACGTCTTAAGGTGGGATCACACGATTTGTACATTTGTACAAAAAATTACAAATTTAGATTTGTACACATTTGTGCATTTGGGTATCGATGTGCAAATGATTTGTTTTGCGATCAGACGATTTGGCTATTAAACATCAAAAGGATTTGTCACACATTTGTACACAGCAGTAAAGTGACAAATATTTGCCAGTTCATTCACACGATTTAACCATTTTGTCATAAACACAAAAACAGCTGATCAGCTGTCAACCATTATTTTGCATCTTTATTGTTAAATTTAAAGTGAAATACACCAATACCTCGCTTTGCGACGTTTCACTTTGCGACATTTCGCATTGCGTCGAAAAAAATTTTTGCATCATTTCAGCTTGCGACGTATAAAGAACAAGTAAAAGTGTTAAATTCGGCTGTGCCGAATCTTTGATACCCTCCACCTTAGTGTTAACCAGCAAAATATTAAATTTTAAAAAGGACCTTTTTTAAGAAAATGTACTTTTAAAAAAAAATAAAAATAAGTTACTTGTTCACAAATGCAATTACTTGTTCACAAATGCTCACAAATGCATTGCTAACAATGCTCAAATGCTCACATTGAAAATGTACTTAAGAAATGTACTTTGAAATGTACATTGAAATGAATGTACTTTGAAATGTACTTTGAAATGTACTTAAGAAATGTACTTAAGAAATGTACATGAAGTACTTAAGAAGAAATGTACTTAAGACATGTACTTAAGAAGAAATGTACTTAAGAAATGTACTTAAGAAAGAAATGTACTTTAGAAATGTACTTGAGAAATGTACTTAAGAAATGTACTTAATGAAATGTACTTAAGAAATGTACTTAATATACTTAATGAACTTAATGTACTTTGAAATGTACTTTCAAATGTTCTTAGGAAATGTACTTTTTTTTAAGAATATGTACTTTTAAAAAAAAAATAAAAATAAGTTACTTGTTCACAAGTAAAATAAAAAAGCATTTTTTAAAAACAAAAAAGGATTTCTTGAAGAACTGTTAAAAAAAAAAAACAAGCTGGGACGAGAGTTGAACCAACAAACATCAGACTCCAACGTGCAACCCTTTACCCATCAGGCCACAGCGACCTCAGATGAAGTGTGACAAAATTCATATAAATGTATGAACACATGAAAGTACATCTAAACATTCTAAAGTACTTACCTATTATAAAAAATAACAAAGATTTTCAACATGGAAATTCACCACACGGCAAAAGGAGTAGTTTAGTATAAAACTACAAAAATTAATGTGAAAATTTTATGAGTTTTTTTACGTTTCCAATCATAAAATGTTTTCCAATGGACCAATTTCGCTGATTTTCAATACCAAACTGCTCAGGAATACGTGGAACATTCTGGCCAAAAATCAAACTGCGTTATCGCCGATTGAAGTCGTGAGAATGTTTTCAACAGACGGACATGGCTATATCGACTCCGGTTGTTATATGGATCAAGAATATATTTACTTTATGGGGTCGCAAAGCCTTATTTCTATATGTTACAATCAGAATGACAAACTGATATATACCCTCTATCACTTACAGTGGAGGGTATAAAAACGGAACTTTTGGAAAAAAATACCAACAAAGAACCAATGGTTCAATATGTCGTTTTGTTTGTTGTTACTCACACTACCATGTATGTATGTACATACACACAAAAAAGTTTGATATCTACATATGTCGAGAGCGGTATGAGTTCGATATGGTTGATGTTCGAAAGTGGTGAAACGTTTCGTGCAACCACTAAAAATGAAAGAATTGGTTTCCTTCGTACAACGAACGGTTATAAAAAGGGGAATACCATATTTTGGTGTTCGTTAACAAGTCAATGTGAGAAATTTACGTTTTGCTTTCAGTTTGATGAAAGTTCTCGCAACGACAATTGTTATTTTTGTAGGTAGTGAAAAATAAAATTTATAACATAAGCAAATTTTTTATTTTGGAATATGTTTGCATAAGTTGAAATTATTTTTTGTAGCTGCGACTGGTCATCTTAATTTTTTTATTCGGTAGGAGAGTAATCATGAGTGGAAAACTTGAAAAAAAGAGAAACCGAGACAGGCAATAACGCTGGAAACTAAATTAAGCATTTTAAGTCGTTTTGAAGCAGGAGAGCGACCTGTTAATATAGCTTAAGCACTTGGACTGGCAGAATCAACCGTGAAAACAATAAGAGATCGTGACGGCAGTAAAATTAAACAAATCGCAGCGGCTGCTTCTCTATCAGATGCGAAAAAAATAACACGCGCAAAAGACTTTCTGTTAGTGAAAATGGAATCCTTACTTTCTATATGGATGGAAATACAAAACCATGACCAAGTTCCACTAACTAAGAGCATAATTCAAGAAAAAGCTAAAAAAAACAGCAGACAGTTGTCCGAGGCCTTCGGCCACGGACTGTACCTGCAGGCTGTGTCAGAGACACGGCCATTAAGTTTAACGTAGAACACGCCATCCGATAAGACAGAAAACATATATAACAATAAATGATAAATAAGATAAGCAAATGAATTTTTATTTTAATTTACTAAACGTCAACTGTCAGCTGCTGTCAAACAGCATCAAGCAGCATTGTTATTTTGCTTACTTGGCAGCACTTTCAATTAACATAAAAATGTATGAATTAATTTTTTCATATATATTTTATAATTATATGTATAACCATGTTAAATTCAAATTCACATTTAACATTTTGTTTCACTTGAATACATAAGTAAATATACGAAATTTCAATATTTCATCAATCAAAACAATAGCCGAAGGTTTGTGTCCACACTGAAACAGCAGCATAGTTTGTGTTCACGCTAGAAACTCAAACACTCAACCAAACACCATACATATGTTTGAGTGTATGTGTTTAAAGAATTTTCATTTGAGAAATTTAAATATTAGGAAGATATCAACCAATATGAAATGTATATCAAACGAAAGATAACATCTTCATTTACCTACAAAAAAATTTTTAAAAAAAGTTATCTCGCCGTTTCCTCATAATCAATGAAATAAAGATTACAACAATAACAATCTGACATGGCTCCCTATACCATAAGGTAAGACGTATTCTACGCCAAAATTGTATGAAGATATTGAAAAAAAAAAATCTTGCTCTAATAATTTGGAACACGGCATCGCTGATGAAAGGCAACCAAAGTTTTTAGCGAGTCAAGGCTGGTTTGAAAGATTTAAAGCACGGCACAACCTTCATAATGTAAAACTAAAAGGTGAAGCAGCTAGTGCAGATAGTGTTGTAGCTGCAAAATTCCCAGATATTTTAAAAGCCATTATCCATAGCGAAGGACTCACTTCTCAGCAAGTTTTCAACGTTGATGAGACGGGAAACTCCCGAGCAGAACTTATATTTCTAAAGCAGAAAATTCTGTTCCAGGACGTAAGCCAATCAAAAATAGGCTCACTCTTCAGCTGGGCGGGAGCGCTGAAGGACATTTCAAATTCAAACCATTTCCTATTCATACTGCAGAAAATCCTAGAGAAAAGGCGTTAATAACAAAAATTTACCCGTACAGGGGCGATCAAACAAAAAAGCGAGCAGAACTTATATTTCTAAAGCAGAAAATTCTGTTCCAGGACGTAAGCCAATCAAAAATAGGCTCACTCTTCAGCTGGGCGGGAGCGCTGAAGGACATTTCAAATTCAAACCATTTCCTATTCATACTGCAGAAAATCCTAGAGCAATGAAAGGCGTTAATAACAAAAATCTACCCGTACAGGGGCGATCAAACAAAAAAGCGTGGATGACGTCGGAAATGTTTAAAAACTGGATTTGTGAATGTGCTATTCCTGAAATAAAATCCTATTGCTGTAAAGAAAACTTGGATTTTAAGACTTTGATCATCCTATTTACATTGATGATTCGTCAGTCAATCTGAAATTTTTATTTATGCCACCAAACACCACTTCACTCATCCAACCATTGGATCAAGGGGTAGTTTCAGTGTTTAAAAGCTACTATCTTAGAAGAACATTCAAACAGCTTATAATCGCTATTGATGATTCTGAAAAAAATAGCACTACTATTCCAGAATTTTGGAAAACATTTAATGTACTGGATGCAATCAACAACATTTCAGAATCGTGGCATGAAGTTACACCCTCTTGTATGAATGGTGTATGGCGGATAATATGGCCAGAATGTGTTCATAAAAACCTTGACTCTAGTCATATTGCAGATCTTGTTGACACATCTGCAGTTTGTACTGAAATTGTAAAAGGAAAATGAATTTGAGGGAATGGAGAAGATGGTGTGAAAGAGATTATTACAGCACAGAATGGAGATATCAGCAATAGTGATTTAATAGATTTGGATATTGAATTGGCGTATAGAGAGCATCCAACAGAAAATTTAATTGAAACTCCTGAACCAAAAATTCTAACATCACAACAAATTAGCAAAGCAATGGCCCTACTTGACGAAGCAGCTTTTATTTTTATACAAAATGACCCTGACGAAGAAAGAAGTTCAAAAGTGGCAAGATCCTTAACTGATAGCGTAAGTTCCTACAAGGAGATTTACTTGCAACAAAAAACGAAAACGTTCCAGCAAACTTTGGAAAAATATTTGCAGCCATTAGCATCTACATTTACACATACAACAACTGCTGCATCATCCGATACAGAATCTGCAATAACGCTAGATTCTGATTCTTCATAATCATTAAATCTGAATTTTCAATTTTTTTAGTTTTAATGATTTTTTTTTGTTTGAATTGCTATATTTTTTAATTTTAATGAATTTGTTTTTGTTTTAATTAAAAAACAACTTTTTTTTTTATCCTTTTAAGGCTAAGAGATCATATTTTCTCCGGTTAGTGAAAAAAATGTAAATGCCGCGGGTGGGA
Source organism: Phaonia tiefii (assembly GCA_963931995.1). Classification (NCBI taxonomy): domain Eukaryota; kingdom Metazoa; phylum Arthropoda; class Insecta; order Diptera; family Muscidae; genus Phaonia; species Phaonia tiefii. The sequence continues at coordinate 262,148,672 of OZ008369.1, read as the reverse complement.
TTCCAACTCAAATTCGCTGGACGATCGTTTCGATGTTTGTGAAGCATCATCTTCAGCAGCGTCTAGCCCGTTAGTGACTTATGGAAATACACACCGCAGTGGCTTAACGGGCTAGACGCTGCTGAAGATGATGCTTCACAAACATCGAAACGATCGTCCAGCGAATGTGAGTTCGAATCCCATCCGCGACATTTACATTTTTTTCACTAACCGGATAAAATATGATCTCTTAGCCTTAAAAGGAACTTACAACTTTGAATATGACGAGGATCTAAAAACAACTAAATTTAAAAAAAAAAAAAAAACTATTGAAATATGTTAATTTTTATTTTATTTTTAATAATTCCTTTAATTTTTTAAGACTTCATTTATTATAATATTAAATAAATTTATAAAAAACTAAAAATTACTTTGTTTTTGGTAAAATAATCGATTAGATTTAGAATTGGAACGTATCTTTAATATTTCAGTGCAATTCCATACAAAAAGTTTTTTCGAATTGCGACGTTTTGCTTGCGACGAATTTTTTTTTGGAACCAATTATCGTCGCAAAGCGAGGTATTGGGTAATCGAAAATGATGGTAACGCAAAGGCAAAAGAAACTCGCTGCAGTTACATACATATATACATTTACTATTATTTAAAAAGCGAAAAAAGTGTCAAAAATAATGTTACTCGGAGACATTAAGAAAATTGGTAAAATCAACTGAATCAATGTTTTGCTTTTACTTGTCCAAAACACATGCTGAGTCGCGAGAGGAGACAGTGTTGCCAATATGTTGATTAGTTTCGTACTTGTTATGGTTTCAATTCCTTTGCCATTTTGATTGACATTTTGCTCCTCACCGATTTAAACCAAAATTTCACTATCGATAGAACTTTTTAAATGATTAAAAATGACCGACAATTTTTTTGGCGGTCGGTCCAACTTTTTTATATATAGGACTTCAGAGCTTGAGTTTATAATCGGCTATATCTCAAGTGTTTATGGTCCGATCTGCGTTAAGTGAGTATCAGTAGAAAGCGCATACAAAATTCTACAAATTACGTTATTTAAATTTTTTCATTTTTATTAACCCATTGGCGGAAAATTAACAAAAGATTTTTTTAACCTCACTTTTTTTGATAGAAACCTATTTTTCTCAAAAAATGTACCTCGTAAAGTTAGTTTTTTTTCTTAATTTAATGAGTAGACAACACTTCAAGCTTTTTTTAACGGTATAGTACTCCTTATTAACCTTTCAAAGACCGTAGATATTCACGTTCAAAAGGCCTAAAATGCCCAGAGAGAAAGTTTGATAGCAAAATTCGGGCCGGAAGGGATTTTTCGGTTTGTTTACAAAGTAAATTAATAACAAGGGAGTCTCGAGTCGGGGGATCCCCTATATCCAATGTCCAATGTTATTAAGTTACTGATCACTGTGACATGCTACATTTTTTCCAGTTTTATAACTTTGATATCTCTTGACCCAGATCTCTGGCGTTTAAAGGGTTACTGCACAGTATTATACCTTAAAAAAAGCTTGAAGTTTTGTAAGTTTACGACGTTAGTTTTTTGAGAAAAATAGGTTTCTATCAAAAAAGTGAGGTTAAAAAATTCTTTTTTGTTAATTTTCCGCCAATGGGTTAATAAGAATTAAAAATGTATATAATGTAATTTATTAAAAATGTATATAATGTAATTTATAGAATTTTGTATGGGTTTTCTAATGATACTCAGTTGATCAAGATCGGACCATGCATACCTGAGATATAGCCGATTATATACTCAAGCTGTGAAGGCCTATAAATAAAAAAATTGGACCGACCGCCAAAAAAATTGTCGGTCATTTTTAAGCGTTTAAAAAATTCTATGAAATCGGTGAGGAGCAATTATTAATCAAAATGGCAATTGAAACCATAACAAGTACAAAAAAAATCAACATATTGGCAACACTTACACATGTCAACAATATTTGTCTATTTGCCACTTGCATTTGTCTTCAAGTGGCAAATCAGAAATTTGGCCATTTTCGTAAATTTGATTTGGCTTCTGTGGCAGCATTGCGTTCACACGATTTGGCATTTATAGTTGTTTTTGTTTTGTCACAAGAAGCCAAATATTTGGCATTTCTGATAAATGACAAATGCAATTTAGAGATCACACGATTTGTCTATGAATATGACAAATTTTTAGCCAAATGTACAAATCGTGTGAACCCAGCTTTACATATATTAATCAAACAAACAAATTAAACAAATTTCAACATATTCTTCCCACTGGTTCCATCCTTTGCCTTTTCTCGCCAGTTGGTAACACCAAGGATACGGAGGGATTCGTCCTCGTCCTTCGTCCTCTTTTCCTGCTTTCTTCGGGTGCGTTATCGAAAACCTTTCGCGCTGGCTCATCTTCATCCGTTCTGATAACATGGCCTAGGCAACGCAATTGGCCTAATTTGATTCGACTAGCTATGTCCACGTCAGAATATAAATCATATAGCTCTTGGTTCCAGCGACGTCGGTACTCGCCGGTTTCCCTAACAGGGTCATATATTTTACGGAGAAATTTTTCTCTCGAATACTGCCAGGTATTTTTCATCCGCTTCCGATATGACCCAAGTTTCGGAGCCATATGTCAAGACAGGTAAAATGATAGTCTGATATAGCTGGACTTTTGTCCATCGAGAGAGGGCTTTGTTCCCAAACTGCTTGCCGGGCCCAAAATAACATCTATTTGCAAGCACAATTCTCCTATCTATCCCCAGGCTGACGTTGTTGTCCTTGTTCACGGCGGATCCAAGGTAGACAAATTCATCTACCACTTCAAAATTAAATCGGTCGTCAACGTTCAAGTGCTGACCAAGTCGAGAGGTTTCTCTAATCGTTGACACCATCAATTTTGTCTTGCCCTCATTAGCAGCAAGATCCACCTTCGCTGATTCCTTTTCGATTCTTGAAAATACTGCAGTAACCTCTCTGTGGCCGTCGGTGGTGCAATGGTTAGTGTGCGCGGCTCTTGTACATGAGATCCTTGGTTCGAACCCGGCTCTGACCACCTTCAAATTTTCTTTCGGCGGCGGTCACCTCGCATAGTGACGGCGACACTATCGAGTATCTAGCCATGAAAAAGCTTCTCAAAATACCGTTCGGAATCGGTGTAAAACTGTAGGTCCCAATCAGTGAGTGAAAACTGGAAAGCGCACAGCTCAGTGATTGTGAGAAGTTCTCCCCAGTCCCTTTATGGGATGTAATGGGAAACTATTTATTTATTTTAACCTCTCGCAAATTTCGCCCAATGATGTCTCTGTCGTCATTATACGCCAGCAACATATGGCTTTTCGTGTTAATGGTCTTGTTCGTATTTACTGCAGCCTTTCTCATTATTGTCTCCATTAAGATGCTGAAGAGATTGCACGAAAGTGTGTCACCTTGTCTAAGTCCTCGCTTGGTACAGAATGGTTCAGTGAGGTCTTTCCCCACTTTCACTGCTGAATTCGTGTTGGTCAGCGTCATGCTACAGAGGCGGCTCAGTTTTGCCGGAATACCAAGTTCAGACATAGCTTCGTACAGTTTTCCCCGTATGGGTCTATCAAAAGCAGCTTTGTAATCGACAAAAAGGTGGTATGTATCGATTTGGTTTTCGTGTGTCTTTTCCAGGATCTGGTGTAGCGTGAATATTCTATATGTATATATTTATATACACGGTGGTGCAAAAGTAAACTTCCGATGTTTTTTTGGCTGTAATTTAAAAAAAAAAAATTAAAAACTTTGATTCTTCTTCTGGATTATTTTTATTTAGTCTTTTAATTTTTTTTACATCAAGTCGAGAATATGATGTCATGTAAATGGCCGCCGCCACAGTTGATTGTCATTTGAGCCCTTTTTATGGAATTTTCCATCACTTTGGCCAAAACTTCCAGCGATAGGTCCTCACATTCTTGATGGATATTGTCTTTAAGAGCTGCAAGAGTCTGAGGCTTGTTGACATAAACCCGCGGCTTCAAAAAGCCCCACAAAATGAAGTCTGGAGCGGTCAAATCAGGCGATCTTGCTGCCCAGTGCAAATCGCCAAAGCGGGAGATTAGGCGACCGGGAAATGCATCCTTCAGCATATCGGTTGTGGCACGTGCAGTGTGTGCCGTTGCACCGTCCTGTTGGAACCACATGTTTTCCAATCCCAATTCATCAAGTTGCGGCAAAAAGAACTCGTTGATCATTGCTCTGTAGCGTGGCACGTCGTCTGGTCGATGTCGACGGCGCTTCCATGACATCCTCGGCTACAGCAGCAATATTCTCTGCAGAACGGCTACTCCGGGGTCTGCCACGCCTGGCAGCGTCTCGTGTTGTGCCAGTCTCTTCGAGGCGAATGGCTAAACGTCACAGTGTTTCACCAGTAGGCGTTGGACGCCAGGAAATCTGCGACGAAATTCACGTTGTGCCAAAGTCACCGACCGATTATTGGTCAAATAAATAGTCAGCAATATTCCGCGTTCTGGAGCAGTGTAGCGTAACATTGTTTATTAACGTGTATTTCGCATGTGTTTGCTACACAAATGTCAAAACAGAACTGACATTAGGGGCCAATCGCAAAATTTATAGCATTTTCTGATAGGAGGATTACTTTTGCGCCACCTTGCATATCTACACTATCTTCCACTATCAATACCTCCTGATCTTCAGTGGGAGAATCCGAGTGCAGTAGTGCTGAAGTTTGGTCTCTCCACATTTTTTTGATTTTTTGTTTTTGGGATTGTGGGAAAGGCCTTGTAGGATACCTTTCAGAATTATTTGAAAAATCGCCGAGATGCGAAGCTTTAAAAAAAAAATTTGGGGAAAAGACATAAGAACGTGCACATAACCTCAATTTTCTCATCCATATGACAGATAACTTTTCTTTTAAATTTGTATTTAATGAATCTGTAAGGTCTCTTAAAGACCTTTCCAACAATCCCAAATACCGACCACTGGTACAGAATTTAGGAATTTTATCTTAGTACCCTCCGACCTCAAAACCGAAAATTTTCAAACCGCTGCCATTTCGGCCCCTTGCATTTTCGGGGATGATCGTAGATGGATCTATTTTCTATCTATTACTGGTGAAATTTCTCCAGTCGTGATTGAACCACTCTGTATAATAGACAAAGGCGAACATGTACGTCACATGCGTCACGAGCTGTCCGAATTGTATCCAGTCATTGACGTAGTTGAGCGAATTAAAAAACTGCGATGACGCTGGCTAGGATATTCCTGTAGAATGTATAAGGATAAACCATCGCGAAAAGAATTCTATGGTGAACTCGAAGAGGTCCTCCAAGGGAACCGAAAAATATAACGACCAAGGTTCTGATGGGTTCTTATGTGGACAAATTCCAGTCGCCAACTGTAAATGCAGTCGGCTGAAGAAATATTTTATCTTGTGTTTTTAAGGCCCCTGATCCGACTGGGAATTGAAATGGAGTCAGGAAAAGTGGGTCTGACGGTAAAGGAGGACGGGACAAAATTAATGGTTTCAACGAACGGGGCCTCCACGCGATTAGACCAAAGCGCGAGCGTTGATAACCGTCATAATTGCGAGGTGGTGGACGAATTTATATACCTCGGATCTGCCGTAAACCAAAAAATCAAACGTCAGTCTTGAGATCGAGCGGAGAATTGTGATTGCGACTAGATGTTATTTTGGGCTAAGCAAGCACTTTAGGGATAAAGCTCTCTCTCGGGTAACAAATGTCCAGCTATACCAGAGGGCAAATGTCATACAATCTGTCGTGATTTACGGCGCGGAATCCCAGGACTTATCGCAAGCAGAGGAAACATATGTAGGAGTCTTCGAGAAAAAAACTACTCCGAAAAATATATGGCCCTATAGTACACAAAGGCGAGTATTGGCGACCCATAAACCATGTGCTTTATGAGCTGTATCTCGACATTGACAGAGTTAAGAGGATCAATATAACGCGATTGAGCTGGCTAGGCCATGACAGTAGAATCGATGAATATGAACCAGTACGAAGGGTTTTCGAAACCAAACTTGAAGAAAGATGAAAAATAGGAAGACCAAGACTCCGCTGGAGGGATCAGGTTGACGAATCCCGGCATACACTTGGTATTGCCAACTGGAGAAATAAAGCAAAAGATGGAACGAGTTGGCGGACTATGCCGTCTTCGTTTTATAAGGTCCCTGACCCCCGAGGATGTTCGAGACCGGATAAGTAAGTAGATCCCACGGGATTTTTTGTGGCCAATTTTGTAAGTGTTAGACGGTTCGAAGACGACTTTAAAAAAATACTGCCGCATTTTTTTAAGAAGTAAGTGATGTTCTATCAGTGGCCATCGGTGGTGCAATGGGTAGTGTAGTGACGGCGACACTATCGAGTATACAGTCATGAAAAATCTTCTCAAAAAAGACGCAAGTTGTTAAATCACAAGATCTCGGTGGGCAATTGTGATCAGCTCTTCGAGAGATAACACCTTCCGGAAACTTTTCCCGTAAACGAGCAATGGTTTCGTTGTTTGTGTGGCACATAGCGCCTTCTTGTTGAAAGTAAACGTTGTCCAGATCAATACCATACAACTATGACCATAAAAAATCATTAATCATCTCTCGATAGCGCAATCCGTTCACCGTAACTGTTGATCCAACCTAATTTTCGAAAAACTAGGGTCCAATGACTCCGCCGGACCATAAACCGCACCAAACAGTCACACGTTGAGGATGGAGAGGCTTCTCAACAATAACTCTTGGGTTTTCCGAGCCCCAGATGCGACAATTTCGCTTGTTGACGTAGCCAGCGAGGTGGAAATGGGCCTCATCAGTAAAGATTATTTTTCGATGGAATTCCGGATCATTTTCATGCATTTCAAGGACCCAATCAGCAAAGACACAACTTTGTGGATGATCGGCCGGCTTGAGTTCTTGTGTTAACTGTACTTTATAAGCCTTGAGACCCAAATCTTTATGCAAAACACGGTGTAATGACGTTTGTGGAATGCCCAATTCCAAAGAACGACGAGGAATGGACAAACCAGGGCTTTCTTCAACACTTTGGGCTACAGCAGCAATATTCGCAGTTGTTCTTGAGCGACATGCACGGGTTTTATTGTCCACATCACTAACTTGTCCCAACAGCTTGAATTTTTCCACCAATTTCTGTATTGCGGTCCGACAAGGTGCTTCACGACGACCCAAAAATGCTTTAGTTTTGCGAACTGTGACTGCAAGATTTTCACAATTTTTCTTAGTGAATTTTAATAATTTCAATGCGTTGTTGAAGCGTGTATCGTTCCATTTTTAGTAATGGCGTAGTTTCTACTTGTCAAATGTCAAAGAATAAAAGCTTCAAAAGTGACAGCTACCGAAATACAGGGTGATTCAAAGTAACACCTCTTATTGGAGAACCCTTATACACGTCTCTCGGGGAATTTTTATTAACGAAGCTACAGACTTGGCCATCGGTGGTGTAATGCGGATCTTGCACACGAGAATGTGGCTCACGTTGCCTGCTCTGAACACCTTACATTTCCTTGGACGTTGGTCACCTCGCTTAGTGACGGCCACACTATCGTATACTTAGCCTTAAAAAAGCTGCTCAAAATACCGTTCGGAAGCTGTGTAAAACTGTGGCTTCCAATTAATCAGCGTACGTGACAACTGGAAAGTCCATACCTTACTTGTTATGAGAAGTCCTCCACAATCCCTTCATGGGATGTAATGGGAACGCATTTGTTTTAAGCTACAGACTGCTCCTTTGTTTAATATATTCGCCATATGAAACATCTGCGGCTATGACGTTTTTTTAATACAAAAATAAAGGTAGTTATCTGCAGCAATGAAATCATCTCTGAACTAATGTGGATAATTCGCCTAAATGTATTTTGAAAATGCTATCCTCCGTTCGATAAATCATTGCATTACTGATCCGCCCTCTTATATTCAATGCATATAAAAAATCGTAAAAAATATGTGTTTCTCCCCACACAGATGTTGCGATACGTAAACATGTCCTTGCAAAATGCAAGTGTTGTCCTTAATTTACGATGTAATATCTCTCTTTAGCACTTCCTCTGTAATAATTTATCCAGATTAGAAGGCTAGGTGTGAAATTACATGTAAAAAATCCAATGAGTGTTCGAACTCACGGGCGATGTGTTAATGTGTCATTATTTTCTTGCACAATACTTTTTGTTTTATTCCCACAAAAGTCAAAGAATGCAAAGCAACAGACACTTGTGCATACATACATACATTGTTATATTCGTACGATATAACCGAAGATCAACATGAAATACTTTTTTAATATTACTCCAAATTAATACTCCAAATTAAAACACTTCAATCTCGGCTCGCCGATATCGGATCGCCTTAATTTTTGGCCTAAACTCTTCGTCGAAACCCGCACTAGCTTTTTAATCCAAAAATTAATAAAATCGGCTGTGAATTTCCGGAGAAAATCGCGTGGGAAAATTATATGAAAATCGCCCAATAATCACTTTCGATACCGACTGCCAAGCAACGAACAAACAAACGATGATTTACTCTTCCAAACCTAACACTTGCGTATGTATTAGTGTGATAGTTTACTGCCCTAGAGGCGCGCGTATAGATGTTAACACATCAAAAAAATTATCTTGGTATAAAAGTAAGGAAAATACTCGACCATTCTTTAGCCGATAAAACTATTTGCAATCACTTTACTATCTATAACTTTGTCAGCCAATAAGTTGTGGTTACACAGTTTTAATAGCAAATACACCACAGCGGTTAGCAGTTTCATCTCTTGCTCTCCAATATAGAAAAAAAAAACCAAAAACAAAATGGAAATGACAATTTCTATACCACCCATCTGAATGAGACATATTTCTTTATCTAAATGTCAGTTTTATGGCGCACTAAAATTGTTTCTCAAAAGTAATATTGTAGCTACTCAGCCATGGCACACCAGAAGATAGCCAGAAGCTGAAAGTCTCAAAGGCCAAAAACTTCATCTTACTCACTTCTGGTTAGGATTATCACGGGCTCTAGCAGAAAGGAGCAAAAGTAATAAAAGGAAACGAAACTTTTATTGAACATGACAACAAAATTCAATAAAATCCAGAACACAAGTGAATGACCCTACTAAGGATATAAATAGTAACTATAAGAGTGGTTGGTGTAAATTAATTAAAACACAAAACGCACTGTGCTTAGGGTTCTCTGGCGAATACATAATATTTCACTAGCAAGAGGAATTAAATGTTAATCATACGTGGGGTGGAGTGAAAAGCTTAATTGAATAGGACAGCTGTGGCGGCGAACCTTTTTTGGCTCGCGTGTTAAAAATCCTAAAATATTATTTCTTGATTCTGAGGCATGCCCAAGCAGTAAAAAAAAATAGACAAAAAAATAGTTCCTGAATTCTATTACCAAGCTTAAAAATTACAGTAGATGTTAGATAAAGTCGTAATCAATAAAAATACACATTAGTTATTTATTAATGAGATTTTTGCTGTTGTACATTCGACACATTTTTATACCCTCCACTGTAAGTGATAGAGGGTATATATCAGTTTGTCATTCTGATTGTAACATGTAGAAATAAGGCTTTGCGACCCCATAAAGTAAATATATTCTTGATCTTTATAACAACCGGAGTCGATATAGCCGTGTCCGTCTGTTGAAAACATTCTCACGACTTCAATCAGCGATAACGCGGTTTGGTTTTAGGCCAGAATGTTCCACGTATTCCTGAGCAGTTTGGTATTGAAAATTAGCGAAATTGGTCCATTGTAAAAAATTTTATGATTGGAAACGTAAAAAAAATCATAAAATTTTCACACTAATTTTTGTAGTTTTATACTAAACTACTCCTTTTGCCGTGTGGTGAATTTCCATGTTGAAAATCTTTGTTGTTCTTTATAATAGGTAAGTACTTTAGAATGTTTAGATGTACTTTCATGTGTTCATACATTTATATGAATTTTGTCACACTTTATCTAAGGTCGCTGTGGCCTGATGGGTAAAGGGTTGTGCGTTGGAGTCTGAGGGTTGTTGGTTCAACTCTCGTCCCAGCTTGTTTTTTTTTTTTTAACAGTTCTTCAAAAAATGCTTTTTTATTTTTAAAAAATGCTTTTTTTATTTTACTTGTGAACAAGTAACTTATTTTTATTTTTTTTAAAAAAGTAAATTTTCTTAAAAGAAAGTACATTTTAAAGTACATTTCAAAGTACATTAAGTACATTAAGTAAATTTCAAAGTACATTCCTTAAGTACATTTCATTAAGTACATTTCTTAAGTACATTTCTTAAGTACATTTCTTAAGTACATTTCTTTCTTAAGTACATTTCTTAAGTACATTTCTTCTTAAGTACATTTCTTAAGTACATTTCTTCTTAAGTACATTTCTTCTTCTATATTTCTTAAGTACATTTCTCAAGTACATTTCTTAAGTACATTTCAAAGTACATTTCAAAGTACATTAAGTACATTAAGTACATTTCAAAGTACATTTCAAAGTACATTTCAAAGTACAGTTGCTTAAGTACATTTTCAATGTGAGCATTGTGAGCAATGCATTTGTGAGCATTGTGAGCAATGCATTTGTGAGCATTGTGAGCATTTGTGAGCATTTGTGAACAAGTAATTGCATTTGTGAACAAGTAAATTATTTTTATTTTTTTTAAAAAAGTAAATTTTCTTAAAAAAGGTCCTTTTTAAAATTTAATATTTTGCTGGTTAACACTAAGGTGGAGGGTATCAAAGATTCGGCACAGCCGAATTTAACACTTTTACTTGTTTTTTTTTGCTTTGAGTGTTTTTTTTATATACACAAGAGAAGTTTTGCTTCGTGTACGTCATCGCAGACCTTTATCGCTGGTTCATTCTACTGACGCTGACAAGACAGCATAATCGCGTTAATTTCTTTTGCTTCACTACGTCTATGCCGGGATACAGTTTATAATGCTCGTGGTCGATACTCGCTTTGCTCCACTATACAGTGCAACAAAATGACGGTAATTGTCTGGAGCGTAAAATAATCCTTTACGGAACGAAACCCATACAAAATAAATGTTTCCATGTAAGTGTATTCAAAAAACCGGTTTTTCAAAAATGTCGGTTTTCGGTTTGTTCGAATATTCCGATTTTGCCGACACCGGTTTTCGGTTAAACCGAGGTGTAGATACCGGTTTTATAACCGGTTTCATAACCGGTTTCGGTTTTTATATCAAAATGCACAATTAAGCACTTTATAAACGTCGTTCATTCTTAATTCGTCTCTTTGCATTTTGAGACCGACTATGAATTTTTTTGAATTTTGAGACCGACCATGAAAATGCTTGTCAAAATGTATGAGCCTGCCTATGCCTACATGGGATGTAATGGGAAACTACAGAGTAAAAAATATGGTGTCCCATAACATCCCATGAATTGAGGAGAGCTTCTCACAATCAGTGAGATGTGCGCTTCTAGTTTTTTTACACTTAATGTTTTTTAGTTTTTTAAACTAAAGAGTAGGTAATGTAAAATTTGGAATTTAGTTTCGCTTTAAAAAATACCCATTTATTGCCCCATTATTGCTATTTATGAATGAACACATCGTTCGAATTGCTTCCATGACTTGCTTCATAGTACCTACTATTATGTCGTAAATTTTTCAGTACATTTTCGATTGTTTGGGCCTCTTTTTCGTGTCCAACGCCTGAAAGGACTCGGAATTGTTTGCGTAACACTTATAAGTTACGGCGCTCCAGAGATAAAAGTCTAATGGGTTGAAATCGCATCTGCGACATGGCTAATGTACTTTCGGGCTTCGGGTGATTATGGGGTTTTCGAACACAGTGCCTAAAAGATCGATTGTGACGTTGGCTGTGTGGGTCGTAGCGCCGCACAGTGGCGCCATTTGAGTTTTTTCGTTGCAAAAATCATATCTTTTGAACCGAATAAGGTAATTCAACAGTTTAAACAGCATATGATAGATAACTGTTCAGCCTATGAAATGAGCGTTTGGAAAGGGTGCTACGCTTTGTAGGGGCCTACTAATGGGTTATCAAATTTAAAATTTGTAGAAAAATCAATTTTATGGTAACTAAAAAAAAGTATTTTTACATTATAAATAACAACAATTGTAAATAAAGATGAATTTAAAAAAAAAAAAAAAAAATTTTTCTTTAGGGTTTTATGTTTTAAATTATTACCCAACAAATTAAAAAAAATTACTTCTTTTTTAAATTTATTTTTTCAATTTTCTGTAAAATATTCAGCACAATTCGTAGGAGAAGGTATATCTAAAAGACTAATCATTTCTAAACTATAATTATTTTCTAACTCTATTCGTGACTTCACATGCCGCAGGGAAGAAATAAGTGGATCGGAAGATGATGCCAACATGTTGAAGAGGTCCTCATTTTGCCTTACCCTTGATGCTTTGAATGTGTTCTGCAATCTATATTTTTTATAAAATTTGTTAAGAGACTCCTGTGCTTCTTCAGAAAGCTCTCCAATTGGCAAACACTGGTACTCAATTATGTCTTTGCCATGCGCCAATATTTTATGGACGGTCGGGTCGGGGTCAACATCTTCTGTGGATACATTTCTGCTAAAAGAGATGCAGTTTTCGATGCATATTCTCCATATTTTGTAGAATTGACGTTTTCTTTGCAGTTTAAAACATTCAAGATCGTTCCTAATCTTTTCACAATTTGATTGTCAATTCCAGTGATTGTAGTTACTGCCTCATCATTTTCAAAAAATCTCCTAGAAGTGTTTCCATCGTTTGAGTTACCGTATCCGTGCTTGGGACAGTCTACTTTTAGTCCAACTTCTTTAAAAAGAGCAGCCTGTATTTGCTTCTTTCTGATCTTTTCCTTATCCTTTATTGATGTATTTTCATCGAAGTTTTCCTCCTCTTGTGGTAGGGTATACGCCAGTTTTAGCAAGAACTCCATACACCTTATCCTTGCGTGCAATGGTGACATTCCATATTCGTAATTCTCCTCGTTTGTAGAATCGTTTAAATTACCAAAGTTCTTCTGACTCTTTTGCAAATCGGGCATGACAATGTTCAGGTCAGGTGGAACTCGTAATTGCATTCAATATATTTTCCTTCTCCAATTTGCAGCTTTGTAGGCTTAATCTTGCTTATTTGTTCTTCAATGTCCTTCACCGTGGTCCTTATGAGTTCTGCCGATTCCCTTGCAAACTGAAACATTATTGGTCGGCAATAATGCACTGATGACGGACGTGGATTTTTCCAGTGTAGGGAAACATCAGATTTTAGCCGCAAAGGAACAATAGATGCCATAAACATATTTCCGTCCGATATTATAGCGTCATCGGAAGATATCCATCGCAGCCCCATTTGCTGATCAATGTCAGTTTCTCAGAAAGAATTTTTACCTCATTTTCAGGAAGACTCTCCAACAACCGTTTTGCTGTATGGCCCATGAGATCCTGCAGATTGGCTTTTACAGAGACTTCCGTAAACTCCGTATGCAGTGGTCGTGAATTGATTTTGGCGTGCGTAATATGCTTGTATCCTGGTAAAACGTCAGCCCCGTGTCGCATCAAGGATGCCCGTAGTATCTCATATTTTTCTTTGAAAAGTTCTAAGTCCATAAACAAGGCCAAGGCTTCTTCGGAACCATACTTTTTAATGTGTGCGTTTGTGGGCGTGGGAATGCTTTCCTTAATCCTTTTTAGTCGCAGTGGGCTTGCATCAGCAACAGATTTTGTAATCTGCGACCTCACTCTTTCACTATCTTTTGTATATTTGATAGCGCGTCCGATAAATGCTTCGTGGTCAAGTCATTGGTGGCCTCGGCAAGTTTCCTTTTTCTTGTGAAAATTGAACACTCCTCAATACTTTTTTTTGGCCTTCCTTTTGCTCCTCTGGTTGATGTGGTGGGTTTATCTACTGGCAATATATCCAGGATGGTGTCTTCATTAAGCCAGTCCTCGTATTTGGAGTTGAATTTCTGAATGGTTCGATTAGTTTTCACCCATTTTGCCTTAATATTTGCATACATCAGATAAAAATTATTTTTTATAATTTCGCTTCTCTCAATATTTCCGTATAAGCTATCAAGTTCTTCTAAAGCAGCTTCCGTGAAAAACTTTGGTGTGGTAGACTTTCTGAACAGTTCAAATAATTTTAAATTGTTCAACGCCATGTTTTCAATAACTCGCGGTTAGATGGTTGGTCAATAATGGCACAATCTGGTTTGTTGAAACCACGGTAAGTGTTTACACTTATATAGTAGCTGTGCATGACGCAAGTTTTTACCACCATGTTTTGGTCATTGGTAAATTATGTAGAATTTTCCAGTGTGCGCTTGGGCTCTTGTGGGCGGAGTCTTAACGGGGTTGGAGTGTGCGTGGTGTGGTGGAGTGCTGGCCTACCTGCCTACCTACAGGGCGGGTGACCAATCACATCGTGTACAGGTTCTAAAAATACGAATGCGTGTGGACTGGGTGACAATTGTTGCGTCCATTTTATCACGTAATTTTGTTTTTCCAAGAATTGTTAGTTCTTTCCACGAATTCAGACAAAAAAGGGTTTTCATGTTGGAAATGATGGCATCCCATGCTGTCCGTACAGCTAATTTTCCCAATAATTCTATCATGAGTGCCAGTTACAGAAGTTTACGCGAGTTGTTTTTATTGTTTTACAAAATGAATACACAGTTGGTCTGGCCTGACCCATGTGTTACGAATGTGACTATAGAAACATGTGTATGACGGAGGGTTAATTATGTGATTTTTCCCACTCAAGAACCATGTCTTTTTTAACTCTTTGATCTCTAGAAGCCCAAGGGGCACTTAGAGGCAGATAAAACCTTTGAAATTATGTAAAGGAATACTCAAAGACAATATTTTGAAAATATGGCAAATATAGAAAAATATAGATTTTTTTTATTTTCCGTCAAAGTTGAAAAATAGTGAAAAAACGGATAGTTTTTAAATAGTATTTTACCAGGAGAAACACAAAGCAAACAGTTAATTTTTTTTATCATTATACATTTAATAAATACATCAATAAATACAAACAAAAAATATGGCGATTCGTTACCTATTTTTCGTGATATTACACCTGAAATCGCAACAAATTGACTAAAAATTGTGTGTTTTTTTGAAAACCGAAAGTCGGTCAACTTTGAACGGTTATATCTTCTAAACTAAACATGTGATATTATTAAGAGTAGCATATTTGAAATCGTTGAAAAGTTTCCTATAACATGGATTTATTCAAAACTTCGTCGGCGCACATGAAAATTTTGATTTTTGCAACCTCGTTTGCTCTACGGGCGCCACTGTGCGCCGTCCTGTTTTCAACTTTTGGGAACAAAAAATCGATGACCATGGCACGATAACGCTCGCTCTTGACGGTTATGGCGGCTCCTTGCCTCCATGCCAAAAACCACACACAACAGTCACTCGTTGAGGACGCATCGGATTCTCCTCGACGTCGTGTGGATTTTCCGAGCCATTGACGAACTCGCTTCACAAATTCAACCACTAACTGCGTTATGACACTCTAATTCAATCGAATTTATTTCCTAGATTTCTGACAGTTTGAGTTGAAAACTCAGAACTTTGGAAGAAAGTTTTTAGTATTTCCCCATATTTATATTTGAGCGTAAAGCGACCCATTTTAAAAATTACGAACTTTCGACAAATAATCTGTCACTTCATAGACTTTAAATGGGTAATCAACTTGGAAATAACGGGTGGTTCAAGTTTCAAATTTTATTCAGCCTACATAAAGGGTTTTTCAACAGAGACGCTACAAAAGTAAATCGATAGGGACAGCAAAGGACGCCATATTTTTTCCCGCTCTTTTGACATTTCTCTTCCGTAAGGTTTGCCATTTCATCATGGAAAGATATACGAGTCAACAACGAGTCGAAATTATTAAAATTTACTACCCGAAAATTGGAGTCAGTGGCCTCAACTTTTAGAGCGCTACGTCCAATTTATGGTCGTCATAATCGTCCTACCAGATCAACAAATGAGCGTCTAGTGGAAAAATTTGAATCCACAGGCACAGTACAAAATGTTCCCGTGCCAGTGAGACAAAGAAGTGCCCGTAGTATCGAGAATATTGCTGCCGCTGAGGCTTCAGTTCAAGAAAGCCCAAATGTGTCTCTCACACGTCGTTCTCAAGCGTTGGGCATCTCTGTGACGTCGTTGTGGCGAATTTTGCGAAAAGATCTTGGCCTACATCCTTACAAGATCAAATTGACGCAAGAACTGAAGCCGCGTGACCACCATAAGCGTCGTATGTTCGTGAATTGGGCTGAGCAACAACTTGAAAATGATTCGGATTTTCATCGGAAAATCATCTTCAGCGATGAGGCTCATTTCTGGCTGAATGGCTTCGTCAATAAGCAAAATATGCGTAATTGGTCAGACAGTAATCCACACGTAATCCATGAGTCATCATTAAATAAAAATAAATGGTTTCCCATTACATCCCATGAAGGGACCGGGGAGAACTTCTCACAATCACGGAGCTGTGCGCTTTCCAGTTTTCACTCACTGATTGGGACCTACAGTTTTACACCGATTCCGAACGGTAATTTGAGAAGCTTTTTCATGGCTAGATACTCGATAGTGTCGCCGTCACTATGCGAGGTGACCGCCGCCGAAAGAAATTTTAAGGTGGTCAGAGCCGGGTTCGAACCCAGGATCTCATGTACAAGAACCGCGCACACTAATCATTGCACCACCGACGGCCATCATCATTGCATCCCGAAAAAATTACGGTTTGGTGCGATTTATGGGCCAGCGGCGTCATTGGGCCGTACTTCTTCCGTGATGATCAAGACCGGCACATTACTGTGAATGCGAATCGTTACCGTTCAATGATAACCGAATATTTTTGGCCGCAATTGGATATTATGGACTTGGAGGACATGTGGTTCCAACAGGACGGCGCCACAAGCCACACAGCGAATGCCACAATCAATTTATTGGAAACCAAGTTTGGTGAACGTGTTATCTCACGAAATGGCCCAGTCGATTGGCCGCCTCGGTCGTGCGATTTGACGCCGTTAGATTAGTTCCTGTGGGGCTACGTCAAGTCTATGGTCTATGCCAACAAGCCAGCGACGGTTGATGAACTTCGTACGAATATCGAACGTGAAATTGCAGCAGTATCGGCCAATTTATGCCTGAAAACCGTCGAAAATTGGGTTCAGCGTCTGGACTTCTGCAAGCGTGCCCGTGGTGGCCATGCAAAAGAAATCAAGTTCCATACATAGAGGCATCGAACATACTTTCACAGGAATAACAAATTTCATTGGTATCTAAAACAGCCAGCGACGATTGATGAACTTCGTACGAATATCGAACGTGAAATTGCAGCAGTATCGGCCAATTTATGCCTGAAAACCGTCGAAAATTGGGTTCAGCGTCTGGACTTCTGCAAGCGTGCCCGTGGTGGCGATGCAAAAGAAATCAAGTTCCATACATAGAGGCATCGAACGTACTTTCACAGGAATAACAAATTTCATTGGTATCTAAAACCGGTTTTGTTTTATTTAAAAAAACTTTTGTAGCGCTCTTATTGAAAAACCCATTATCTGTTGTCATACATATTTGGGTTCCCCAATTAGGCAAAATTATCGTCGAGTAAATATTCCTTTGAATGTTTTGTACTTCTTTTTGGAGTGTGAATACTAGTTTTTTTGCTTTTCTGCTAACATACCATCTTTGTTAACCGGTTTCGGTTTTGAATACACTATTTCCATGTCGTCCCATGAAGGAATTGGGGAGACTTTCTCACAACCAGTGAGCTGGGCACTTTCTAGTTTTTCAATCACTAGTTTGGACCTACAGTTTTTACACCGGTTCCGAACGGTATTTTGAGAAGCTTTTTCATGGCTAAGTACTCGATAGTGTCGCCGTCACTAAGCGGGGTGACCGTCCTTGAAAGCAATGTAAGGTGGTCGGAGCAGCGATCGAACCCACGTACTCATATACAAGAACCGCACACACTACCCATTGCACCAATGACGGCCACACGAAACTTATATGCGAGTATATTAAAACTGCGGAAGGACAGGGGCGTCTGTCAACTGTTTTTGTATGGCCTGACGAAATTTTTTATTTTGAGCAAAAATGGTCTTTGAAAAATATTCAATAAAGTATGTTTGCCTATGGGGTAGCACATTTTCGAGATATGACGTTTTCAGTCAAATTGAATGAGACTTTTTTTCGTAGAACATTTAAATCTTCTATCTCGTTCCCATACTTGCCCTTTACACCCTTATATTGATAAATATTTAAAACGAGCCTTAAACGATGAAAACTAACAGACTCTCTAACATATTCTCCGAAAACATATTCCAAATATGTTTGCAAGTCCCAACCTCACTTCTGTTTAAATGGAAACACCATCATGTTTGGTGGCAAACATGCCCTTTCCAGCTTCTTTCCTCAAAATCGTTTCTCACTTTGGCAGCACACATACATATATTCGACACACATACAGAAAGACCAGAGTAATACCACAAAGCATTTAAGCGTCCGAGCCTTCGTTTATTGTTTTTTCACAGATCAAGCGCTTTTGATATCATCTGTCCAATGAAGGATTGACGACTGAATACATGAAACTGAAACGCAATATATCAGCCAAAATAAGAAACTCTGACTTCATCTGCAATTTGGACGCACATTCAGGAATATTTGTGACTCATTGACTGAGAGAATAATGCAAAAATACAGATATGTACACGCTTACAAGATAGGCTCTCTCGTTGTCCCTATTTGATTCTCTTACTCTCGAGAGAGCATAGACAGTGCAACAAACACAGCTGTATTTGTATCACAAATATAAATATATGTGGGTCGCAAACACACATGTTATAACGTATTAATCCTTGTGTCTCAAACATGTAATATTGAATAGCAAACACAATATGTTTGGACACAAGTATATTATATTTGCGACAAGCTCCAAACACACTTTATGTTTGCATCCAAACAACTAAAAAATACAGATTTTTCAGCGAGTCTACTTTTGGGCATTCAAATATCCCACGAAATTGTAGTTGAAAAACTTTCAGTAGGGGTTGGCACAGACAACAAACCGATATCTGTAACTTTTACCGGACCTGTGGGACCTTTTTGAAAGCAGTGTTTAGATAGCGACCAAGAAAGCCAGTTTTAGAGTTGAATTATTCTAGAAAATGGTTATCTGTTGCTTTTGGAATATTACTATATATAAATATATATTTTCTCATTACATCCCATGAAGGGATAGGGGAGATAATGCATCATTATGCTGTGCACATTCCAGTTTTCACTCACTGATAGGGACCTACAGTTTTACACCGATTTCGAACGGATTTTTGAGATGATATTTCATGGCTTATAACTCGATAGTGCAGCCGGCACTAATCGAGGTGGCCGTCGTCGAAATAGTGTAATGTCATCAGAGCGGGGATCTAACCCCCCACGATCTCTCGCAAAACGGCCGCGCTAACCGCTTCACGACCGTCGAGCTTTTAGAATTGGCCGTGGAGAATAAAAGTGTGATATGTATATCGATTAAGAGTCCTTTATGTCCTTTTTTAACAATAGTTGTGAATTTTAACTTTATATGCTCGGGCATAGTTCATCAGTTCTGGAATCGATTCAATCTTATCGGCATACAACATAATTTTCACGTAGCCCTAGAAAAATATGTCCCATGGTGTCAAGTCGCAATATCTCAGTGGCCATTCGAACTGGTTGCCTTATGACACAATGTGTCCTGGGAACTTCGTTCACAATAGTGCCATTATTTCATGCGCTGTGTGGTATGTGCAACCGCCCTGTGGAAACCACATATAAGCTCAAGTCCATGCCATTTCATTAAGGCCATAACAGCCATGTCTACAGTTAATGTTCACAGTAACAGCGTTGCCAGCATCATTTTCGGAGATGTATCGTCCGATAACCCGGTCAGCCCAAAATCCACACCCAATTGTGACTCGTTGTGGGTGCATTGTTTTTTCGTGAATAACATGTAGATTTTCAGTACCCCAAATGCGGCAGGTTTGCTTGCCATGGTAGACGTTGAGGTGAAAATTTGATTTTTTGTTGTTGAAAAATCGGCATCAGCTTCGTGTTGTTCAAGCTTTACAATTCGTAAATATTGACGCTGCAAAAGATCTTTAGGCTTTACTTCTCATATCAATTGAATTCTGTAGGCGTCTAAAAATAGGTTCTTGTTAAACCCGCTGAATGGAGCTGTAGGAAGAATTCAATTGCTGTGCACTACGACAAATTGAGGTTAGCGTGGCCCGATACACACTTTGCTTCACAGCAGCAATATTTTCAGTGAAACGACATGTACAAAGATTCACGTGTGTCGCAACATTTTGAGGTTACTCAGTTTTATCGAAAATCACCAAACGGCTGATAGTTGATGGTGACCGAAAAAATCCCCCAATGCGCGAAATGCGGTTCAATGAAAAATGCCCCAAATGCAAAACGCCCAAAAAAAATTTTAAAATTCCCCAAATGAAGAATTCCCCAAAATAAATGAAAAATTCCCCAAAAACGCCGACACGAAAATTTCCCCAAAATAATTTCTGAAAAATTTCCCATATTTTATGAAAAATATTTTTTTTTAATTTGGAAAAATTTGGAAATTTGGACAAAATACCCCCAAAAAATTGGAATTTTTTTAATATGCAAAAAGTGTATATTTTTTAATCAAAAAAAGTCATTAATCTTCTATTCTTCGATATGTATAAAAACTAGTGTCGGGTATTTGCACGGGCTAAACACTGGATCTACTGGACCGAACGAATGAGATGGAACTTTCATATTAGATTTCGTCCACCATAGATTTGTAAATTCTTCTAAATTGGAGGCGATTTTTTCCCATATAAAATGTGTGAATTCATTGGTGGCCATGACAACAGTGAATACTTTTGTCGGCAGGGCGAAGTCTGCCGGGTCAGCTAGTATGTAAATGATTTTACATTTTAGTGTGGTCAGAGCAGGGATCGAACTCAGGATCTCATTTACAAGAGGCGCGCACACTAACCATTGCACCATCGACGACCACCCTGTACTAGTTGGCGAGATTTAACTCGCTTGCGTGAAACGACACCGTAGTTTGTGGTAACTATTTTTTGTTTCCAGGAAAACAAAATAACGGTTAATGGAAAAGTTTCCCGGATGTCGTTACCGTTTTTATTAGGTTAGAGTTGATATATTGAGGCCGGATCAATAAGTCCGTGACTTTTCGAACTCCCCTCGTAGTTATATGAAATGCAACACTGCTCTTATCAAGTACCACCTGTTAATACACGCTGAAAAATCTGACTTTTTTTTAATAATTAGATGCAAATATAACGTGTTTATAGCTTGCGGCAAATATACTGTATTTGGGCCCAAACACATTGTGTTTGCTCTTCAATATAACATGTTTGAGATACAATGTTTAATAGGATATAATATAAATGGTTTTGAGAACAAAAAGTGGCTTTGATTGTTGAAAACCGTCAATACCAAAAACGAGACAAAAATACGACCTCTTGCTGATTTGCTAATCAAAAAGTTCCAGCGGTGGGGCGTATTTCACGAAAATCTCTCAATAGGCGAATCAATGATAAAATGTTTTGGACGTCATTCAGCAAAGCAATTCATAAGAGGCAAGCCTGTACGGTTTGGATACAAAAATTGGATGATTGCAAGTGCAGATGGGTATTGTTAGGCTTTCGACGTATATTGTGTGAAATCAGCAGTAGAAACAAGCAATGAGTCGTTAGGATCGAAAGTGGTCAAGAACTTGTTGAATAAAGGAAATGTTGCACCACATGAGCATATCATATATTTCGACAACTTTTTCACCAATCATGCATTGCTGCGAGATTTACGTGAAGCTGGTTATCGTGCTACAGGTACCGTGAGGGAAAACAGAACGAAGAAATGCCCACTTGAGT
Organism: Phaonia tiefii; assembly: GCA_963931995.1. Lineage (NCBI taxonomy): Eukaryota > Metazoa > Arthropoda > Insecta > Diptera > Muscidae > Phaonia > Phaonia tiefii. The sequence continues at coordinate 262,126,777 of OZ008369.1, read as the reverse complement.
CTATCAAGAAGATGAAAAAGAAAGATCGTGCAGATGGCTTGACATTAGCGTATGTACCATGGCTACAAATTACGATTTTGTTTATCCCCTGGGCAAGGTGAAAAGATGGAGCACTTCAGAGAAACGAAATGTAGACGTGACCATCCCTTTTGTCTTCCAGACCTACAGCAAAGGCATGGGAGGTGTCGACCAAGCTGACGTATCAGTTGCAGTATACAGATCAGCTGTACGAGGCAAAAAATGGTGGTGGGTTATATTTACATATATGCTAGATTTGTCTGTGGCTAATGCTTGGCGTCTTCATCTGTTGACTGCCGGAGATAATATGCACCAGCTCCAGTTTCGCCGAATTATAGCCAGAAATTACTTGAGATGTTTAGACAGTGAAAAAGCTGATGGTAGGCGGCGCAAGCCTTCATCAGTAGTTGGCTTGTCAGCTTCCCTCAAAAGCTGACAAGCCAACTACGATGCGCCGTATGCCACAGTAAAGCCCGTTGGCAATGCAAAAAATGCATCAAACCACTCTGCATCGAAAAAGGATGTTTTGAAAACTTTCACGCATAAGCCCATTGGCCCCATTCGAGGACAGCCATTTTTTCCAGGAGTCGCTTAACTTATGTCAATGTCAGGATAAAGCTCATACAGCTCATTATTCATGCGTCGCCGATACTCGACGTTGTGCACTACAGGGCCATACATTTTTCGGAGTATTTTTCTCTCGAAGACTCCTACAGATGTTTCATCTGCTTGCGATAAGACCCAGGATTCTGCGCCATAAAGCAAGACAGGTTGAATGAGAGTGTGGTACAGCTGGACTCTTGTTACTCGAGAGAAGTGCTTGCTTAGCCCAAAATAACATCTATTCGCAAGCACAATTCTCTGCCTGACTTCAAGGCTGACGTTGTTGTTTTTGTTTACGGCAGATCTGAGGTATATAAATTCGTCCACTACCTCGAAGTTATAACGGTTATCAACGTTCACGCTTTGGTCTAATCGCGTGGAGGAACTGTTCGTTGAAACCATTAATTTTGTCTTGTCCTCTTTCACCGTCAGACCCTCTTTTGCTGACTCCTTCTCAATTCTCGAAAAAACCGCAGTAACTTCTCTAATTGTGCGCCCAATGATATCGATATCATCAGCATACGCGAGCAGCATGTGACTTTTGCTGCTGATGGTTTTATTCATGTTGACTGAAGCTTTTCTCATAATTATCTCCATTAAGATGTTAAAGATAGGGTGTCGCCTTGCTTGAGGCAATGCAAAAAATGCATCAAAACACTCTGCATCGAAAAAGGATGTTTTGAAAACTTTCACGCATAAACCCCCATTGGCCCCAGTTGAGGACAGCCATTTTTTTTCCAGAACGAAGATTTATTTTTTTTTATTTTTTACTGTAAAATATTTAATTAGCTTCTAATATTAGTTACTGAAATAAAGTTTTTTGCAAAATTTTTCTTCTAGTTTATATTTGGGTCCAAATGGGTTAATTTGACTTGGGCGACCGGAAAATCTGGAAAAAATCTAAAAAATGCTTCTCCCTATAAGCTTTCCAATTAAGCGTGCGTGAGAAACCACGAAAATCGAGAAAGAAAAATTTTTTGGGATACCCTAGTGCACACGTGAGTATTCGCAATGGCAAAATTCCATGAATTTGCCTACGAATTGGTACCTCATCCGCCATATTCTCTGGAGGCAGCCCCCAGTTACTGTTTCCTATTTGCAAACCTAAAGAAATGGCTCGGTGGAAAGAGATTTAGCTCCAACGATGAAATTATTGATCAAACGAATTGATATTTTATGGACCTCGAAAAATCGTATTTTTTGCAAGAGACACGAAAATTGGAGAAACGTTGGACTACGTGTATTGAGCTAAAAGGAGATGTGTTGAAAAATAATTTTTTTTTGCAAAAAAAAACTGTGTTTTATTCAAAAAGTCGCAGACTTATTGCTCCGGCTCGTATGTTGAAAGCGTTTTTGAATTTTCACAAAGGAAGTGATTTGTTTGATTAAACAAGTTCCCGTTTGTGTATTTATCTCCTAAATTAAGTCTATTTATCTGAAAATTTGTTTGGTTATAACGAGCATTTTTCTTAAACTTCTAAACAATATTTTGTAATTCATTTAGGTTTTATAATATTTTTAAATTTTCTTTAAACCTTAACATGCTTTTATTCAAATCACTCATTCACGCTTTACAATTACACAGTGACAAATGTTTACAAAACGACAACGCAGCTGGAAAAGTAATTATCTTCAAGTTGGGTAGAAGAGAAAACTCGTGATTTTTCATTAGAATGTAATGAAAACTTTTGAAGGGTTTTCTAATTAAATCCTAACCACTGCGGCAGTCAGACACAGTACCAGCACTGACAATTAAATTAGTTTAAATTTATTTGCCTTATAATTTAATGCAAACAACAGAATATGAAACGAGCAGAGTTACACGTCATTGAAATTAAATGTTCTGTAACCCTAAAGGTGAATTGGTTCACAGACTTCAAGTCGATGATTTTGAATTTCTGTGAAATAATTGATTGGATGCTTGTTTTTGAATGATTCTGTAGCATAACCAACTAACTACGTACAAGGAAATGATTGTGTTTTTGGGAAAGATTGTGTTTTTGGGAGAAATTTATTTTAAGAATAAGGTAATTGTGAAAACAGTTGTTTGGGTGAAATGTGTGTGAAACTTGAATCTATCGATAACGGGAGTGCATCTTGTGCCCAAAAACACTTGCAATTAAGCAGGTACTTATTGCTGGTTATTAACCCCTTCACAACCACAGGCACCTATAGCTGCCCTAGGGCTTTTGACACCTATAGCCGTTCAGGTAGGTTGGCTGATTGAAAAGCCTGCAAGACAGCACGCTGTCTAGCATACTTAGGCTAAAGAAGCCCATTGTGATACCTGCAGTTTCCTCCATAGCAACTATTGACTAGTCCTCCAGCCAAATTGCCCTTTCAATAAATTTGTCTATAAGACCTACAGGAATATCCTGTAGGGCTACGGTGGTAACTAAATGTGTTCCGAATATCCTACTTCTCAGTCCTGCAAGAGCTGGGCAATCCAAGAGAAGGTGTTTCGTCGTTTCCTCGTCCTCTTCCATGCAGCATCTACAGAGAGTGGAGTTTCTATGTCCCAATCTTAGGGCGTGATTTCCTACAAGACAATGTCCCGTAAGTGTTCCTATCATTGTGGATAACCTGACTCTCGGCAAGTTAAGTAGTTGCATAGTCCACTTCCTGTCCACCTGTTGCCATAGCACCCTGGCTTGTTTGCAAGTTGACGTAAGTCTCCACTTGTCCTTGAACATGTTATCGGCCCACTGTCTTATCTGCAAACGGCAGGTAGAGATTGGTATACTAACACCTTCTTTTGCCGGAGGAACCTGTGCCGTAGTACTATGTCTAGCTAACGAATCCGCTACGCAATTGCCTGGAATGTCGCTGTGTCCCGGTACCCAGATGAGCGTGATGTCAAAATACTCTGCCATCACCCTAAGTGATGAGTGGCATTCTTTCACCGGCAGGGACGTAGCAAACTTGGATTCCAAGGATTTTCTGGCAGCCTGGCTGTCTGTGTAGATATGTACATATTCTCCGCAGGGTTGTGACACTACTTTTCGGTAGTTCAGCAACCTCCATTATGGCCATTATTTCCGCCTGAAATACACTACAGTGATCAGGCAGCTTGAAGGAGATATTTACATTAAGGTCCGGTGAATGGACCCCATAGCCTACTTGCTCGTCCAACTTTGATCCATCCGTGAAAAATCTGATACTACTGGTGTACCCTTCCAGTGACTTTTCACAGGTATTCCTGTTCGGAATAGAAGTTCTTAGGTTTGTCGCTGGTAGAAGGTAGGAGGATACAGTAGTCCGTTTTTTATGCGAATAGAGTTGATCCGGTGTAGTAATTTAGTGTGTCCGGAATGCCTTGATATAAAAACGCCACAATCTCTGATTCTCACCAGGAATGTAGCGGTCGCCGATTCGGCCATTATATCACGAGTACAGATGTTCAGGATAGCACTAAGTGCAGTGCCTGACGTCATGTCCATTGATCCACTAACGATAATCAGTGGTAATCTTTGAATTTTCATCAAGGAATTCAGAATATATTTCTTTTGAAGGGATCTGCACCAAACTTCGATGCCATAGAGAAGTATTGGTCTGACTATTGCCGAATAAATCCACATCGATAGGAGACAGTCCCCAGCGCTTTCCTATCGCCCCTTTACAGCAGTAAAGAGCAACAGACGCCATTTTCACCCTCTCCTCCACATTCGGCTTCCAAGACAGGTTTTTGTCGAGAATTATTCCCAGATACTTTCCGTCAACTGTAATTGCACCCCATTAACTAACGGCAGTTCAAATGCGGGTATTTTATATTTTCGAGAGAACAAGATAAGCTCGGTTTTAACTGGGTTAAGTGATAGTCCATTGTAAGCGCTCCAGTTCGAAATCAGACTAAGTGGGCTGGTTGTACGAATGCTAAGTAAATTGAGGTTTCGACCCGTACAGGTGATAGCTATATCGTCGGCATTGGCAAAGACCTGGCATTCGGCTCTGTCTAATTCAAGAAGCAGTTCATTGACAGAAGTTAACCATAATAGTGGATACAGAACTCCCTTTGCAGTGCCACCCTGTTAACAGTTCTAGCAATTAAAACACCAACCCATTCAGCTTTGACGGATCTATCCACCAGAAGATTCCCAATTAGGCGTGTCACTAAGATGTCGACTCCTAGATTCTGTAACGACCTAAGAATCGCCGAAGGTTGAAAGATATTGAAGGCTCGCTCGATGTCCAGGAAGGTCCCCAAAGCGAAGACCTCATTCTCAAGAGAGTTTTCTATTATGCTGACTACAGAGTGGAGAGCCGTCTCAGTTGACCTGCTCTTGATATAGGCATGCTGAGAACTCGATAGTAGATTCTGTGGAAGAATACTGCGAACACGAATGTCCAGTTACCTTTCAAATGTCTTAAAAACAAAGGATGATAGACTGATTGCTTTAAATCCTTTGGTTTGACATGAGAGCATTTGCCCGCTTTCGCGACTAAAACCAATTTGGTTTGCTGCCAAATGCTAGGAATGCCTCCCAGCATAAGGCAGCCCCTGAAGATTGCCTCCAGCCAACTACAAGATAGGTATAGTGCCTCCTGTAGTTGCGCGGGAATTATCCCGTCAGGTCCGGCTGATTTATAGGGCTTAAAGCATCTAATGGCCCATATCAGATTCTTTCTGCTCACTATTAAGCGAACATTTTCTATGCTAGGTGAGTTTCCGCCTAGCTCTTCTGGCTGATGACCAGGTAGGACATACAGCAAATGTTTCCATGAATGATGTATAGAAGAGGGTAGGGACAACAAAAGTGTGGAAGGCGTTAAATCTGGGACTGATCCCATTTAAACCCCAAGAGCTGTAAGAAGTGGGTCAAAAAGTGATCCTAGTTCAAAGATATGCATCGGGTCATAAAATGGGTCGCACGTGGGGGTAACGTCAGGTACGTTTGAGCCCATAACTTACTTACTTACTTATCCGGTCTCGGACAACCCCGGGGGGTCAGGCACCCTACAAAACGAAGATAACATATTTCTCCAACCAGTTCGATCTTTTGCTTTATTTCTCCAGTTGGCAATACCAAGTGTACGCAGGGATTCGTCAACCTGATCCCTCCAGCGGATTCTTGGTCTTCCTATTTTTCGTCTTCCTTCGAGTTCGGTTTCGAAAACCCTTCGCGCTGGTTCATCTTCATCCATTCTACTGCCATGGCCTAGCCAGCACAATCGCGTTATTTTGATCCGCTTAACTATGTCAATGTCAGGATAAAGCTCATACAGTTCGTTATTCAAGCGTCGCCGATACTCGACGTCGTGCACTACAGGGCCATACATTTTTCGGAGTATTTTTCTCTCGAAGACTCCTACAGATGTTTCATCTGCTTGCGATAAGACCCAGGATTCTGCGCCACAAAGCAAGACAGGTTGAATGAGAGTCTGGTACAGGTGGACTTTTGTTACTCGAGAGAGGGCTTTATCTCTAAAGTGCTTGCTTAGCCCAAAATAACATCTATTCGCAAGCACAATTCCCCACTTGATCTCAAGTCTGACGTTGTTGTTTTGGTTTACGGCAGATCCGAGGTATATAAATTCGTCTACCACCTCGAAACTATAACTGTCATCAACGTTCACGCTTTGGTCTAATCGCGTGGGGGCCCTGTTCGTTGAAACCATTAATTTTGTCCTGTCCTCATTTACCGTCAGACCCACTTTTGCCGACTCCTTCTCAATTCTCGAAAAAACCGCAGTAACTTCTCTAATTGTGCGCCCAATGATATTTATATCATCAGCATGCGCGAGCAGCATGTGACTTTTGCTGCTGATGGTTTTATCCATGTTGACTGAAGCTTTTCTCATAATTATCTCCATTAAGATGTTAAAGAGATCGCACGATAGGGTGTCGCCTTGCCTGAGGCCTCGCTTAGTTTCGAAAGGTTGGGTAAGATCCTTACCAACTTTCACTGCGGATTTGGTGTTCGTCAAGGTCACCCTGCAGAGGCGTATGAGTTTTGCAGGAATACCAAGCTCAGACATTGCTTCATAGAGTTTCTCCCGTATCGGACTATCGAAGGCCGCTTTATAATCGATAAATAGATGATAGGTGTCGATTTGTCCTTCGTGTGTCTTCTCCAGGATTTGACGTAGCGTGAAAATCTGGTTAGTTGTCGATTTTCCAAGCCTAAAGCCACACTGGTATGGTCCAATCAGGTCAGCGATAATTGGTTTTAGTCTTTCGCACATTATACTTGATAGAACCTTATATGCAATGGATGAAAGGCTTATTCCACGGTAGTTGACACGGATAGTCGGGTCACCTTTTTTAAATATGGGACATAGTACACTGAGACTCCAATCGCCGGGCATGCATTCATCTAACCAAATTTTGCTAATGGGCTGATGCATGCACCTTATCAGCTCATCGCCGCCAGCCTTAAACAGCTCCGCCGGTAATCCATCGGCTCCTGCGGCTTTGTTGTTCTTAAGCCGGGCAATAGCTGTTCTGGCCTTGTCTTGGTTAGGAGGGGGGGCAATCGAAGTCGTCGTCCATATTGTGATCGATTGTCCCATCGTCATTGGATATCTCAGGTACTAGTAGCGCGGAGAAATGCTCTCTCCATATTCCCAACATGCTGTGCTCATCTGCGACGAGATTTCCGTCCTTGTCTTTACAGAAGGGGGGCCCTGAACCATGTCCATTAGTTCCGTTGCTAACTTTTTGGTAGCATTTTCGGGCTTCGTTCTTCCTTCTGTATGTCTCAATTTTCTCACTCTCGCGCTTTCACCACTGCCGTTTCTTACGCCTAAAGAGACGGTTTACCTCATTTCTTTTCTCCCTATACCGCTCAGTTGAAGCTCGCGTTGCAATTGACTGAACCATTACCATACGTGCAGCGTTCTTTTCGTCATTTGCTATGCGACACTCTTCATCGTACCACGGTTTATTGGGAAGCGGTTTTTCGAAACCAAGTACGGTTGTTGCGGCAGTTTTTATAGAGTCGGAAATGGGTTTCCACTGCGCATCAGGATCTTCATCGGGAGGGGGTGGGTTCTGTGCCAAAAGTTGCGAGAGCTTCCTTGAGTAGGCTGCGGCTACCTCTGGTAATTGTAGCTTTCCGATGTCCAGCTGCCTCTCCGTCTGGTTTCGTACGATTTTCGCTCTACTTAGTCTTGTGCGAACCTTTGCTGCTACCAGGTAATGATCAGAATCGATGTTAGCTCCTCCGATCACTCCTACGTCCATTACACTGGATTAGTGCCTTCCATCAATTACCGCGTGATCAATTTGGTTCTTAGTTCTTTGATTAGGGGATACCCAAGTAGCCTTGTGAATGTCTTTATGCTGGAATCTTGTACCACTAATGACCATGATTTTTGCCGCAGTAAAGCCAATCAGTCTCATACCGTTGTCGGAACTGTCAGCATGTAGACTGAGCACATTCTCCCTTCCTACTTTGGCATTAAAATCTCCTAGTACAATATTAATGTCATGGCCAGGGCAGCGGTCATACGTTTCCTCTAGGAGCTCATAGAATAGGTCTTTGGCATCATCATCTTTCTCTTCTGTCGGGGAATGCACACAAATTAGGGAAATATTAAAATATTTCGCTTTTATGTGGATTGTGGCTATACGTTCACTCACAGGATTGAACCTAGAGACTAGATGTCGCAGTCTTTTGCCAACTACAAATCCGCAACCAAATTCATGTTTTTCCCCATGGCAACTGTAGTATGTATCGCAGTTTCCTTTTCCTGTGCAGCCATGTCCTGTCCATCGCATTTCCTGGATAGCGGTAATGTCAGCCTTATAACTTTCGAAGACATCTGCCAGTTGGATACTTGCACCGGATCTATATAGAGTTCTTACATTCCAAGTGCATATCTGTAAATCGTGGTCCTTATAACGTTTGTGGGGGTCGTCGACAAATAGGGGTTGTTTATGTTTTCTTGTTCGTTTACGTATTTTCACTGCCATTATGAACGGTGGCGGGAGGCAAACTCAGCCCACCGTGTTTTTGCATTTTACCTACTGCCAGGATAATTTGATGCAGCCGCCCATTATGGATCAGACGCTGATCAGGATGCGATATGTTGAACCTGGATTTTCTTCTTTTAGTTTCTATCCGCCGTTGGCCCGTATATTTGGCTCATCCGCCTTCGAAGAACAAAAGAATATGCCCGATTGTTTGATGAGCTTCAGTGACATCAGTCACCTACTAAACCTGATTTGATGCTCATTTGTTTTGCCTTCTCACTCTAGCTAGCTAACGGAGGTTTCCGAAAAGCCATTGCCCAGGACATACTGCGTGGAAGTAGTGAGCTGCTTGGACTGCCCAATGAGGGAATCATTTCTGGCCACACCCAAGTGAATGGCAATCAAAAACTGTCCACCTCCACGGACATTCCATAACTTATCATTCAATAAATGTCAGGTCCAATATTAAGGTGCTAACATGGATCGATCAAATATTTAGAAAGTATGTTTGCCTTTTAGCTAAACTGGAATAAAATGTACCAAATAATTCGCTGGTTCCATTGTTGCAGCGTAGCCATTGTGTGGTCATAGATCACGAAAATGGTCCACAAATACAACAAAATGCTTTGGCCGAAATTGTAAGGTTGTCAAAGGGTTAAGAAGTACCCACTCGTTTTTACATAACTAACTACACATGATACTAGCACATTACGTTACTCACTTTTATTGACTATTTTAGAACTTCATCAGGTCAGATGTCTTACACATATTAATTAAACAAACAAATTAACAAATTAAACAAGTTTTTAAATATTTTAACATGTTTTTCTCCAACTGGTTCTATCCTTCGCATTTTCCCAGCAGTTGGTAACACCAAGGATACGGACGGATTCTTCGACCTGGTTTTTCCATCGGTGTCTCTTTCCCTGCTTCCCTCTTCCATAGTGTGCTTTATCGAAAACCTTTCGCGCTGGCTCATCTTTGTCCATTCTGATAGCATGACCTAGCCAACGCAATTGGCCTAATTTGATTCGCCTAGCTATGTCCACGTCAGAGTACAAATTATATAGCTCCTGGATCCAACGAAGTCGGTACCCATCGTTTTCTTTAACAAGGCCATATATTTTACGGAAAATTTTTCCCTAGAATACGAGTACTCCCAAGTGTTTTTCATCCACTTGCGATATGACCCAAATTTTGGAGCCATATACCAGGACAGGTAAACTGAGAGTTTGGTATAGCTGGACTTTTGTCTGTCGCGAGAGGGGTCTGTTTCTAAACTGCTTGCTGAACCCCAACTGGAGTCTATTTGCAGGCATATTTCTACTATTTGTCTCCAGGCTGACGTTGTTGACCTTGTCCACGCACATCCAAGTTATCCAAAGTTTTACACTCACTGATTGGGATCGACAGTTTTACACCGGTTCCGAACGGTATTTTGCGAAGCTTTTTTATGGCTTAGTACTCGATAGTGTCGCCATCACTAAGCGAGGCGACCGCCGTGGAAAGAATTTTATGGTGATCAAAGCAGGGATCGAACCCACGTTCTCATGAACAAGCTCCGCGCACACTACCATTGGTTCGTGTACACTTTGTCGAAAAATCGGGCGATTGCACTCCGCGCACACTACCATTGCACCACCGACGATCACTGGTTCGTTTATAATGTGTCGAAAAATCGGGCGATTGCACTCGACTTCCAGAAGTTAGCGGCGTTTTGTGGGCCGGTCAAGTCCAAAAAATGCAAATTATATAGCCCATGTGTTTTTCATCCGCTTGCGATATGACCCACGTTTCGGAGCCATATGCCAGGCCACATAAAATGAGAGTCTGATGTCGCTGGACTTATGCCTGTCGAGAGAGGGCTCTGTTCTGAAACTGTTTGCTAGGCCCAAAATAACATGTATTTGCAAGCACAATTATCCTATTTATCTCTAGGCTGACGTTGTTGGCTTTCCCTACGGAGGCTCCAAAGTAGATACATTTATCCAGCACTTCCAAATTAAACCGATTGCACACATTCAAGTGCTGACCAAGTCCAGAGGTTTGACTAGTCCTTGACACTATAAATTTTGTCTTGCCCTCATTAACAGCAAGACCCACCTTCGCTGATTCTTTTTCGATTCTTGAAAATACAGCAGTAACCTCTCTCAAATTTCGCCCAATGATGTCTATGTCGTCAGCATACGCCAGGAACATTTGGCTTTTCGTGTTAATGGTCTTGTTCGTATTTACTGCAGCCTTTCACATTATTATCTCCATTAAGATGTTGAAGAGATTGCACGAAAGTGTGTCGCCTTGTCTAAGTCCCCGCTTGGTACAGAATGGTTCAGTGAGGTCTTTCCCCACTTTCACTGCTGATTTGGTGTTGGTCAGCGTCATTCTACAGAGGCGGATCAGTTTTGCCGGAATACCAAGTTCAGACATAGCTTCGTACAGTTTTCCCCGTATGGGGCTATCGAAAGTGGGGTTTTAATCGACAAAACGGTGGTATGTACCGATTTGCTTTTCGTGCGTCTTGCCAGGATCTGGCGTAGCGTGAATATTTGGTCAGTCGTGAACCTGCCTGTTCTGAAACCATACTGATAAGGTCCAATCAGGATTTCAATAATTGGCTTTAGTCTTTCACATAATACGCTCGACAAGACTTTATATGCGATGGATAAAAGGCTGATACCGCGATAGTTGGAACAGACACACGGATCACTCTTTTTGAATACAGGCAATAATACACTGAGACTCAAATCGCCAGACATAGATTCCCCCAACCATATACCGCATATAAATTGATGCATATGGGTTAGCTGTCCTTTGCCACTTGCCTTAAAGAGTTCAGCGAGTAGGACATCAGCACCAGCGGTTTTATTATTCTTAAGCCGGGAAATTGCTGTACTAATCACGCGTTGATTGGGGGGGGGGGGGGGGGAATTGCAATCTATATTGTCATCCACAATCATTACCTTCTGATCTTCAGTAGAAGAATCTGAGTGGAGTAGTGACGAAGAGTGATCTCTGCACATTTTAAGCACACATTGCTTTTCAATCACCAGATTCCCATTCTCGTGATTGCATAGGGTGAATGCGAGGTACCGTCGTCGAAAGAAGTGTAAGCTGGTCAGAGAAGGGAACGACCCTACGTTCTCTCGCACAACAGCCGCCCACACTAATCGTAGCACCAGGATTTGCGGATATGCACTTCGAGTTTATGAACTCTATATAGATTCGGTGCAATTGGCAGATGACCTCGAAAGTTATATGGCTGACATTACCGCTATCCATGTAATGTAATGGAAAGGACATGGCTGCACAGGGAAAAAATCTACCACTATACTACAATTGCCATGAGAAAAAACATGAATTTGGTTGCGGATTTGTAGTTGGCAAAAGACTGCGACATCTAGTCTCTAGGGTCAATGCTGTGAGTGAACGTGTAGCCATAATCCGCATAAAAGCGAAATACTTATATATTTCCCTAATTTGTGTTCATGCCGCGACATAAGAGAAAGATAATGATGCCAAAGACATATTCTATGAGCTCCTGGAGGGAACTTATGACCGCTGCCCTGGCCATGACATTAAGATTGTACTAGGAGATTTTAATGCCAAAGTAGGAAGGGAGAATGTGTTTAATCCAACTATTGGAAATTTCAGTCTACATGCTGACAGTTCCGACAAAGGTATGAGACTGGTTGATTTTGCCGCGGCATAAAACATGGTCGTTAGAGGTACAAGATTCCAGCATAAAGACATCCACTTGGATGTCCCCTGATAAAATAACGACGAACCAAATTGATTACGTGGTAATTGATGGAAGGCACTCGTCCAGTGTAATGGACGTACGAGTGATCAGATAAGCTAATATCGATTTTGTCCACTACCTGGTAGCAGCAAAGGTTCGCACAAGATTGAGAAGAGCGAATATCGTACGAATGCAGACGCAGAGAAAGCTGTACATCGGAAAGCTGCAATTACCAGAGGCAGCCACAGCCTACTCAAGGAAGCTCTCGCAACTTTTGGCACAGAACCCATTCCTTCTTGATGGCGATCCTGCAGCGCAGTTGAAACCCATTTCCGACTCTATAAAAACTGTCGCAATAGCCTTGCCAGGTTTTGAAAAACCGCTTCGCAATAAACCATGGTACGATGAAGGCTATCGCATAGCAAATGATGATAAGAAAGCTGCACGTATGGCAATGCTGCAGTCAATTGTAACGCGAGCTGCGAATGAGCGGTATAAGGAAAGAGGAGGGAGCTAAACCGTCTCGTTAGGCGTAAGAAACGGCGGTGGAGAAAGCGCGAGAGTGAGAAAATTGAGACGTACAGGGCGATGAACCAAGAATTCTACCAAAAACTCAAGCGCGGAATTAATGGACATGGTTCAGGTCCCTCTGCTGTAACCACAAGGACGGAAATCTCATCATTGTTGTGCAGGGCATGTTGGGAATATCGGCGCTAGTGGTACCTGAAATATCCAATGACGAGGAGACAATCGATCACAATTGCCCTCCTCCTAACCAAGACAAGATCAGAACAGCTATTGCATGGCTTACGAACAACAAAGTCGCACGAGCCGATGAATTACTTGGCGGAGCTTTTTAAGGTTAGCGGCGATGAGCTGATACGGTGCATTTATCAACTCATTAGCAAATTTTTGTTATATGAATGCATGCCCGGTGATTGGAGTCTCAGTGTACTATGTCCCATATTTAAAAGAAGGTATCCGGGGTCTCTTTGCCAACTACCGTTTAATAAGTCTTTTATCCATAACATTTAAGGTTGTATCAAGCATAATGTGCGAAAGACTAAACCCAATTATCGCTGACCCGATTGGACTATACCAGTGTGGTTTTAGGCCAGGAAAATCGACAACTGACCAGAATTTCACGCTACGCCAAATCCTGGAGAAGACACGCGAAAAACTAATCGACACCTATCATCTATTTATCGATTATAAAGCGGTCTTCGTTAACCCGATACGGGAGAAACTCTATGAAGCAATGTCTGAGCTTGGTATTCCTGTAAAACTCATACGCCTTTGCAGGATGACCCTGACGAACACCAAATCCGCAGTGAAAGTTTGTAAGGGTCTTACCGAACCTTTCGAAACTAAGCGAGGCCTCCGACAAGGTGACACCCTATCGTGCGATCTCTTTAACATCTTAATGGAGATAATTATGAGAAAAGTTTCAGCCAACATCAATAAAACCATCAGCAGCAAAAGTCACATTAAATATCATTGGGCGCACAATTAGAGAAGTTACTGTGGTGTTTTCGAGAATTGCGAAGGAGTCAGCAAAAGTGGGTCTGACAGTAAATGTGGACAAAACAAAATTAATTGTTTCAACGAGTAGGGCCTCCACGCGAGTAGAAAAAGGCGTGAACGTTGATAACCCTTATAACTTCGAAGTGGTGGACGAATTTAAATACCTCGGATCTGCCGTGAACAAAAACAACAACATCAGCCTTGAGATCAAGCGGAAAATTGTGTTTGGGAATAGATGTTATTTTGGGCTGAGCAAGTACTTTAGAGATAAAGCCCTCTCTCGAGTGACGAAGGTCCAATTATACCAGACTCTCATACAACCTGTCTTGCTTTATGGCGCAGGATCCTGGGTATTATCGCAAGCAGACGGAACATCTGTAGAGGAGTCGTCGAGGGGAAAATACTCCGGAAAATTTATGGCCTTATAGTGCACAACGGTGAGTATCGGCGACGCATGAACCATGAGCTGTATGAATTATATCCCGACATTGACATAGTTAAGCCGATCCAGATAACACGTTTGCGCTGGCTGTGCCATATCAGTGAAATGGATGAAGACGAACCAGCACGAAGGGTTTTCGAAACCGAACTCGAAGGAAGACGAAAAATAGGTAGACCAAGACTATTGCCAACTGGAGGAATATGAGCAAAAGATTGAACTGGTTGGCGGAATATGTTATTTTCGTTTTGTAAGGTCCGTGACCCCTCGGGGCTGTTTCGTGACCGGATAAGTAAGTACGTTTTGCTTTCAAAATGTTGACTTACAAACTAAGAAAATCATGGTTGTTGACCGAGTTTTAAGTAATATTCAAAAAACGTCCGGAATACCCGATTTTGGGGAAAATTCGACTAGCGCGACCTCTAAACCTCTTCCAAAAAATGTGAAAAAAATCCCAAAAATACTTTACCCGAAAAGCTTTCAAATAAAGCTTGAGCAAAATAAACATTTTTATTAATGGGACACCCTAAAATACATATATAGATGTTTGGTATGAAGACTGCATATGCGTCCACGTAAAAGCATACATTTTTGGCAGTGAACATGCTACTGTTTGCATTTGAATACAAGTGAGTTTGGGTCTTGCAAACATATGAGTGTTTGAAGTGTGTTCCACAAATATACGTGGTTACTGCAGGATAAATTTGGGAGAATATGTTACAGAGGCAGTTGTTTTCAGGGTGTCGACATAAATACTTATATATAAATAAATCGCAGGTTTTTGTTAACACTAGTTTAATATATATAAGATATCGCTATGATGAGGACATTCTGAAATCTGACTTGGATTCAGTGTAACGCAGATCTTTAGGAACGTAAGAAACGTCAAAATGTGAAAGAGCAAGAATCGAAAAGAATTTTCCATATATAATAGCTCTAAGTTCAATAACGCTTTCCTACTAATGGTCACTAATGTATCTGCCCCAGATTGGCGTGATGAGTACTGCAACATTTGTGTAAAATGCAGATGATGGTTTAATTCAAAAAACCAATGATTCCATCATCATTGAGCGAATTAAATACTACCGAGAAATCCGCTTGCAATTGTTTTTGCTAATAAAAATCTACTCAACTTTATGAAGGTGAGATTCCAAACTTTTCCCAAAAAAAATTCCAAATACTTATATTGCAATTCTTTACCAAACTGCTGATACATGTTGGATACTAACACACCTGCTTTGAAAAGTTAATAAAGTTCTATAGAGACATCGTTGCTAGTCACGCTGCTAAGAGGATTCAATGTAAAACCTGCCACACAGCCAATAGATTCAATATTCTTGACTACGATGTCAGCTGGAAACTCAATCAAATATAACAAATGTTAAATATTTCAAGTCACCTGACCATAATTGTAAGTATTGTTTGTTCCTTAAAGGCAGATAGATGTAATAAGAACGGAGAAGCAACAAAACAAATCTGAAAATCAAATAGAGAACAACAAAATCTCAATTGATACTTTATTATCAAAGTCACGTACATAAAATTGGAATTTTGATTCCAAGAAGCACTCGAGTCACGGCAAATGTCTATTCGCCGGCATGCGTTGCATGAGTGTGTGTATGTACGATACATATGTATTTATGAGTGATACTTTTGGTGGGTTTACGTACTCACCATTACTAGTCAGACCTCTCCTACTAGACATAGCCGTATTAAGGACGAATAAATATGTAGCATTTCTTGCCAAACAACTCCCTTAGGGCATAGCTTAGGCATATGTGTGAATGCCAGAGTTGCCAGCAAGCAAAGTTCTAAAATTTAGTTTGCATATGGAAACATAACAAAATCTTATCAGAATAATAAAAGTTGTAAAACCTTGATACTAAAGTTACACTAATATATTAATTACCTCAAACCTAACAAAGATTGTACGGGTTTTGACTACCGTCTGCTTTATTAATCTGCGCCTGCTAATGTTGGGAATATATAGAATGATATATTTATAAATCCTTTTTGCAAATATAAAAGATACACTCATTGAAAAATTCGGTTCAGCCTACTGAATTGGGGGTCACCGGAATTAGAGGTTGTCACAATCACACTAGAGATCATCACTGACAAGT
This sequence comes from Phaonia tiefii, assembly GCA_963931995.1. NCBI lineage: Eukaryota > Metazoa > Arthropoda > Insecta > Diptera > Muscidae > Phaonia > Phaonia tiefii. The sequence goes on along the minus strand of OZ008369.1, from coordinate 262,110,416 downwards.
CAAAGGTCGTCTCAACCGAATTAGGGGTTGTCATAGCTGCATTAGACGGTGTAACATCCGCGTTAAGGGTTGTCATAGACGAATTAGAGGTTAGGACTGCCGATTTACAGGTTGTCACAGCCGAATTAGTAGTTGCCACAACCGAATTTAGATAGTGTCACAACTGAGTTCGGAAAATGTTGTCTATTAATTTAATGATGATTTATTTTCCATAAATTCTATAATTATTCATTAACATTTCATTTATAGACGCCAAAAAAAACTTGTTCCCCCAAACGAAATCTCAGATAACTGAAGTTCGTTTGGGGACTGTAGTTGGGAGAAACGAACTTCTGTTAATCCATACATGTCATTTCGTTTGGGAGAACCGAAAAATGTTTGCAGCAAACGAGTTATGAAAAGTTTAAGCTGAAAAAATTTTTGTGAGAAACGAAAAACTGTACCGCTATCAGTTGTTTCGGTTACAGCAACCGAGTTCTAAATACTCCAAAATAAAAAGGCGTTAACGAGAACTGACAAACGTTTGCAGAAAACGAGTTATGAGCAGTCAGAGCTGAAAAAACCTTTAAGATAAATGAAAAACGGTTGCGCCAACTGTTTCTTCGGTTAGAGCGACCAAGTTGTAGTTGCTCCAAACTAAAAACCGTTTGCGATAACTGACAAACGTTTTGCAGTAAACGAGTTATGAGAAATGAGAGCTGAAAAACCCTTAACGATAAATGAAAAACGGTTGCGCCAACTATTTCTTCGGTTACAGCAACCGAGTTGTAGTTGCTCCAAACTAAAAAAAGCCTTTGCGAGAACTGAAAAACGTTGGCAGTAAACGAGTTGTGAGAACTGAGAGCTGAAAAAACCTTTACGATAAATGAAAAACGGTTGCGCCAGCTGTTTCTTCGGTTACAGCAACCGAGTAGTAGTTGCTCCAAACTAAAAACCGTTTGCGATAACTGACAAACGTTTTGCAGTAAACGAGTTATGAGAAATGAGAGCTGAAAAACCCTTAACGATAAATGAAAAACGGTTGCGCCAACTATTTCTTCGGTTACAGCAACCGAGTTGTAGTTGCTCCAAACTAAAAAAAGCCTTTGCGAGAACTGAAAAACGTTGGCAGTAAACGAGTTGTGAGAACTGAGAGCTGAAAAAACCTTTACGATAAATGAAAAACGGTTGCGCCAGCTGTTTCTTCGGTTACAGCAACCGAGTTGTAGTTGCTCCAAACTAAAAACCGTTTGCGATAACTGACAAACGTTTTGCAGTAAACGAGTTACGAGAACTGAGAGCTGAAGAAACCTTTACGATAAATGAAAAACGGTTGCGCCAGCTGTTTCTTCGGTTACAGCAACTGAGTTGTAGTTGCTCCAAACTCAAAAACGTTTGCGAGAACTGAAAAAAGGTTGGCAGTAAACGAGTTACGAGAACTGAGAGCTGAAGAAACATTTACGATAAATGAAAAACGGTTGCGCCAGCTGTTTCTTCGGTTACAGCAACTGAGTTGTAGTTGCTCCAAACTAAAAAACGTTTGCGAGAACTGAAAAAAGGTGGGCAGTAAACGAGTTATGAGAAATGAGAGCTGAAAAAACCTTTACGATAAATGAAAAACGGTTGAGGCAATGGTTTCTTCGGTTACAGCAACCGAGTTGTAGTTGCACCAAACTAAAAAACGTTTGCGAGAACTGCAAAAAGGTTGGCAGTAAACGAGTTATGAGAAATGAGAACTGAAAACTCGCTTGCGAGTAGTTACAGCAACCGAGTTGTAATTAAAACTTTTATTTATGGCTTCCATAAGCTGTCTTTTGTTTAAATATCCAACTTTTGTAATTTTGGTTTTACCCATAAAATTTGTTTTAAAAAAGTTGAAATTGTTGTCCATTTTTTCGCTGTTTCCTTACACGTCAGTCTCGCCATGCATTCAAATAACTGCTTGTCCATCCAATAACTAAAATTGTCCAACCAAGGTACGATTATATTGACAAGGTAGAAGCATTGGTTGGTTGGTTGGTTGAAAAGGCTGTAAGACAGCACGCTCTCTAGCACACTTAGGCTAAAGAAGCCCATTGTGATAACTGCAGTTTCCTCCATAGCAACTATTGACTAGTCGTCTAGCCAATTTGCCCTTTCCATGAATTTGTCTATAATACCTACAGGAATATCCCGTAGGGCTACGGTGCTAACTAAATGTGTTCCGAATATCCTACTTCTCAGTGTTTTGTGCCCGTAGTGTCGAGAATATTGCTGGCCCTGAGGCTTCAGTTCAAGAAAGCCCAAATTTGTCTCTCACACGTCGTTCTCAAGCGTTGGGCATCTCTGTGACGTCGTTGTGGCGAATTTTGCGAAAAGATCTTGGCCTACATCCTTACAAGACCAAATTGACGCAAAGACTGAAGCCGCTTGACCACCATAAGAGTCGTATGTTCGTGAATTGGGCTCAACAACAACTTGAAAATGATTCGGATTTTCATCGGAAAATCATCTTCAGCGATGAGGCTCATTTCTGGCTGAATGGCTTCGTCAATAAGCAAAATATGCGTAATTGGTCAGACAGTAATCCACACGTAATCCATGAGTCATCATTGCATCCCGAAAAAATTACGGTTTGGAGCGGTTTATGGGCCGGCGGCGTCATTGGGCCGTACTTCTTCCGTGATGATCAAGACCGGCACATTACTGTGAATGCGAATCGCTACCGTTCAATGATAACTGAATATTTTTGGCCCCAATTGGATAATATGGACTTGGAGGACATGTGTTTCCAACAGGACGGCGCCGTAATCCACACAGCGAATGCCACAATCAATGTATTGGAAACCAAGTTTGGTGAACGTGTTATCTCACGACATTGCCCAGTCGATTGGCCGCCTCGGTCGTGCGATTTGACGCCGTTAGATTATTTCCTGTGGGGCTACGTCAAGTCTATGGTATATGCCAACAAGCCAGCGACGATTGATGAACTTCGTACGAATATCGAACGTGAAATTGCAGCAGTTCGGCCGATTTATGCTTGAAAACCGTCGAAAATTGGGTTCAGCGTCTGGACTTCTGCAAGCGTGCCCGTGGTAGCCATGCAAAAGAAATCGAGTTCCATACACAATGGCATCGAACGTACTTTCACAAGAATAAAGAGTTTCACTGGTATCTAAAACCGGTTTTGTTGTATTTAAAAAAACTTTTGTAGCGCTCTTATTGAAAAACCCGTTATTACAATTTCAGACGTGAGAAGTGAAATATATAGAATTATGTTGTGGTAACTAAATTGAAAACGAGATCGATTGTCCCAACAGAATCCATGAGAAATTCGGTTACAGCAACCGAATTGACAACAAATTCGTTCGCTGTAACTGATTTAAGACCGAAATTCGGTTATTGCGACCGAATTGATTCAATATTTGCAACCGAATCGATGCCAAATTTGATTGATGCACCTGAATTCGCTTGTTGCAACCGACCTTGCTACGAATTTAGGATGCTGCATAGGATTTAATTCCAAATTCGCTTGCTGCAACTGCAGTTATAGAAAATTTAGTAGACATAATTAATATATTTGAGGTTTCAATTGTCATAACCTAATCAGTTTTGATACTAGGATGCTTGAACCAAATTTTGGTCGCGGAAAATAAATTAGGTCGTTACAACCTCAATTCGGTTGTGGCAACCGCAATTCGTTGGCCGCAACCGAACTTACGGTTGCTATAAACTCTTTCCAAACATTTAAAGGGTGTCTCAGTAAGAATGCACTTTTGCATTTTAAAATAAAAACACGTACTTTTTGAGATGGCTGTGATTTTTTTTATTGGATTGTAAAGAACCATGTACATTCCAGGCAATTGCGTAGCGGATTTGTTAGCTAGACATGGTACTACGACACAGGTTCTCCCACGAAAGAAGGTTTTAGTATGCTAATCTCTACCTGCCGTTTGCAGATCAGGCAGTCTGCCGATAATATGTTCAAGGACAAGTGAAGACTTACTTCAACTTGCGAACAAGCCAGGGTCCTCTGGCCACATGTGGACAGGAAAAGGACTAGGCAACTACTAAAGAAACAAGTACCGGGACACAGCGACATTCCAGGCAATTGCGTAGCGGATTCGTTAGCTAGACATGGTACTACGACACAGGTTCTCCCACGAAAGAAGGTGTTAGTATGCTAATCTCTACCTGCCGTTTGCAGATCAGTCAGTGGGCCGATAACATGTTCAAGGACAAGTGAAGACTTACTTCAACTTGCAAACAAGCTAGGGTCCTCTGGCCACAGATGGACAGGAAGAGAACTAGGCAACTACTTAATTTGCCGAGAGGCAGGTTATCCACAATGATAGGAACACTTACGGGACATTGTCTTGTAGGAAAACACGCCCTAAGTTTGGGACATAGAAACTCCACTCTCTGTAGATGCTGCATGGAAGAGGACGAGGAAACGACGAAACACCTTCTCTTGGATTTCCCTGCTCTGGCAGGACTGAGAAGTAGGATATTCGGAACACATCTAGTTAGCACCGTAGCCCTACAGGATATTCCTGTAGGTCTTATAAACAAATTTATTGAAAGGTCAAATTCGGTGGTGCAATGGTTAGTGTGCGCGCCTCTTGTACTTGAGATCCTGTGTTCGATCCCTGCTCTGACCACCTTATCGAGTATTTAGCCACGAAAATGCTTCTCAAAAATACCGTTCGGAATCGGTGCAAAACTGTAGGTCGCAATCAGTGAGTATACAACTAGAAAGCGCACAGCTCACTGGTTGTGAGAAGCCTCCCCCCCAGATTCCTTCATGGGATGTAATGGGAAACCATTATTTTTTTTTTCAAATTGGCTGGACGACTAGTCAATAGTTGCTATGGAGGAAACTGCAGGTATCACAATGGGCTTCTTTAGCCTAAGTGTGCTAGACAGCGTGCTGTCTTGCAGCCTTTTCAACCAACCAACCAACCAAAGAAACATGTTCCGATTAAGTATGAAATAAAATAGACCTCAGGGCTCTGATAACAGGCCCTTTTACTCTTTTCGTGTAATTTTCCATGACTTCTTCACAGATGTGGCTGTATCTCACCGAAGACGCGATGGATCTCGGATTTGGATCGTGGAATTGTTTTTGGTTTATTCATATAAACCCGTATTTCCACAAACCCCAAAAAATAAAATCGCATTGGATTTAAATCGCCTGATCTTGGTGGCCAATTAACATCTGAATTCTTGGGATAGTTTGTTCAGGAAATCGATGCTGCATTGAATCGATTGTTTCATGCTCGGCGTGGTAGGTGGCTACGTCTTGCTGCAACCACATGTCGTCCAGATCCATGCCGTCCAGTTAAGGCCACAATAACCCTGTTATCATGTTCCTGTAACGAATGCCTTTCACAGTCACTGCAATTTCGGCCTTATCTTCAAAAAAGTAGTTCTTTCGTAAAGCGCTCCATTTTTAATAATCGTAATGAACATATGTGACAGCTGACAAATTTCAGAGTTGCCCCTTACACAGAAAGAAATTTCACTACATTTAAAAAGTGCAATCTTACTGAGACACACTTTATATGGCTGTGAATGATGAATAAAAGCAGCAGTACAGAACACATTTGTTTCCTTTACATTTCATGTTGGAAAAGAGGAAGGTCTCTACAATAACTTACTTGGCGTTTACACGAGACAGTTTTGCGGAGACAATATCAATATATTCACTTTTTTTACTGATACACTCACAATTCTCTCATTGTTTTCCTCACTGTCCCTGAGTTTCTAAGAATGTAAATTCAGCAACTAATATGTATTCTCAATTGTCTTGTCTTGTGTAAATGGGGGGTTAATTATGCCATTATCTGCAGGTCTAAAATGTCCACATTGAAACAGATCACTGCTAATCGATGTAAAATTAAGGTTGTAGATTGTGGTACATATCTGGGCCTTATTTTGGACAGGAACCTTAGTTTCATACCGAACATAGTAGAAATGCGAAAATCGTTGTAATAGCCCAGTACACTTGTAGGAACGTTTTCGCCTGTAGATATAGTTGGTCTCTGAATCTATAGATCGAAAGCCGCACTAGAAATCGATCGGTAATATCACACTTTAATACTATACAGGACTTGCTACAATGAAAGAAGCTGATGTAGTAAAATACACAAATTTACAAATGATTTGAAACTGAGTGCCTAGAATACTTTGGACAGCTTGGGCTGTCACTTTCCCGTAGACTGCCTCAGCTTTTAAAATTGTATGAGCCTGCTAATATTTAGATTACACTAGGCAACATTTTTAAAGTCAACGAGTGTAAATGCCTTGTGGTGTGAAATTTCTCGAAGTACTTATCGAAGCTAAACAAACCCCTACTTGGGGTTTTGAATTTAATTGAATTCAAATATAAACATTGATTGGCCTTTAGTATGCAACCCAAACAAAAATCGCAATTTTTGTCGAAAATGTGTGTCAAAAATGGCCGAAATTGAAAAAGATATAAAAATTAACATTTTTCGACACTTTTCCAATTTTGAGGCACTAGATGAAGTTTTATGGGATTCATTTGTTTTACACTTTCTTTTCTCTAGTCTATAGCTATATTTGTGCCTAAGACAGGAAAACAAAATTCCAATTGGTTTCCGAGATATGGCCGTTAGAAATTTTGCATGTTCTTCGGGAAAATTAAGTTTTAGCTAAAATATACATGAGGTCATAAAATCCAAACACCAGCTAAACTGGTAAAACCCAAATAGGGGTTTGTTAGTTCCGACAAGTGCCTCGAGAAATTTCACCCGAGAAAGAGTTTGCATTTTATGTGTTGCACTGTGTTATTAATGAAATCAAAAATTTATGTATGGAATTTTGGGTTATAATACGCAAAGTGGCAACACTGGTATTTATTTATATGTGTACAAATATTTATGTATGTGTGTGTTAGGATACACTTTTATATGAATGGGTATGTTGTGTTATACTTAGCATTTACTTGTGTACGTGTAAGATGTTGAATTTGGTAGTATAATTAAAAAAGTAAGCTGAAATAGGATGGACACTTGGGAATGATTAAAGTTACTGTGTGGGACTTGGGATAAAGCTCAAGGCACTCGCGTAAAGGTGGTGCAACAGAGATTCTTTGCTGACGAAGAAGATCTAGATAATTGTAAAATTTATGAGACCCCACTGTAGTTTTTAAGATACAAGAGGTGGGTCTTAGATTTAAAATTGAGGTAGATTTGTATACCATGGAAGAATGAAATATTATTTTTTCCGGCAATTGAAGAAATCAGTCTAAATAGCCATTCGCCTGCAAATGGACGTTGTCTTAATTTACAAAATGAACCTCATTGATTTCGGTAACTTTTCAATGTAGAATTGAATTTTTAGGCTTCCGATCAAAAAACTTATGATTGAAGCAGGAAATCATAATTTCATAGATATTCCCCCCATTTTCTAACTACCAAACTTCTTCTGATAGCACCTCCGATAATGGCATAAGATTGATAGACTTCGTCGCTGCAAAGAACATGGTAGTTAGTACCACACGATTCCAGCATAAGAACATTCATAAGGCGACCTGGAGATCTCCTGATCAGAGGACGAAGAACCAGATTGATTACTTGGTAATAGAGGGCAGGCACTCTTATAGTGCAATGGATGTGCGTGTGTTTCGAGGTGCCAATATATCCTCGGATTATTAACTGGTGGCTGCGAATGTTTGCACAAGACTAAGCAGGGCGAAAAACGTACGAAGCCGAACACAGGAAAAGCTAGATTTTGACTAGCTGCAAATAACGAAGATATCAATGTCCTATGAACAAAAGCTCACTCTCCTGCTAGGGCAGAATACGTCCCCTCCTCAGGACCGAGAAGCGGGGTTTCCATTCTTTGGCAACCGCTGCACTGAACTTGGATATCAAAAACCGCTTAAGGATAAGCCATCGTACGACGAAGAACGTCGCATTGCAACTGACGAAAAAGACGCTGCTCGTATGGCAACGAAATAGTCAGTTACAACGCGTGCTGTGAATGACCGGTACAAGAGGCTGAGAAGGGAGGAAACCCAATTATTTAGGAGGCATATATGGCACTGGGAGCAGAGAGAGAGAGAGAGAATGCCGAAATTTTTCCAAACGGTAAGAAGATCGAATAATGGACCGAATAATGGGCTGCCCTCTTGCAAGATCGGGACTGGGAATCTGGTGACAGATAATCAGTGTGTGCATAGAATCTGGAAAGGCCACTTTTCAGCACTACTCCACTCAGGTTCTTCCACTGAAGATCAGGAGGTACTGATTGTGAAAGACAGTGTAGATTGTACCGCCCCCCAACCAAGGCGAGATTAGAACGGAAATATCCCGGCTTAAGAATAATGAAGCCACTGCTGTAGATGGGCTACCAGCTGAACTGTTTGAGGCAGGTGGCGAAGGGGGAATCTATGCCTGTCGATTGGAGTCTCAGTGTATTATGTACTGTATTCAAAAGTTGTAATCCGTGTGTCTGTTCCAACTACCGCGGTATCAATCTTTTATCCATCGCGTATAAAGTCTTATCGAGCGTGTTATGTGAAAAAATATAGTCAATAGTTGAAAACTTGACAGGACCTTATCAGTGCGGTTTTAGACCAGGCAAGTCCACTACCAAATATTCAAGCTACGCCAAATCCTGGAAAAGACCTACGAAAATCGATACATACCATATTTTTGTCGATGACAAGCTGCGTTCGATAGCGCCCTAGGTGGAAAATGGTACGAAGCTAAGTCTGAACTTGGGATTCCGGTAAAACTGAACCGCTTCTGTAGAATCGCGATGATTAACAGCAAATCGGCAGTGAATGTGCGGAAAGACCTCACCGAACCATTCTGTACCAAGCGAGGACTGAGACAAGGCGACACAGTTTCGTGCAATCTCTTCAACATCATAATGGTGATACAATTGTACGAAGCTGTGTCTGAACTCCGGCAAAACTGATCCGCCTCTGTAGAATGACGCTATCCAACACCAAATCAGCAGCGAAGATGGGGAAAGACCTCACTCAATCATAAAAAATGGTTTCCCATTACATCCCATGAAGGGACCGGGGAGAACTTCTCACAATCACTGAGCTGTGCGCTTTCCAGTTTTCACTCACTGATTGGGACCTACAGTTTTACACCGATTTATTTTGAGAAGCTTTTTTATGGCTATATACTCGATAGTGTCGCCGTCACTAAGCGAGGTGACCGTCGTCGAAAGAAATTTTAAGTTGGAGCAGGGATCGAACCCAGGATCTCCTGTACAAGAGGCGCGCACACTACCCATTGCACCACCGACGGTCACTCAATCATTTAATCTCATAAATCTCTTCAACATATTAATGGGGTTAATAATAAGAAAAGCTGCAGTAACTACCAACAAGACCATCAAAACGAAAAACAACTTGTTGCTGGCATATGCTGACGACATATCCATCATTGTGCGAAATTTCCCAGAGGTTACTGCATTATTTTGAGGAATCGAAAATGAACCAGCGAAGGTGGATCTTGCTGTTAATGAGGGCAAGACAAAATTGATGGTGTCAACAACTAGACAAACCTCTCGGCTTGGTCAGCACTTGAAAGTCGAAAAACGATTTAGTTTTGAAGTGGTAGATGAATTTATATACCTTATATCCGGTGTGGACAAGGACAACAACGTCAGCCTTGAGATAAATCGGAGAATTGTGCTTGAAAATAGAGGCTAGTTTGTTCTCAGCATGCAGTCCAAGAACTACGCCCTCTCTCGGTAGACATAAGCCCAGTTGTACCGGACTCTCTTTGCTTGGTTCGCATTTGAACGTCGACATCCGATTTAATTTTGAAGTGGTATATGAATTTATCTAACTGGGATACGCCGATGACAAGGACAACAACTTCAGCCCGGAGATAAATCGGATAATTGTGCTTACAAGTAGATGCTATTTTGGGCTCAGCAAGCAGTTTAAGAGCAAAGCACTCGCTCGACAGACAACAGACCAGTTGTACCAGACTCTAATTCCAACTGTCCTGACATATGTCCTGACATTCTCAGTAAAATATATAGTTCTTTCAAAGAAAACGGAGAGTAACAATATCGTTGGAACCAAGATGTATATCGTATATATTCTGACGTGGACATAGATGGGCGAATCAATTTAATGCAATTGCGTTGGGTAACCCAATGGGAAAAGGAAAAGAGGACGACCAGTTTAATTAATATGTGTAAGACATCTGAACTGATGAGGTTGTAGAACAGTCAATAAAAGTAAGTAAACTTCTTCTGATATATTTACAGTATGAAATGGGAGACCTCGATTTATTTGTGTATTTACTTATACAGCAATTTGTATGTTGCCAATGAGTAATAGTTGGTGGTAGGGTCTCTTCGTCTCTTGAAACCAGTAAATCCGCTACAGATATAAATTCTAGATAAAACGCTTAAGTCATGTGTAACAAATACTCCCACATTTTTGTTGTTACTAAATGTTTAAATCTTTATATCAATTATTAGTAATGATCTAAATTTTGATTATTTTCTGCACAACTATACGTATGACTAATATTTATTAGAATAGCCTACTATGCGAATGATTAATATTTAATTAGCGCGCAATTGGGCGAATGATTGATGTCAGGAATTGCATTGAATAATATATATACGTTATATAATTTTCTAAATATGTTCTCTTTCAGTCACTTGGTCATATATCAATATATCCTCAAACTTAATACATTATGATTAATGATACCTACCTAGGATATGAATCTTTTATCAAGCTTCCTTGCTGGACCCTATAAACCTTCAGAAAACACACTTTTTGGTAGGTTCACATTGTTGTGTTTCGTTGACTTTTTCTTTTTTGCGTGGTTCTCAGAACATAATGATGTTTATATTCTTGTTGTACTTTCTGGCTGGTGGGTTAAGGACGTGCGTATATGTGTGTGGGCCTGAAAGTGCGTACGCCAATATTTGTGTTACAAAAACAACTACAGTAACATATAAAGAAACATCTTGCCAGGATATTTGGAAGGCAATTTAAATTGAGGAAAATGGATGATATTGCTTGCAGCACGAAGTAACATTTCTCTGCCAGTCGAAATTGTAGTTGTTGCTATTGCGCTAATGCCAAGGCTTTCTAGAATGTGTGTGTATTTGTACATGTATCTAAATTTCAAGAACTTTTCCTTTGCAATCTTCAAATTCACATTCTTCCTGTTACAGATTTAATACGGTTTGTAGCAACAAATAAATGTAAATTGTTGAAAATACAACGCAGAATAAACGTTAAGCAAAATAGTTATTGGTTTTGTTGGTTTCCTAGTACCCCATTATCTGGGGCTAAGTGGTTGTTAACGTTGAGAGTGTGTTTTGCACCACCAAGGGGAGATGCGAGTATTCCTTGTGGTTTTCTATTACAACATTGAGGCACCAGTGGCAAACACTCACGCACTGCCTGTTGTAAGGACTTTTCTTTCTTTGCTTGCATGGCGAGACCACACAATGACAGCAAACATATGGTGGTATAGTAGAAGCGACACATATTTAAGTTTTGTTGAAAGTTCTTTAACAAAAAAAACACTATCAATGATTTGGGACACAATTTTCATTTAACATTCGTAACCCCACAAGTTTTGTAACAAGATGGGGCAACGATTTGACGTACATTTTTCATTTAACATTCAAAACCACTCAAGTTTTATAACATTGTGGGTTTAAACGCGAAATCACAAACAAACCACTGAAATTGATTGTGACATCTATTGGGAAATGTGGGTTTCCTGTCACAATGTAGGATAATATTTTATAATACCGCTTCTGCAAGCATGTACAAATTAAAAAGAATTACTAAAGTTATTGTTGGTCGGAGAAAAGTTATTTAGAGTTCAATCAATATTAATCATACGTAAAGTACAACTTGTATAAAATATAAATCATACGCTTAAGGAGTTCGAAAAAGTTTATGTGCAGAAAATTAATAATAATCATACGTATAGGCAACGTATTTGTATAGCACAGTAGATACATCAAATGATCAAATCAATTACACTGTGCGACATATGGTAGGGGCGAGTGATCGGCGGGAATTCTGACTACCAGGAAAGTTATATCGGTCAAAGTAATGTTATACGTGTTTCGTTAGGGGAAATTGTAATTTTTTGTGTTTTTTTTCATGCAGTTTGGCTATTAAAATGCTTGAATATCGCAGAGTGATATTCGGGAAAATATTTAACCTCAATGCCGGGTTCAACGATGGCTAGAACATTTCACCCAGGAAAGCGGCATTTTTGATTTTCCTTGAGTGGGACACTGAAGAATCAGATTTTCATAATTTTTTTCTCAAGTTATCTAACAAAACTCAATTGAAATCGTTATATTTTTCTGAGGGGTTACTCTACTGTACGAGTTGTTCTATATTGTTGTTATGTCTAATCCGATAAGTACGAAATTATTGCTGTGTTGCCACAGTGTTGCGTCATGTCTCTGTCTCTCTCTCTTTTTATACCCTCCACTGTAAGTGATAGAGGATATATATCAGTTTGTCATTCTGATTGTAACATATAGAAATAAGGCTTTGCGACCCCATAAAGTAAATATATTCTTGATCCTTATTACAACCGGAGTCGATATAGCCATGTCCGTCTGTCTGTCTGTCCGTCTGTTGAAAACATTCTCACGACTTCAATCGGCTGTAACGCGGTTTGGTTTTTGGCCAGAATGTTCCACGTATTCCTGAGCAGTTTGGTATTGAAAATCAGCGAAATTGGTCCATTGGAAAAAATTTTATGATTGGAAACGTAAAAAAACTCATAAAATTTTCACATTAATCTTTGTAGTTTGATACTGAACTACTCCTTTTGCCGTGTGGTGAATTTACATGTTGAAAATCTTTGTTGTTCTTTATAATAGGTAAGTACTTTAGAATGTTTAGATGTACTTTCATGTGTTCATACATTTATATGAATTTTGTCACACTTCATCTAAGGTCGCTGTGGCCTGATGGGTAAAGGGTTGCGCGTTGGAGTCTGAGGGTTGTTGGTTCAACTCTCGTCCCTCCCCCAGCTTGTTTTTTTTTTTTAACAGTTCTTCAAAAAATGCTTTTTTATTTTTAAAAAATGCTTTTTTATTTTACTTGTGAACAAGTAACTTATTTTTATTTTTTTTAAAAAACTATATTTTCTTGAAAAAAAGTACATTTCTGAACTGCATTTCAAAGTACATTTCAAAGTACATTATGTACATTAAGTACATTTCAAAGTACATTTCTTAAGTACATTTCATTAAGTACATTTCTTAAGTACATTTCTTAAGTACATTTCTTAAGTACATTTCTTTCTTAAGTACATTTCTTAAGTACATTTCTTCTTAAGTACATTTCTTAAGTACATTTCTTAAGTACATTTCTTCTTAAGTACATTTCTTCTTAAGTACCGAATCTTTAAGTACATTTCTTAAGTACATTTCTTAAGTACATTTCTAAAGTACATTTCAAAGTACATTTCAAAGTACATTAAGTACATTAAGTACATTTCAAAGTACATTTCAAAGTACATTTCAAAGTACATTTTCAATGTGAGCATTTGAGCATTGTGAGCAATGCATTTGTGAGCACTGTGAGCATTTGTGAGCATCCTGCATTTGTGAACAAGTAATTGCATTTGTGAACAAGTAACTTATTTTTATTTTTTTTAAAAAAGTAAATTTTCTTAAAAAAGGTCCTTTTTAAAATTTAATATTTTGCTGGTTAACACTAAGGTCGAGGGTATGAAAGATTCGGCACCGCCGAATTTAACATTTTTTCTTGTTACTATTAACAATGACCTTTTGGTAGCAATACGAACCCCCCCTATACCTTTTGTAGATGGCAACAATACATGTCTATTCTATTTTATCGCCGTCCTAGTTTTTATGAGGTGCAGCTAAATAGATCGATGGTGAATGATTCACTCCACCAATATCCGCCAAATGACCCCCACGGCTCTGATGTCAGGCCATTACCCTTTTCATGCAATTTTCCTAGACTTTTTCGCAGAGATGTGGCTGTAACTCACCGATGATGCGATGGATCTCGGATTGGAGCTCAGGTATTATTTCTGGTGTATTTGCATAAACCCGAGATTTCACAAAACCCGAAGAAAAAAATCGCACGGCGTTAAATCGCCTGCTCTTGGAGGCCAGTTGACATCGGAATTTTTAGAGATAATTGCTGCAATAACTCGATTGTTTCATGCGCGGCGTGGAAGGTGGCGCCGTCTTGCTGAAACCACATGTGTTCCAGATCTATGCCGTACAGATGAGGCTACACGAAGTCTGCTATCATGTCCCAGTAACGAGTGTCGTCACAGTAGCTGCAATTTCGGCCTCATCTTCAAAAAAGCAAGGCCCAGGCACGCCGCCTGACCAAAATCTGCATAAGACAGATGCTCATTGTGGGTGCGTTTGTTTCTCATGGATTGCATGCGGATTTTGTGCTGCCCAAATTTCAGAAGTTTGTGTATTCACCAGAGTTTGTATTTACCCCGCCCATGTGTAACCCATACACATCGTCGTGGGGAATGTGTAATGAACGTATGGGGAAAAGAATGAGTAGCTACCCACGGAAATGGGAAATTACCCATCACGATTACCCATTATCCTTAGGGTAATGGAGAAAATAATGAGTAGCTACCCACGACAATTTGAAATTACCGATCAGTTTACCCATTACCCTCAGAGTAAAGGGGAAAATAATGGGTAGCTACCCACGACGATGAGTAATGGGTTACCCAAGGTAACCATCCCCATTTTTGATCGAAAATATGAAAAAGTTAGAAAAAATTTCTATATCTCGGAAACGGAGCGTCCAATCGAAAAAAATAGCCAATTATTGCGGGTTCCTAAGGGCATTTCATAAAGTGGTCCAATTCGTATGGAAGGATTTTTTTTCCAAAAATCGCCAAAATATGAAAATCGCTGAAATAGAAAAGTGACTATCGAAAAAAAAAATAAAAAATTTTGTCTTTAATCCATGGATGTCTTCAATATGTCACCGCCTCTTATTTCGATTTATAGCCACTTATTATTTTAACGATTTTATTATTTTGACGATTTAACGAAAAAAAATTCTTCCATATGAATTGGATATTTTATGACAAACCCTTTGAAACTGCAAATATTGGTTATTTTTTTGACTGGACGCTCCGTTCCCAAGATATAAATATGAGGGCGTTTTAGCGATTTTTTGTTTGAAAAATTTGATTTTTAGCAATTTTTTAAAAACAAAAAGTGATCCCGTATTGAAGACACCAATTGGTTAAAGCCTCCTATGGAGGTAACAATTTTATTATTTTTCCGATTCGACGCACGGTTTCCGACTTTTAGCCACTTTTGTATTTTAGCGATTTTCTTTGGATATTTGGAGAAAAAATTCTTCCACACGAGTTGGGCCACTTTATGAAAAATTCTTATAAACTTGCAAATATTGGCTATTTTTTTCGATTGGACGCTCCGTTTCGAGATTAGAAATTTTTCTAACTTTTTCATATTTTCGATCAAAAATGGGGATGGTTACCCTGGGTAACCCATTACCCTTCGTCGCGGGTAGCTACCCATTATTTTCCTCATTTCCGTCAGGGTAATGGGTAATCGTGATTATTAATTCCCCATTGTCGTGGCTAGCTACTAGGGATGCTAAATGGGATTGATTTTAAAAAAACCCGGGATTTGCGAGATTTCGGGATTAATTATCGTTCTTTTTTTATTTTTCTCAAACAAAAACAAAAATTACTTTAAAACCATCGTGCGATTTTTCGAATATTTTTTCTCCCAACACAATTAAAAATTATTTAAAAAAAAAATGTTTAAATTGTTGTTTGAGCAACGTAAACATCCGATAACTCGATAACTAAGCGACTTATCGAAAAGTGCTTCATTATTCTTTGAGTTTGTTATGACTTGGTTTATACAAAAAAGTAATAGCAATGGCTTTACACGGTACGTTAGTGGAAAAGTATCCGAAATGTCGGGGTGCATAACTCCGAAACTATGCCCCGATTTTGATATTTTACTTTCTTTGCTTAAAATAACATGTTCTACCCGACGCAATAAATTTTGTAATTGTTGGAGAGTAAGCCGTATAATATACATTCATATGCCAAAATTAACTTCCGTTAAGATGAGTTTTTGCACAATATGCATTTTGCTTGAGGTGCACCTTTCGACTCTTCCAAAAAATAACATCACACTGAACTTATGTCATTGTTTTTAGTTTTAGGATTTTCAAAATTAATAATAATCCCAAAAAATCCCGGTATTTACTTATTAAAATCCCGGGAATCGGGATTCATAACTCCCGAAAAAATGCAGGGATTTCGGGATTTGGGATTTCCCGTTTGGCATCCCTACTAGCTACCCGTTATTTTCCCAATTACCCTGTGGGAAAAGGGTAATCGTGATGGATAATACCAACTTGTCGTGGCTAGCTACCCATTATTTTCCCCATACCCTGTGGGTAATGGGTAAACGATCGCTACCCATTCCCCACGGCAATAATAATGGGTTACCCTGGGTAACCCAGAGTAACCCATTATCCACGAAATACGAACCCTGGTATTCACGAAGCCAATCAGATTGAAATTCTCTTCATCGGAGTAGACGACTTTTTTTTGAAAATTTTGGCATTGACTTCACTTTCCTCCGTTACTCATTAAACGAATTGCCGGAGCTTTCCATGTTCTGCTGATTTGAGCTCCTGAGTAAGAAGAATTCTTAACGCTTGAAGGTGGAGGTCTTTTGTCAAAATTCGCTTCGTAGGGGTTCGTGAAAATTTAAATTGTTGAGAACGATGCCGATTTTATGTTTTCAGATTTTCGGCGACATTCTCGTTTGCAGCAGGAACGTACGTTCCGTACGTTGACGCTCAAGAGTCTTACTTCCCCTAAGCGACCCAGATTCTTTAAATTGTTTGGCCACTCTTCGAATGGTTGACAGATTGGGTGCATTTTCTCGACTGAAAATTCTTCGAAGTTTGAGAGCGACCTAAGCAAAACTTCCAAATTTTTGAAATAAGTGTTCACAATTATAACACGTTGTATTTTCGTAAAGCGCTCCATTTTTAATAATCGGAATAAACATATGTGACAGCTGCCAAATTTCAGAGTTGCCACTTAAACAAAAAAATTACACCAAATATAAAACGTGCAGCATTACTGACACACACTTTACTTAGGAGTTTTGTTTCATTTGTCTTGCATAGCAGATTATTAAAAGTAAAAGTAATCAGCTTATAAGTCTAGAAGTATCAGGGTTTCAAAATTTCAACAGCACTAAATTTGACACCCTCTAGCAACAATTGTATTAACAAAGGGTACCTCTGGATGCAATGATTCTCCTCTACAAATGTCTGGTACATACCAAAATGATTCGAACAATGCTTTAAAAGTTTGATATTATTCCAGTGTTTTTCTCCAATCGGTCGCACTATGCGCCGAGTGACGAGTGACTAAGAACATAATAAAATATTGTAAGTGTCGTCTAAAACAGAGTTGGTATGAATTACTTTATTGTTTAACCTCATTTTTGGACTTAGAGGTCAATCATTATACGAGTATTAAAAAAAACAATTTATGACATGTTTAAGATTCTGTTTGACGAATACGTTGCAATGTTTTCCACGTATTGGCAAGGCGAGAAATTACTATATTACCAAAAGAAACTTACCTTCAGTTCGAAATTGAAATTTTATGAAGTGCCAGATTTCGACCGAGGGCCATAACGTTCCAACCATGGGTTAGGCTTAGGGTACATAAAACTAAACACAATGATAGATATTCTTATCTACTAAAACAGTTGATGCCGTCAATCCCACGGTATTAGACATACAACTTTAAATCTTGTAAAGAACAACAAATGTCTGCCTCAATTTTCGCGTGAAATTGCAGCCACAGAAAAGTTTCGATTACACAGTGCCACAGGAAAAAATATAACCATATACGGACACCACTACGTGATAAAAGACCAAAAAAAAAAGACCCGTGTCTCGCAGTTTTGCCCAAAGTCATGCACTTTTTTTATGGGCCTCCAAAGATTAGGGGCATCGGCGTAATTTTTGCAAAAAAGTGATAATTTTGTCAGTCTCATATCTTGCAAACTGTTTGGAATTTTGATTTACTCTCTGAGGGAAAGTTGTAGCTCTTGTAGGTTGGTTGAAAAGACACGCTGTCTAGCACACTTAAGCTAAAGAAGCCGATTGTGATACCTGCAGTTTCCTCCATAGCAACTATTGACTAGTCCTCCAGCCACGTTGCCCTTTCAATAAATTTGTCTATAAGACCTACAGGAATATCCTGTAGGGCTACGGTGCTAACTAGATGTGTTTCGAATATCCTACTTCTCAGTCGTGCCAGAGCACGGCAATCCAAGAGAAGATGTTTCGTCGTTTCCTCGTCCTCTCCTATGCAGCATCTACAGAGAGTGGAGTTTCTATGTCCAAATCTTAGGGCGTGTTTTGCTACCAGACAATGTCCCGCAAGTGTTCCTATCATTGTAGATAACCTGACTCTCGGCAAGTTAAGTAGTTGCCTAGTCCTCTTCCTGTTCACCTGTGGCCAGAGGACCCTGGCTTGTTTGCAAGTTGAAGTAAGTCTCCACTTGTCCTTGAACATATTATCGGCCCACTGCCTGATCTGTAAACTGCAGGTAGAGAATGGCTTACTAACACCTTCTTTTGCCGGAAGAACCTGTGCCCTAGTGTCCTATCCGCTACGCAATTGACTGGAATGTCGCTGTGTCCCTGTACCCAGATGAGCCTGATGTCAAAATACTCTGCCATCACCCTAAGTGATGAGTGGCATTCTTTCACCGTCAGGGCCTGGCTGTCTGTGTAGATATGTACATATTTTCTGGAGGGTTGTGACACTACTTTTCGGTAGTTCAGCAACCTCCAGTATGGCGGTAATTTCCGCCTGAAATACACTACAGTGATCAGGCAGCTTGAAGGAGATATTTACATTAAGGTCGGGTGAATGGACCCCATAGCCTACTTGCTCCTCCAACTTTGATCCATCCGTGAAAAATCTGATACTACTGGTGTACCCTTCCAGTGACTTTTCACAGGTATTCCTGTTCGGAATAGAAGTTCTTAGATTTGTCGCTGGTAGAAGGTAGGAGGATACAGTAGTCCGTTTTTTATGCGAATAGAGTTGATCCGGTGTAGTAATTCAGCGTGTTTAGAATGCCCCGATATCAAAACGCCACACTCTCTGATTCTCACCAGGGATGTAGCGGCTGCCGATTCGGCCATGGTATCAGGAGTACAGATATTCAGGATAGCACTAAGTGCAGTACCTGACGTCGTGCCCATTGCCCCACTAACACGCTAATCAGTGCTGATCTTTGAATTTTCAGTAAGGAATTCAGAATATATTTCTTTTGGAGCGGCCTCCACCAAACTACGATGCCATAGAGCGGCCTACGATGACGTTTGCCGTATAAATCCACATGGTGACCTTAGGAGACAGTCCCCAGCGCTTTCCTATCGCCCCTTTACAGCAGTAAAGAGCAACATACGCCTTTTTCACCCTCTCCACCACATTCGGTTTCCAAGACCGTTTTCTGTCGAGAATTATCCCCAGATACTTGACCCTTTCCTTCAACTGTAATTGCACCCCATTAACTGACGGCAGTTCAAATGCGGGTATTTTATATTTCCGAGACGGATCAAGATGAGCTCGGTTTTAAGTGGGTTAAGCGATAGTCCATTGTTGGCGCTCCAGTTCGAAATCAGACTAAGTAGGCTGGTTGTACGAATGTTAAGTAAATTCAGATTTCTACCCGTACAGATGATAAAAATATCATCGGCATAAGCAAAGACATGGCATTCGGCGCTGTCCAATTCCAGAAGCAGTTCATTGACAGAACACCATAATAGTGGAGACGGAACTCCCACTGCAGTAAAACCCTGTTAACGTTCCTAGCAATTATAACACCACCCCATTCAACTTTGACGGATCTATCCACCAGAAGCTTCCCAATTAGGCGTGTGACTAAGCTGTCGACTAGTAGATTCTGTAACGACCTAAGAATCGCCGAAGGTTGAATGTTATTGCAGGCTCCCTCGATGTTCAGGAAGGTCCCTAGAGCGAAGACCTTACTCTCAAGAGAGTTCTCTATTATGCTGACTATAGAGTGGAGAGCCGTCTTAGTTGACCTGCCCTTGATATAGGCATGCTGAGAACTCGATAGTAGATGTAGCTCTTGTCGTAAGCACACGATATAAGAATCATTTCTATGAAGTTCATATGTTCTAGAAAGTTGTTTACTGAGATCATAGGTAAATTTTTGTAGTTGCTTGTTTCCTTGAATTTGGAACGGTTTGCAACCTGAACAGAGGAGAAAAGGTAAAAAAATCGAATTTTTGAAAGTTTTTTGCGGTTTTGACCTTGAAGATGAAGTTATTTGAAGATGAAGATTCTTTGTGACAAGAGCTACAACATTCCCTCAGATAGTAAATAAAAATTCTGAACGGTTTGCAAGATATGAGCCTGACAAAATGATCGCTTTTTTACAAAAATGACACCGTGGCCCCAAATATTTGGGGGTCCATGACTTTGGGCAAAACTGGGAGACACGGTTCTTCTTCTGTTAGGTCTTTTAACACGTAGTGGTGTCCGTATATGGTTATATTTCTATGACTTAAAAAATTGCACACAATGTTATTATTCAGCAGCTATTAAGCCACTCTAAAATTTAAGTAGCTTGAGTGTTGTGAACTTTACCAAGTGCATTAATGCCTTCGTCATAATTTCTTTTTAAGACACATATTTGGAAACCATAACACACATATGTATGTCTGAAATCATTTGATCCTTTTTAATTCTTTGCTCTTTAATATCATTAATATTTCATATCCTTACAACGCCCTTACAAGAGATTTATACAAAACGCACATGCAAAACGCTTACAATCTAAAACAACCGCATAAACAAAAATATTTTTAGCTAAATTCTGGGCGTAGTGGTTGTGTGTGTGTGTGTGTATGTAACTAAAAATTCCATGGAAATTTTTTCAATGGCATGACATGACTTAGTGTATCTAATGTGAATTTTGTGTGCGATTACACTTGTGTTCGCGCATGATTTATGCAAAGAGTCAAGTTAATACACTTTATTATGAACTGTAACATATGTCATGAGTTGGCAGTTTGTTGGTTCTAAAGTTTAATCAAATCAAAATAAAATTCCCAATTCATGTATTATGCGACACATTCGCGAGATAGCGAAGAAGTTAATGTATTTTGTTTTGGGAATAAAGTTAGTAAGGGGTGTCTCAGTAAGGTTGGACCGTGTTTTAAATAAGAATTCTACATTAAGTAAAAAATTTAAATTACTATAGGGTGTCTCAGTAAGAATGCACTTTTTCATTTTAAAATAAAAACACGTATTTTTTGAGTTCGATGTGATTTTTTTCATTGGATTGATAAGAAGACATGTTCCGATTACGTATGGAATAAAATGTCCGTCAAATGGCCCCCAGGGCTCTGATGGCAGGCCATTAATCTTGTCATGAAATTTTGCGTGACATTTATCTCACCGATGACGCGTTGGATCTCGTATTTGAGCTCAGGAATTGTTTGTGGTTTTTTTTGCGTAAACCCGTGATTTCACAAAACCCCAAAGAAAGAAATCGCACGGCGTTAAATCCATGGATCTTGGTGGCCAGTTGATATCAGAATTTCTTGAGATAATTCATTCCGGAAATCATTGCTGCAATAAATCCATTGTTTCATGTGCAGTGTGAAAGGTGGCGCTGTCTAACTAAAACCACATATCGTCCAGATTCCTGCCGCCTAGTTGAGGCCACAAGAACTCTGTTATCAAGTTACTGTAACGAATGCAGTTCGCAGTCACTGAAGTTTCAGCCTCATCTTCAAAAAAGTAAGGCCCAATCACGCCGCGCTGTCCAAAATCCACACCAGACAGTAGCTCGTTGTGGGTGCAGTTGTTTCTCAGGGATTAAAATATAAATATAGAAATGGTTTCCCGTTACATCTCATGAAGGGATTAGTGAGAGCTTCTCACAAACCTACAATTTTACATCGGTATTTGTATTGTTTCTCAAGGATCGCATGAGGATTTTCTGAGCCCCAAATTCATTAATTTCGTGTATTGACGAAGCCATTCACATGGAAATGCGCTTCATCGGAGAATGTGACTTGTTTTTTTTTTTGAAAAATTGACATTGACTTCACTTTGCTCCATTACCCATTGAACGAATTGCCGGTTCCTGCCATGGTCTGGTGCTTTGAGCTCCTAAGTAAGCTGAATTTTCTACGCATGAAGGTGGAGGTCTTTTGTCAAAATTCGGTGCATAGTGCTTCGTGAATTTTGAGGTTTTTGAGAACGATGCAGAATTGATATTTTCGTATTTTCGGTTACACTCTCGTTCACAGCAGCAATGTTTTCAAGAGACCGACCTGTATGTTGACATACAGGAGTCTCAGTGTCCATAACCGACCCAGCTTTTGATGTGTTAACATCTGTAGCGGCGTATAGGGACTAAATCTATCAAAGTCAGATTTTATGCTGCTGCTAAAACCAGATTTTATGCTGCCGCTAAAACCAGATTTTCTACGACTGCCAA
The DNA here is from genome assembly GCA_963931995.1 of Phaonia tiefii. Taxonomy (NCBI): domain Eukaryota; kingdom Metazoa; phylum Arthropoda; class Insecta; order Diptera; family Muscidae; genus Phaonia; species Phaonia tiefii. The sequence continues at coordinate 262,087,865 of OZ008369.1, read as the reverse complement.
AGATAATAATGACGTGTTAAACAAAAATGAGCGAGCAAGAGAGCAATGAAAGAGTGGTGTGGCAGGGGTGAGGCAAACGAAGTTGTGTCTATAGCGTATGTATTAACATAATAATGTATGTCTGTACATGTGTCTGTTGCTGTTGTTGAACGGAGATATAAAGCATAGCCACGCAAAATTTCATTTGCGCAGTCGACGTTATGGTGACACACTAATACGTCAGCTACTTCGTACAAATTATGTGTGATGTTGTGTGTTTGGCTGTTTCGTTGCTGTTGATATGGCAAACATGTGGTTATGTGACACACGTATACGTCAGCTACTTCGGACAAAGTATGTGTGATGTTGTGTGTTTGGTTGTTTCGTTGTTGTTGCTATGGCCAAACAAAGCGAGCCATTTGATGTTCAGTATTGCCCGGTGTATACAAAAAAAATATTATTTTTTATTTTCCAATGTAACATTTACTAATGTGTTCATAGAAATCGAACAGGTACCGTGTAGCAAAAAGGTGTTAACACATCATCCGTGAGTTCGAACACTCATTGATTTTTTTTGTTAATATGGTTCGCACATTACGTGAGCGTTGTCTGCTGAAAATTCTTCGAAGTTTGCAAGTAGTTTCAGCATAACTTTACAAATTTGTGTAATAATTTTTCACAAGTATAAAGCATTGTTCTTTCGTAAAGCGCTACATTTTTAATAATCGCAATAAATATATGTGACACCTGCCAAAATTCAGAGTTACCACTTACGCAAAAATAAAATGACACTAAATTTAAAAAGTGCAATCTTACTGAGACATCCTTTATTCTAACCTATTAAATATTTCTGTACCAATATTCAATAGCAAACACAATGCATTTGGACGCAAGCATACTATATTTGCAACAAGCTACAAACACGTTATAACTATTTGCATCCAAACAACAACAAAATATAAATTTATCAGCATGTATGTGTGAGAGCTAGCATTGCCGTGAAAAAAGAATGATTCTTCGTTAGGGTTTCGTTTTCCACGATTCGTCAAAAACATTACTATTGACTGGCCTACGGTGCGCTAGCGAAACTCCTACCGCACCAGCACATGCTGAAAAATCAGTCGTTTTATGTTGTTTGGATTCAAATAAAACGTGTGTTTGGAGCTTGTCGCAAATATAATATACTTGCGTCCAAACACATTGTGTTTTGCTATTCAATATTACATGTTTGACACACAATATCCAAATATATCTGTTTTTATGATTCAAATACAGATGTGTTTGTTGCACTGTTTATGCTCTCTCGAGAGCAAGAGAATAAAAGAGTAACAACGAGAGAGTCCATCTTGTTAGTGTGCATTTGTATTTTTCCATTACTCTGTCAGTCAGTGATTCATAAATATTCCTGAATGTGTGTGTGAATTGCAGATGATGATAAAAAACCTGAAAGATAACAAGGAAAGGAGAGGCAAAAGAGCAGCAGATTCTCTTTTCTTGAAGAAAAAACAAATAATGCATTCAATGTAAATAAATGTATAATATAAATAATATATATATATTAAAATCAAGGAATAATTCGTTTCTAAATATTATTATGTTTGGGAGGAAATACGCATATGTTCCCAAGTAAGTATATGAAGGTTTGGGGGAAACACACAAATGCTTCCACTTAAGTAGATGGATGTTTGGGATGAAGAACGCATATGTGTCCACTTAAAAGCATACTTGTTCACCAGTGAACATGCTATTGTTTGCATTTAAATACAAGTGAGTTTGGGACTTCCAAACATATGAATGTTTAAAGTGTGTCCCAAACATACAGGGTGATTCAGGAAGTTCCGGAAAAATTTCTCCAGCGTAGTCCTTGGCTCATTTCATGAAGAAAAGTCCACTAGGACCATGTCCGAAAATGCAAGGGTTCGAAATGGCAGCGTGTTCAAAATTTTCGGATTGCCGGTCGGAGGGTAGTAGGGTAAAGTTTCTAACTTCTGAGCCAGTGATCAGATTTTCTTGTTTTTGGGTTTGTTGGAAAGGTCTTTAAGAGGCCTTTCAGAATCAATAAAAAAAGTAGAAAAAAGTCAAATCGCTGAGATACAGAGCTTTCGGGGAAAAAATGGAAAAAAATTCACATAACCTCAATTGGCTCAGCGAGATGGCAGGTAACTTATGTATTTTTTTCTGTTGAAAGATATGCATACCTCTTACCATTCCAAAATGACCTAAACGAAGCGCAGAGGTCTTACCGTTCCTAAGTTATGACCATTTTAATTATGACCATTCTGAAAGGCCTCTTAAAGACCTTTCCAACTAGCCCAAAGACAAAAAAATCCGATTACTGGCCCAGAAGTTAGCAACTTTACCCTACTACCCTCCGACCGGCAATCCGAAAATGTTGAACCCGCTGCCATTTCGCACCCTTGCTTTTTCGGACATGGTCCTAGTGGACTTTTCTTCATGAAATGAGCCAAGAAACACGCTGGAGAAATTTGTCCGGAACTTCCTGAATCACCCTGTATACATGGTTACTGCATAATATGTTTGGGAGAATATGTTATAGAGGCCGTTATTTTTTCAGCGTGTAGTTAAGCTGAAAAAGCCGGCCACCATTTTTTGTGAAGTGCTTCGTGCGCGAACAGCTTTTGTTGGATTTGGCTCGACTACAGTCCATACAGTCGATTGCTGTCTACACTCAGGTTCATATGTCTAGATCCATGATTCGTCGCTGGCTGTGATCTTAGAGACGTTTTTGAAGTACTTCCATTGAAGTTTTGCAATATTTCGATGCACTAATCATCACGAGTCCTTTTCTGAGCGATTGAGCAATTACATAATTTTTATAGTTAAAAATTCATGCAGGTTTGATTGTATAGAAGTGAAAGTATTGCCCAAGTTTAACTCCATCTGACGGTCAGTCACGTAACGATCTTTCAATGCCAGTTCACGTACAGCATGGAAGTTTTTTCGCACAACAACCGATCGTGAAAGACCTCCACGAAATGTGCCTTGAAGCGAATACCGGCCTCAATTATATTCATTTTATTAGTTTGTCGCAGTATTGTTGGATGGTGCATCATCGTTGTATACAAATTTAAGTTCAACAATGTACTTTTTTCTGGGTAATCCTCGTCGAAACTAGTGGGAAATAATATCACGAAAACGTTTTTGAGAAGCTTCTCAAAAATTTCGTTCGGAAAATGCGTACAGCTCCCTAGTTGTGAGAACTTATCCCCAATCCCTTCATGGGATGTAATAGAAACCCGTTTTTTTTATTCGCAGGAAAATGTTTGAATGAAATAATTTCTTTGAGTCACAGAAAACACTAGACCAACAACCAGAGTTCGTATTTACCTCCATGTCTAACCCCTACATATCGTAGTGGGGAATGTGTAATGAAAGTTTACCCATTACCCACAGGGTAAGGGGAAAACAATGGGTAGCTACTCACGAAAATGGGGAAATATCGCTACCCATTCCCACGAAATACGAATCCTGCCAACAACTCACTCTGAGTACCATTAAACTAACAACTGTTACTCTTTCCAATGGTGTTGCCACATTGTACCTGGCAACACTAAAACTTGCCTAGGCCACAAATATATGTAAATGGCAAACCTCGTATATAACACAACCAGTTTACCATGCAAACACGAAATTCCGTGGTCGTTGCCTTGTTGTATGTTTTGTACTAATGCCTCTATCTGGTATTATTAAAACCATGCATGCCAACATCCAACTTCAACATCCAACACCAACATCCAACACCAACATCCAACACCAACATCCAGCAACCAAACCTATGACATTCAATTTAATGAGCGAATAAAAATCTCTATATACTATGCAAAATACAAATATGAATTTCGTACTCAAATGAAAAACAGCGAATAAAAATTGTCAAAAAATTTTCCTTAATGATTAAATTATTCTCAACTTATTACCACTTGACAACAAAGGTTTCCCCTGCTTTATCTCTTCAATCATTCATTAATTTTTTAAATTCATATAGTCCAGATTGTAAACTGTTATACATTAAACATACAATTAAGTTTTATATCAAACTGGCGTCGATTTTTACTGCCCACATTCGTACAATTTTAAATTTGAATTTTATAGCAATTCGGTTTGAATTTTATAAGCAAATAACAGTACAATCTGTTGCATACGCGGTTGTGTGTGATGACTTCAGTCAGTCATAAAATATATATGTATGTATGTGGTGGAATACAAATTTTACAGATTCTGAGTGTTATGGCGTGACCGAGCAAATGAAATCAAGAATTGTAAGGTACACCATTATGTATAAGTGATGTGAATGGGCTTCCCGCTAAACTTTTTAAGGCCGGTGCCGAAGGACTGCTAGCCCTCATGCATTAACTTATAAGCGGTATATGTTTTGGGCGAATCTATGCTTGACTATTGGATCTTCAGTGTATTATGTCCGGTCTTCAAAAATTGTGATCCATCAGTACATTCCTACTATCGTGGTATCCGTGATTTGTCCATCGCGTATAAGGTCTTGCCGAGCGTATTATGTGAAAAACTAAAGCCAATTGTTGAAAACCTGATTGGACCTTATAAGTGTGGTTTTAGACCAGGGAAGTCCACGACTGACCAAATATTCATGATACGGTAAAGCCTGGAAAGACCCATGAAAAGAAAATCGATACATACAATCTTTTTGTCGATTATAAAGCTGATTTCGATAGCCCCATACGGGGTAAACTGAACTTGGGATTCCAACAAAGCAGATCCGCCTCTGTAGAATGACGCTAACCAACTTCAAATCAGCAGTGACGGTATAGAAAGACCTTACCGAACCATTGTGTATCAAGCGAGGACTGCGATAAGGCGACACGTCTTTGTGCAATCTCTGTAACATCTTAATGGATATAATAATGAGAAAAGCTGCCCTAAATCTGAACAAGACCATCAACACGAAAATCCATATGTTGCTGACGTACGCTGACGACATAGACATCATTGGGCAAAATTTGATTAATCGGTTTCACCGGTTTTTTGGTTTCCGTTTTGGACACTCTACATGGACAATCTACAATATAAAAACTCGATCATTTGCTTCGATGTGCTGCTTCCACGAACAACGTTTGTTGTTGGATTTAGCTCGCACGGAAAGACCCATACAGACGATTGCTGTTTTGTTTCGGACCCATATGCATAGATCCATGATTCGTCACCGGTGATGATGTTATACACTGCATTTGAGTTACCGTCGTTGTATTTTTTCAAAAGTTCTTTGCTACAATGGACACGAGGCTTTTTTTGAGCCTTCGTCAAATTATGTGGGATTCAAAGAGAACAAATATTTTTCACTGCCAAATTAACAGGCAATATCTTACTGATGCTTGTCATACTAATGCCCAAGGAAGCCTTAATCTCACGGTATGTAGCTTGTCGGTCTTGCATTATCAGTTCACGCACAACGTCGAGGGTTTCTGGCAAAACGACCGAATTTGGACGACCTTTACGGAATTCATCCTAGAACGATCGGCGTCCGAGACTGAACTCTTGGTACCAGCTATTTATTGCGATTTTTTATGGTGCATCATCACCAAAAGTCGCAGTGAATTGATTGAGACACTTTTGTCTCTCACAATCTACACCGAAAATCGTATAAAATCATCGCAAGAAAATTTTCAAGGGTTAATTTCATTTTTTGACCGAGATGTATTTTTCCGTACACTGTAAATAACAAATAGTGCTCGTAAGGGAAACGGTCTATATCGGTTTATGCTAAAAAATATCAAACTTTCCAATGAAAGTTCCAGTTTGCATCTGACAACATTAGTATTGCCAGGATCGGAAATATAAATAGTAACCCTCGTATACATAAAGTACATACATGTGTTTACACAGTTTCTCCACAGAGTTGTTATACCTTATGGTACCATACGTGTGTTGGGAACGAATTTTTTCGGAGTGTACTCCCACATTAATATTCATCGGCCTGATGTTTTTGCTCTATGTGAAACCCAGGTGCATTAGAATTCTGATCCACAGAATTATCACGTGCCCGGGTACCACACTCTATCCCTTTTTGTATCCCACAGAGGCATTGAGTCAGCGACATTTTGGACTCACATAAATCCAGAATTCAACTCTCTTTGAGTAAACTTCAAGATTGGAACACATGTCCTACATTCCGGATTTCTTTACAGAATTCCTAATGCGGTAAGGGAGGCATCCTTTGATGGCTTTGACACCCTTTCCGATTCCATTTCTGAGATATTGTGGAATTAACCGGACAGTGAAATCGTTGCTGCTGGTGACTTCAATGTTCATAATTCCTCCTGGTTAACGCATTCGAGCCTTACAATTTCGGAGTGCCAATATGCTGAGCTCTTTAACTGGAAGCTTTGCTTTCTGGACAATCACATAAATGCTGCTGCTGAAATGATCGAGAAGGTAATTTTGATTGGTATGAATTCATTCAACCCGACGAAAATTTTTTCGGTTAAACCATCGGAAAATCATTGGTGTACCCAGCCATGCAGGAATGCTGTCAAATCCAAAGAGGACGCGTTCAGAGACTGGCGTTCTAACAAAAACGTTAATACTGAACTGCTACGCAAACAGGCAAGATCCAAAGTACTTCGACGCAAAAAGTTTCTTCACGAACAGCGTATTCGTGCTAAAGTCCTTTATTTCTCTAGTAGAAGTAAGAAGTTTTGGTCATTTGCAAGAAGAATAAAGGATAGTTCTTCCTCTGGCCCAACTCTTTTTAAAAATGTCATAACATGCACGGAACTGGTTGATAAAGCTAATTTCCTGGCTGACATGTTTGCACGGAACTCTTCCTTGCCGGATAGCAATCAACCACTCTCCGTGATCAATTACGTATTTTGTTCCATGCCAAAGATATTTTTTCGAACGCGAGCAGTTAAAAAGGATCTTGCAAATCTCGTGGTAAATAAATCCCCGGGTCCGTATCGCATATCAGCAATGGTCTTTAGTAGGTGTTCTTCGACGCTGGCTCGTCCACTGCACAGCCTTTTCAACCTTGCATACCGTGCGGAAGTCTTCCCCGCACATTGAAATGTTGCTAATGTCCAGCCAATCCCTTAAAAAGGTGATGCAAGTAACCCTGTAAATTACCGGCCAATTGGAATTTGTTCTACGCTCTCGAAGGTTATGGAGAGCATGGTTAACCACCATCTTGTGAAATATCTTGAGTCCAATGACCTTCTTAATGATTGGTAGTATGGCTTCCGTAGAATGAGATCTACTGGCGACCTGATGGCGTTCCTTTCGGAGCAGTGAAGTCGATCCATCCACCGGCTTGGTGAGAGTAAGGTAGACGCTCTTGATATTTCCAAGGCCTTTGACAGAGTATGACATGATACAGTGTTGTCAAAGCTCGCTGCTTTTGGTGTCGGTGATAACTTCACTCGATTTATATCGAGTTTTTTCAGAGATCGCACTATACGAGTTATTGTAGATGGGGTTTCATCCGACGAGCATAAATTGACTGCAGTTGTACCACAGGGCTCTATTCTTTCTCTTTCTCCTTCTCCTCTTTTTCTTATTTTCATTGACGATCTCCTTGGTCAGACTGTGAATCCAATCTACTCTTTTGGGGATGACAGTAATCTTTGTCATTCTTATTCATTCCACCTTAGGCCAAGTGTACAAGAGATTGAAGTCAAACTCCGGACAATGAATGAAACACTCGACCGGGATCTAGTGTCCATTGTTGAATGGGGTCAAATGAATAGAGTAGATTTTAATGCGGGTAAGACCCAGTGTTGTTTGATGTCGCATAAGCGGATTGCTGATCCAGTTGTGGCGTCGTCATTGTCTATGGATATTGATGCTCTTGATGTTCTGGGCATGAAAATATAATGTGATGTCCGTTGGGCAAAATATGTATTTGAAGTATCGAATGATGCATTCAAATGTCTAGGCTTTTTAAAGCGGTACAAGAAATACTTCACTCCATCTGATCTACTCAATATCTACACCACCTACAGAAGGCCAAAGAGGAAATGTAACAACCATATATGGGCAGGTGCTCCTAGGTCATCTTTGGAGCTTCTCGACGCTGCCCAGAGGAGAGCGACGGTGTTGATACGGGACGGAGGGTATCCAACTCTATTGCCTCCCTTGAGAATCGTCGAAATATGGATTGCGTGTTGCTGTTCTATCGATATTTCCATGGTATGTGTTCCTCGGACATCCGTCAATGTATACCAGACGTGAGGATATTTAGCCAAAGTGCGCTTCTTTCCAGGAACTCTCATCCGTTTTTTATTGAGTGACCGGTTGACCGCACTACACACTATAGAGAAAATTCACACAGTCCGTATAGTCGTACAATCATGTGGATTAAACTTCCGGCTAATGTATTTTCCACCAATAGTGACATTCGGAGATTCTCGGCAAATGTCAACAGACACTACTCCCTCTTTCCACCCTCCACTACCTAAATTCTCCGTCGCCAACACAATGCACTGCATTTATAGGGGGCATCCCTGGAGTGTTGGTTTGATAAATAGAAAACATATAAGTCCTACCTTATTTTGAGTAGATCACCCTATCACTTCCTTCCTTGTTGGATTAAGATTTAGTTTGTGGGTAAATATCGCTGTATTTCACTCAATGAGTGTTCAGTTCAATACCTTTACTCTAGGATATAGCTGTCTCCAAAGGACATATATTTTATTTATAACCTAAAATCGAATCCATAAACTTCTTACTTAACCAACACATTACGGAGTTCTTCACCATCCCATAGCATTTAGTGCTTCGACATTGTGACCCACTAACACATTTTTAAATCAAAATTTATACCATCCTCGTTGCACAGCATCAATAATTCATAGTTTATGTATTTATTGGAAAACTACTTATACTTATTTACCTCCTACATACTGAAAGAAGCATCATGGCCAAAGGATAACAGACAAGGATATGCATTGAACATAAGTACTAGAGCTATTAAGGAAATTTACAATATCTTCAAATGTTATGGGCAAATAAATAATTTTACACTTTAAAGACGCTGAGACGCCATCATTTGACCATTGAATGGTTAAGGCAGCCCATAAGCTTTGTTCTCCACGATTGCAAAGGGTCAGCAGGGAAGAAAGGGAGGGTAAAAGAAAGAAACAGAAACTAAAATGCAATAGAAATAATGGCATAGTTATTTGTTTTATATTTTCCTTTGCTACGATATCCGATATCAGATCACATAATGCTAGTATTAACTCAACATATGCAACAAACTGCAAATACAATAGTCTTCCAAGAAATTCCAAGTACATGGAAAGTTTGTACTTAGCGTTTGAGATCCTTTGTGCCCGGCGAAGGTATTGGTATTGGTGATGCTGCAAAGAAGCACAGTGGGCTGAAAAGTGTCATGTAATGACATGAAAAAAATTCAAATGCAGGATTTGAAAAATTTATTTGTATAACTTACAATAAGACACATGTCACATTTATCGCTCATTTCTTAAAGTGAGTGAAGTTATAAACGTTTATAACTAGCAAAGACAAGAACCATTACGGTTATTGTGAACGGTTGTAGAAGTATTAAATGAAGAGACATCCAGGAAACTTAATTTTCTTGGAGAGTATTGAACGAAATTCAGAAAAATTTACCCTACCAATTAAGGATCACCCGTTTTACTCAGAAATAGCAAAACCTTGAAAATTCGGGGATTTACGACCTTGTAGTCAAGATGTAAATGTTAGAGAGAGTGAATATGTCTGTCTGCAAAACCGCAGAGGCGGGGCGAATTAAAGTGGTACCATTTATAGCGCATTGCCTAAGGTATCCAACACTAGCCCCACTTTTTTCAGTTTCGATTTTGGACTGGAGATATATTTAGTCCAAATAATACCTTTTTAAAAAAAAATTGAAAAATTAAGTGGGCATATCTGGAAAACTGCGATAGATGGGCGAATGAGGGGTACATATGTTTTAGCTCGGTAACCTTGGTGTCCAACCCTGTCCACACTTAGTTTAGTTTCGATTTTGGACTGGAGATATATTTAGTCCAAATAGTACATATTTTTAAAAAAAAAAATTGAAAAATTAAGTGGGCATATCTGCAAAACTGCGACAGGTTGGCGAATGAGGGGGACATATGTTTTAGCTAGGGAGCCTTGGTATCCAACCCTGTCCCCACTTAGATCAGTTTCGATTTTGGACTGGAGATATATTAAGTCCAAATAGTACATATTTTTAAAAACAAATTGAAAAATTAAGTGGGCATATCTCGAAAACTGCGACAGATGGGCCAATCAGGGGGACATATGTTTTAGCTCGGGAGCCTTGGTATGCAACCCTGTCCATACTTAGTTTAGTTTCGATTTTGGACTGGAGATATATTAAGTCCAAATAGTAGTACCTATTTTTAAAACAAAAACTGAAAAATTAAGAAAAATTAAACTGCGGGCTAGGGGCGAATGAGGGGGATGTATTTTTGTAGCTCGGGACACTTGCTATCGAGATATATTTTTCCAATTTTGAATTTAGAAGTGCTTATGTTTGTAAAAAAAAACTATTAATGTAATTAAATATAAATTTTTCACAAAGGTGGGTATATTAAAGCGCCCACGCTTGTAAAAAAATAACTAATAAAAAAAATTTAATTTTTGACAAAGGAGGGACAGCCGTAGTGAAAGAATTCAGTTTTTAGCAAACAAAATACATTTTAGCAAAACATACATCCCCCTCATTCGCCCCTCCCCCGCAGTTTTCAGGATATGAACACTTAATTTTTCAGTTTTTGTTTTAAAAATGGGTACTACTATTTGGACTAAATATATCTCCAGTCCAAATCAAAACTGAACTAAGTGGGGACAGGGTTGGATACCAAGCCTCCCGTGCTAAACCACATGTCCCCCTGATTCGCCCATCTGTCACAGTTTTCCAGTTATGCCCACTTAATTTTTCATTTTTTTTTAATAGGTACTATTTGGACTAAATATATCTTCAGTCCAAAATCGGAACTGAAAAAAGTGGGGCTAGCGTTGGATACGGTTTAGCTATACGGTTTGCCAAGAATCATGAGGATGCATTTGCAAAACATCTTCTTTTACAACAAAAAAAACTATATCTCTATTTATAGAGACATAGAATGGTCTTGAGCTTGAACAATGAAATAAAAAAGTAAAAATTCATTCTATGAAAACAAAAAATATTCTTAAAAATTTTTATCATTTTGCAAAAAAGAATATTTATTTTCTTAAAGATCCATTTAAATTATCGTATTTTGCAACGGGCGCCTTAGGCGTGTTGGAACTCACTAGTATATAAAATGTAGCGAAAAGAACTTCGTTCCAACCGGGTATCCCCTGACATCTCATGTAATTTTTTTTAATGATTTTCCGTCAAGTGTCTGGACATCGGAAAATCGTCCAGCATGATCTTGGCGGCTAAAGTAACAGCCGCAACTCTACCACACTGATCTACAGCCATTACATCTTCACTGTGCCATGAATGACTTCAAATATCAACTGCCACTGTACATGTAAAATCCCCACTGTTTGAGATGAAATATTATACCCTTTATCCATTGCGAAAGATACAATATTGTCACAATTCTTACTCTCCTCCACTGTTCGCCCCCACAGCAACAGACTTTTATCATGGTGTTGATGTGAATGTTGATGTTGACACAACATTTGCCATGAGACAAAAAACCACCACCCCCCTGTCTTAGGAAAATCCTTCTCTATATCAGTACATACGCATCATTGCAAAAGAGTTTATCCAACCATAAACTCATTTCCTCTCGCTCTCTTTATCCTATCCTTTTGTTTTCTTTCTTTGGCTTATAGCCATCTAGCTAAACTTACTTGGGAATCCTTTTTGTAGGTATATGTCACTGTATTAGTTTACACTGAAATTGTGTCAATGCATAGGCACGTGTGTGTTCTTCCCAAACTTAAGCTGCTGAGAGTCATGCGAGACACACACACAGCCACATACACATCAACCATTTACTTCCCAGTTGGCAGCGTCTTCAAGCCTTCTTAAGCGATGGGTGCACGGCCATACTAAATCGTTTACGACAAGTAGGTGACCGTCCATAGAAATCGTTGACGACATTTTCATCCAAGTATCGGAAAAATCATGCAAGACCAGACGAGCGACAATGTCGCTCGTCTTGTCGTTGAGCTTCATATAACCGAAAATATTTATTTTTTAATTATGAATACAAAGAAACACAAGTGCGCTTGAAACCCATCTTACCGCTATCATGGCTGCAATAAACTGACCATTTTTGAAGTCTCGTTTCCCCTCTTTAGATTTGGTCGTTACTATTAAGTCCAGGGTTCGTATTTCGTGGGTAACCCAGGGTAACCCATTATTATTGCCGTGGGGAATGGATAGCGAACGTTTTCCCATTACCCTCAGGGAAATGGGGGAAAATAGTGGGTAGCTACCAACGACGAAGGGGAATTACCCATCACGATTGTCCATTACCCTCAGGGAAATGGGGGAAAATAGTGGGTAGCTACCAGCGACGAAGGGGAATTACCCATTACGATTGTCCATTACCCTCAGGGAAATGGGGAATATAATGATAATGAGTAATTTGTTACCCAGGGTAACCCATCCCCATTTGCGATCGAAAATATGAAAAAATTAGAACAAATTTCCATATTGCAGAAACAGAGCGTCGAATCGAAAAAATTACCAATTTCTGCCGGTTTCTAAGAGTTTTTCATAAACTGGTCCAATTTGAATGGAAGATTTTTTTTAAAAAAATCGCCAAAATAAGAAAATTGATAGAACAAAAAACGTGGCTATAACTCAGAAATGGTGCGTCGAATCGCAAAAATAAATAAATCGAATGGAGGCTTTCACCAATGGATGTCTTCAATATGGCATCACTTTTTTTAAAAAAAAATCGCTAAAACTAAAATTGTTCAAATAAAAAAAAATCGCTTAAACGCCCTCATGGCTATATCTCGGAAACGGAGCGTCCAATCGAAAAAATAACCAATTTTCCCCAATTTCTACGTGTTTTTTATAAACTACTCCAATTTGTACGAAGGATTTTTTTTTCAAAAAATTGCGAAAATAAGAAAATCGCTAAAACAAAAAACGGGGCTATAACTCAGAAATGATGCGTCCAATCGAAAAAATTATAACAATTTTGCCACCGCGAGGGGGTTAACAAATGGATATCTTCAATAAGGCATCGCTTGATTTTTTTAAAAAAATCGCTAAAACTAAAATTTTTCCAATAAAAAAATCGCTTAACGCCCTCATGTCTATATCGTGGAAACGGAGTGTTCAATTGAAAAAATAACCAATTTTCTCCGGTTTCTACGGGTTTTTCATAAACTGGTCCAATTTTTTCAAAAAAACCCAAAAATAAAAAAGTGGCTATAACTTGGAAATCGATATAACTTGGTCCAATCGAGAAAATTATACAAATTTTGCCACCGCAAGAAGCTTTAACAAATGGATGTCTTCAATATGGCATCACTTATTTCAAAAAAAAGTCGCTAAAATTAAAATTTTTCAAATAAAAAATGGCTTAAACGCCCTCATGTCTATATCTCGGAAACGGAGCATCCAATGGAAAAAAATAACCAATTTTTCCTGGTTTCTAAGGGTTTTTCATAAACTTGTCCAATTTGTATGAAAGATTTTTTTTTAATCGCCAAAATAAGAAAATCGCTAAAATGAAAAAGTGGCTATAACTCAGAAATGGTGCGTCGAATTGCAAAAATAATAAATTGTTTACCTTCGATGGAGGCTAAAAGTAAAATTTTTCAAACGAAAAATATATAAAACGCCCTTATGTTTATAACTCGGAAACGGAGCGTCCAATCGAAAAAATAATCAATTTTCCCCGGTTTCTAAACGGTTTTCATAAACTGGTCCAGTTTGTATGAAAGAATTTTTTTTTTAAAAATCGCCAAAATAATAAAATCGCTATAATAAAAAAGTGGTTATTACTCGGAAACGGTGCGTCCAATCGAGAAAGTGATGCAGTTTTCAAAACATCCTTTGGTTAAAGGGTAAGTAAAAATGAGGTAAAAATTTATTATTATTGGATGCACCGTTTCCGAGTTATAGCCATTTTGGATTTTAGCGATTTTCTTATTTTGGCGATTTTTTGAAAAAAAAATTCTTCCAAAAGAATTGGTCCGGTTAACGAAAAAACCCTTAAAAACCAGCAAAAATTGGTTATTGTTCCGATCGGACGTTCCCCTGCCGGGATACAGACATGAGGGAGTTATAGCGATTTTTTTTGAAAAATTTTCGATTTAGCGATTTTTTTTTAAGAAACCCTTTAGAGGTAAATTTTCTGTTATTTTTTTTGATTGGCCACTCCGTTTCCGAGTTATAGGCACTTTTTTATTTTAGCGATTTTCTTATTTTGGCGATTTATTTAAAAAATTTCTTCCATACAAATTGGACCAATTTATGAAAAATCCTCAGAAACCAGCAGCAATTGGTTATTTTTTCAATGGACGATAAAAAAATGGGGATGGGTTACCCTGGGTAACCTATTACCCATCGTCGAGTGTAGCTACCAATTATTTACCTATTACGCTGAGGGTAATGGGTAATAGTGATGGGTAATTCCCCATCGAGTGTGTAGCTACCCATTACTTTCCCTATTACCCTGTGGGTAAGGGTAATCGTGGTGGGTAACAAGGTGGCGGGGGGGGGGGGGGGTGCTAAATACGAACTCTGATTATGTCCCGTTACTTTTACCTAGCAACAAAACTAGAAACTTTCATTGAATTTGTTGTCAATCAAAATCATTTTACGACAACATCATAGAAATTGTCGCCCATCTAGTCGTCACTAAAGTTTTATCAGGACACACTCTGGGCTTTTGTCGCTTAGCTTATCATGGAAGGGCTACTATACACCATCACGTAAGTATTTTGTCTTCTATTTGGTCGTGCACAACACATGTCGGCAGATGTCGCGAGTGACATTGTCCAAAAAGACTTAAAGAATGGCCGCCTATTTTGCAATGGCTAGTGTGCGCGCGGCTATTGTGCAAGAGAACGCGAGTTCTATCCCTGGTCCGACCACCTTACATTTCTTTCGACGGCTGTAACCTCACTTAGTGACGGCGACATTATCGAGTATGAAAGCCATGAAACAGCTCCTCAAAATACCGTTCGGAACCGGTGTGAAACTGTAGGCCACAATCACTGAGTTGAAATCTAGAACGCGCACAAGTGGTGAGAAGTTCTTCCTAATCCCCAAACGGGATATAACGGGAAGTAATTTTTTTCTTAAAGAAATCGTTGAATACGCTTTCGCCAACTGGGATATTTAAAAAAGATTTTGCTGCATCGATTGTTGAAGCTTAAGTCCTTGTTACACTATTATAGAAATTTATGGTTTTTTTATTACATTATTTTGGTTTACGATGCGGTCTGGTTTTATTTGAATCGAAACGAAGAAAATCAAATATAATGGGTATAAATGATTTTACTTCGTCGCGATTGTTTAAACGCATCATTTTTGTTCACAATTTTTTTTATATTCTGTACTATTTTTATGTTATAACTGGTGCACTTCGTTTGTCACTTTGTCAACAGTTTGCCACTGTCAACAAGTGGTAGTGTAAATTTAAATCACACTGACGCCACGATACATCTCAAGTGGAAGAGAGTTTCAATTTACTTTTCTTTTCGCAAATCGTTCCATTCGATCTGATAGTGTAAGAGTAGCTTTCCAACGTCTTCATATTTCCCTTTGAGCTTCGATATTTTTACTTGTGCATGAACTCGCATTTGTTGCGTTTGGATTTCCTACATCATTTAAAGTAGGAGGGTGGAGACAGATAGAAGGGTATGGCATTATCTGTGCTGAAAGGCATACAACAGTACATACCCTATTTTGGTGGTTGCATGCATCATTTGCAAATCTTTGCTAGATAAACGTAGTTTACATGGAGTTAAAGGAAATGATTTCAAGAATGGGCGACTGAGTGATTTTGGAAAAAAGTAAATAAAAAGTCAAATTTGAAATTTTATTGAATAATTTTTTTTTATTTTAATTAAGATTCATTACTGAACTAAGCCAGGGGCCACACCTGCCAGTACATCTTCGAAAATCTACATGGACAGTCGAACATCCCTGTAACGAAGCATTTGGGGCGATTAAGAAATTTTTTAATAAAGTATATTTGTTATATATAGGGAACCGCGAAATATTTTTATTTTCGTAGATTTATACATTTCTTTTTAAGTCATGGAAATAAAATAATATACGGACACCACTACCTGATAGAAGACAAAAAAAAAGACCCGTATCTCCCAGTTTTGCCCAAAGTCATGCACTTTTTTTATGGGCCCCAGAGATTTGGGGCCTCGGTGCAATTTTTACAAAAATGTGATCATTTTGTCAGGCTGATATCTTGCAAATCGTTCGGAATTTTGATTTACTCTCTGAGGAAACTTGTAGCTCTTGTTATAAAGAACAACAATTGTGAACACAAAAAAAACTTCATCTTCGTGTCTCCTAGTTTTGCACAAAGTCATGCACTTCTTTTTATGGGCCCAAGAGATTTGGGGGCTCGGTGTAATTTTTGCAAAAATGTGATCATTTTGTCAGGCTGATATTATGCAAATCGTTCGGAATTTTGATTTACTCTCTGAGGGAAAGTTGTAGCTCTTGTCATAAAGAACAAAAAATGTGGACATATAAAATCAAAACAACTTCATCTTCAAGGTCAAAATAGCAAAAAATTTAAAAAAAAACGATTTTTTACCTTTTTCCCCCTGTTCAGGTCCATAGGTAGCAAACCGTTCAAGATTCAGGGAAACAATCAACCACAAAAATTTACCTAACTAAATAAATAAACAACTTTCTAGAACATATGAATTTCCTGGGAATGATTCTTAATACCGTTTACTTCAACATTGAGATACTTTGCTATTTCACTGGCTGTAGCAGCACAGGCAAAACAGTACGCTCAGCACACGCCACAAGGGACGCAGCGTTCAATATACGAATCTCCGTTTCCAAGGTATAGACTTTTTTTTACATTTTTCCATAATTTCAATCAAAAATGGGGATGGGTTACCCTGGGTAATGGATAATCGTGATGAATAATTCCCCGTCGTGAGGGTAATGGGTAAACGATCGATACCCATTCCCCACGTTAATAATAATGGATTGACCAGGGTAACCCATTACCTTCCATGCTCTTCAACGCATATGCGGCACACCTGATCAGAAAATTATTCTTTGCGGCCTGAAGGATTGAAGTTGGGATCGCCTCCAATAATTGTTCCAATGGATTGGTTAAATTCAGTCAAATTCCTGGGCTTTGTTTTGTACATCTCATGCTCGACATAACCCCACAAAAAAAAGGTCTCGTGCAGTCATGGCAGTTGACCTTGGGCTATGTGTGCAGTTGCTCCATCTTTCTGTAGCCAAATGCTGTTAAAACGGAAACGATTTCGGCGAAGTTCTGGGTAAAAATCCCTCCTTAAACATCTTGAAATAACGATCCGCATTGACACCGTTTTCTTTAAAGAAGTAGGGCCCCACAATGCATCTTGTGAAACTGCGCACCACACAGTAACTCGTTCAGGGTGCAGTTTCATCTCAAGGAGTATCTCTGGAATAGATTCACGCTATATACGGCCATTTTCTTGTTTACATTGCCAATTTAGATAAAATGAGCCTCATCAGACATAAACAAGCAATTTATCAAGTTGGCGTCTTCTTAGGTCTTCATTGGCAAAATTCCTGGCGAATAGGCAGTTCCAGATCGTTTAACTTGCTTGTATTTAGGACATTGTATGGAAACAAGTTAAAGTCAGTATGAATTATCCGTTGTAGTGACCGTCTGCAAACTCCAATTTGCGTCGTTAGGTTTCGAGTCGAAACGCTTGAATTTGACTGAATTGATGCTGAATTTATGCTACAACCTCGATTGTTTCTTGAACGTCAACATAGTTATCGGGATGTTACGGTATTCGTGCGGTGCTTCCAGATTCGGCAAACATGTTCACCTACCACATAATGGTCCATATACTCGGGGGAGTGCCGCCAAATTCCCTCCTAACTTCCTTTTGGAAGGATATGAAGTAATGCTAGGCATGGTACGGCTCCACTGCCCAATTGCTCTTTTTGGTATCCCAAGCAATTATTTTAAAAAACCTAAATAACGGGTTTTTCAATAAGAGCGCTACAAAAGTTTTTTTTTAAATAAAACAAAGCCGTGCAAGTACGTTCGATGCCATTATGTATGGAACTCAGTTTCTTTTGCATGGCCACCACGGGCACGCTTGCAGAAGTCCAGACGCTGAACCCAATTTTCGACGGTTTTCAAGCATAAATCGGCCGATACTGCTGCAATTTCACGTTCGATATTCGTACGAAGTTCATCAATCGTCGCTGGTTTGTTGGCATAGACCATAGACCTGACGTAGCCCCACAGGAAATAATCTAACGGCGTCAAATCGCACGACCGAGGCGGCCAATCGACTGGGCCATTTCGTGAGATAACACGTTTACCAAACTTGGTTTCCAATAAATTGATTGTGGCATTCGCTGTGTGGCTTGTGGCTCCGTCCTGTTGGAACCACATGTCCTCCAAGTCCATATTATCCAATTGGGGCCAAAAATATGCGGTTATCATTGAACGGTAGCGATTCGCATTCACAGTAATGTACCGGTCTTGATCATCACGGAAGAAGTACGGCCCAATGACGCCGCCGGCCCATAAACCGCACCAAACCGTAATTTTTTCGGGATGCAATGATGACTCATGGATTACGTGTGCATTGCTGTCTGACCAATAATACATATTTTGCTTATTGACGAAGCCATTCAGCTAGAAAAGAGCCTCATCGCTGAATATGATTTTGCGATGAAAATCCGAATCATTTTCAAGTTGTTGCTTAGCCCAATTCACGAACATACGACGCTTATGGTGGTCAAGCGGCTTCAGTTCTTGTGTCAATTTGATCTGGTAAGGATGTAGGCCAAGATCTTTTCGCAAAATTCGCCACAATGACGTCACAGAGATGCCCAACGCTTGAGAACGACGTGTGAGAGACACATTTGGGCTTTCTTGAACTGAAGCCTCAGCGGCAGCAATATTCTCGACACTACGGGCACTTCTTTGTCTCACTGGCACGGGAACATTTTGTACTGTGCCTGTGGATTCAAATTTTTCCACTAGACGCTCAATTGTTGATCTGGTAGGACGACACGTGCAATGTTGTCTTCCAAGACAGCCATCGTGGTTGGTTTGCCCCAAACTGAGGGATTTTATATTCCCCCACAGAATACAGTCAAGGGGGGTCAAATCGCACGAACGAGGCGGCCAACTGACAGTGCCGCAACTTGAGATTAATTGCTCACCAAAATTCTCCTCTCAATTGGCTTATGGCACCGCGTGCAGTGTGGCATGTTGCACCGTCCTGTTGGAACCACATGTCAACCAAGTCTAATCCTTCCCCTTCGGGCAGAAAAAAAATCCCTGATCTTCGAACTATACCTTGCTCCATTGAACGCAACGTTGCGTCTCTCATCGTCTTTGAAGGAATACGGTCCTATGATGCCGCTGGCCCATAAACGGCACCAAGCACTGCATTTTTCAGAGTGCATTGCCAGCTCTTCAACAGCCTCTGGCTGCTATCGGAACGACTTCGGCAATTATTATTATTGACGTACCCATTGAGCCAAAAATTACCGTCGCCGCTAAACACAATTTTTCGAAAAAAAGGTTATCTTTCAGCTTCTCTACGGTCCATTCACCCAAAAGACGACGTTGTTGTAGGTCGCCCGGCTTCAGCTCCTGCACCAGCTATATTTGCTGTGATCGGCGATTTTCAATAAAAACAAAATTCAAAGTTTTGCTAGGGTTTACATTTTCTCACGGATATGCTTATGTGAAATTTCGACTTGATCGGTTAGAAGCTGCTGAATTATTTCCATTTTTTTTCATTTGTTTGGAAACGGTCCCCCACTGTGCACCGCAGGTAGCAATTGGTAGCTAAAACAATTGTCGTTTTCGAGCAGTAGATGGTTTTTAGACGGAGTCTAAAATTTATTCCCATTGAATTTGTAGTTAATATAAATCGGTAGCGGCAAAAACTATCCTTGACTGTTTCTGATTCTCATAAACATTTTGGATTTATTATGCTAAACAGGTTATATGCATTATGCAGCAACCGTTTCGGGGAAATAAATTCATCGAATAAAATTTATGAACTCTGACACTTTATCGAATGTTATGGCATATTTTGCCCTTAAACGTCAAGGTTCATGCGATGCTGAGCCACTTTCGTCCTCTGCACGGAAACGCCTATACCTTTTCTTTTTTGGAGAAGTAAAACAACTACATCAACTTTGCCAACATAGTCGCTTAACAACATAAGCTGTCTTTGGTTGGTTCACTTCTTTTTTTTTGTGAGATTTTTGTTCCTGTTTCTTCTATTCAACGGAAATATTTGTGAACTTTATCCTTTCACAAAAGAAATAAAAAAATCTCAACTCAAAATGCCAGAACGTATACCAACATAGATGTTAACCCATGTAAACCCCCATCTATAGGAATGGGATATAATACTTATGGACTTGCATGGATTACGGCCATGCATTCTACTAGTGGACTAAAATCCACAAAAGGAAAAGAACTTCGACCCAGTTTTTGTTTAAACGCAAACAACTGTAAATCTTCGTAGCTGTTTGAATAGTTATGAAATATGGCAAGATTTTCTAAGAAATGGCTAACAATATCTTACAGGAAATGGCCAATTTGTCAAATTAAATAGAAAATGTTTTCCCATGATGTTATAACAATTAATTTTTTGGCAAATAATGGGGAGCTTTTCGAATGAAGTTTATATGCATTTTCCTTAGTTGAAAATATGTAACATTTTCAATTAACTTAAGTATTTCCCAATTAATTTAAAAAAAAATCAATTGCAACTCATGCTTGCAAAGGATCAGTTCAATTTCGTTCAGCATCACTCATGTCTATCTTCAGGTATATAAAGGGTCCGCCATCTAACGTTTTTTTTCAACTAGTGCTTATTTCGTGCATGGTAACACTTAGCTCATGTCTGATTTGACAGATAATTAGTTGTATCCTTCCGCTGAACGAATATGGTTGTGTATACGCTTGAACAACGCTGGAAATATGGGAAAAATGGGCCTTCGATCGACTTACAGAAGATGGAGATTTTGCCAAAAAAAATCATCTTTTCAGATGAAGCTCATTTTGATCTTGGCGGGTATGTAAACAAGCAAAATTGTCGCATTTGGGCCACAGAACACCCGCACGCATACATTGAAAAGCCGATGCACCCAAAACGAGTCACTGTATAGTGCGGATTTTGGTCCAGACGCATAATTGGGCCATTTTTCAAGGAGCAAGGAGTGGCCGTTACAGTCAATGGCGATCGTTATCGGGCCATGTTGAACGAATTTTTGTTGAAGCTGAAGAGGAGGATATTGGCAACATTTGGTTTCAACAGGACGGCGCTACGTGCCACACAGCCGAAGCTACACTCGATATTTTGCGCTCTGTTTTTGAAGATCGCATTAACAGCCGCAGAGCTGATGTCGTTGGGCCACCTCGGAGCTGCGATTTGACACCGTTGGACTATTATTTGTGGGGTGACCTCAAAGATAAGTGTTACGCCGACACGCCAGAGACAATTTACGCTTTAAAGGACAATATTCGTGAAGCCATTGGTGAAATACAGCTGCACACAATCGATAATGTGCTTAAAAATTGGACCGATCGCGTATGCTACTGCATGGCCAGCCGAGGCAGCCATTTGAATGAAATTATTTTCCATAATTAACCGGAAGGATTGTGGTTTCAAATAAAAAAAGAAATTTGAGAAAATATTCAGTAGTTTTTTTTTTATAGCATTTTCAAAAAAAAAAAGTTATTTGGCGGACCCGTTATAAGACCAACCAGGAAGACAAACTGACCCACTAGACCCACCGAAGTTACAGCGGCACTGGGCGTAGCGGAGGACAGGAAATTGAATGAGACTAATCTTGTGAGGTCTAAAGGGTGTCTCAGTAACAATGCACTTTTTCGTTTTACAAGAAAAACACGTATTTTTTGAGATAGTTTTAATTTTTTTTATAAGATTGTAAAGAAGACATGTTCCCATTAAGTATGGAATAAAATCTCCGTCAAATGGCCCACACGACTTTGATGTCCGTCAGTTACTCTTTTCATGAAATTTTCCTTGACTTTTTCACAGATATGTGACGGTATCTCACCGACGACGCCTTGAATCTCGGATTTGAGCCCAGGAAATTTTTTTTTTAAGTATGATGGTATTGATGTAGCGGCAGCGAACAAACAAGCTGGTCGTCAACGTCAAAGAGTATTGAATAGTATAGAGAACTCATGGAACGATTTGTATGACTTAAAAGCACTGGCGACATCTGGCGAATGATTCAAAACGTATTACTCTCTTTTTATCATAATCATAATTTTGATGTGAAACATTGATGCCTTTTGAAACAGTTATGTTTTTTGGCGTGAAACATTGATGCCTTTGAAACAGTTATGTTTTTTGACGTGAAATATTAATGCCTTTTGAAATATTTACGCTCTTTGTATTGTTTTATGTAAGAACACTGTCAAAATGGTGCATTTATATTGAAATATTCTATAAACAGAATAAGACTCGTTTATGCTCTTTTACTCAGACTCTCTTCGTGAGAGCGGAAAAAGGGTGCAATAAGTTCTCTATACTATTCAATACTTTTTGTCGTCGCTCTGTTTCTGACAAAACAAAAACAATTATATCAGTGAGCTAAATATTGCTCTATTTATTTTAACAATATTACATCTAATGTTAAAACAGATATAAGAAAAACGAAAGTGCTATAGCAAAATAGCCTTCAGCACAAAAACTATTCGAATGTAAAATTTACTAATGTGTTCATAGAAATCGAACAGGTACCGTGTAACAGAAAGGTGTTAACACATCGCCCGTGAGTGCGAACACTCATTGATTCTTTTTACTATATTACTATTTTGGTATTTTACTATTCTACTATTTTAAGATTTTATTTTTGGACTATATTACTATTTTGCTATTTTGCCACTTCACTATTTAACTATTTTACTGTTTTACTATTTTATTGTTTTACTCTTTTTCTATTTTATTACTTTATTGTTTTACTATTTTATTATTTTACTATTTTACTACTTTAGTATTTTGCTATTTCACTATTTTACCATTTTATTGTTTCACTCATTTTCTGTTTTATTACTTTACTATTTTACTGTTGTACTATAGTATTACTATTTTTCTATTTTACCATTTTACTATTTTACAATTTTAATATTTTAGTCTTTTACTATTTTAATATTTTACCCTTTTACTATTTTATAGTTTTACTATTTTAGTATTTTGCTACTTCACTAATGAACTATTTTACTATTTTATTATTTTACTCTGTTTCTATTTTATTATTTTACTATTTGAGTTGCAGCCCTCAAAGCGATCGGTCGTGTATTCTTCAACAGCGCATAAGTGTAAAAAATCGTGTTCTTATCACACATATATTTAAAAAATTAAAAATGAGTACAAACGATAACACAATTCCTCAAGTAATCACTTCTGGATTGAGTTGCGACACTTGCAAAAACCAAATTATGTATATAAACTACATACAGTGTTATAAATGCGATCGGAAATTTCACTTCTCACCATGCACACTTCTCTCAGAGGCCACTTGGAATACCATGAGCGCCGTCAGGAAAACGGAGTGGAAATGCCAACACTGTAAGACTAGAAGCAAATCTCCAAACAACCAATACCAATCGGTCGTCTTCGGAGAATCCCAAAAACATTCGCGGGATATAGACGAAGTGAATGAGGACGCGAACAGTAACGAAAACAAACGAAAAAAGGAGAAAACATCACAATCTCCTACAACAAACACCAAAAATAACAACATTAACATCCAGCAATCTGATTTTTCGAGCTTCAAAGATGATATGAGAGAACTCAGAACCACAATGCAACAACTCGCAATGAGTCTCCATACATCACATAAGGAAATAAAAGAAGAATTGTCGAAAAACCTGACAAGAATAAATGAAACTCTCGAACATCTTACCTCTCAGGTCAATGACCTAAAGGACAAAGATAAACAACGAGAGCAACAAATATTAGAAATGGATAAACGTATACAACAATTGGAACAACAAGCCATAACCAAACACATAGAAATCACAAATATATATGATGAGGAGAGCGATGGAGTTGGTGTTATTAAACGCATAGCATCATTGGTGGAAGCCGAAATAACCGAAGATGATATTGCTGATACTCATCGTATAAAAAATAAAAACAGAATCATTGTGCAATTTACATCATTGGCAAAAAAAAGAGAGCTGATGAGCAAAATAAAGAAACGAAGATTTGCCGCGAGCGACCTTAACGTCAACATAAAAAACACGGAACGTAAATATATTTATATAAATGATGAGCTTACGGCAAACAATAGGCGCCTTTTATGGATGGCGAAAATTAAATCTAAAGAGTGTGGATGGAAATTTGTCTGGACCCGGAATGGACACATATTTGCCAAAAAATCAGAAACTTGCTCAGCCATACATATTTCAAGCACCGCCGATATCGAAAACATAACCCAGACAATTTAAAAATTAAAATTTAGATAGAAAACAAATATCAACAAAAACATAAAAAATCCATATAATATTACTAAACTCATAAAATAAAAAGAAAAACTTTCATAAACGCAAAAACAATACTTAAAAGAACACTTTAATATTTAAGTACATACTGAAATTGAATGTTGAATTAAATTAATACAAAGAATTACATATTCCACATAAAAATATAATGAATTTGCCAAATCAAATAATAAATAATTTTGTTGAAGTTGATAAAACCTGGTTAAATTGTTCCTTTTCATTTATGCACACAAATATACGGTCATTGAGAAAAAATTTTGTGACGCTAATATCACAGATACAACCAATAATTGATAAAACACACCTTATAATTCTAACAGAGACCAACATTAATAACGATGAAACCCAATTCTACCAAATAGATGGTTACAACTCAATTTTTATAAATAGAGAAGGTAGAGGAGGAGGAGTAGCGATATACATCAGAGAAAACATCATATATGACCGTACACATATAACCAATACTGCATTTGAAACAACAAGAATAGATCTAAAAATAAACAACAAAACAACCTCAATATTTCCCGTCTACCGTCCCCCAAAACATAACATAAACAGATTCATAATAGAGCTAGAACAGGAGCTCAGTAAAATCACAACAACGCAAGACATAATACTCATTGGTGACATGAACATTGACTTGCACAAAAATAATGTTAAAACAACAAAAAATTACTTGGAGATGATAGCATCGAATGGCCTACAATGCATGGTAACAACAACAACGAGGGAAGACTTAAACATAAACACAAACACGTGCATCGACCATCTATTCATTCGATGCGACGAAAAAAAAACACAAGCACAAGCAGCAGTAATAACAACAACAATATCAGATCACTTTACCATAATGGGATGCATTCAAAACAAAGATAAAACAAAGAACAAAACACAAATGGCAGCACAGTGTACTGAAACCAGAAAAATGTATAACAAAAAGATTAATAAATTAATAAACGAAACAAATTGGGATGAAATAATTATACGGTCTAAAGATACATGCGAGCTATACAATAATGTATGCAAAGTTTTCAATAATATATACCAAAAATCAATACAAAAGGAGAACTTAATTAAAAAAAGAAATGATTATCCGTGGCTAAGTGATGCACTGCTAAAATGCTGTAATATCCGTGATAATCTGTATAAAAAGTGGTCCAAAAACAAAAACAATAAAGAAAATGAAAAAATATATAAAAGCTTTAACAATACCTTAAACAAAAAGATAATTTTCGCAAGAAATGCATACAATTTTAATCTATTTTTACGAAATAGAAATAATGCAAGAACAACATGGCAATTAATAAATAAAATTATAGGAAATAAAACAGAAAACATTGAAGAAACAATAAAAAGAAATTTTCCAAATTCAAATACCAACGAAATTACGCAAAACTTTGCAACCAAATTTAACGAAAACGTACAAAACATAACGCATAAATGCAACATAAAAACACTAGCTCATGTCCAAACTAATGTACCAAACTCTATGTTTATGGATAGTACAAACGAGCAAGAAATTTTTAATATTTTAAAAAACCTAAACCCAAGGAAAAGTGCAGGGGCAGATGGCATACGTGGGATAGATTTAAAAAACAACGCAGCAAAACTTACACCAATAATCACGTCCCTTATAAATAAAAGCTTAGAGGAATCTGTAATACCCGATGTACTGAAAACGTCAATCATAAGGCCAATATTCAAAAACGGAAAAAAGTCGGACTACAATAATTATCGCCCAATTGCAATTTTACCAGTAGTTGAAAAAGTCCTTGAAGAAATAGTGGCTAGGAGATTAAATGCATTTTTGTCAAAATATAAGCTAATAAATGAAAACCAATTTGGCTTTCAAAAGGGCAAAAATATTAATCAACTCCTAGGGCTATTCTCCAATCAAATCAACAAGTCACTCGATAAGAATGAGCACTGTCTTGGTCTATTCATAGACTTTAGTAAAGCCTTCGACACCATATCGCATTCTAAACTAATTGAAGTGTTGGAACATACCGGAATAAGAGGCAAATGTTTAGAATGGTTTAAAAATTACCTATATTGCCGATATTACTCGGTGAAGCTGCAAAACAAAATGAGCCATAATGTACCCGTAACACAGGGTGTTCCCCAAGGATCAAAGCTTGGACCAATCCTATACATAATCTACGCCAACGATATGATGAAGGTTCTACGAGATAGCACTGCATATGCGTATGCGGATGATACTGCCATTATAGTGTCGAATAAATGTAGTGACACGGCGATAGATTTAATGCAAATAGAATTGGACAAAATTACAAAATGGTGCCATGACAGAGGCTTAATAATAAATGCACCAAAAACAAAATTAATGCATTTCAGGCCGCGACATCTGCCTGCCACCAGAAAAGAATTAATTTTCCATAGCAACAATTGCCTACACAGCTCAAACAATAAAAACAATATAATATCAACGGAAACATGCACATGTACAACCCGGATTGAACAAGTGAACACATACAAATATTTAGGAGTTCATCTAGATCATTTATTCAAATGGAAAATCCATGTAGAACACCTGCAAAAAAAGCTGAAAAGGGCGGCGTATGCACTATTTCACTTAAGCAATTGTGCTCCCAGCCACATATCAAGGCAAGTATATTACTCGCTGGTCGAATCAAGCCTGAGACATGGAATAACAGCATATGGAGCCTCAACACATTGCAAGAACTTACAAAAAACACAAACAAGACTACTAAAAATTTTATATAAACATCAACGGAAATCATTTACCCAAAACCGAATATTTAATACCAACAATGAACAACATACAAACATACGAACTGAAGAAAACAATACAACAATAAGCGACATCTCGATCAACTCAAATGCGTTAAACAAAAACCTTAATATACTCAGCGTTACAAATATACACAAATTAACAATCATAAATGAATTTTATGGAAACACACAGTTTTTTCGCCCAATCAGTCATGAACACGGAACAAGGAGTAGAATGCAAGGACGATTCCAAATACCAGCGTTCCGGACTAATTACGGAAAAAATTCACTAGCAGTATTGCTACCAACGGTCACCAACGAATTACCAACAAACTTATTGAATATAAATAACATCTTCAATAAAAAACAAAATTTAAAGAAATATTTCTTAAATAATCAATAATGAATTTAAACTTTTAAATCTCTAATTATATCAAAGTAACTAAAAATCAAAATATCAACTTATTATTATAAAATAGTTGTCATGTATGAATTTAATTTGCAACTTAACTAAGAGTTGAAACTAGTTTAAAATGATATTGTCAATATATATATTTCTAAATCTGCAGACAAGCCAAAAGCTTCGCGGATTATCGAATACAAACATTGTCACATATTGTCTACTCAATAAAATAATAATAATAATAATAATAATAATAATAATTTTACTTTTCTACTATTTTACAATTGTACTATTTTTCTATTTTACTCTTTTACTGTTTTACTATTTTACTATTTTATTATTTTACTATTTTACAATTTTATTATTTTATTATTTTACTATTTTATTATTTTACTATTTTAGTATTTTGCTATTTCACTATTTTACTAGTTTACAATTGTACTATTTTTCTATTTTACTATTTTATTATTTTACTATTTTATTATTTTACTAATTTACAGTTTTACTATTTTATTATTTTACTATTTTATTATTTTACTAATTTAGTATTTTGCTATTTCACTATTTTTCTGTTTTACAATTTTAATATTTTACTCTTTTACTATTTTAATATTTTACCCTTTTACTATTTTATTATTTTACTGTTTTACTATTTTACTATTTTATTATTTTACTATTTTAAAATTTTACTATTTTATTATTTTATTATTTTACTATTTTAGTATTTTGCTATTTCACTATTTTACTAGATTACAATTGTACTATTTTTCTATTTTACTATTTTATTATTTTACTATTTTACTATTTTACTATTTTACTGTTTTACTATTTTACTATTTTATTATTTTACTATTTTAAAATTTTACTATTTCACTATTTTACTAGATTACAATTGTACTATTTTTCTATTTTACTATTTTATTATTTTACTATTTTACTATTTTACTATTTTACTATTTTACTATTTTACTGTTTTACTATTTTACTATTTTATTATTTTACTATTTTACTGTCTTACTATTTTACTATTTTATTATTTTACTATTTTATTATTTTACTATTTTACAATTTTACTATTTTATTATTTTACTATTTTATTATTTTACTATTTTAGTATTTTGCTATTTCACTATTTTACTAGATTACAATTGTACTATTTTTCTATTTTACTATTTTATTATTTTACTATTTTACTATTTTACTATTTTACTGTTTTACTATTTTACTATTTTGTTATTTTACTATTTTACAATTTTACTATTTTTCTATCTTATTATTTCACTATTTTATTGTTTTACTCTTCTATTACTTTTTGTAATAAGTTTCCACTATTATTAAGCGCTCCAAATTTAATAATCGGAGTAAACATATGTATGTAAAATTAAACCAAGTTCTAAAAGTGCAATCTTACTGAGTCACCCCTTACTTTCAAATTCTTAAGCCTGTACATACAAACTATTTGAAAACCAAAGCTTCCTGATTTAATTATAGGAATACTGATTTAATTATAGGAATACTTTGACAAAAGTACAATTACCAATGGTATTTAATTTTTGATGTGTTAACATCTATAGGCGCGGGTACGGCCTAAATTCACAAAGTGAATACATCCAAACACAATTTGTCCGACTGCGCTCACACAGATTGTCCGACAGCGATCACACATTGTTTGCCGTTAAACTCCTCCGAAACGGCTGGATCGATTTGTATGAAATTTTGTGTGCATATCGGGTAGGTCTCAGAATCGGCCAACATTTATTTTTCATACCCGACATGATAAGGGTAACCCACCCCTATATAGAACACATATTTGTCCGACTGCGAAACACAGATGGTCAAACTGCGAAAAAACACACACACTGATGTAGCGGCAACGAATAGTTGTATTGTGTGGTTGAGGAGCACTCTCAGAGCAAAGAGAATAATGACGTAATATACGTATATAAAAATGAGATAGCAAAAGCGCAACGAAAACTTGTGAACTTGTGTAGCATACATATGTACGAACATAACAATGTATGTAGTATGTTCATGTGTCTGTTGCTTTCCATTCTCTTTGTTTTTTGTGGGAATAAAATAAAAAGTTGTAAGCAAGAAAATAATGCCACATGTGCTTGCACTTCTCTTTAAATAATTGTAAGTATTAATATTATTTAAATGTAACGTCATCATATGATTGAACGCTGTTTTTTTTGTTTCCAATGTAACATTTACTAAAGTGTTCATAGAAATCGAACAGGTACCGTGTAGCAAAAAGGTGTTAACACATCGCCCGTGAGTTCGAACTCTCATTGAATTTTTTTTTTTTTAAATTTGCATTTGTCGAGGAAATTCAAATTAACATACAAATTATAATTGTCATATTACACAGTGCAAGACGAAAAAATTTAACCATATCCCGTGTCTCCCAGTTTTGCCCGAAGTCATGAACATTGTTTTTATGGACCCCCAAAGATTTGGGACTTGGGTGTCATTTTTGAAAAAAAGTGATCATATTGTCAGGCTCATATCTTGGAAACCGTTCGGAATTTTGATTTATTCTCTGAGGGAAAGTAGTAGCTCTTGTCATAAAGAACAAAAATTATGAACATATTAATTTTTTTTATTTATTTATTTTATTGAGTAGTATATAATCCAAAACTTAAGAGAGTGCGATTTGCAAGTCCAGGGCCATCAACCTTATAAACGTAATACGAGTATTTTTTATTATTTTTCTAATAGATAGCATAGTATTTCAATGCTGAAGTAAAGAATAAACAAATGAAGTTAAAAAATTTTCGGGTTATTTTTCACTTTTGCCGATACTTAAACGCTACCTAAGCGCTACCCAAACGGTGTTAAGAATCATTCCTAGGAAGTTCATATGTTCTAGAAAGTAGGTACAAGTATTGAGATCTTAGGTACATTTTTGTAGTTGATTGTTTCCTCGAATTTAGGACGGTTTGCTACTAATTGGCCTGAACAGGGGAAAAAGATAAAAAAATGTAATGTCGAAATCGAAAACGAAAACGAACTGGGGAAAAAAGGTAAAAAAAATCGAATTTTTTTGACCTTGAAGATGAAGTTTTTTGATATTATATGTTCACAATTTTTGTTCTTTATTACAAGAGCTACAACTTTCCCTCAGAGGGTAAATCAAACTTCCGAACGGTTTGCAAGATATAAGCCTGACAAAATGATACCTTTTTTTGCAAAAATGACAAAGGTCTTTTTTTTTTTGTCTTTTATCACGTAGTGGTATCCGTATATGGTTATATTTCCATGACTGAAAAAAGTAAACGATGCTATAGTAAATTCCTTCAACAAAATGCGGTCTGGTTAGAGGAAACTATTGCAATACCGTTTGACGTACAAGCAAATGTAGCAATTACAAGTTCAGTACGTGAGCCTTCTAGACTTGGAAGACCCATAAACCCCTTTGAAGAGTGTACCACCAAAGTAAAAATACAGCAGACAGTTGTCCGAGGCCACGGACTGTCCCTGCCGGCTGTGTCAGAGACACGGTCATTAAGTTTAACGTAGAATACGCCATCCGATAAGACATAAAACATATATAACAATAAATGATAAATAACATAAGCAAATGAATTTATTTATTTGATAGTTACTTTTGATAATAGACATAAGCTTATGGTAGGAAAAATAGGATAAATATATTTTTAAATTAAATGAGTAAGGATAAATGATAAATAACAGACGCAAATCAATTTGATTTATATTTTTTATAATTATATCTGTGATCACAAACAATAACAGCCTAACTCGAGTTAGGACAAAATTTAAAAAAATATTTTGAGAAGTCACCGTGCTCAAATAAGCAACTCTTTTTTTGTGAAGAAGTATGTAAAAGAATTCGTTTCCTTGTTATCTGTAACAAAGTTATCACAAAAGCTCCGACTCCCGATTTCCAGTAAAGATATTAAACTTTAAATTGCTCTCCCTGAAAAATTTTAGAATCGACTTTGGCTGTTATTGTTTGTGACCACAGATATATCCATGTTAAATTCAAATTCACATTTAACATTTCGTTTCACTTAAATACATACGAAATTTCAATATTTCATCAATCAAAACAACAGCCGAAGGTTTGTGTCCACACTGAAACAGCAGCATAGTTTGTGCTCACGCTACAAACTCAAACACTCAACCAAACACCACACATATGTTTGAGTGTATGTGTTTAAACAATTTTCATTTGAGAAATTTAAATATTAGGAAGATATCAACCAATATGAAATGTATATCAAACGAAAGATAACATCTTCATTTACGTACAAAAAAAAAATTTAAAAAAAGTTATCTCGCCGTTTCCTCATAATCATTGAAATAAGGATTACAACAATAACAATCTGACATCACTCCCTATACCGTAAGGTAAGACGTATTCTACGCCAAAATGACAAACCGTGTTATAAACTTGTCCCATGTACGGTTGGTATGACGTAGCTTTTCAACTTGCAGCGACGGCAAACTTTTGGGCTTGATTAACATTAGCCACTCATGCTTGAAAAAGCACCACAAACTGTTTGTTGACATTCTATTGTTATTTTTATATAAATGCTAGTTACAACAAACATGTACAACATTTATCGTAACAGTATTTTCTAGGAAAGACGAATGTTATCACGTATACACGAAGTTTAGTTAGTCAAGACAAGTCTTTTCCGGACAAGAAGTGTGCTCCCTTGGCGACGAGTAGTATCTTGCCAAAATGAATGTTCTTCAATCATGAAAAGAAATCCAATTGATTTTGATGTTGTTTTCAAGAAGAAATTGTCTCTTTTGAAATAAATGTATTAAACTAAAGGTAATAGGTTATTGACCTTTCGTGTTATATTCAAAATTGAAATGTTCGAGCGTTTCGTCGTTTTTTTAAATAATTTTATTCCCCAATAGGACAGCGAATGTAAAAGCTTTTTGGAATTAATGAACAACAACGGATACGAGTTAACTTATCACAGCCTTGAATAGTATCACTCTACCCAAAGACGTCATTGGATTCTAAGACTTCACCTAGAAAGTTACATTTGTATTTAATAGCCCCCATTGCAGAATTTCGATAATCTCGTTATTCTACTGTTATGTGTTCATTCCTTACCACCATATGTATTCCTAGTACATATAGACTATTATAGCCATTCATAAATCTATTATTCTTAAGACCACCTACATTTAAAACCACTTGTTATCCAATATTTCCTAGCATGCATTACGAAACTGCCAGATGAAGTCATTTCTTCAGTTTTATTATTGTCTCAATGACATTTATCACTGAAACGGGAACGATTGTCTTCTACGTAAAAAATTATATTATTATCCTTGACACAATGTCAACGTCATGGTAACTACTTTAAGAAATATTTCATATGAATTTGAATTTAATTATGGTCATTTGTAAAAAATTGTCAACGGGAATGGCCAAAAGAACTACGCAACATTCAAAAGGAGACTCATATACTGCTCTGTTTATTTTAGTCGATGCCTTAAGGTCTGTCGAACAGTACAATTTTAAAGGAAACACTTCATGTATATTCCCAAGGAAATGTTACATTCCACATTCTTAAATCTCATCACGTAATCGCACCACGTAGTCACACCAGATCAACGACAAAAGTCAAAGAAATTTACAGCAGTTTTGTTTGTTAAGGTGACAAGAAATCTGTGATACTCTGGAACATTTACATGGTAAAATACTAGGTGAACTGATAAGTGGCAACACAGTGGCAGATTCTTTTATACTAATACACAAAATTAAAAAAAAATCCATGATCATCGTATAGTACCTTGGTCCATTGACCGTAACGTTGCGGCCATAATCGTCTTTGAACAAGTACCGTCCAATTATTCCGCTGGCACATAAACCGCACCAAACAGTAAATTTGTCACGGTGCATTGACTGCACTTCAACCACCTCTGGCTGTTCTTCGGAGCAACTTTGGCAATTCTGTACCCATTGAGCCAAAAAGGAGCCAAAAGGAAAATTTGTCGATAAAAAAGGTGAACTTCTTCCACTTCTCTTATGTCCATTCACTAAAGAGAATACGTTGTGGTTGATAATTGTGGTAGGTCGTCCGGTTTCAGCTCCTGAACTGGCTGTATTTTGTATAGCCTTAGCCCGAGGTCGTTATGTAGGATTTTCCAGATGGTCGAGGAACACAAACCGAATTGCTGCGATCAGAGACGGAGTGGACATATCGCGATCTTCACACTGGTGAATACAGCAGCAATAATAGCCTCGCAGCGCACTCTACCTATAGGTATTGGTGGAATGATGTACTATAGAGTGAAACTGGTGCGAAATTTGGTCACAATGGCTTGAATAGACTGGTCGGTGGGCCTGTAATGACGACCATCAAATGGGCGTAACTGTCGAAACACATTTTTCACACAGCACGAACTTTGATAATGAAACTCAATGATTTGCATGCGTTATTCGTTTGGAAGTCCATTTCTGATGAAATGGCAAGGCAAACTGAACACTCTTACTATTTTGGTATTGCACTACTTTGCTATTTTCATATTTTACTATTTAACTATTTTGATATTTTGATATTTCGGTATTTTGATATTTTACTATTTTACTATTAGACTGTTGTACTGTTTTGCAATTTTATTATTTTACTATTGTACTATTATGTATATTATTTTCTTATTTTACAATTTCACTATTCTACCATTCTACTATTTCACTAGTTTACTATTTTGTTTTACTATTTTACTTTTTACTATTTTACTAGTTTACCATATTATTATTTTAATATTTTATTTTTTACTCCTTTATTTTTTCCTATTTTACTGTTTTTATCTTTTATTATTTTACTATTTTACTACTTTACTGTTTTATTATTTTACTATTTCTTTACTTTAATATGTTGTTTTACGATTTTACTGTTTAACTCTTTTATTATTCCAATATTTTATTACTTAACTATTTTACTATTTAATTATTTTACTAGTTTACTATTTTACTCTTTCACTACTTTACTATTTTACGGTTTTACTCTTTACTATGTTATTATTTTATTTTTGATATGTTAACATCTATAGCGGCATATAGGGACTAAATCTATCAAAGTCAGATTTTATGCTGCTGCTAAAACCAGATTCTATGCTGCTGCTAAAACCAGATTCTATGCTGCTGCTAAAACCAGATTTTCTGCGACTGCGAAAGAGAATAATGACGTGTTAAACAAAAATGAGTGAGCAAGAGAGCAATGAAAGAGTGGTGTAGCAGGGCTGAGGCAATCGAAATTGTGTCGATAGCGTATGTGTTAACATAATAATGTATGTATGTACAGGTGTCTGTTGCTGTTGTTGAACGGAGATATAAAGCATAGCCACGCAAAATTTCATTTGAAAGCCCATGGGATTGCGCAGTCGACTTTATGGTGGCACACTAATACGTCAGCTATTTCGTACAAAGTATGTGTGATGTTGTGTGTTTTTTTTTGTAATTTTACAATTTTTTTATTTTAGTATTTTATTCTTTTACTATTTACAGCTTTTATTATTGTACTATTTTATTTCTTTACAGTTTTACTATTTAACTTTTTTACTATATCACTGCTTTCCAATTTTGCTGTTTTGCTCTTTTATTATTTTGTTATTTCACTATTTTATTTTTTTTTTGCTATTTTCTTATTATACTACTTTACTATTTGACTATCTTACTGTTGTACTCTTTTATTATTTTACTATATTACAAATGTACTATTTTACTCTTTTAGTATTTCACTGTTTTGTTATTTTACTTTTTGTTTTAATATTTCACTACTTTACAATTTTACTGTTTTTTTCTATTATTATTTTACTGTTTTATTTTCTTTTGTTATTATATTTCTGTTTTACGAATTTACAATTTTGCAATTTTACTATTATACTTTTTACTATTTTACTGTTTTACTATTTACTTATTCTACTTGTTTACTATTTAATTATTTTACTTTTTGACTATTTTACTCTTGTATTATTTTACTGTATTACTATTTTACTATTATACTGTTTTGCTATTTTATTATTTTACTTTTTCCTTTTTTTTTTTGCTATTTTTCTATTTTTTTCATGGCCATATGTCGTCAGATGATGCTGTCAGTCACTCAGTGTCATTGCTATACCATGGAAAGTCATATTCCGTTTCCACATCTGAACCGGTAAATTGATCTGGTATGGTTAAGTGGCGTTTAAACCATATGATACCTCATCACGCTATTCCACGATGTGGCGTCCTTTGTCCCGTACAAACTAGTTAGTTCTCTACAGAATGATTATAAAATCATTCAGCTGATCTCTGTCAATACCTGTTTGATCCAATATGAATTTTTATTCTAGATATTGTCGTGGAGATTACAGCATATGATGGTATGGTTATGGGGCGTTCAAGTCATATGACTTGATATTCCGAACAGATATACACTAGTCCCTGACGAACCAATTAGTACTATGCAGAAAGATCCTGAGATCATTCAGCTTACCTTCCTGAATGTCTGTTAGATCCAACCTGATATAAGATCCTAATATTTCCTCCTTACTTAATTACTTACTTATCCGGTCTCGGACAACCCCGGGGGTTCAGGGACCATACAAAACGAAGATAACATATTTCGCCAACCAGTTCAATCTTTTGCTTTATTTCTCCGGTTGGCAATACCAAGTGTACGCAGGGATTCGTCAACCTGATCCCTCCAGCGGAGTCTTGGTCTTCCTATTTTTCGTCTTCCTTCGAGTTCGGTTTCGAAAACCCTTCGTGCTGGTTCGTGTTCATTCATTCTACTGGCATGGCCTAGCCAGCGCAATCACGTTATCTTGATCCGCTTAACTATGTCAATGTCAGGATAAAGCTCATACAGCTCATGATTCATGCGTCGCCGATACTCGCCGTTGTGCACTATAGGGCCATACATTTTTCGGAGTATTTTTCTCTCGAAGACTCCTACAGATGTTTCGTCTGCTTGCGATAGGACCCAGAATTCTGGGGCATAAAGCAAGACAGGTTGAATGAGAGTCCGGTACAGCTGGACTTTTGTTACTCGAGAGAGGGCTTTATCTCTAATCAGCTTGCTTAGCCCAAAATAACATATATTCGCAATCACAATTCTCCGCTTGGTTTCAAGGCTGACGTTGTTGTTTTTGTTCACGGCAGATCCGAGGTATATAAATTCGTCCACTACCTCGAAGTTATAACATTTATCAACGTTCACGCTTTGGTCTAATCGCTTGGAGGCCCTGTTCGTTGAAACCATTAATTTTGTCTTGTCCTCATTCACCGTTAGACCCACTTTTGCTGACTCGTTCTCAATTCTCGAAAAAACCGCAGTAACTTCTCTAATTGTGCACCCAATTCTATCTATATCATCAGCATACGCGAGCAGTATGTGACTTTTGCTGCTGATGGTTTTATTCATGTTGACTGCAGTTTTTCTCATAATGATCTCCATTAAGATGTTAAAGAAATCCCACGATAGGGTGTCGCCTTGCCTGAGGCCTCGCTTAGTTTCAAAGGTTCGGTATGATCCTTACCAACTTTCACTGCGGATTTTGTGTTCGCCAAGGTCATCCTGCAAAGGCGTATGAGTTTTGCAGGAATGCCAAGCTCAGACATTGCTTCATAGAGTTTCTCCCGTATCGGACTATCGAAGGTCGCTACGCCAGTATTTGGCGAAGCGTGAAAATGTGGTCAGGTGTCTATTTACCAGGCCTAAAGCCACACTGGTATGGTCCAATCAGGTCAGTGATAATTGGTTTTAGCCTTTCGCACATTATACTTGATAGAACCTTATATGCTATGGATAAAAGGCTTATTCCACGGTAGTTGGCACAGATACTCGGGTCACCTTTTTCAAATATGGGACATAGTACACTGAGACTTCAATCGCCGGGCATGCATTCATCTAACCAAATTTTTTTAATGAGCTGATGCATGCACCTTATCGTGCATCGCCGCCAGCCTTAAATAGCTCCGCCGGTAATCCATCGGCTCCTGCGGTTTTGTTGTTCTTAAGCCACGCAATAGCTGTTCTGACCTCGTCCTGGTTAGGAGGGGGGCAATCGACGTCGTCGTCCATATTGTGATCGATTGTCTCATCGTCATTGGATATCTCAGGTACTAGTAGCGCGGAGAAATGCTCTCTCCATATTCCCAACATGCTGTGCACATCTGCGACGAGATTTCCGTCCTTGTCTTTACAGAAGGGGGCCTGAACCATGTCCATTAGATACGTTTTCAACTCTTCGGTAGAACCGTTCATAATGGCAGTCAAAGTACGTAAACGAACAAGAAATATTTCCTCCTACTTATCCTAAATCCATATAAGGTGTCCGGCACTCTCTTCCTCCTCTTCATCACCTCAGCTGCCACAGTAATCATGAGCTGAGACTCCAATTCGAGTCCCGTGCCTGCCTGTTATACAGTGGTCAGTGGTCACAGCAACTAGCATTGAGATATCTTGTATTGGAATGGATATCAAGTTCATAACTTCAACATACTTCCCTAGTGATTCTGCAGTTTGTGCCACGAGCCCATCTATCATTAGTATGCCTGGGGGGTTTGGTTTTAAGCATGGGCTTTCACTCAGAAAAGTGCATACCCATATGCTCCATGTTCAGTGGAACAGGTAAGGTAGTTCCTAATTTTGCCAGCTCATCTGATCTATGGTGATTTTTGAATTACTTGGCCACACCATTTAGAGATGGAATACTGATTGCAGAGATTTTATATCAGCCTGGCTCCCAGATATTGACATACCAGCCTCGCCTCAGCCTGAGGGCAATCTCTCCGATTGCCATGACTTCTGCCTGAAATACAGTACCATGGTCTGGAAGCTTTTCTGAAAGGCCAAGCCACAGCTCTTTAGAATATACTCCAACCCTACCTTGCCGTCTAGTTTGGAGCCATTAGTGTGGATGCCGAAATACCTCCTATACCCTGACATGCGTCACATCCAGTCGTGCCTGTCCAGGATATGAATGGAGAAATTTGCCTCAAAATTTGAAGTGGGTGTCATAGTGGGTGTTAAGTGTGGATTGCTGCAGACTTAAAATCGACCCATGACCAGATGGGCTGGTGATTTATTGCGAGTAATGCCTTAGGCGATTTGCTGACGTTGGAGCGATTTGCCTTCCTAGGAAATCTAGTGGTAACTGGTGGATGATAACGCCCAAACCTTTGGTAGGGTTTGAGCGAAGGGTACCCGCGAGATACACCATTGTCATTACCTGGACTTTTGTCAACAGACTTAGTTAAGTGGATTTTTTCAGTTTCGACCACCAAACAACAACGCTGTACAGCAATATCGGTCGGGGAGCAGCTGTTTATAACCTTTAATATCTATATCTATCCTATCCTTTAAGCAAATGTATCTATCAAATAGATACGAGGGATGAATATAGGGATCCTTTTGCTTCCTGGTAATGAGTGCGAGCTCGGATTTCTGGGGATTTACACTCACTCCATTCTCCGTGGCGCACGTAGAGAGTATCCTGCGGTTGTTCTGGAGCGCATCTCAGCATTTGGACGGGTATTTGACCTGCACTGCAGTTACCAGATTGTCAGAAGATGCCACGATTTTACAGTTTTTCAATATTAAGTTTTGACTTTCTTACAATGCTTACATTTTTTGATTTTACTCTTTTACTATTTGCTTCCTTTACTATTTTACTATTTTGCAATTCCAGTAGTTGACATATAACGTTTCTTTTTCAATACCTTGACGTTTGTGGCCACTGTCCACTGCTTTTCGCACACGTGGGTGGTGTGGAATTTAATGTTTTCTTCCACCTCGAGATAAGGAAGGTATTCTGCCCTCCAGTGATTTATTCAGACCGCAATTCCATATCAGAGTGTTATTTTTATTGCTCTCGATAAAGTAATTTTTCTTTTTCTTTTGTCATTCGTTACCATCTTAATTCGTATATTGCCAGATTTTTATTGATTTATAAATTTCATGCTGACATTATAAAAATGGAAATCATATAAGAAATTTATTATACTC
This sequence comes from Phaonia tiefii, assembly GCA_963931995.1. Taxonomy (NCBI): domain Eukaryota; kingdom Metazoa; phylum Arthropoda; class Insecta; order Diptera; family Muscidae; genus Phaonia; species Phaonia tiefii. The sequence goes on along the minus strand of OZ008369.1, from coordinate 262,048,062 downwards.
CTAGAATCCTTGACATTTATTAAGAATATTATAAAATTACGTGTGCAGATATGCACATTGAACTTCGTTATTGCTCTGTCAGTTTTAATTTGGCTAAAATAAATGTTCATGACATTTTCCAAATATTATGACTGTCAGTATTTACTAATTACGTTGAATTATTTTGCAAATAAATGCATTGCATTTCTGGCGAGTACTTGACTTAATTGGAGGGTTGTGGTGTGAATTTAAAACAAGGCACATGAATTATAATTTGTTCAAAATTTAAAAACCGGCAATGTCAACTGGAACCGCGGAACAGTGCTTGCATATACTACACTTTTATGTATACAATACAATAACTGACCTTCTAATATTCCATTCCATTAATAATTCCTATTGTCTACCAATTTATTATTGTCTGCAAGGAATTCAATTGGCAGTTGGAACTGAATTTCTTATCATTCGGTTTTTGTCACCTAAGTGAGACTCTGTTGCAGCTTTGCAGCTGCTTCAACTGCCTGGCGAGAATAGCTATTACATTTATATATTACTTTTGCCTCTACCTCTACCATTACCTTTACCTTTACCTTTACCTTTACACATTATAGACCGGTCTATAACGGGAGAGCAAGGATCATAAGTTCACACGTTGCAACCAACTACAGAAATTCTTCACCAGGTGTACATCACGAGATATTAATATAACAGACTTCATAATATATAATAATTACGAGCAAAACGAAAACCAAGTTATAAATCAGACAGACAGACAGATAGTAAGGATAAAGTAAATTTACATACTATGTAAAGGAATATTTAGCACTAATGCAATCTGTTCGAATGACAAATTATCCTAGACTTTGTAGTTTCCCAACTACCAGTGAAATCAATAAACTGATATAGCTCATTAAAGTCACGACACATTCTCCTAACTGGATCAAAGGACGCATAATTCGAACGCTGAAACTCGATGTGAATGAGTTTATAGTATCTCGTGGGTCTCAATGGGACATTTATGAAAATCTTAGATAACAGAAATTCCGAACATAAACATCCATCAATTATCTTCAAAACTGTAATAGAGTTTATCATGGTATGTCTACTACTAAGAGTCGGCAATTTGATCAATGCTAGTCTACTGCTATACGAAGGAAGATTATGGTTCGGGTTCCATTGAAGTTTTCTCAGACAAAATATGAGAAACTGTTTCTGGACCGATTCAATCATATTAAAATACAAATTGTACTGGGGGTCCCAAACAACAGATCGATATTCGAGAATAGGGCGGACTAGTGAAGTAAAAAGATTTTTCGTAACGTAGGGATCTGAATATTCCTTGGCCCAACGTTTAATAATGTTCAGAACGCCATTAGCCTTATTTACCATCGTAATTATGTGGGAGTTGAAAATCAATTTTCTGTCCAAGAGAACACCAAGATCAACAAATGAATCCACCGATTCAAGAACATTGCCACCTAAAATGTATTTTGCCGAAAAGAATGATGACCTAGAGAACAGCATATGCTTACATTTCGTAAAATTAAGCTCCATCAAATTGGTTTCGCACCACGTCTGGAATGTAGACAAATCCCTCTGAAGTAAAGTATATTGACAAGGATTCTTGTAAGAAAAATAGATCTTCACGTCATCAGCGTACATTAACAATTCAGAGTGCATTATGGAGGCGGGTAAGTCGTCAATGAATAACAAGAATAGAACCGGGCCAAGATGACTGAGGCACCCCAGATGACACAAAAATAGATCTTGAGAATGATCGGCCAAATGACACCATCTGTTCTCGGTTCATTAAGTAAGAACTAATCCAATTCAGCATGTTACAATTAAACCCCATTGACCCGAGTTTATATAATAACAAATTGTGGTTAACTTTATCAAAAGCCTTACTAAAATCGGTAAAAATCACATCAGTTTGATCTCCATTAATAAAGCCGTCAATAATGGAAGAGGAAAACTGAAGCAAATTAGTTACGGTGGAACAACCCTTCCGACAGCCATGTTGACATGGATCTAAAATAGAGGAAACATGATGAGAAATTACCTCTGTGACTATATTCTCAAAAAGTTTAGGAATGACACTCAATTTTGCAATTCCCCTATAATTTGCAACATTTACTAAACTAAGTGCTGTATGTATGATTTCCATTCTTTTGTGAGTTTCTTTTGTCTCTTCTTCATTGCTATTAATTTTGTTCCTTGGAAAATAGCAAACACAAAAGTATTATCTTTTTGAAATATTTTATTTTTATTATCGTGACAGATTTTCGTGTTGGCAATAAATTTCCATTTGTACTCAAGATGACATTATTTTTATACACGACTGCACAAAAATAATAAATAATGGCATAAAATAAAATTTGCGCCGTTTCAAAAATGTTCTGTCAATAGAGACATGATACCATAGAGTAAATATAACCAGAGGTATCACTTCTTTCATCAAATTTACAACATTTGTTGTGGTTGCATGTGAAAGTTGGATGTTGTTATTGATTACTTTGATAATACCAGATAGAGGCATTGGTTGTAAACGATCAACGAGAAAACAACAATGGCATTTCGTGCTAGTGTGTTAAAACTTTTGTGCTAAATCATAGAGTAATTCTTTAAAGAGAGAAAATTTGCCTCATCTGTTGTTTCCTTTCACACTCTTCGTGGTGCGGTCGGTGTTATAGCAGCTGGTCGGCTTACACCAGGTGGGGGAGTTACAAGAACTGTTGGCTAAAATTTCTCATGTGGTATTGGTTGAAAACCGTGGAATTTAAACGTATTTTACACTTTTTTTTAATCTTTTATTTTATTTTACATTTGTGGTGTATTTATACAAAAATTTTAACGCACATAATGAAATGTCGTGGTTGTTTACTTGTTGGTTGCTTTGAACTATTGCCTCTATCTGGTATTATTAAAGCAATTCTTTCCAACATCCCACGTTCAGAGCACACCAGGCAAAATATCAGAAATATCTTGAGCGAGATATTTTCTCTAGACATGTATTTCTCTATTTCTCTTAAATTCAATACAAATGTATGCTAACAATAAAAGATACCTAAAAAGTGCACAGCACAATCCACGATTCTTTTCTCCACGAAAACAATATGACAACTTTAAGTCAACAGTTCGTGGTTGACTCGACCTGGTGTAAAACAATTATCGTCAAACATGTCTTTATGGCATCTATGTATGTATCTTTCGACGAAGAATATGAAATAGAACGTCAGGCGAGCTAGATGGTCACTCTAGCTATATTTACTCTATTTTATATTAATGAAGTGAATATAGAAGAGACAAGTTTATTTTCTCAATAATTTTAATTTCATAGGTCTGGTTGCATGTAAACATTTCGTCGAACATCTTTCATTTGCACAAACCCATGACGACGTGTATGAAATGCAACGGTAGATGAGAGAAATGTCTTCTTTATTCTCATTTACCCTATGCATGAGACTTTTATCTGTCAAATTATACTAAAGTAGAATTATTGTGGCCGTCGGTGGTGCAATGGGTAGTGTGCGCGCCTCTTGTACTGGAGATCCTGGGTTCGAACCCTGCTCTGACCACCTTCAAATTTCTTTCGGCGGCGGTCACCTCGCATAGTGTCGGCGACACTATCGAGTATATAGCTATGAAAAAGCCTCTCAAAATACCGTTGGGAATCGGTGTACAACTGTAGGTCCCCGATCAGTGAGTGAAAACTGGAAAGCGCACAGCTCAGTGATTGTGAGACATTCTCCCCGGTCCCTTCATGGGATGTAATGGGAAACCATTTATTTTTTTTTTAGAATTATTGTAAAATTGTTGAGGTAACATAGTAGAATAAAGATGGTAGTAAGAGTAGGTGTTGTAGTTAAAAATAGGCATTATTTTCTGATTTGTATAGTATCTTTCAATCGAACATGCAATTTATATTGGGGAGCATAAGCGTCTGGGAATCCGAAATGAACTATACCTATAAGTAGTACATAGCTCATGGTGTACCCAACTCTAAAAGAGTAACAAAGCAGATTTGAGTTTCCATTAGCTGTTTTGCGTTCTCTTGCGTTCATCGAAGTAGTTGGAATATTCATAGAGTTTGAGATGCTGTTGTATGTTATCCAATGATTGGACATAAAACGAACAGTAGTAAAGGAGAATGCTTTATGGTCTGGCTCTAGGTGCATATCGCTAATTCTCCCATCTCTATCATTTTCCAACTAGCATTTCGATCAGATGCGGCATGTAAACCCCAGGACAGTGACAACTGTTAGACTTTCAGTGCAAATTGAACCTATTCGTGGAGAGAGAAATACAATGCAACTCTCTTCCATTCGAAAGAAATCAAACGCTCAAACGTTGCTTCCGATATACTCTATCAGTTGTGGATAATTAATGGAAATGGAATGGGAGAATTCTAAAACCAGAGGGTTTCGATGAAGCAGCTGTTCGGCCTCCTAGCAGAAAATTTAATACAGGACAGCTTTTAAAGGAGAATAAGCGATAGGCGAATTGAAAAGACTGACTATAAATTTGAATTTAACTTTCTGTGCAATAAATTAGTTTTGAGTTAAAGAACACAACAATTTATTTGTATTACGTTCAAACTCTGGTAGAAAAAAAAATGGAATAACAAACTATATCAAAATGAGGGGGCACATCTGATCGACCTCCTAGCTGCAAATTTGATACAGGATATCATTTCAAAGAGAATAAACGATAGGGGAAGTAAACACGCTTACTTTAAATCTGAGTTCATTGGCACTTATGACTTTTAGCATAACTTTATATGCAATATACTAGATTTAATTTAATTTAAAGAACAAAACAAATTCTGACAAAAAGAACTGGCATAAAACTTACTTACTTATCCGGTCTCGGACAACCCCGGGTGCTCAGGGACCTTACAAAACGAAAATAACATATTTCGCCAACCTGTTCGATCTTTTGCTTCTCCAGTTGGCAATACGAAGTGTACGCAGGGATTCGTCAACCTGATCTCTCCAGCGGAGTCTTGGTCTTCCCATTTTTCGTCTTCCTTCGAGTTCGGTTTCGAAAAGCCTTCGTGCTGGTTCGTCTTCATCCATTCTACTGACATGGCCTAGCCAGTGCAATTGCGTTATCTTGATCCGCTTAACTATGTCAATGTCAGGATAAAGCTCATACAGCTCATGATTCATGCGTCGCCGATACTCGCCGTTGTGCACTATAGGGCCATAAATTTTTCGGAGTATTTTTCTCTCGAAGACTCCTACAGATGTTTCGTCTGCTTGCGATAGGACCCAGAATTCTGGGGCATAAAGCAAGACAGGTTGAATGAGAGTCCGGTACAGCTGGACTTTTGTTACTCGAGAGAGGGCTTTATCTCTAATCAGCTTGCTTAGCCCAAAATAACATCTATTCGCAAGCACAATTCTCCGCTTTATTTCAAGGCTGACGTTGTTGTTTTTGTTCACGGCAGATCCGAGGTATATAAATTTGTCCACTACCTCGAAGTTATTACGGTTATCAATGTTCACGCTTTGGTCTAATCGCCTGGAGGCCCTGTTCGTTGAAACCATTTTTTTTTGTCTTGTCCTCATTTACCGTCAGACCCACTTTTGCTGACTCCTTCTCAATTCTCGAAAAAACCGCAGGAACTTCTCTAATTGTGCGCCCAATGATATCTATATCATCAGCATACGCGAGCAGCAAGTGACTTTTGCTGCTGATGGTTTTATTCATGTTGACTGCAGCTTTTCTCATAATTATCTCCATTAAGATGTTAAAGAGATCGCACGATAGGGTGTCGCCTTGTCTGAGGCCTCGCTTAGTTTCGAAAGGTTCGGTAAGATCCTTACCAACTTTCACTGCGGATTTGGTGTTCGTCACGGCCATCCTGCAAAGGCGTATGAGTTTTGCAGGAATACCAAGCTCAGACATTGCTTCATAGAGTTTCTCCCGTATCGGAATATCGAAGGCCGCTTCATAGTCGATAAATAGATGATGGGTGTCGATTTGTCCTTCGTGTGTCTTCTCCAGGATTTGACGTAGCGTGAAAATCTGGTCAGTTGTCGATTTTCCAGGCCTAAAGCCACACTGGTATAGTCCAATCAGGTCAGCGATAATTGGTTTTAGTCTTTCGCACATTATACTTGATAGAACCTTATATGCTATGGATAAAAGGCTTATTCCACGTTAGTTGGCACAGATACTCGGGTCACCTTTTCTAAATATGGGACATAGTACACTGAGACTCCAATCGCCGGGCATGCATTCATCTAACCAAATTTTGCTAATGAGCTGATGCATGCACCTTATCAGCTCATCGCCGCCAGCCTTAAACAGCTACGCCGGTAATCCATCGGCTCCTGCGGCTTTGTTGTTCTCAAGCCGGGCAATAGCTGTTCTGACCTCGTCTTGGTTAGGAGGGGGGAAATCGACGCCGTCGTCCATATTGTGATCGATTGTCTCATCGTCATTGGATATCTCAGGTACTAGTAGCGCGGAGAAATGCTCTCTCCATATTCCCAACATGCTCTGCACATCTGCGACGAGATTTCCGTCCTTGCCTTTACAGAAGGGGGGCCCTGAACCATGTCTATTAGTTCCGGTTTTAACTTTTTGGTAGAATTTTCGGGCTTCGTTCTTCCTTCTGTATGTCTCAATTTTCTCACTCTCGCGCTTTCTCCACTGCCGTTTCTTACGCCTAAAGAGACGGTTTACCTCCTTTCTCTTCTCCCTATAATGCTCAGTTGAAGCTCGCGTTGCAATTGACTGAAGCAATACCATACGTGCAGCGTTCTTTTCGTCATTTGCAATGCGACACTCTTCATCGTACCACGGTTTATTGCGAAGCGGTTTTTCGAAACCAAGTACGGTTGTTGCGGCAGTTTTTATAGAGTCGGAAATGGGTTTCCACTGCGCATCTGGATCGTTACCGGCAGGGGGTGGGTTCTGTGCAAAAAGTTGGTAATTGCAGCTTTCCGATGTCCAGCTTCCTCTGCGCATGGTTTCGTACGATTTTCGCTCTACCCAATCTTGGGCGAACCTTTGCTGCTACCAGGTAGTGATCAGAATCGATGTAAGCTCCTCTTCTATCACTCGTACGTCCATTACACTGGATGAGTGACTTCCATCAATTACCACGTGATCAATTTGGTACTCAGTTCTTTGAGCAGGAGATACCCAAGTAGCCTTGTGGATGTCCCTATGCTGGAATCTTGTACCACTAATGACCATGTTTTCCGCCGCGGAAAAGTCAATCAGTCTCATACCGCTGTCGGAACCGTCAGCATGTAGACTGAAATTGCCAATAGTTGGTTTACACACATTCTCCCTTCCTACTTTGGCATTAAAATCTCCTAGTACAATCTTAATATCATGGCCAGGGCAGCGGTCATACGTTTCCCCTAGGAGCTCATAGAATATATCTTTGGCATCATCATCTTTCTCTTCTGTCGGGGCATGCACACAAATTAGGGAAATATAAAAATATTTCGCTTTTATGCGGATTGTGGCTATACGTTCACTAACAGGATTGACTACAAATTCGCAACCACAAATTCGCAACAAAATTCATGTTTTTCCCCATGGCAACTGTAGTATATATCGCAGTTTCCTTTTCCTGTGCAGCCATGTCCTGTCCATCGCATTTCCTGGATATCGGTAATGTCAGCCTTATAACTTTCGAGGACATCTGCCAGTTGGATACTTGCACCGGATCTATATAGAGTTCTTACATTCCAAGTGCATATCCGTAAATCGTGATCCTTATAACGTTTGCGGGGGTCGTCAACAAATAGGGGTTGTTTATGTTTTCCTTTTCGTTTACGTATTTTTACTGCCATTATGAACGATGGCGGGAGGCAAACCCAACCCACAGTGGCATAAAAACCGTATCAAAACTGTCATTCGACCAGTGACTGTTGTGAGAGCATTGAGTGGTACTGAAACTCACATTCACACTCTTTATATCTTACTGTATGTGGCCGTCGGTAGTGCAATGGTAGTTTGCGCGGCTCCTGTGCATGAGACCGTGGATTCGATCCCTGCTCTGACCGCCTTAAATTCCTTTCGACGGCAGTCGGCTCGTTTAATGATGGCAACACTATCAAGTACTTATATTAAGTCATGAAAAAGCTTTTAAAAATATCGTTCGGAACCGATGTAAAACTGCAGGTCTCAATCACTGAGTTTAAAACTGGAACTTGCACAACTCACTGGCTGTGAAATGCTCGCCCTAATCCGTTCATGGGATGTAACGGGGAACCATGTGATTTTATGGGTAATGTTTTCATGGTGACCAACAAAAGAAAGGTTTGGAAGTATTAAGGAATAGATAAAAAGAAAATTAAGAAACAAATAAGTTACATACTACATACGTGGGAGGTACCTAAACTAGCCGACCTAACAAAGAAGACAAAAAAAGTTGGGGAAAATGTTCTTTATTTTTCAACATAATCTCCTTTTAGTTCGATACACTTTGTCCGGCGTTATTCAATAGCTTCGATACCCTGTTTACACACTGATAGAGAAAGCTTTTTTTAAATTTATGAATTCCTTCATCAATTTGATGAAATATTTCCCCATTTTTCAACATACGACAGATTTCGTGGAGTTGATGAAAAACATTTCATCAATCATTCATCCATATTCGATGATTCAACGACAGTGACACCATCTGACTTTTTGTCGGAGTCGAACAACCGAGATGAGGTCGGGTAATGTAATATCAGATATAACACTTTAATTTCGGGTTTCATCTGAGCTCCGTGTGTCATCAAAGCTATGGTTTTCAAGTCGCTGGCGTTGCCGAACTCATTCTTGGTACTTATTTTTTTAATTAACTTTCTTCCATTTTGTACGAAATATACAACCATTTCTAGGACGTTCATAGCACAACAAATTAAATAATCGCATTTGGTTGTTGTTTACATGCCAAGACTTATCAATCATCACGTGATTTAAATGAGTTTTGCATGTGACGTGTAAGGCCGAGGTCACGCAATAAACGTCAGAGCGGCAAAGCAGTGAGCATCGAGTTTGAGCGGCAAGTTCCTTATTATTCAGCGGCTAGTTGTTAATATGTCATTGTCAAGAGAGGTTTGTTTATTTTTATTACGCGAAAATCGTATTCATATTCATAAGATATTAATGTATTTAAGAAAAAAAGATTGCTTGATTGATGTTCAGCCTACACCCCAAAAATTCCGTAGTTAATAATAACCAAAATACCAAGCACCTCATACGTGAAATTCCCCTGACTATTGTGTAGTTGCTATGAACTGGTTAATGATAACTACGTTTATGAAAAAAAATCAATGAGTGTTCGAACTCACGGGCGATGTGTTAACACCTTTTTGTTACACGGTACTTGTTCGATTTCTATGAACACATTAGTAAATGTTACATTGGAAAATAAAAAATAGAATAGTTTTTGTGGGGAAGGCTATTTTGCGATTGCACTTTCTTTTTTCTTACATCTGCTTTAACATTAGATGTAATATTGATAAAATAAATAATTCAATAGTTAGCTCACTGAAATAATTGTTTTTCTTTTGCCATAAACAGAGCGACGACAAAAAGTATTGAATAGTATAGGGAACTTATTGCACTCTTTTTCCGCTCTCATGTAGAGAGTCTGAGTAAAGTACCATAAACGAGTCTTATTCTCTTTATATAAGAAGAATATTACAATATAAATGTACCATTTCGACAATGTTATTTCATAAAACGGTGCAAAAAGCATAAATGTTTCAAAATGCAAAAATTTTTCACATCAAAATTATGAATGGACCAAGTTATTACAAAAAGAGAGTAATATGTTTTGAATCATTCGCAAGATGTCTTCAGTGCTTTTGAGTCATACAATTCGTTCCATGAGTTCTCTATACCATTCGAAACTCTTTGGCAACATTGGAAAATAAAAAATAGAATAGTTTTTGTGGTGAAGGCTCGTTTGCTATTGCACTTTCTTTTTTCTTACATCTGCTTTAACATTAGATGTAATATTGATAAAATAAATAATTCAAACGTTAGCTCACTGAAATAATTGTTTTTCCTTAGCCATAAACAGAGCGACGACAAAAAGTATTGAATAGTATAGAGAACTTATTGCACTCTTTTTCCGCTCTCATGTAGAGAGTCTGAGTAAAGTACCATAAACGAGTCTTATTCTCTTTATATAAGAAGAATATTACAATATAAATGTACCATTTCGACAATGTTATTACATACGACAGTGCAAAAAGCATAAATGTTTCAAAATGCAAAAATTTTTCACATCAAAATTATGAATGGATCACGTTATTTCAAAAAGAGAGTAATATGTTTTGAAGCATTCGCAAGATGTCTTCAGTGCTTTTGAGTCATACAATTCGTTCCATGAGTTCTCTATACCATTCGAAACTCTTTGGCAACATTGGAAAATAAAAAATATAATAGTTTTTGTGGTGAAGGCTCGTTTGCTATTGCACTTTCTTTTTTCTTACATCTGCTTTAACATTATATGTAATATTGATGAAATAAATAATTCAATCGTTAGCTCACTGGAATAATTGTTTTTCGTTTGCCATAAACAGAGCGACGACAAAAAGTATTGAATAGTATAGAGAACTTATTGCACTCTTTTTCCGCTCTCATGTAGAGAGTCTGAGTAAAGTACCATAAACGAGTCTTATTCTCTTTATATAAGAAGAATATTACAATATAAATGTACCATTTCGACAATGTTATTACATACGACAGTGCAAAAAGCATAAATGTTTCAAAATGCAAAAATTTTTCACATCAAAATTATGAATGGATCACGTTATTTCAAAAAGAGAGTAATATGTTTTGAATCATTCGCAAGATGTCTCCAGTGCTTTTGAGTCATACAATTCGTTCCATGAGTTCTCTATACTATTCGATACTTTTTGGCGACATTGGAAAATAAAAAATAGAATAGTTTTTGTGGTGAAGGCTCGTTTGCTATTGCACTTTCTTTTTTCTTACATCTGCTTTAACATTAGATGTAATATTGATATAATAAATAATTCAATCGTTAGCTCACTGAAATAATTGTTTTTCCTTTGCCATAAACAGAGCGCCGACAAAAAGTATTGAATAGTATAGAGAACTTATTGCACTCTCTTTCCGCTCTCATGTAGAGAGTCTGAGTAAAGTACCATAAACGAGTTTTATTCTCTTTATATAAGAAGAATATTACAATATAAATGCACCATTTCGACAATGTTATTACATAAACCAGTGCAAAAAGCATAAATGTTTCAAAATGCAAACATTTTTCATATAAAAATTATGAATGGACCAAGTTATGACAAAAAGAGAGTAATATGTTTTGAATCATTCGCAAGATGTCTCCAGTGCTTTTGAGTCATACAATTCGTTCCATGAGTTCTCTATACTATTCAATACTCTTTGGTGATGACGACCTGCTTGTTTGTTTGCTGCCATTACATCAATACCATTATACTTATTTGCAGGCAGAGACTATTGTTGTACAACAACCACGTATATGATACTAACGCTGTGTGTTGTTTGCATGTGTTCACTTTGATAGATTGCTCTACCTGTACCTATAGACGTTAACACATCAAAAATATATTTGTTGTCAGAACTGCAGGGTTGATTCTAAGGAAAGAGTAAACAAAAATACGCCGTATGTCTGTGACATACATCCTTTGATTTGCTCTTATTTGTAAAATTAGGTAATCTATACTCTGAGCGTCTTCGCTTAGCCGCTTAGAAATTCAGCCCATTCCGTGGCCACTTCAATCGAACTGCATATGTTTTAATTTGTTGCCGCTCACCGCTCTCCGCTCTGCATAACGACTGTGCTCAAATTGATACCACCGGTAGAGAATCAGCCGTACATGTATTTAAAATGTGTCTCAATAAGGTTGCAGTTTCTAAATTTAGTGTCATTATACAAGGTGTTTCAAAAGAAGTTATCCGATGTTGTTTGGCTCTCATTTTTTTTCTAAATGAAAAACTTCGATTCTGGATTATGTTTATTTGAACCTTTAGAATTTTATTGGCTAAATTGAGAAGATGATATCGGTTAAAAGAGCGCCGTCACAATTGATTACCATACGGGCTCGTTTTATGGCATTTTTCATCACTTCGGCGAGAACTTTGGGCAACAGATTCTCGCACTCGTGTCGAATGTTGACCTTGAGGGCTTCCAGGGTCTCGTGCTTGTTCACTTAAACACGGGACTTCAAAAAACCCCACAAAAAAAGTCTGGAACAGTTAAATCGGGTAAACTTGCGGGCCAGTGCAAATCGCCAAAACGTGAGATGAGGCGACCCGGGAACACCGCCTTCAGAATATCGGTTGCGGCTCGCCTAGTGTGTGCCGTTGCTCCGTCCTGTTGGAACCACATGTCCTCTAGTCCTAATTCGTCGAATTGCGGCAGAAAAAACTCGGTTAACATGACCCTACAGCGCACACCGTCCACTGTTGTCGTTTGACCAGCGGCGTTGTCGAAAAAAAAGGCCCGATTACTCCTCCAGCGTGAACAGCGCACCATGCAGTCACTTTGAGCGGCTGTAATGGCTTCACTCGTGCATCACTCGTGGATTTTCGGTGCCCCAGAAGCAATAGTTTTGCTTGTTCACGTACCCGCTGAGGTGGAAATGAGCCTCATCGCTCATTATGATTTTGGTGGAAAATTCGTCCACGAGATTGAGGATGGCTTCGGCGTAGATTACACGCGTTTGGCATTTTGGCAGCTGATGTACGCACTGGACTTTGTATGGGAACATGCGCCGGTCCTTGACCAAAATTCGCCATAGGGACGACCGGCTGATGGTTAATTGCGAGACACGGCGTCTGGTCTATGTTTCCGGCGACAGCTCGACATCCTTGGCAACAGTGGCGATATTCTCGCAGAACGGGCGCTCCGGGGCCGGCCACTCCTGGCGACGTCTCGTGTGGCCCATACTCTTCACGGTTAGTGGCCAAACGGCGCAGTGTTTGGGCAGTCGGTGTCGGACGGCCGGGGAATTGGCGACGGTATTCGCGCTGCGCCAACAGCACAGACGGATTGTTACGCAAAAAATAGACACGATTTTTCCGCGTTCTTGGGGAGTGTATCGCTCCATGGCTTGTTTACTTGTATTCTACATCTATCTTGTCCACAAATGTCAAAACAGATTTGACATTGGCGGCCATTTGCAAAAATAAGAGGGTGGCCACTTTTGAAACAATAGGGTGGTCACTTTTGAAACACCCTGTACTTCTTACTTCTGTGCGTCCACATACCGGTCGGTGTCTTGGAAACACTGCTGCTGTAAACGAAAGTGTTGCCGAAAATCCGAAAACTTCAATTCGTCATCGTTCTCAAGAACTTTAAATTTCACGAAGCAGTACACAACCGAATTTTGACAAAAGACCTCCACCTTCATGCGTATAAAATTCAGCTGACGCAGGAGCTCAAACCAGCAGACCATGGAAAGCGCCGCCAATTCGTGCAATGGGAAATGGAAAACAATGGCAATTTTTCAAACAAGCGCAGTTCCATCTCAATGGTTTCGTGAATACTCAAAATTTTCGAATTTGGAGCTCAGAAAATCCCCATCAAAACCATGAGAAACAAACGCACCCACAACGAGAAACTTTTTGGTGCAGATTTTGGTCAGGCGGCGGATTGGGCCTTATTTTCTTTAAGATGAGGCCGAAATTGCAGTGACTCTGAACGGCATTCGTTACAGGAACATGATAACGGAGTTCTTGTGGTCTCAACTGGATGGCCTGGATCTGGTCGACAATGGTATTGCAGCAACAATTGATGTATTGCAGCAACCATTTCCACAACAAATTATCTCAAGAAATTCTGATGTGAACTGGCCACCAAGATCATGCTATTTCAAGCCGTGCGATTTCTTTCTTTAAGGTTTTAAAAAATCTGTTCCTGAGCCGAGATACAACGCGTCATCGATGAGATAAAGCCACATCACTGTGAAAAGCACATGGAAAGTATTATGAAAAATGTCACCAGAGCCGTGGGGGCCATTAGACGGATATTTTATTCCATACTTAGTGGGAACATGTCGTCGTTAGAATCGAATAAAAAAATTGCAACTATCTCAGAAATTACGTGTTTTTATGTTAAAATGAAAAAGTGCACTCTTACTGAGACAGTCTTTGCTTGGTTCGTCAGGGACTAATTTATGTCACTTCTTTAGCCACATCGTGAAGTATCGGCATGAGGTATCATATGGCTTAAAAACCTTGGTTCCTTCTCTTTACGTTCTCTCGACGATGAAGAGGTAGTGGGTAATTTCATCGAGTTCGAGTTGCTGCTGTATGTTACTTTTTGGTTGGACATAAAGCGAACAGAAAAAAGGGAATGCGAGTTTTATTTCGATGCATCCAACATAAAACATAATTTAGCTGTTATTAGTAAAAATCTACCACTATTTAAACGTAGTTTTCTGCAAGGTTTTGTTCTGGTTCCTTATCGCTCTTTCACCTCTCTACTCTGTATTATAGACCATCAGCTGTGTCATGGATACCCCCTGGTTTTATTGAACAAAAGTTCGTTTGCTGCAATTATATTTAGCGCCAAACTAAGTTCATATTATGTTTATGTGCACTACAATTGTTCGTCGCGTGTACATTTAACTTGACAATACTAGAACCCAATGTAGCAAGTTGGTGTATTTCACCCGTTGACACATCGTCCCGTATATGTTTGCAAGCACTCCTTTCATGAATTGAAGATCTGCTGCTTTTTGGTTTCTTTGTTGTCTGACATGTTTTTATTTTCAGCAGGTTTCAAAACACAAATTCACAAAAACATATATTATAACATGCAATCATTGTGTCTAGAACCTGTAATATTGAATAGCAAACATTATGTGTTTGGATACAAGTATATAGTATTTGCGACAAGCTGCAAAGACACGTTATATTTGCATTGATACAACAAAGAGATACAGATTTATACATGCTGTAAACCCTGATTCTTTTCGTTGTTTGGATGCAAATATAACGAGTTTGTAGCTTGTCGCAAATATAGTATACTTGTATCCAAACACATTGTATTTGCTATTCCATATTACATTATAAGATATAAAGATTAATATGTTTTTTTGTGACCCAAATCATAGCTTGTTTGTTGAAAACTGCTGAGAACAAAAACATGAAAGACATCTGTGCTATATCTTTAAATGCTTGTCACTACTACAACAATGTTAATTTTTGCTCGCAAAATAATTACTTTTTGCCGTTGTATCTTTTAGTTTCACATTCATCATTCAGTTAACTTTTTCCATGAACTAATTATTTTCTTTTAACGATGTGAATCAAATCTTTAATTGGTATCCTTATCTAAATTGTGTCATGTCCTTGTTAAGAAGACACATGTTTTACAAGATATAAGTTGATGGTTTTGAAAGAAAAATATTTGTGACAATATCATTAATTGAATTAATAACTATCGTTGAAAGAACTGACAACAAAATAAAACAATTATTTATCATAAAAAGAAACGTCATAAATATCACGAAAACGTCAATGTCATCATGTAATTAAATGAAGAATATAATATGAAGTCTATACATAGGTACATAAGTGATTGGGTGGTGTGCTGTATCCTATGTTCAGGCCCACTCCAAAATTGACAAGTGTTCATATCAGCATCTGTGTAGCCAAAGTTATATCTAATCTAAAATCCTTCCTTCATAGGATTTTGTATTTCCGGAGGGAGTTTTGTTAAGTCTCCACTTGTTTTCTCTCTCTCTCCTCTATCGACACTCTGTGGCTATTAAACTTTCCTGAGGGATTTCTATGTGTAACCTTAACATATGTCCTGATAATTTATATTCTTCTGACAGCACAATACATACTTACCAAATACACAGGATACACGTGTAATGCCATTTAAAATGTAATGCTGCCTCGAAGTAAACAAAGCTATATATGATGTTGACCACTTGGAGAAGAAGAAAGTAATATATGAAAAAAAAAAATTACAATTTAATTTTCGCCACCATCGGTAAACGACAGACTTTGATATATGAGACAAATCAAGAAATATGACCTGGTTGTCAGGATAGACGAAATTCTAGGATATAGTCGTGTTTACAGGTACGGTGTATAAGATATTTTGTACTTGATGGAACAACTGGTACAAAGGCTTTGAAATTGTCTGTTACAATGCCAGATGTCGTCCTTAAAGCCTTTTAGATCCCAGGATTTTTAAAGTTCACTTCACCAAAAGCAAGCTAGCCTCTACAGAACTGTTGCAAATAAGCTTCGATTCTCAAAACGCTGAGATGGCTATCGCCCCTTAAAGGCGACAAAGAAATTAAATATAATCTCCTGGTTTCAGTTCTATAAAGTAAAGAGGGCATTTCTTTAATGCATAGAAGGCGGATGAATCAACATTACTTACCAATGGAGGATAGAAATAAGAGAACCCCCAAATTCAGGTCCGCCAGACTCGCCGAGAGCTGTAACTGTGTCATATTCAACGACTGCAATATATAATTAAAACTCCGGCACTATGAAATATTTAGAACCCTGGCCGACTAGTCGTGCTAACCGCCACCGTTTATAATCGCAATGAAAATAAGGAAAAAAATACAACATATACCCCGCACTTGTTGAAGACCCCCACAGACTTTATAAAGCCACAATTAATGTATAATCACCTGGAATGTAAGATCCCTACACACAACCATTGTCACTATCCAGTCGGCGGATGTCCTCAAAAGATACATGGCTGACACTATGCGATGGCCATAACAGGGATGTTACAGGAAGGACTGTTACATCCAGAGTTCGTATTTACCCCCCCCCCCATGCGTAACCCAACCACATCGTCGTGGGGAATGTGTAATAAAGGTTTACCCATTACCCACACGGTAGTGGGGAAAAGAATGAGTAGCTACCCACGAAAATGGGGAATTACCCATCACGACTACCCATTACCCACAGGTTAGTGGGGAAAATAATGGGTAGCTACCCACGACAATGGGGAATTACCCAACACGATTACACATTACCCACAGGGTAGTGAGGGAAATAATGGGTAGCTACCCTCGAAATGGGGAATTACCCACCACGATTACACATTACCCTCAGGGTAATGGGGAAAATAAAGGGTAGCTACGTACGACAATGGGGAATCCCCATCGTCGTGGGGAATGTGTAATAAACGTTTGCACATTACCCACAGGGTATGGGGAAATAATAGGTAGCTACCCACGACAAAGGGGAATTACCCATCTCGATTACACATTACCCACAGGATAGTGGAGAAAATAATGGATAGGTACGTACGACAATGGGGAATTATCCATCACGAATACACAATACCTTCAGGTTAATGGGGAGAATAATGGGTAGCTACACACGACGATGGGTATGAAAAATATGAAAAAATTAGAAAAAATTTCTATATCTGGGAAACGGAGCATCCAGTCGGAAAAATAACCAAATTTTGCCGGTTTTCATAAAGTGGTCCGTATGGATGAATTGGAATTGGAATGGATGGATATGTAATTTCTTTTGAAAAAATCGCCAAAATAAAAAAGTGCCTATAACTCGGAAAAATAATAAAAATTTTACTTCCATAGGAGGCCTCAACCAATGGATGTCTTCAATATGGCACAACTTTTCTTTTTAAATATCGCTAAAACTAAATTTTTTCGAATAAAAAACCGATAAAACGCATTCATGTCTATATCTCGGAAACGGAGCGTTCAATCGAAAAAATAACTAATTTTTCCGAGTTTCTAAAGTGGTCCAATTCGTATGGAAGATTTTTTTTAAAATCGAAAAAAAACGCTAAAATAAAAAAGTGGCTATAACTCGAAAACGGTGCGTCCAATCGAAAAAATAATAACAATTTCGACTCCGTAAGAGGAATTAACCAATGGTAGTCTTCAATATGGCAACATTTTTATTTTTAAAATCGGTAATACTAAAATTTTTCGAATAAAAAATCGATAAAACGGCCTCATGTCTATTTATCGGAAACGGTGCATCCAATCGAAAAAGTAATACAAATTTTACCTCCGTAGATAAAATACGAAATACGAACCCTGGTTGTATGTCCTATATCTGCCATTGAAAGCCTATAAACTTGGTTGCGGATTTGTGGATTGAAAAAAAAACTACATTATAAAAATTTTTTAGTCAACACAACAGAAAAGTCTGCTGAAAAGGAGAAAGTATGCGTGTTTGATATTTCAGCAAACATACGATTAAACATACGTTCACTAGTTCACAATTTTCGTGTGAAAAACTGATGTAAGTCCACCACTTGGCGGCTGTGGGCCGCAAATATTGGAAAAAGATGGAAAAAATTGAAATATTTCGATATTTTTGCATTATTGACGAACTACGTGCAGTTTTTTGGGGTTAGTTTGCATTCTTTTCTCCTAGTCTACAGCTACAATTGTGCCGAAGACAGGAAAACAAAATTCCAATCGGTTTCCGAGATCTAGCCGTTAGAAAACTTGGATGTTCTTCGGAAAAATTAAGTTTTAGTCAAAATATACATGAGGCCATAAAATCCGAACAGCAGCTAAATTAACAAAACCCATATAAAGTTTTGTTAGTTTTGATAAGTACTTCGAGAAATTTCACACGAGATGGGGTTTGCACTTGATGACTTCAATAATGTTGCATAAATATTGTAGCCTTTGCGTCATTTGGGTTCAGAAAATACACAAGTCTCAATAACTCCTTGAAGTGATAACCGTATGAATTCCTAGATTTGCCTGGCTTTTTCCATCACCATATCAATATTTCAATCCAAATATAACTGACATGAGTCCACCGTTTGGAAGATGGACAAAATTAAAATAATTCCATATTTTTGCAATATTGACCAGCTACCTGCAGTTTTTTTGGGTAAATGTGCTCTACACTTCCCTTCTGCTAGTCTAGGTCTACAGTTGTGCCGAAGACAAGAAACCAATATTCCAATCGGTTTCCGAGATATAGCCGTTAGAAAACTTGGATGTTCTTCGGAAAAATCAAGTTTTAGTCAAAATATACTTGAAGCCATAAAATCCGAACAGCAGCAAGCAATTTTTGTAATATTGAGGCACTACTTTCAGTTTTTTGGGGTTAGTTTGTTTTACACTTCTTTTCTCCTAGTCTGCAGCTACAATTTTACCGAAGACAGGAAAACAAAATTCCAATCGGTTTCCCAGATATAGCCTTTAGAAAACTTGGATGTTCTTTGGAAAAATTAATTTTTATTCATAAAATCGCCATAAAATCCGAACAGCTGCTAAACTATCAAAACCCAAATAGAGGTTTGTTAGTTGCGATAAGTACTTCGAGAAATATCAACAACATGCAAGACATATTGTAGCCTTTGCGTCATGTGGGTTAACCCAATACACAAGTCTCAATAACTCCGTGAAGTGATAATCGTATGAGTGCCTAGATTTGCCAGGCTTTTGTTGTCACTATATGTATCCGCAACTCTAAAATGAATTAAAACTTCGATATTCGGGACTTGATAGCATGGTGACGGTTACGACCTGGAAATCTATAAGTAGAAACCCTAATACTACAAATTTACTTTTCTAATGTTCTTTCCCTCATGTGTTTTGCACTAGAAATTCCTTTACTTCCGTATGAAATATGTGGCATCGCAGTAAGGACTCTTGGGATTTCATATCCGGGTTTTATACACTTCGACGAATAGCGAAATCTGTGCAACAAAGAGGTCAATCCATAGAGGTTTTCGCTTTGGGTTCCACATTGGACGCCATTCCATACTGCCGCTGTCAGCCGTTCGAAAACAAACGTCATAAGAGCGAATTACCAGATTGTTGGCTTGGCTGGTACGCATGCGTTCTGCGCGGTTATGGTCGCCGGATTGACGTACTGCTTGCCAACTCCTCTGGACTCTGTGGCAGGTACTTCGCAAATTATGCCACCAGTTTAAAATGTATAAGGAAGATAAAAAGGTACAAATTGAAGACTGAGAAACAAATTTGAAAATTTAAAAAAAGGATTCGAAGCAACACCAAGCAATACAAAGAAATCAAAAGGACGCATGCTTGATAAATAATTGATCGCTGCGGACTGCCTTGGTGGCCAAAGCATTTTACACTGTGCGGGCAATAAAGGACAAAAAGGCTGTCATTTAACGGATAGTGTTGTATCTAATCAACTCAGAAATCCAGACTCTTTATTTCATCTCATTAACTTTGACAATCGGAAACTTGTAAAAGATTAATAACACAATTCATTAGACATTGGAACATTCTATTACAATATTATTCAAATAGGCAGGTATATCCAACCTATATCATTATTCCCCCTTTTTATCTTCGGAAATCTTCAGCTTGGAATCGCTCCACATTCTTTCGTATTCGCTCGCTTCTTCTTATTACAGGCCCGACGTCCTCTTCCTGCGTGCTCTCTTCACGGATCTCATTCTCGCGTTGCAAATCCAAAGAATAGTCCAAGGGGTTGGGGTGGCTAAAGTTCTCCATTCGAGGCTTTAATTGATTCTGATGTCGCTTGCATCTGCCGAAATCTGTTTCTACCACATACATCATTGTCCCCAGGAATTTAGTGATTTGTCCCTTAATCCATTTCGGCCCTCTTCCATAGTTTCTGAGAAAGACTAAATCGTTTACTAAATATTTTCTACGTTTTTTACCTTTGCTCTCCCCTTTTTCTTTTGGCGTGTGTGGAAGTTGTGTCAAGAGTGTACGAATCTGACGGCCATGTAATAATTCGGATGGTGATTTCCCTTCATTGTTGGGTATAGAGCGATATGTTGATAAAAATTTCAAAACCGCAGTTTTAACAGACAGACCATCTTCGATGATTTTAGAAACTGAAGTTTTAAATGTGCGGACAAACCTTTCTGCTAAGCCGTTAGAAGCTGGGTGAAATGGAGCCGTTGTCAGATGTCTGATGCCATTGTGAATGCAAAATTGTTTAAATTCGTTGGCGGTTAGCTGCGGGCCATTATCGCTAACAATTGTCTCCGGCAGTCCTTCACTTGAAAAAATTTGTGAAAGTGCCGATATGGTATTCGATGTCGTCGTTGAATTCATTTGGCAAACAAATGGGAACTGCGAGTAGGCATCTACACATATAAGCCACATATGGTTGAAAATTGGACCAGCAAAATCTATGTGTATCCTTTGCCAGGCATGTGTAGTTTCGGGCCAACTGCTAAATTCTCGAACAGGACTGGCACCATGTATCTTACATACTTCACATTTGGCGGCAATATCTTCAATATCCTTATCCATGGTCGCCCACCAACAATGTTGCCGGCCCAACCGTTTCATTTTCACAATGCCCCAATGTCCATCATGCATTAATTTTAACAGTTGATCCTTGAGTGCTTCTGGAATTACAACTCGCGAGTTAGAAGCTGTTTGCAAAAAAAATACGTTGTCGTGAATTTGCAAGCACAGCTGTTTTTGAAAGTAAGGACGTAATTGATGCTCATCTTTCTTAATATAAGCAGGCCAACCGATATTTATGTACTCTTTAACTTTTATTAGGTCCGGATCTTTTTCAGTATATTCCCTGATGATGTCTATATTGATTGGTGTTCTAAATACGTCAATGGAATTACAAATTTCTAGACTATCGAACTCCGGATCGGGCCCAATTGGTAAACGGGACAATGCATCGGCGTTACCATGTTCAGAAGTGCATCTAAATTTAATTTGAAATTGGTAGGCCATAAGAGTAATAGCCCATCGTTGTATTCTGTGAGCTGTCATATTGGGTAAGTGTTTATTTGGACTGAAAATGGTCACTAGGGGTTTATGATCTGTTATTAGTGTAAACTTACGTCCGTACAAATAGTTGTGAAACCGCTGTACGCCAAACACGATAGCCAAGGCCTCCTTTTCTATTTGGCTATATTTAGATTGATGTTGGTCTAATGTTTTGGAGGCGAAGGATATTGGACGTTCTGTTCCATCCTCATAGATATGTGATATGACTGCACCTATGCCATGCGAAGACGCATCCGTCGCTAAAACAATGGGCAGATGCTCCTGAAAATGAGCCATCTCAGTCGCTTGAACAATGACATCCTTTAGTGCTTGAAATGCCACTTGTTGCTCCTTACCCCATTTGAATACAACATTCTTTCGTCGTAGATTGTTTAGTGGAGAAGCCAACTGTGAGAAATTAGGTATAAAATTACTATAGTAGTTAACCTTTCCCACAAAAGCTTCGACTTCTTTTACATTCCGAGGAGGTTTTAGTTCCTTCACCGCTCTGACTCCTGCCTCATCTGGTAAAATACCATTTCCGCTTATTTGTCGTCCGAGATATTCTATTTGCTTCTTTAAAAATTCGCATTTTGACCTCTTGCATTTAATTCCCTGTTCAGATAAAACTTCTAATACCTTCTCAAGACGACCAAGATGTTCTTCCACTGTAGGTGCAGAAATTATAATATCGTCCAAGTAATTTCCACATCCTTCAATCCCTTGGAGTAATTGCTCTAAATGTCTCTGAAAAATAGCTGGTGCGCTTGCAATCCCATACGGCATACGTTGGTATTGGAACAACCCTAATGGAGTGTTTACTACAAGAATCTTTTGGGACTCCTCTTCCAGTTCCATTTGTAAATATGCCTCTTTTAAATCAATTTTAGAGAAAAATTTTCCATAACGTATTTTATGAAATAAATATTCGCGAGTAGGCAGTGGATATTGCTCAATGTCAATTTGGCTGTTCACCGCCATTTTAAAATCCCCACATATTCTTAAGGATCCGTCAGGTTTATTAATCACTACGATCGGTGAGGTCCAATCGCTAAATTGTATAGGCTTCCAAATTCCGTCCTTAACAAGCCTTTCCGCTTCAAGTTTAAAATTGTGCAACTGGGAAAACGCCATGGGTCTGCTCTTATAGAACTTAGGCACCGCATTATCTTTCAAAATTATCCGAGCCTTAAATGATTTAATGGTTCCCAAGTGTTCTTCAAAAACAGTGAAATACTTTTCGCACAACGACTTGCAGCGCACATCTAGGACACTGTCATCTTGAATATTTGCAATCTGATTAATTGTAAATCCAAACTCGCGGAAGAGATCTGCACCAAATAAATTATTTCCATTTGTTACATCTGTTACTACCAACGTCACCATTTTTTCCTTGTTACCACATTTTAATTGAACGCTAATTTCACCCATTGTAATGATGCGCTTATGCCCAAATCCAAATAATTCTCGATTACATACTCGCAATTTAGGAGAATTTAGCATTTCATATGTCAGCCTTGTTATGACCGATATAGATGCTCCAGAATCTAATTGGAATTTTACTACTGTATCAGCAATTTCTACGTCAATAAACATTTTGTTATTCTCGTTTGTGATGATTCCACTGACACTATAAACTTCTTCATCAGTTTCAATGTTGTTGGTAGTTTGGATTCTGTTTTTGTTTTGATTATTTTCTTTCTTTGAAAGACATACGGCCGCGATATGTCCCTTTCTCTTGCAATTATGGCACACGACAAAACGAAATTTACAATTTTCTCTTGCATGTGAAACCCCACAACCATAACATGATCTGTATTCCCGTTTCTGAGAATTAACTTTATTAAGAGAATTAACCATAGAGAACCCGTCATTCTTATCATCCACTTTCTCTTTCATCAGTTGAACACTCTTGGCGGTTGCTTCATATGACTCTGCAATTAAGAGAACCTCTGCCAAAGTTGGCTGCAATTTTTGCATAGCTGCAGTTCGTACTGCATCATGCGGTGTATTGAGAATTAACATATCGCGAATCATTTCATCCGTATATTCTGTCGCGCATTGGTTCGAGACACAAACAAATTTGCAGTTTCGTGCGATTCCTCGTAGCTCTGCTACCCATTCTCTATATGTTTGATTTAGTTTCATGGTCTCTGTATGGAATTTGTAGCGAGCCGCAACAACATGTACTTTAGCTTCAAAATGTTCCGTTAATTTTTTGGTTACCTCACTGTATGTTTTATTCCGCACCTCTTCTCCGCCAAATAATTTTTTCAGTAGCTCGAATATGTCGACACCACACCAAGACAAGAAGAATGACTTCCTCTTGTCCCCACTTTCAACCGCATATGCGCCAAAATGCTGTTCTAACTGCTCTAAGTAAGAGTCCCAGGATTGAATTTCCTTATTAAATGACTGAAATGCGGGTACATTTACCATTGTCTCCCCCGAGGTATTAGTTTTTTCGAGTATACTATTCATCCACTGCCTCTGTTCAGCTAACATTTTGCTTGCCCATGCCTGTTGCTGTAGCAGCATTTCCTTAAGTACCTCGGATTCATTAGACATTTTTAGTTATTTG
This sequence comes from Phaonia tiefii, assembly GCA_963931995.1. NCBI lineage: Eukaryota > Metazoa > Arthropoda > Insecta > Diptera > Muscidae > Phaonia > Phaonia tiefii. The sequence goes on along the minus strand of OZ008369.1, from coordinate 262,023,798 downwards.
TTTAATTTTTTTTTTTTCCGCCTCGTCGCCAATATGTTGTATCTAATCAACTCAGAAATCCAGACTCTTTATTTCATCTCATTAACTTTGACAATCGGAAACTTGTAAAAGATTAATAACACAATTCATTAGACATTGGAACATTCTATTACAATATTATTCAAATAGGCAGGTATATCCAACCTATATCAGATAGTGTTTTCAAATTCAACCAAGTAACCAATGACACCCATGATATGTCTATAGCCTCTTGAATCTCACGCACTGTCAGTTTACAATCTGTCTTGTTCTGTCACAACCAAATTCAGTAATCCAGAGATGTAGATTTTCCATAGCAAACTTTTCCTGTGTTGGGGCATAGTTTTTTAATATTGTATGAAAGCGTGACAGTATTTTTTATACACCCTAGTACCAAAATACACTTCCTCCAAATTGTTTATTAGATCTTACCCTAATCCCATCTTCCTAATGTTCCTTGTGAATACATATATCAAACTGAATGACAACTTAAGTGTCCATAGAACAATTTCAACACTTGCAATTAGCAATGAATCACTAAAACACCTGTGTAGAACAATTTGACCAATTAGTGGTCACATTAACATCAAAAGTCCTTGCCAAACATCAGCACAATTAAACACTCCTCACAGTGGGGGGGGGGCACTGGTGACAATTAAGGATAATCAAATACATTATCTCTTAATTCCCAGCACATACGTGTAGGTCAATGGGAATCCACTAAAGGTAACTTCCAGTGATTACTTTTGTCACTACCATTTCATTTGCATCCTTTGGAAGGAGCAGTGTCTGTCATGGCTACAACAACAGCACTCATAAACAGCTAAGAGCAACAATAAAGAAGTATCGTACTTAAGCCCAAAACAGAGAAAGATGAAAACAAAGTTGGACGACGAGTGGTGCTAAAGACATCATCAAGCGGAAAAAGTTTTCACCACCAGACATCAATTCGGCCGTTTATCCTTTCGGCCACACAAAAAACTTTTCAACAGCAGACATGAATTCGTCCATTCAGCCTCCGTACTTTCAATTAAGTTTGGTCCAAGTAAACATGTGGTCCATTAACAGCATTACTTTTATGATGGCTACACAAGGATCCTTTTTCGTGCCTTATATATTTGCATTAATTTCAGCAAATTGAAATTATAATTTGTTTGCTGAAGGGAGAGGCAAAAGGGAAAGCTGTAATATCAGGATACTGCTGGAGATATGAATAAATGGAGTCATTATCTTCGACTTTTCAAAGGAAATGTGGTAGAGGATGGTCAAATGTATTTCGGAGTGTACAACAAATGAAAGGTAAAGATAAGTCTTCAAAGGACTCCAAAATTCTGGTAGACGGTCCTTTGTACTTCTAAAGCATCTAAGTCCCAGTGCCAAGTCGTATCCTGTTTTAGAGTTTTGGAATAAGCCGTCATATGCTTGCCAAGCATATTTGATGGATATGAAGTATGTGAGGGATAGCCGACTTATAGTACGGGTAGTTAGGTTGGACATTAGAGACCCTCGATAAACAACTCACTGAGACCTTATAGATCCTTATCATTTCACTGGCCAACAATTTTAAAGATTAACCCTCCTGGAAATCATTTTGTTCCCACAAGAAGCTCAGTCCTTTTATTGGAGAGTACACATTGCGGCTTTGTCGGCTTCTTTCGATATTCATATATACCAGAGAGATGTCGAAATGGAAACGAACCGTGTCTCGTCTTAATTGGCGTTTCAATGTTTGTGTCTTGGATGCTTCTGCGTTCGAGCAATGCCTGGAGGACATTGCGGCTTTGTCGGCTTCTTCCCATATTCATATATACCAGAGAGTTGTCGAAATGGGAACAAACCACGTACCCTACTCTACGACCCGACTACCGATACTCTCCTCTTAATTGGCATTTCAATGTTTGTGTCTTGGCTCTTTCTGCGTTCGAGCAATTCTTGGTCAGTCATTTTGACTGTTCTATGCCAAATTTTCTCGTAGACTGTGATGGAGCATCAGTGCTATGGATGAGTCCTACTATCGGTATGTATTGTATAGTTACGAATTTCCTTATTCGTCCTTTTTGCGTTGTTTTATTCCCAAGGTTCGTTTTGAATTACGATAATTACAACGGTATAACTTCCTTTTATATTACTTATATAGTACAGCAGTTTACTTTATTTACACCAATTTAATAAGTTTTATATTTTACTATCACATCGCGTTGCTTACTTTACGGGGTTTCATCACAAACTTAACTCTTCATTCCAAAGACCTCCGCTATTTATACCAACTCACCATACTCATATGAAGTTATATCTAGCGAATTCAAGAACCTTCTAATCGTTGTGGTTCGTTATCTTTGTAGAGTCATCTCGAATGGTGGAGAATTATCTTAACTGTGGCGAATTCATGCTACTGGTTTAGCGAGCTGGTACGTTGTTACAATGCATACTTTCAGGCGCAGCACTAAGTGCCTGTTATTTACATGATGTTAGTAGAGTCATTAAGAGCAAGCAATAGCTTTTATTTATTCGTAACAGTATTTTAAGATTTTGCTTATAATACTGTTGACTACCGCTGGGCGGAGCCGGAAGTTGCCCACTAAGGGTTGGTGGACGCTATCAATATCAGCACTACTTCTAAATTTGACGTCCTGCGAAAACATTTTGCTGCCAAGTGTGTGGTCAATTTGACTGAAGGGTTGACCATGAAGTGATTCTCATCTATGGTTTGATCAGTTGGTTTACGTGGTAGCTAAAGATACTATTCAGCATCGATTAGTGTCTGGAGACACGGTTTTGCATACCACATCACTCTTCCGGACAGTCTAATGTACCGTGTCTATATCCAACCTGTTAATCGGAGATCCCTCACTAGATCCCCTAGATTTATCTTGCGTATCTCAGTGAGGTTGTCTATATCCATTCTGTTAATAGGATATACCTCATTCGATCCCCTAGATCTATCTCGTGTATCTCAGTGAGGTTGTACAGGAAGGGACGACCTATAGTCTTTAGGCGTCTATTTATTACAGCCGGACAACTGCAGAGGAGATGTTCCACCGTCTCCTCCTGTTCAGCGTCTTCGCTGGTACGGCAATGGTCATTATATTGCGTGATTACCGATTGGCCAGTACCCGGCCAGCACTGCAATGGTCATTATATTGCGTGATTACCGATTGGCCAGTACCCGGCCAGCACTGCAATTAGCCTTGATATGTTCCCCCGATTAAGGCTAAACAGGGAGTTTGTCCGGTGAATGGTATATGCTTATCATGTGTTTCTGGATATAAGACACGTGTCCTCCCTATCAAGGTTGTGCAGGAAAATACCTCTTTTGACCGACCTAATATAGCCGTTGCGATTGACACCATATGGAGTTCAGTAGAAGAGCATCCTGCCCTGGCTAGTTCGTCTGCCCTTTCGTTTCCTAGGATACTCTTGTGGCCTGGTATCCAAGTAAGAACCCCATTGGCCAGCCGACCTAGCTCGCCAAGTTTTTCCCTCAATTCACTAACGAGTGGGTGGTACAGAGGTTAGCGTGTGCGGCTCTTGTACATGAGATCCTGGATTCAATCCCTGCCCTGACCACCTTCAATTTCTTTCGGCGCCGATCACTTCGCATAGTGACGGCGACACAATCGAGTATTTGGCCCTGAAAAAGCTTCTCAAAATACCGTTCGGAATCGGTGTAAAACTGTAGGTCCCAATCAGTGAGTATAAAACTACACGTTTGCCATGCACATTTTTGCAACCACTGTTTTCGTGAATTGAAGATCTGCTGCTTTTTTGTTTTTTATTATGGCATACATCAGTGTTTTCACCAGTTTTCACCCAACAAATCCACATTTGGGACACAAATACATACATATATTATAACCTATTAATCATTGTGTTCCAAACATGTTATATTGGATAGCAAACACAATATATTTGGACACAAGTATACTATATTTGCGACCAGCTACCAACACGTTATATTTGCATCTAAACAACAAAAAACTAAAAAAAAATCAGACTGTAGAAAGCGCTCAGGTCACTGGTTGTGAGGAGCTATCCCCAGTTCCTTCATGGTATGTAATGGGAAACCGTTTATTTATTTAGTCACTAACGAGTTTTAAGGGAGTGTTGTCAGATTTAAGTGATAGGACAGCCGCTTTGTTCTACAAATCTTCCAATGATGAATTTCATTTAAAAATCGAGATAAAACTGAAACTTTGAACCCGACCACCTCAGATATCGATGAAATTTTGTTCATAGCTAAATCTGATCAATACAAACAAACCCTCATTTTTAGAAATGACTGTTTTGCGATTTTTTGGGCGTGGCACAGTGGGAAAGTTTTCGAAAATACGCGAAAATGGTCGAAAAGAGCTCCATTTAAACTACAATAACTCAGAATCGGCTGAACCGATTTCCATGATCTTGGTATCATTAAAAAGATATTTTAACCGGCTTTATGACACGTTTAAAAAAAATACACTGTAAAAAATTTTATAACAAAAAAAAAATTTTAACTAACGAAAAAACCAAAAAGATCAAGGGTTTTTTTACAGTGTATTATTTTTTTAGAAAGGTTTATCCTTCACCTATACCATATCAAAAAATAAAAATGGGTTCTTTTTTTATATAATTTGTTAAGTAGTGTCTTTCTAGTAATTGCCCTTATATTTTATATTTACAGCTAAAATATTTAAACATTGTCCCAGGAAAATTATGAATATGTTTTAACCCCAAACGTGTCATAAAGCCTGTTAAAATATCTTTTGAATGATACCAAGATCATGGAAATCGGTTCAGCCGATTCTGAGTTATTGTAGTTCAAATGGAGCTCTTTTCGACCATTTTCGCGTATTTTCGAAAACTTTCCCACTGTGCCACGCCCAAAAAATCGCAAAACAGTCATTTCTAAAAATGAGAGTTTGTTTGTATTGATCAAATTTAGCTATGAACAAAATTTCATCGATATCTGAGGTGCTCGGGTTCAATGCATCTCGATTTTTACATGAAATTCATCCAATGTACAATGTTCTCCTTTGTAGTATAAGTTCGGCGCAGGCTTCCTTGATGGCCAGTACCTCGGCTTGGAACACGCTGCACTTGTCTGAACGGTTAAATGATAAATTGAGGCTTGCCTCTTCGGAGAAGACACCCGTGCCGGTACCACATTCCATTTTGCATCTGTCTGTAAATACTTTGGTGTCAAAACCTGTCAGAGATTCTAATTTATACCACGCCATTCTTCTGGAAACCCTGACATCGAATAGGTTATCGAACGTCAATGAGGGGGTGCAGTAATCGGTGGTTATATTGAGTTCTTTTGGGATTATCTCTAATATTCTTGCATGACCATATACGTTGCTCTTGCAGATTCGAAGACTGTTTTGTTGGGGAGGACACCAGGCCGCACTAGCTGTTATGTGAAGGTATATTGGTATGATATGCAGCATTCCATTAAGGGCTTCAGCTGGACATGTCCTCATAACCCCTGTTATGCTGATGAATACAGATTTCTGTAGTCTATACAACAGTTTCATCGTGGACATCTTCCCCGCGACAGGTCACCATACCATTGCTCCGTAGGAAAGTATAGGTCTGATTATTCTAGTAGACATCCAAAAAACCATTTTTGGTCGGAGACTCCATCGACTTCTGAACATTTTCCCACAAGCTTAGTACGCAACGGTTGCTTTCTGTGCGCGGTGCTCAGTGTTATGCTTCCAGGATAGTTTAGGCTCTAGAATCATGCCCAAGTACTTGTCGTGAGTTGATAGTGGAACCTCCACTTAGCCAAGGAGGATTAAACTTTGGTATCCTGGTATCCATGGTTTCACTCCAAGACGGCTGATAGTGCCCCAGTCGTTAAGTGATTTCAAGGCCCCATTCATAATTTCGTTCAACATGGATGGGAACAAACTAAACACCATTATTAAAACGTCATGCGCATATGCCATGGTTTTGATCCTCATATTGTGCAGCTTTTATAGTAACCAAATAACCAAAGCAGAGCAGAGATGACTCCAACCTGGGCAGTTCCCCTATTCACTTGCTTTGATGACTCTCTGTTGCCTATAGATGCGTTGAAAATTCTGCTGTGTAACATTGTCACTATCCAACTCTTGAGGAATGTTTCCACGCCTAGATCTTCAAGTCATTATATATCCAAGAAGGCCGCGGGGGTATATTGTTTGTGTTCTAAGGACTTCTCAATAGTTCCGATGGCTTCGTGCAGGGCTATATCGGTTGAGCGGCCTTCTAGACATGCATGTTGGCTGCATGATATTTTGAGTTGTCACAACGGAACGATATACACCTCATATCAAAACCTCATAATCAAATGAGCTGGTGCAACAATGAACAACCTTACAGATTTCTCAGGAACTGGAACATTTTGTCATGCCCCTAGAAATTTGTATGCAAATGATTCAATGACGCTCCTATATGATAATGAAAAAGTGGTGGTCGAGGCGTATAAATTGTATACGCCCAAGACAAATCTGGCCAATAGTGGATAGTAGAAAATCCAGAAATCCTCTGTCTCTAGCAATGTCGAAAGTATAAATACTTTTTTCAGACACTGTCTGATTGGTTGTCATTCTGAGAGTCTACCAGTCAAGGCAAATTCCTTCCATAGAAGCTGTAATGATATGGAAGATGACAATTCACTGCACATCTTTCATACACTTACTACAATATAGCCGGTCGGAGGATTTCTACTATAGGAACCTACCTAAATAGAGACCATGAAGAATTATCTCAAAGAGGCGTGGACAAGATCCGGAGGTTCTTGGAGTAAATTAAATTCTTCTCCGGTAGGTTTAGCATTTAGTCTCACTAGACCTTGCTATGACAATGGACTCCAAGTGAGTCGTTCATCGATGACTGTCTGTGCTGCAATGGTTAGTGTGCGCGGGTATTGTACATGAGAACGTGGGTTCGATTCCTGTACTGACCATTTTACATTTCTTTCGACACTGGCTAACTAGCTTAGTGATGGTGACACTATCGAGTACTTAGCCATGCAAAAGCGTCCCAAAATACCACTTGGAACCGGTGCAGAAGACCTGTAGGTCCCAATCAGTGAGTGGAAAAATATGAAGTGCACAGATCAATGGTTGTGAGAAGCTCTCCCCAAGTCCCATAATGGTATGTAATGGGAAATCATTTTTTTTGAGGCGTGACAAGGTCTGGAATTTCTTGGAGTAAACCAAATGCGTCCCCGATAGGTGTAGCGATTAATCGCACTTGAGCGTGATATGTCAATGGACTAATAGATACGAATCAGTGATTCGTTTATCGGTGGCTATTAGTGATGCAGTGGTTAGTGTACGCGGATCTTCGACTTCAGAAAGTGAGTTCGATTCCTGTTCTGACCACCTTACATTTCTTTCGACGATAGCAGCACTATAGAGTACTTAGCCATGAAAACGTTTCCCAGAATATCGTCCGGAACCGGTGTAAAACTGTAGGTCCCAATCAGTGAGTATATAAGTAGAAGCTCTACCCAAGCCCATCATGGGATGTAATAGGAAACCATGTTATTGTTAGGTTTAAGTTGAGTCGTTAATCGACCCCCACCAACACACCAATAACTAAGCTAACCTATCTTAGCTGAAGTCGATGTCACAGTTTTTCTTCGCTATAAAGGGTGTCTCAGTAAGACTGCACTTTTTAAATTTAGTTAAAGTTTTTTTGTGCAAATGGCAAATGACTCTTAAATTGGGCAGCTGTCACAAATGTTAATTTCGATTATTAAAAATGGAGCGCTTCACGAAAGAAAAACGCGTTATAATTGTGAAAATTTATTACAAAAGATTTGGAAAGTTAAGCTGAGACCGCTCGCAAATTTCGAAGAAATTTCAGTCGAGATTGTGCACCTAATGTGTCAACCATTCGAAGAGTGGTCAACGAAATTTGAAGAAACTGGATCGGTTATGGAACGTAGGACACCTGTGCGTCAACGTACCGGTGGGTCTCTTGAAAACACAGCTGCTGTAAACGAGAGTGTCGGTCAAAAACTCGAAAACCACAAATCGGCATCGTTCTCAACAACTTCAAATTTCACGAAATACTACGTAGCGACTTTTGACAAAAGACGTTCACCTTCATGCGTACCAAGTTCAACTGACTCGGGAGCTCAAACCAGCAGACCATGGAAAGCGCCGGCAATTCGTCCAGTGGGTAATGGAGGAAAGTGAATTCAATGCCAATTTTTGGACAAAAAGTCATCTTCTGCGATGAAGCGCATTTCCATCTTTATGGCTTCGTGCATACCCAAAATTGTCGGATTCGGGGCTCAGCAAATCCACATGCAATCCATGAGAAACAAATGCACCCACAAAGAGCAACTAGTTGGAGCGGCTATTCGGTCAGGCGGCGTGATTGGACTTAACTTTTTTGAAGATGAGGCCGAAATTGCAATGACTGTCAATGTCTTTCGCTGCATCAAAGTTGCAGTGACTGTAAATGCCATTGCAGTGACTGTAAATGCCATTCGCTGCATGGAAGAGGACGAGGAAACGACGAAACACCTTCTTTTGGATTGCCCTGCTCTGGTAGGACTGAGGAGAAGAATATTCGGAACACAGTTAGTTAGGACCGTAGCCCTACAGGATATTCCTGTAGGTCTTATAGACAAATTCATTGAAAGGGCAAATTGGCTGGACGACAAGTCAATAGTTGTTATAGAGGAAACTACAGGTAACACAATGGGCTTCTTTAGCCTAAGTGTGCTAGACAGAGTGCTGCCTTGCAGACTTGTCAAGCAACCCACCAACCAACCAAATGCCATTCGTTATAGGAACACGATAACGGTGCCACAACTGGATGGCATGGGTCTGGACGACATGTGGTTTTAGCAAGACGGCGCCACCTGCCACACCGCTCATGTAGCAATCAATTTATTGCAGTAACGAGTTCCAGAAAAAATTATCTCAAGAGATACTGATGTCAACTGGACACCAAGATCATGCGATTTAACGCCCTGCAATTTCTTTCTTTGAGGATTTATGAAATCTCAGGGTTTCTATGAATAAACCCGAAACAATTCCTGAGCACAAATCCGATATCCAACGCGTCATCGGTGAGATACAGCCACATCTGGGTGAAAAAGTCATGGAAAATTTTATGAAATGAAGTAATAGCCTGCCATCACAGCCGTGGGGGACATGTGATGGATATTTTGTTGCATACTTAAGCCCGGCATTCAGTTTTAGTGGAATTTTCGTTTTCGTTTTATTAAAAATAATGAAAATGTTATGGACCAAAAATTACGATAACTTTTCATTCAACTTGGTACTCAGCTCTTTGCGAAAATTTCGTAGGTAAAATCATTTACACGGGTGTTACGCCCAAGATATTTCGTACGAAAACAATTGATTGATAATAGTTTGGGACCGGAATTTTGACATTTCGATAATTTTAACAACCAAACTTAACACCACATGCACCAAAAACAAAGGTAGATGGCAACGCTCAGCCACAAAATTTTCTATTTAGAGATGAAAAACAACATTTCTTACAAAAATTTCGCCAGAGCTAAGTACGGGGTTTAATCGGAACATGCCTTCTTTACAATCCAATAAAAAAAATCACATCTATCGCAAAAAATACGTAATTTTATATTACAATGGAAAAGTGCATTCTTACTGAGGCACCCTTTATATCAATGTTCGGTCCAACGCAAATGCGGTAAATCCAGCCTCGTATTTTTCGAAATCATCCGACAGTTAGTTGGTGTTACCGGGTCTGTCTAAACTTAATGACTTTCAGAGGCAAATCCGTAAGTCGGGGAGCTTGGACCTATTGTTACAACACAATGGACAAATATGGATTACAACCCTTCTACGGCTAAATTGAATTTTTTGTCGCGCTTTAAAAATATACAGTTCGATTAGAAAATAATGAGCGAATTAGGTCACTGGGCAAGACAATAAACCGCCGTCAGCTATTGAATTTATATTATAAGCCGAGAAAAAATCGGTAGACCTTTCGTCTGATATCAGTGTGATATAAACGTCTACAAATATGTTTATGTTTCTTTTCAACCACTGAACCGTGTGATGAATAAACAATACTTGTGCTTTCAAGACTACACCAAGTATGATTAATATTAATAAGTGTTGCCCACTAAGACGTATGATAAATATCACATCGAAATTTTAAATTATTGCATAAATTTGCTGTAAATTAGTTTTAAGACCGTTAATTGTTATAACTTCATATTTGATTGTGTATGCAAATATATAAAACCACATTGTAACATCAAAACGTAACAGGCCGAATAAACAAAATGTTGTGGTTTTGTGTATTTTCACCTGTTTTAGCAACCAAATATATATATGTGCCTCCAAGTTTCAGCCTCAACTAACCACCGCTCTGGTTCGCATTGCGATGGCAACATATGGCGTTAGACCAAACTGATAAATAATACGAATCATCAGTTATCATCTACACTAAGTTGTAACCTAGTTTATGAACTGGTGGCAAGTGTTGGGATTCAACACCCTAAATTCAACACTGTGTTTTTGTGTTTCCATCGGTTCCAGTTAATATTACCTGACAAAATATGTAGGAATACGTGTGGAAAATGACCGATATTGCTGCACCATAAACGCGTGTGCCACTAATGTAGGTAAAAAAGGAATTAATTCCAAAACCCTCTTAGTCATTAGGACAATTAGCATTACCAACATAAGAGCCACGCAGAAACTTTTTTCAGACTTGTTTATTATATTCGACACAAAGCTGTTCTTCGCGTTGTCCATGTGTCACTTGGCAGCCACTTTAAATTTTCACAATTTAATTTAATTAAAGTTTTGAAACGACAGAGAACTTACTTTGTCGTCCCGAAAGGACTCACACGTCAATGTTGTTATTTTCAAACCAAGTTTAGCAAGGGTACTGTTAGGTCGATCTTCACCATCCAACCATGGTCCTTTACCCTACTTTCATCTTAGTTTGTTGCGTGAGGAAATTTTTCACAACCAGTCAACTGCCACCATTACTCATCGCCTGCCCATAATAATTGTTCCGTCGTATCCCAGTTAACATTCAACCTGACATCACCATTGTAATCATCTTCTTTTCCTAGGGTTTCCGAAATGGGACACAAAAGAAAAATTATGAAATAAAAAAGATGACGATAATAAGTTTCTTGGTAGTTATAAAGTTCATCTTTTCTATCTCTTCTTGGAAGTTTTTCTTTCTCGTTTTGATTTATGAGGGGCAAACTGTATGTGCAGAGTGGTTATCTCGTACATATGTACTTAGCACATAGACCAAAGGACTATTATATTCTTCCATGCCTGCTCTCCAAATTTCTTATCATGCAATATTTGTTTACCATCTTACGTTGCCGCAGAGACATTTGAGGCAATGCAAGGGTATGGGATAAGATACATTTTATTAAATTATATTGTAAATTATGGTCGTAAATAAACGGTGTTTTCGAAATATTTCAAAGGATCAAGGATATGCGTCTGGTTGAGTGGGAGTTTTGTTTGTCTTGCTATTTCATCATCAAACATTATTCAAATTAGCCTCAGATGATACAGAACAAAAAATGTAATCATGTTTCCCTTTTTAATGTAAATGTTTAGGTTTAATAAGGCCTGAAGTTACGTAAAAAGGGCTAATAGCATTATTATGCACCTTTCTGAGAGCGAGACACCTGAGTCATGATTGAAATGTCTACCCGAAAAATTTTTGCTACATTCAACATGAAATAATCCCTGCAATTGCCGGTGGCCGTCAAGAAAAAAACAAATAGTTTACAAAATAAAATTCGTGCCAAAGTAAAAAAGTTTTATAGACTTCTTGCAGCTGGAGAATTTTGTCAGAATATCCTTAAAACTATGAACTTGAAATTGAGGATTTCTTGAACGGACTTTGTCACAAATATACGATTTAACCTCTTCAGTGTTTTTCTATTTACGGTTAATAAAACCAGGTTCTTTATAAAAATATCAGTGGACCATTCGTCTGATATCAGTGTGATAAAAACGTCAATAAAAATGTTTAAATGTATTTGCAACCACTGGGCCGTGCCACGAATGATTAACATTAATAAGTGTCGCCCTCTAAGACGTATGATAAATATAAAATAGTAATTTTAAATTTTTGCATAAAGTTGCTGTAAATTAGTTTTAAGACCGTAAATTGCAGAATAGTGCATCTTATGTATTTTATACAAAAATTAACACTTCACAATAAGTCTGTAGCAATTCTCGTTTTTGTATGTTATTCACGTCTTGCTAGTCGTATATTTTTATCATCCAACCGAGTCCCGAACCTTCTTGCAATCTAATATTTGACGATCTTTTAGTGAGTAAAGTTGCCATAAATCTCTCTCTCTGGCGCCATTTGTAGCCAGCTAGACTTTTCCACAAACTTCCTTGGCTAATTCATCAACTATACGTGGTGAGATCGCAAATGGTTATCGACCCGACATTCGTATTCAAATTCACTAATCTGACAACAGAAAAAACAATCAAGCTATATCACTGAAAGCATTCGTATGATGGATAAATATTAGGGTGTACTGAAAAATGTTTTTTGAAGGTGGATCTCAAACGACGCGTAATGAAGAGGTGATTACGGAAACGTCTAACATTTTTTCCTAGTACGTTTTCGAAAAAAAAAATTTTTTTGGACAATATGGGGCTCAAACGGCGTGTCATGATGAACATCTGTACATAGAAAAAAATATTTTCAAAATGTTGACAGAGCATTTTTTTTCACGACGTCATTTTGAATGCATATTTTGTCTTCACCATTTTGCTGTATTTTACATAAATATTCCATAAAATAGTTCATTTTTCAAAAATTCTCTATTAATTCGCTGGTTTGTCTCTCTGTTTCGGAAAATCAGCTACAAATATATTGCTCTAGAGTTTTGTTGCCTGGCACCAGTTTCTTTCTTAGCCGCGATACCTCGGGTATATCGTTTATTGATTTACAGAAAGGCAACCACCAGTTGTAGATGACCCGTTAGGACACATTCTTTTATAGTCTTAGCCAGAGTTCATATTTATACCCCCATGTGAAACCCATACACATCGTCGTAGGGAATGCGTAATGAACTTTTACCCATTACCCACAGGGTATGGGGAAAATAATGAGTAGCTACCCGCGAAAGTGGAGAATTACCCATCAGAACTACCCATTACCCACAGGGTAATGGGGTAAATAATGGGTAGCTACTCACGACAATTGGGAATTACCATCACGATTACCCATTACCCCCAGGGTAAGCTACCCACGAGGATGGGAAATTACCCGTCACGATTACAATTTACCCTCAGAGTAATGGGGAAAATAAAGGGTAGTTACGCACGGGGATGAATAATGGGTTACCCAGGGTTTTTTATAAACTGGTCCAATTCGTATGGAAGAAATTTTGTTTAAAAAATAGACAAAATAAGAAAATCGCTAAAGTTTAAATGTGGCTAAATTTTTACGTCCATAGACGGCTTTAACCAATGGATGTCCTCAATATGGCATCACTTTTTTTAAATCGCTAAAAATAAAATTTTTCAAACTAAAAATCGCTAAAGCGCAATCATGCCCATATATCGGAAACGGAGCGTTAAAAAATCGATGCCATATTGAAGAAATCCCTTGGTTAAGGATTATGTTTTATTATTTTTTCGATTGGACGCACCGTTTCCGATTTATATCCACATTTTTATTTTAGCAATTTTTTTATTTTGGCGCTTTTTTGAAGAGAAATTTTTCCACACGAATTGGACCACTTTATGAAAAACTTTCTGAAACCGCCAAAAATTGGTTATGTTTTCGATAGGACGCTCCGTTTCCGAGATATAGAAATTTTTACTAATATTTTCATATTTTCGATCAAAATTGGGGATGGGTTACCTTGGGTAACCCATTACCCATCGCCTTGTATAACTGCCCATTATTTTCCCCATTACCCTGTGGGTAATGAGTAATAGTGATGGGTAAGTCTCCATCGTCATGGGTAGCTACCAATTATTTTCCCATAACCCTGTGGGTATTGAGTAATCGTGATGGGTAAGTACCCAATTTATTGGGTAGCTACCCATTTGTTTCCCCATTACCCATATCATGATAGGAAATTCCCCATTTCTGTTGATAGCTACCCATTATTTTTCCCAAAACCTGTGGGTAATTGTTAAACGAATGCTACCCATTTCCCACAACAATAATAATGAGTAACCCATTACCCACGAAATACGAACCCTGGTCTTAACTCAACTTTGCCATTATTCCAGCCTTCTCGGTCTCTCGAACAATTTGCTTTAGTAATCAATCGACGACATGAATTGCTTACATCCGCAAGGCCTCCATTATATTAGGGAAATCCCACTAGGCTTTAGTTTTGACCAAGAGATATATGACGACTTGTTGAGAGCACTCGTCACCCTGTCCGCTACAGTCTCTTTGCCATGCGCGAACCTTATATCTTCCGGTAGTTCTGATTTTAAGTAACACAATGCAACACGAAAAAATACAGCCATATACGGACACCACTACGTGATAAAAGACCAAAAAAAACGACCCGTGTCTCCCAGTTTTGCCCAAAGTCAAGCACTTTTTTTATGGGCCCCAAAGATTTGGGGTCTCGGTGTAATTTTTTAAAAAAAGTGATCATTTTGTCAGGCTCATATCTTGCAACTCGTTCGAAATTTTGATTTACTCTCTGAGGGACAGTTGTAGCCCTTGTCATAAAGAATAAAAATTTACAATATATAAAATCAAAATAACTTCATCTTTTTTTTTTAAATTGCAAAAAACGTTAAGAAATTCGATTTTGTTTAACATTTTTTCCCCTATTCAGATCTATAGGTGTTCAGAATCATTCCTAGGTGGTTTATATGTTCTAGAAAGTTGTTTGTTAAGATCTTAGGTACATTCTTGTAGTTGAGTGTTTCCTTCAATTTTGAACGGTTTACTACCTATGGACCCGAACAGGGGAAAAATGGTAAAAAATCGAATTTTTTAAAGTTTTTTGCGATTTTGACTTTGAAAATTATTTAATTTTTTGATTTTATATGTTGACAATTTTCATTCTTTATGACAAGAGCTACAAGTTTCCCCCAGAAAGTAAATCAAAATTCCGAACGGTTTGCAAGATATGAGCCTGACAAAATGATCACTTTTTTGCAAAAATGACAGCGAGGGCCCCAAATGTTTGGGGGCCCATAAAAAAAGCCCATGTCTTTAGGCAAAACTGGGAGACACGGGTATTTTTTTGCGACCTTTTATCACGTATTGGTGTCCGTATATGGTTATATATCCATGACTTACAAAATTACACACAGTGTAACTCTTGCAAGTTATGTCATAGATGTACCTATTAGTTATCCTCACATAAGTGTGAACCACTTCAGGCTGCCAAATATTCCACTCCAACTGAAACCTGATGTATTTATGATCAGAGAACGAATTTTTAACAAGGGCATTCTTTTCGGTGATCGCATCATATAGGGTCGTCGTTGCAAAAGTGGTATGTAAGAAGTCTTGCTTGGAGCTGGTGGTGAACTCATTTCCTCAATAACTTATTTTCTCAATAACATATAGCAGGGTTAGTAGCTTGTAGGCAACCAAGGAGTGTTTTATGCATCTCTCTTGAATAATGGAGTCACTCCTTGTAATGTTCGTTCATTTAAATGAGTATCATCAGCATTAACGAGGAGTCTGTGGGAATTTTGCCGTAGATGGGTCACGTAACCCCGTCTGTAGCCTTTTACACTAGTATTTTCTTTCGGAGATTGTGCGATATACTGCTGCATCCGGAAGGATTTCCAGGGCATCAAAATAAGTTGGTGATGTCTTTATCACTTTCCACTTGCGATTTAGTCTGAATTCCAATAGGTTTCCACAAAAACTGGAATCAAGAAAAACATCCTTAACTTGTCGGAAGATTAAAGTGCGAAAATTGATTGTTCGGGGTCAATATTATATTCAATAAAAACTGTACTGAATAATGTCACAATATGTCACATGTTAATAACAAAAAAAGATCTGTTTTCATAAATTATAACCTCCCAGAATGGTACACACTCCACACGATTACTTGCTGACAGCATTAAATGAAAATTCTTTTTTGCGGTTAATTTTACATTTCACTGACTCGTACTCACAAATACCAACAAAATATATTACGCAATTTTTTCTACTTATACAACAATTTGTCTCATCCCCGTGACAAATGAGTAATGTGCAGCAAAAGAATTTCAACAACGTGACATATGAGTTATATTAAATGTCATAAATTTACCCATACGTATGAGTAATTTAAAGTATTAAGCGAGCTGGGTGCGACGTATGCGTTATATTAAATGTATGTCAATGTAAACATGGGTTAATAAAGTTAAAATTGTGGAACTTTTGTGAAAATTCACAATTAAAAATGTATGGGATTAATAATTAAAACGAGCTCAAATCCTTCCAAGCAGTGGTCGGAACAATTTAATTAATATATAGTGCAGATGTGTGATTAATTATAGAGAAGGAAAATCCGATTTGTTGGCGTCCTGATTAATCCAACAATTGACTAATCTAAAATTGTGACCAAACATATTTACGATTAAATGATGAGTCTGCTGTTTGATTATTCAGCATTAGTGTTAAACGACAATTTGAGTAATAGAGCAGTTCATATAAGGGTGTCTCAATAAGAATGCATTTTTTCATTTTAAAATAAAGACATTTATTTTTTGAGATAATTGTGACGATTTTATTTGATTGTAAAGAACACATGTTCCAATCAAATTAAAAATTTAAATAAAATTTCCCTCAAATGGCACACACGGCTCTGATGACAAGCCATTATATTTTCAAGAAATTTTCCATGATATCGTCGCTGTGATTTCGAAGTGCCGAGTCAAGCCTTCTAACGCCTCATTGCTCGTCGCCTTTTACCTCTGAAGTGCTGAAGAAAGCTTACCAACGCGTAATCGTTCTCCGCTTTCTATAGCTTGGCCTCCGAAGTGCTGACGCAGGCCTTCTGACGCGCCATCAAACATCCTCGCTGTGGTTTCGAAGTGCTGACTCAAGCCTGCTAACGCGTCATCGCTCGCCGCTTTCTGTTGCTTTACCTTCGATGTGCTGACGCAGGCCTTCTGACGCGCCATCAAACATCGTCGCTGTGATTTCGAAGTTCTGAGGAAAGCGTTCCAACGCGTAATGGTTCGCACCTTTCCGTTGCTTTTCCTCCTAATTGCTGGCGCAGGCATTCTGACGCGGCGTCGTACATCGTCTCTGTGATTTCGAAGTGCTGACTCAAGCCTTTTAACGCGTCATCGCTCGCCGCCTTCCGTTGCTTTGCCTCCGAAGTGCTTACGCAGGCCTTCTGACGCGCGATCCAACATTGATCGTCGCTGTGATTTCGAAGTGTTGACGCAAGACTTCTAAGGCGTCATCGCTGTCCGTTGCTCTAACCCCGAAGTGCGGACGCAGGCCTTCTGACGCGCCGTCGAATACCGTCGTTGTGATTTCGTTGAGCAGACGCAAACCATCTAACGCGTCATCGCCCTCTGCTTTCTGTTGCATTACCATCGAAGTGCTGACGCAGGCCTTCTGACGCCCGATCGAACACTGATCGTCGCTGTGATTTCGAAGTGTTGACGCAAGCCTTCTAACGCGTCATCGCTCGCCGCTTTCCATTGATTTACATCCGAAGTGCTGACGCAGGCCTTCTGACGAGCCATCAAACATCGTGGCTGAGGTTTCGAAGTGCTGACTCAAGCCTTCTAATATGTCATCGCTCGCCGCTCTCTGTTGCTTTAGCTCCGAAGTGCTGACGTAGGCCTTTTGACGAGCCATCAAACATCGTCGCTGAGGTTTCGAAGTGCTGACTCAAGCCTTCTAATATGTCATCGCTCGCCGCTGTCTGTTGCTTTACCTCCGAAGTGCTGACGAAGGCCTTCTGACGCGTCATTGCTCGCCGCTTTCCATTGATTTACATCCGAAGTGCTGACGTAGGCCTTCTGACGATCCATCAAACATCGTCGCTGTGGTTTCGAAGTGCTGACTCAAGCCTTCTAATGTGTCATCGCTCGCCGCTTTCTGTTGCTTTACCTCCGAAGTGCTGACGCAGGCCTTTTGACGAGCCATCCAACATCGTCGCTGTGATTTCGAAGTGCTGACTCAAGCCTTCTAAAGCGTCATCGCTCGCCGCTTTCCATTAATTTGCATCCGAAGTGCTGACGCAGGCCTTCTAAACGCGCCGTCGAACATCGTCGCTGTGGTTTCGAAGTGCTGACTCAAGCCTTCTAACGTGTCATCGCTCGCCGCTTTCTGTTGCTTTACCTTCGAAGTGCTGACGCAGAGCTTCTGACGCACCGTCGAACATCGTTGCTGTGATTTCAAAGTGTTGGCTCAAGCCTTCTAACGCATAACCGTTCGCCGCTTTCCATTGCTTTACCTCCGAAGTGCTGGCGCAGGCCTTCTGACGCACCGTCGAACATCGTCGCTGTGATATCGAAGTGCTGACGCAAGCCTTCCGACGCGCCGCCGCTCTCTGTTGCTCTAACCCCGAAGCGCAGACGCAAGCCTTCAAGCATATCGTCGCTAATCAGGTACTAGCCCTTAGGCGTCATCGCTTACAGACACTACGCGCATCTTTTGATACGGGCATAGCTCCACAGCTTTTCTAGCCTCTATGACTCGTGGGTCTGTACTATTGTACGGTTGTACTACTTGGAAATTTGAAGGAGTTGCCTGTTCAATGGTGTACAGGCATTGAATAACGTTTTGAAAACAATGATGAGAAAAATTTACCCATTACAACGAGGTATGTTTGGAAAGCTTAAACGTGGTACGATTCACGCCCTGATCACCTTACACTTCTGTCGAGGGCGGGCACCTCGCTTAGAGGCGGCCACACAATCGAGTAATAAGTCATGAAATAACTTCTCAAAAAACCCCGTTCGGAACCAGTGTAAAACTATAGTGAAAACTGTAAAACTCACATCTCAGTGACTGAGAAGCTCTCCCCTATCACCTCATGGGAGGTAATAAGAAAATATTTATTTTATTTTTATGAGGATTTCAATACAAAAAAAAGTGTTTTCAAATCTCTCAAGTACTGTGGACTAAAATTTTAAATTTGCTCCCATCCCAAAACTTATTTGCCCCCCTGTGAGGAGGCAACGGCATCAAAAGTTTCCTTGGCCGTGTTTTAGCTATCGACTCCCTCGTTTTTTTAGATATTAAGTGTTCGGCGCCATCATTAGAGATTTAATCCATTTTGATTTCATCGATGTCTTCTTCGGGAACTTTGAATCTACAAAACATGCACGAGTATCCCCATATTTTTAGGACATTTCTAAAACTTGTAAACTCTTTAATACTACAAAACTCTTTACAATGTATTTTCAACACGAGTTTAAAATAAATAAAGGGTGTCTCAGTAAGAATGCACTTTTTAATATTAAAATAAAATTACGAATTTTGTGAGATAGTTCTGATTTCTTTATTGGATTGTAAAGAAGACATATTCCGATTAAGTACGGAATAAATTATCCACCAAACGGCACCCACGGCTCTGATGAGAGGCCATTACTCTTTTCATGAAATTTTCCATGACCTTTCAATGGAGATGTGGCTGTATCTCACCGAGAACGTGTTGCTGTCTCAGTAAGAATGAACTGTTTCATTCTTAAATAAAATCACGTATTTTGTAAGATAGTTGTGATGTCTTTATTGGATTGTAAAGAACACATGTTTCGATTAAGTATGGAAGAAAATATTCGTCAAATGTCCTTCACCACTCTGATGAAAGGCCATTACTCTTTTCGTGAAATTTTCCATGACTTTTTCACAGCGATGTGGCTGTATCTCATCAGTGACGCGTTGGTTTTCGGATTTGAGCGACATTTCATAAAACCACAAAGAAAGAAACTGCACGATATTAAATCGCATGATCTTCGTGTGCAGTGGACATCAGCATTTCTTGAGATAATTTGCTCTGGAAATCGTTGTTGCAATAAATCGATTGTTTCGTACAGGATGTGGCAGCCGGTGCCGTGTTGCTGAAACCGCATGTCGTCCGAAACCATGCCGTCCTGTTGAGTTTACAAGATCGCCGGTATCATGTTCCTGTAACGAATGCCGTTCACAGCCACTGCAATTTCGGGCTCAAATTTAAAAAACATAGGCCCAATCACGTCGCCTGACCAAAATACGCAACAGACAGTTGCTCGTTGTGGGTTTGTTTTGTTTCTCACGGATTGCATGAGGATTTTCTGAGCCCGAAATTCGCAAAGTTTGTGTATTCACGAAGCCATTCTGAAGGAAATGCGTTTCATCGGAGAGATGTTATTTTTTGAAAAATTCGCATTGACTTCACTTTGTTCCATAACCCATTGAACGAATTGCCGGTGCTTTCTTTGGTCTGTCGGTTTGAGTTCCTGAGTCAGCTGAATTTTGTAGTCATGAAAATGGGGGACTTTTGTTCAATTTCGCTGCATAGTGTTTCGTGCAATATGAAGTTATTGAGAAGGATGCCAAATTGTTTTGTTATAATCCCGTTATTACCGGAATCTATCATAATAAGAATCTGAATTACATCGAAAATACTGCCGTTCTCTCTCCCTGTCATTACACAAACAAACCAAAGGAACCTTGTCGTTATAGTGAATGCGTTTTTTTATTGAAGCAGTAACAGATTACAATTAGATTTCGATGCAATACAATTTCCGTATGGAAGACGCATTGCTTTGGGGTATGCCCCTTATCCAGTTTTAGTACAACTGTAGCTTTTTTAGTTAAAACAGTATTTCCGCAAAACTTTATTTAATAAAGTCTTCAGACAATTCGTTTTGGTCCCAGAAGTTCTAGTCTAGGAACACAGTGCGCATGAGTGATATTATTTTGGGTGCTGGGACACGTATAAGTGATATACAATATGAAATATTGCAAATAATCATACGTATAAATGACGTAGTAGGAAAAAATCTCGTAGAACTCGTAGTAGAAGAAAAACCTCAATTCGATTTGATTAACAATAAGATATATGCCTGATATATACATATGTTAAATGTAGGCTCATATTCATTCGTCCATATTCATACGTATTCTTTAACCACTCCAAATGATGGTGATTACTCATCATGAAGGCTAATATTACGATAGCTCAGAACCTTAAGTTAATCAAAAACTAAAGTGCTGTTCTTGTAACCTCTGAATGATGTGGATCAATAAAAATAATAAATTGTCAATAATAAAGAAAATGTTTCGAATATACAATTGCAGGAAATGCGAATGACATATAAATCACTATGAAAGTTATAATAAATTGGAAAAGTAACGAAGGAAGTCATGAGCAACTTTAAACGACACCTAAATGAGGTAACGATATCATATAAATTTACAAAATTAAGGATGATGGGATTACGTTCCTTTGGTTTCGTTGAACTATAGTATTCGCGTTTGTGGGGCAATTTTGTATTTATCAAATTCACTATGATTATAATTCTAATGTTAGTTTGACTTTTAGATTTGTTTTGAACTCTATAGTGCAGTTTGTATTTTGTTTTGTGGTTCCTAATTCATTCATTTTCAGTCAGATCGGCTGTGTTTTGCGAAAGCTGTCCCATCGACTTAGTTTTGTATATTGCTTAGTACTAAAGGACTCTACTACAATCCCAGTGTCCTATTATCAGATATTAAAATGTTGGTTTTTTTAATAGTGACATATATGTTATGTTATGTTTGTATCCATAACCTCCAACATTTTTAACGTTCGTACTTGACAAATATTATTCCCACGCACCTTTCGACCAAAAATTTCTACATTATTTTTATCTTTAATTTTACAAATTCTTATGTTATTTGCAATTTCACGTTTCTCCTAAATTCTATAGCGCTCTTTGTCCTTGGTTTTACGAGCCCTCATTATTTTTCAACGAAATCGCATTTAAATCCTTTTACCATTAGTGAATTACAATCCCCTTCATACCGGGTTACGTTGAAATCTACAGCTGCTTTAACATTCAGAATTTCTTGGGAAATCCCTTCGGTGATTGCGAGCACCATAAGCCGACATATCTTCAATTCAATTTCCGCATATGCAAATCACGCACGCACTCTAACACACATCCGCAGTTAGTTGGTTGTATTGGGTTATCATTCCAGCGCCACCCCCACCACAAAATAGCCAATTTATTTGGCCAACAGTACAAACATATCAATCACACACAATCTAAATGCTGTCAAATAGCATTTAAGCCAAACAAAATCAAAAAATACAGATAAAATAAACAGCAAAGTAAACAAAATTCTTGGGTGAACATGAACACTATTCGACCCAGAGTGAGTGATTCAGCCAGTCAGTACTTCAGCCTGTGTAACAGCAGAAAACGTCAAATACCATTTGAGCCAAAACAAAAATCTGGTAAATAAACCCCAAATACCACAAGGAACAAATATGCATAAACCGAACAATGATTGTCGGTCGGAGATGGAAGGATGTTGCGGTGCTTCCGGGAAAGGAAGAGAGAAGACAGAAAAGAGACAGAAATATTTATATGGAGTAATCAAATACCCACACATATGTGTATTCACAAACATATATTTACGAGGATATGTACATATATGGATTGGTAATACTAGTCTTATCTAAGAAATGATATCGTGCGTTGGCCCTCAAAGTGCATTTGAAGAAACCCAGCATTAAATTTCGGAAGAAACAAATTTTAAATGAATTTCGGTTAAAAAATGACAACCAGAGGTTTCACTATATGTACGTGCCCTATAAATCAGCCGGACCTGATGGGATAATTCCTGCACAACTACAGGAGGCACTATACCTATCTTGTAGTTGGTTGGAGGCAATCTTCAGGGGATGCGTAATGCAGGGAGTCATTCCTAGCACTTAAAAACAAACCAAAGTAGTTTTCGTCCCGAAAGCGGGCAAATGCTCTCACGTCAAGCCAAAGGAATGTAGACCAATCAGTCTATCATCCTTTGTTCTTAAGACATTTGAAAGGTTACTGGACAAACACGCGAATGCTTCCACGTAAGTATATGGGTGTTTGGGATGAAGAACGCATATGTTTCCACGTAAAAGCATATATGTTTGCCCGGTAAACATGATACTGTTTCTAGTTGAATACAAGTAAGTTTGGGACTTGCAAACATATGAACGTTTGAAGTGTGTTCCAAACATATACAGTATATATGTGGCCGTTATTTGTCAGCCAGTACTAATCGGAATATAACCACCTTGCCATGCAACAAAATATCACGGCTATGCGAATAATCGCCCAAGTGAAAATCGCCCAAAACGAAAAATGAACAATGACCCAAAATTTTTGGGTGTTTTTTCATTAAGAAAAAAGACCCAAAAAAAGAGGTAAAATCGCCCAAAAATTTAAGAACATTCGCCCAAAAATATAAATCCAATTTATGAACAAACGCCCACTCCACTATTTTGTGGTGAAATCGCCCAAGACTGTAGCGAACAACCGCCCAATTAAGTAAAAGGGCGATCATTCATCATGAACAAAAAATCAAAAATACCAAAACGCCCTAACATGATGAACAATCGCCCAATTTTTTTCCCCATATTTCTTGGGCAAATGCTCATTTTTGACTTCTGGGCGATTTTCACTTGGGCGATTATTCGCATAGCCAAAATATCACCACTGGGTCGACAAATATGAATTTCATTCTTAAACTAAATCGTGCAAGTTTATTGGGACAATCTTTGTATTTCGCAGCATCCCGTGTCTTTCAGTGTTGTTCCATTTGCTTGCGACATGATCCAGAATTCTGCAACCAAAAGTAAGACAGATTGTATGAGCGTCTGATATTGGCGAATCTTTGAATATCGGGATGTGTCTCTTATCTGCTTGATTGGTTGGAAGGCTGCAAGACAGCACGTTGTCTCGCACACTTAGACTAAAGAAGCCCATTGTGATACCTGCAGTTTCCTCTATAGCAACTGTTGACTAGTCGTCTAGCCAATTTGCCCTTTCAATGAATTTGTCTATAAGATCTACAGGAATATCCTGTAGGGCTACGGTGCTAACTAACTGTGTTCCGAATATCCTACTTCTCAGTCCTGCCAGAGCAGGGCAATCCAAGAGATGGTGTTTCGTCGTTTCCTCGTCCTCTTCCATGTAGCATCTACAGAGAGTGGAGTTTCTATATCCCAATCTTAGGGCGTGTTTTCCTACAAGACAATGTACGTCGGTGGTGCAATGGCTGGTGTGCGCGGCTCTTGTACTTGAGATTCTGGGTTCGATCCCTGCTCTGACCACCTAAAAATTCTTTCGGCGGCGGTCACCTCGCATAGTGACGGCAACACTATCGAATTTATAGCCATGAAAAATCTTCCCAAAATACCGTTCGGAACCGGTGCAAAACTGTAGGTCCCAATTAGTGAGTATACAACTAGAAAGCGCACACCTTACTGGTTGTGAAAAGTTCTCCTCAATTTCTTCATGAGATGTAATGGGAAACCATTTTTTTTTTAAATGTCCCGTAAGTGTTCCTATCATTGTGGTAAACTGATACTCGGCAAGCTAAGTGGTTGCCAAATCCTCTTCATGTCCACCTGCGGCCAGAGGACCTTGGCTTGTTTGTAAATTGAAGTAAGTCTCCACTTGTCCTTGAACATATCAAAGGTCCACTGTAGAGGTTTGCCTACTAACACCTGCTTTTGCCGGAAGAACCTATTCCGAAGTACCCTGCCTAGCTAACGCATCCGCTACGCAATTACCTGGAATATCACTGTGTCCCGGTACCCAGATGAGCCGGATGCCAAGATACTCCGCCATCGCCCTAAGTGATGAGTGGCATTATTTCACCTTCAGGGACGTAGCAAACATGGCTTCCAGGGATTTAATGGCAGCCTGACTGCCTGTGTAGATGCATATTCTCCGGAGGGTTGTGAAACTACTTTTCAGTAGTTCAGCAAGTATGGCGGTAATTTCCGCCTTAAATACACTACAATGGTCCGGCAGCTTGAAAGAGATATTTACATTTAGGTCCGGTGAATGGACCCCATAGCCTACTTGCTCGTCCAACTTTGATCCATCCGTGAAAAATCTGATACTACTGGTGTCCCCTTCCAGTGACTTTTCCCAGGTATTCCTGTTCGGAATAGAAGTCCTTAGATTTGTCGCTGGTAGAAGGTAGGGGATACAGTAGTCCGTTTTTTATGGGAATAGAATTGATCCGGTGTAGTAAGTCAGCGTTTGCGGAATGCACCGATATCATGACGCCACAATCTCTGTTTCTCACCAGGGATGTAGCGGCTGCCGATTCGGCCATGCTATCAGGAGTACAGATGTTCAGGATAGCACTAAGTGCATTACCTGACGTCGTATCTATTGCCCCACTAACGCTAATCAGTGCTGATCTTTGAATTTTCATCAAGGAATTCAGATTATATTTCTTTTGGAGGGATCTCAACCAAACTAGGATGCCGTAGAGAAGTTTTTGTCTGACTATTGCGGTATAAATCCACATGGGGATCTTAGGCGACAGTCCGCCTTTTTCACCCTCTCCTCGACATTCGGTTTCCAAGACAGTTTTCTGTCGTGAATTATTCCCAGATAATTGACCTTTTCCGTCAACTGTAATTGCACCTCATTAACTGACGGCAGTTCAAATGCGGGTATTTTATATTTCAGAGAGAACATGATAAGCTCGGTGTTAAGTGGGTTAAGTGATAGTCCGTTGTTAGCGGTCCAGTCCGAAGTCAGACTAAGTAGGCTGGTTGTACTAATGCTTACTGAACCTATATTAATGGCTATTAGCAAGCACAATCCTCCGCTTGATCTTATGGCTAATGTTACTCTCCTGGTTTGAAAATGACTCGAGTAGCGAAATTCTTCCACTACCTCGAGGTTACAATGGTTACAATGGTTCAGGTTTTGTTCCAAGCGAATAAAAGGTCTGCTCGTGAAAACCATCAGTTTTGCTAACCATTGCTAACCCCTTTCGATTGTCAAATTTGCTGCAGTAACTTTTCGCGCAGCATCTGGAATTTGTGGCTGATGGTTTTATTCGTGACACGGGCCATGTGACATGCAACAGAAAACCTCTGATAGCCACTCACTGGGGAGTTGTCAAAAATGATTCCTTCATTAGGGCAGTCAAAGCAGCTCACTACACCTGGTCTTGAATTAAGTGTGTACCGGCCAATGGGTTTTTTTTTATCAAACCAGCACTCTGGGGATTCCTCCCTCAACTGCAATGGCTTACGAAACTTGAGGTAGTGGAGTGTAGAAAGAGGGAGTAATGTCTGTTGACATTTGCCTTGAATCTTTGTATGTCACAATTGGTGGGAAATAGACTAGCGGAACCCTCCGTTAACTAGGTTTACTGAGAAGGCGAAACGAATGAACAGCCTGATTGGTTATCTGATCACTGATGCGCCTCACGTGAAATAGATGACTTTGTCAATGAAGTTTTTCGAACTGGCAGAAATATTCTTTTGTCATTTGAAGGCGGATGAGCCAACACTACTGTTGAACGTCGGATCAAAAGAAAAGAAACACAATTCCACATACGACACAATGCATTCTGATCTGCATCTGATCAAGGGATAAGGGATAATTCCAAAGACAATTTATTCTCAATGGTTCGTATACTAGCAACACAGCGGAAAGGATTAAACATTGTGCACATTAATGCTCAAAGCCTCAAGAACAAAATAGATGAGTTCCCTTATATGTTTTCAAAATCTAATGTAGATGTTATTTGTATTTCTGAGACATGGTTTCATCCTGAGCTACAAAACTCACTATTTGCACTGAATGCATACCAGTTATTTAGAGCAGATAGAGGCAGTCGTGGCGGAGGAGTCGCTATTTATGTCAGAAATTCAATTTGTTGCAAAATTGTGTTGACTTCAACCATTGGGAATACCATGGAGTATTTATTTTTAGAGTTACTCTGCAATAATAAAAAAATGTTAATTGGTGCAGTCTACCGCCCCCATAAAAGAACGAACTACGATATACTTATAGATAAACTGGATACATGGGCACTAGTTTATAGTGGTGATATTGTAATATGTGGCGACTTCAACTACAATGTTTTTCAAGAGAATACACTTTTATTGAACATGAAATCACTTGGCCTAGAGTTAGTCAATGGAACCGAACCTACTCATTATACTGCGACTTCTAACTCTTTAATAGATCTTTTCATTGTGAGTAGTAAACGTAAAATATTGATATATGACCAACTATCTGCCTCTATGTTCTCTAAACATGACCTTTGTTTTCTTAACTTCGACTTTCAGACTTGTTCAAGCATCAATACATTCTGTTAGAGAACCTTTAAAAATCTGGACATACAAAATCTTTACAATGATATTGCATTGATTGCATGGAATGACCTATATTATATGGTGAATGTCGATGAACAAATCCAATATCTACTGTATCAAATAGATTATCTGTACAACAAATATGTGCCCTTGCAAACTAAATCTGTAACTACCGATGAAAATCCATGGTTCAATGTAGGGGCAAAATCATTAATTTATCAAAGGAATCACGCGTATGCCCGCTGGAAAAGTTATAAACTTCCACAATTTCAACAGGTGTACAAATATTTGAGGAATAAGATTAATATCTTAATCAGGAAAAAGAAAATGTTGTACTACACTCGAAAATTCCAACAAGCTTTAAACTCAAAGGCGACTTGGAAATACATAAAATCGATTGGTATAGGAATCTATAGAGGAATTAATAGTTGTAACGCAGATCCTAATGAATTGAATAACATATTTGTTCAAATACCATTGGTCTCTCCAGATAGTGACTACTATAGGAATGTTAATATATCGAGCCCCGTTGAAAGTCAATTCAGCTTTTCCAATATAACACAACATGATGTGATTGAAGGCATCGCAAGTATTAAATCAAATGCGATTGGACCGGATGGTATCGATCCACGGTTCTTTAAAATTATTTATCCTTTTTTATTAGCAACCGAACATTACTTACATTTTCAACTCTATTATTCTCAGATCACATTTTCCTACATTACGGAAGCATGCCAAAATTATACCTGTACCTAAGACAGGAAATGAATACCGCCCAATTGCGATTCTGTCATATCTGTCTAAGGTCTTTGAAAGAATAATAAACAAACAGATTAGAAAATACTTAACAAACAACAATTTACTTTCCACATTACAATCTGGGTTTCGTCCAAATCATAGCTGCATTACTGCATTGCAAAAGGTATCAGAGGATTTAAGATCATATATTGACAGCGATAAGATATCGCTACTTATATTGCTGGATCACTCAAAGGCTTGTGATAGTGTTGATACCAACGTTTTATGCATGAAACTTGAGAGGTTTTTCAAATTTACCCAACAGTCCATAAATCTTATTAGATCCTACCTATCTTTAAGATCCCAGTCCGTTGTTATAAATTCATGCTGGTCTGATCCTCTGAATGTTTTGAGAGGAGTCCCACAGGGCTCAATTTTGGGGCATTTACTGTACTCTATGTAATGATCTTCCACAGTGTGTTGAACACAGTAATGTACATTAAACCGACTCATTTTGTATGGGGCCAAAAAAAGTGTTTTTGTTCCCCCCCTGAAATGTTCCCTGACTTGTTTTTTTATGATTCGCAAAATATTTCGCGTCTAGGATTAAAACCCCGTGAGCTGGACCGTTTTTAAAAAAAGGCTTTTTTTGCAGAATATCTTTGAAAAAAGGCCTTGGCAGAACATTTGTTGGCATGTTTTTCATACCGTTGGATGCGTCTTTAAAAATACTTTCCTATGATACTAATATTGCACATATTATCTTTAGTTAACTATCAAAAATCGTTGCAAAACTCAAAAAAAGCCTTTTTTAAAAACGGTCCAGCTCACGGGGTTTTAATCCTAGACGCGAAATATTTTGGGAATCATCAAAAAACAAGTCTAGGTACATTTCACGGGGTGGAACAAAAACACTTTTTTTTGTGAGTCAGTCTAATGTACATATGTATGCGGACGACGCACAGTGGGATTTCTTCATACAAGCCGCGGCAAAAATTAGAAGGAATCGAGCTAGGGCTTTGAAATTTCGCACACATCTCTCATATTGATAAATTAGGAAAAAAACAAGTTTTTGTTCAAATCCGGCCACAACCACGCCTACCTCCCATATAACGTAAAATAAAAAATCGTTGTATTTTGCTAATTTTTATATCTATGTCAATAAAAATTACTGCCAGTGCTTGCATTTGAGTCCTCAATTATACTAAAAATTTAAGTGCCACGCCCAACGCCCATATACAAATTTTCCTTTTTCAAAATTTTCGAAAACACAGATACAAGTCTTTGTAGTTTGTGATAGATGTAAATCAGCACTTACATCTGTATAAATAACTAAAGCCTAATATGTTAGCTGAATATTTGCCAAAAAAAATAAGGGGGCCATAGTTTACCTTTTTTTTTTGGCATAGATTACGTCTTACCTTACGGTATAGGGAGTCATGTCAGATTGTTATTGTTGTAATCTTTATTTCATTGATTATGAGGAAACAGCGAGATAACTTTTTTTAAAACTTTTTTTGTAGGTAAATGAAGATGTTATCTTTCGTTTGATATACATTTCATATTGGTTGATATCTTCCTAATATTTAAATTTCTCAAATGAAAATTGAATGTTTCACATCAAAATTATGAATGGCGGGGAGAGAGTTCTGCATATGAAAGAACGAAGCAACGTATAAGGTCGCATTGACCGCGCACTAACTATGCAATTAGATGAAGAAATAAATTACTGGATAAACATTCTGAAAAGAGTAGTTACATGCGTAAAAGCGCTTGCATCACGTGGTTTGCCTTTCAGAGAACACGACGGAAAATGTGGATCAATCCACAATGGAAATAAGTTGATGTCCTTAGAGCTTATCGCTGAGTTCGATCCGTTCTTAGCCAAACACATTACACGTTATGGAAATCCAGCCTCAGGATTTACGAGTTATCTTTCTTCAACAACATGCGAAGAATTCATTCGACTTATGGGTAACAAAGTTTTGGAGACAATTGTAATGGAAATATTAACAGCAAACTATTTTTCTCTGATCATTGACGCGACACCGGAGATATCTCACGTATACCAGCTCACTTATCTAATCAAATATGTCCTGCCTAATGGATCACCTGTAGAACGGTTCCTCAAGTTTATTTCAAACACATGCCACAAATCACAACAAATGACAGATTCTGTTACCTCAGTTTTAACTGAATTGGGAACTGACATTTCATACTGCCGCGGGCAATCATATGACAACGCAGCTAACATGTCAGGCATATACAACGGCCTGCAAGCTAATAAATATAAAGGAAATTTCACCCCTTTGTGAAATTTCACCCGAATGTGCAGCTGAAAGCAGCCAAGAGGCTTGTTCGTTCTTTTCTCTTCTCCAAGAGTTATACAACTTCTTTGCAGCGTCAACTCAGCGTTGGGAACTACTTCAGACCCATTTCACCGTCAAAAGTCTATCAACGACTCGTTGGTCAGCTCGTGCAGACGCATGCAAAAGTTTACGCGAATCCTGCTACGAAATCCATAAAGCGCTAGCAACCATCGAAAATGACACACAACAGAAGAGAACTATGTATTGTATGACCCCTTTCACACTCGGCAAGTTACTTGCGCAAGTCAGTTTTTCAACTTTCCGAGTATAAGCAAGTCTGTACCTCAAATTTATTCCCCTAACCCGACCTTACCTCTGTCATCAACAAACCAAGACTTGGACAAGAGGCTTGCGCAAGTAACTTGCCGAGTGTGAAAGGGGTCTATGCGAAGTCAGAGGTATTCGTTTGTAACTGGAATGTTTTGAAACGGCCCTCATGGCTGTTTTTTTTGGGGATGTTTACTAGATCGCATTAACGCTACAAGTAAAAAACTTCAGTGTGTTGCAATTGACATTACCATTGTCATAGAATTGTACCAGGCTTTAATACATTTTGTTGACGAAACAAGAGAGAATTTCGATGTTTTCGAAAAAAAAGCGAAAAAACTGGCCTTCGTACAGGAATATGAAAATCATTTTCGACGCAATCGAAAGCGTAAGCTGCTTCCTGGCGAGACAAATACAGGCGAAGAGATACAACTACAAAATGGCCGTGAAATTTCCCAAAAAATACTTTTTTTTGGTAGAAATTGTTACATTGTCAGAAGAACTGAAAAGACGCCGGGATGCTTATAAATTACTCTACAATAAATTTTACTTTGTTACCACCCTGACGAATCTAAGCATCTCAGAAGTCAAAGATATGGCCAAGGCATTGCAAATGATTTACTTTACTGACTTAGAA
Organism: Phaonia tiefii; assembly: GCA_963931995.1. Classification (NCBI taxonomy): domain Eukaryota; kingdom Metazoa; phylum Arthropoda; class Insecta; order Diptera; family Muscidae; genus Phaonia; species Phaonia tiefii. The sequence continues at coordinate 261,992,516 of OZ008369.1, read as the reverse complement.
GACAATTTTACAGAAGAATGTCTTCATTTTCGTTCTCACTGCAGCATACAAAATGAGGAGCGAAGAGTGCAGTCAGTTTGTTGAATTGGTTCCGAACCGAAGGTCTTCAAACCATTTACCCAAACGTGGATATTGATTGCTCTTCACATGTGTGTGTGTACACCCGCCAGTAACTATAGAGGAGAAAAATCGTTTTCGTGTTAGCGCATAGTTAAAAAATATTTACGCACAACAATGACGGAGCCGAGGTTAAACTATTATGCTTTGCTTAACATAGAAGGTGATTTTTTAAGCAAATTGGATAACGAAGATTTAACTAATGATTCAGACGAGTTTTTTAACACATTGTAAAACATTTATTTTATTAAAAACAAAACCTAAACCCGTTTTAAATGTTTTATTGAAATGTCCAATCATCCCTGAAACCTCGGAAAATATTATAAACTAGCTTGTAGTTAAACAATTTTCTGAATCAATTGAAAGTGGTAGTAAAGTAAATTCATGAATTACATATACAGTAAAAGCTCTCTTAAGCGGACACTGACGGTCGCACCAATTTTGTCCGCCTAAGGGAGATGTCCGCCCAATAGAGCGTTTTAAGGAAATTAAATAAAAGTAAAGAGAACACTGCCTCCACTAAGGAAATAAATATGTACCAATTTGTTGTAAATTTTTATTATTTAAATGCGTACAAATGTACGCGTTCTATAAATATCATTTCAATACATGGCATTGTCAAGCCCTTAACATTCAAGTAAAATATTCACGTAGAAAAATATAATAAATCATAAATAAATTCGTTTTCGTAAATTCGTATTCGTAAAATCATAAATAAATAAATATTCGTAAATCATAAACTTAAATCAAACAAACTGAAAAAGGAATTTAAAAACAATTTTTGTTGCTGAAAAAATTGACGGATGATAGAACATTCACACGTTTCAAGGGGTCCTTTTCAACTTATGCTTATCAAAATATAACAGCAAAAACACATTTCTAAAGGTAGAGGATAATCACAGTAGCTGCGCATTTTTTTTTTGTCTATGAGCAAAAAAGGGGTATCACAGCTCAACGCAGATAGTTACGTACTTGTCTGATGCATGAACGCGTTGTTAGTTGTTTCCTCGTTCATACTTTCTTTTATTTCGACAATAAAAATTGTTAGAAATCATGTTTTCATAATTTTGTTGTCCGCTCATGGGAGATGTTTGATTCCAAAAAAGTGTCCGCGTCCGTACAAAGGAGCGTCCGCTTAAGGCAGCATGATTTCTTCCTGAAACAAGGCGAACATTTTGGGACCAATGCATCTGTCCGCTTAAGAGAACTGTCCGGCTATAAGAGCTGTCCGCGAAGAGAGATTTCACTGTATATGTATCTAGTCTATAATGATGGGTGCAGAGAAAGGGGCGGCACGTGGCCTGGGGCCTAGAGCGCCTAGAATTGCAAATCCGCCACTGATTGTTACACCTTGTTGGAAAGGGTATCTTGTCTAGATTATTTTTTTTTATGCGTTTTGTACATATTGTTAGCAGATTTGAAATTTATTCATTTGAAATTTATTCATGTTTTTTGGCTCACCTACGCAACTTTGACTAGGATTTTAACTGTTGGCGCCTTTTGCCGCCGAACTAGTTTTAGCGTCGAACTAAAGTTTAACTTATTATCTAAACGATATTTCAAAACTAGCTGCCTTTTCGTGCCTATAAACAAATGGCATGCAAAAATGTTGAGCAACTCAGAATTTAAAAAAAAAATTGTAATTTTAATTTTTTTTATCTTGGCAGTTTGATTTTCTTATCAAACAAGAAAATATTGTACGTGATTTGTCAAACAAAATCTCTTATGACATATTCAGAAATTTAAGTATTTTTATTAAACATTAACCGCCTTATTCATAAAAAGTTGCAAGAGTTTTGAGAAACGTTTCTTGTATGAAGAGTCGTGTCTCAAACCACTCATAACTATTTATGAATACGGCCGTAATTTTGTAACTTTGTAACTATTATAGTAGTTTTGAACTTAATCCGGTCGTTCAAGGCGGCCGGCATGTTAGCACCAATATGGCAACTCTCTCTTGTAATTGTCATTTTTTGACATCCTTTCTATCTTCTTTTCACCGCGAAGACGTTTTTTTATTCTTTCGTTTAATTGTAATTATCAAATTAAATCGCGGTAAATCCGCCTACATTAATTCTTGCCTACATTGAAAGTGATAAGAATCTGTTAAGTGTTACTAAGTTTTTACGAAAAACCTACCAGTTTGCAACTAATATTAAAAAATTTTCAAAAAACGGTAATACCAAAGTTTAAAAAACGTTCGCAGATGGCGAACAGAACTGTTAAAGTGTTTTCTTGAAAGAAATGAAGATTGGTTAAATACTGATTTTTTTATTACTTTTGCCAGCAACATGTAAATCCTTAAACTCTTTACAAAAACGAGGAAGACCATGCAGCTCTTATCAAACATCGACGAAATCAACAAAAAAAACGTAAAACTACTTCCTTATGTAAAGATAATGGATTAGATCATCTTCATGAGGCGTATACCCAAGGACTGCGGTCAATTGCTGAAGTAGATGAAGCAAAAATTATTGAACTATTGTGGTCTTTGTCAAAAGCCAAAAAGTAGGAGGTTTTAAAAACTCTGGAAGAGTCTGAAATTACTGAAGCATTCGATGAATTAGAGGCATTGAGTGTGTATATTCATTTAAATTTAATACATGTATTTAAGAAATTTTAGAAAATTCCCTGTATTTCCACCATACTATAAAATTCAGAAAGCAAAACGAAGTTGCTATCCACTCCCAGCATCAATAGAAATTACAAATACGTATGCTAAAGTAAAATCTTTACAAGATCTACTTGATCACATAACAGCCAGGATTGTAATGATAGAGTCTGTGGAAATTAAAAATCTTCAAAGATTAACTCTGTACTGTAAATGGGGGTGTGTGATGGTTCGTCAGGACAAAGTGAATATAAACAACAATTTCCCGAGGAATCTAACATAATTCTGATGCTAATCTTTTCATTACTTCATTAGTGCCTATTAAACTTGTAGATGAAGATACTGGCTATGCAGTTTGGAAAAATCCAGCTCCATCGTCTGTACGATGCTAAGACCAAAGAAGATGTTGAGAATATTGGAACTCAAATAAAGTTGATGTCTCCATCTATAATTGTTAAAAATTAGCAGCAAGTCGAAGTTAAACATGAGGTATTTTTAACAATGATAGATGGAAAATTAGCTCAAGTTTTAACAAATACCCCTTCATGCTCAACTTGTACAATATGTATGTATAGCAACTCCAACACAAATGAATGACTTGAAGAGAGTAGCTGCAAGACCTGTAAAGGAAAATGATTTTAAGTATGGCTTATCTACACTACATATATGGATAAGATGCATGGAAATGATTTTGCATATATCTTATAATTACCAGTTTCAAAAATGGTCAGCAACAAAGGAAGATCATCAAAGAATAAAGAAGGAGAAAAAAATCAATGAGTGTTCGAACTCACGGATGATGTGTTAACACCTTTTTGCTACACGGTACGTGTTCGATTTCTATGAACACATTAGTAAATGTTACATTGGAAAATAAAAAATAATGGTTTTTTTGTATACACCGGGCAATGCTGAACATCAAATGACTCGCTTTGGTTGGCCATATCAACAGCAACGAAGCAGCCAAACACACAACATCACACATACTTTGTACGAAGTAGCTGACGTATTAGTGTGTCACCATAACGACGACTGCGCAAGCCCATGGGCTTGCAAATGCAATTTTGCGTGGCTATGCTTTATATCTCCGTTCAACAACAGCAACAGACATATGTACATACATACATTATTATGTTAATACATACGCTATAGACACAATTTCGTTTGCCTCATCCCTGTCACGCCACTCTGTCATTACTCTCTTGCTCGCTCATTTTTGTTTAACACGTTATTATTCTCTTTCGTAGTCGCAGAAAATCTGGTTTTAGCAGCAGCATAAAATCTGGTTTTAGCAGCAGCATAAAATCTGACTTTGATAGATTTAGTCCCTATACGCCGCTATAGATGTTAACACATAAAAAATAGAGTGAACAGAAACGTTTTCGAGAAGAGGTAGGATTAAACATCGATAAACCACGGCATGCAAGTGGCAACAGCAATGATGGCAACAAAGCGAGAAGGTTTTTTTTCTAATTTTAAATTAACTGCTGAGATTACAGGTGTAGATGAAACACTTATAGAAAGATTTTACGTAATTCTTCAAGCTTTGTCGTCTGGTTTACCTATAGACCCTAAACAATTTGCGGATTATGCACTGGAAACGTGAAAATTATATGTTAAAAAATACAGTTGGTATTACATGCCATCCTCAGTCCACAAAATGTTGATACATGGGGAAAGTATAATAAATCATTTCGCAGTATTTTTCTTTATATTTTATTGTTTACCATGAATTTTAATTTTTTTTTAATATCATAATTAATACAATAATCGTAACTTGACCTATTATTTAAAGTAATATTTTATTCAATATTTTATTGTTTACATTAATTATAAATTTCTATTTTTTTTTTAATATTACATATATGGTATATTATATACCATATAATAATTTATAAAAAAAACCAAAAACATATAAAACAAATATTTTATTTCATTGTTAATAATAATTATCAAACTATTTTGTACCAAAAACTTTTTGAAATAATCACCAAAATAAAAAATCTGAACTTTAAACTGAAAGCATTTTTTTAAGTGTCTTACATTTGTTACCAATGAAATTTTATTTAAACTCTACTGCAACTGAACGTATTTGAAAAAAATGCCAAAAAATTCAACCTTCGGCCCTTGTAAATATTGAGGCTTAAAAGTCTTCGGACCGAAGGTTGCCGTAATACAAAAACTAAAAATAAAATCAAAAATGTATTTATAACCGTTCATAACTTTTTTTTATTATGATTCGATTTTTATGATTGAAAATATAAATTAAAGTTCAAAGTCGCACCTATTCAACAACAACAAAAATCTTACAAAAATACTCATCCATTCAAAAGTTACAGATTTTTGATCCGAAAATGAACAAAAGTTACCACTGTGCGTTGCCTACTCCTTCCACCAGACACTTGGTCGTCCTAATTTGCAGTTTCCTTCAAATATATTTCACGCCAAACATTTTCACTTTAATCATCTCATTTGTATTTTCTTGTTCGTTTCTCATCTTATTTTCTTTTGGCTGCAAACATTTGCATGTTTAAACTGTGGGCTCACTAACCCAATAAACCTTTACGTCCATTTTGATGTAACACTAGTTCGGTTGCCACAATATGTTTTGGGTGTGTATAATTGGAAGCAGAAATAGCTGAACAAAACTGCCAAAATCTGCCTCGGAACAATTAACTGTCGTTCGCAAGATATCAGTTCTTCCCCCCACAAAAGTGTTTACTGGGTTATACCCGCATATTCAAAGTTGTTCAGGCGTACCTAAGTAAATCTATTATCAATGAAATGTTATGTAGGAATTTGACACGTACAAAGAATTTCACTTCTCTCTAACTATTATTGACCTTCTGCACTACTATATTGAACAGCTTCAATTGGTTTAGAATTGTTGAAAAATTTATTAAATCACATCAAATATTCGATAAAGATGTCCTGGTTTCCACTTGATATTGATGTCGTTGCTATTCCGAAATGATTTAATTGCATTTTTCAAATAGAATTTCAAAATAAATATTGCTTAGGATATTGTTATGGCTATTTACTCAGGACGACAGGATATACATAATACAAATAAGTTGTGTCAAACGAAATGAATAAGCAACAAATTGAAGTTCAATTGTATAAAATAAAGAATGTATAGGTGGTCTTACGGTGCGTCACATCCATGTGGTTTTATTAAGGTGTATACTGGGTTTTTATAACAAATTACCTAGGAATTTACTAACGACTATCTGATGGGAAGGTACAGTACCTTATAAAAGATCCGATTTTTCAATCCATCCTCTTTTCTTTATAACGTATTTACACCGCCGTTTGTCGCGGCCAAGTTATACGGCATTTACACTAAACAATATTAACGCATTTTCGAGATTATCAAAGTTTTTTTCTTATGGAGTTTGGCATTTATAATCCCGAAAAAGCGATAGTCTTTGTTGGTGTAACTGCAGTTTTAGCGATAACCTTGTTCTCTAATCTTTGCCGTCTACACCACCCAGTTTGCGGTTAAATTCACATTTCAGGTGGCAACTCCGTGCTTCGACAAACTCCGCGCCGAGACAAAATTGCCCAAAACGGCGGCACAATGGGAAAATTAAGTTGGCGGCTATTATTTTCTGCCAGTTTTGTTCAAATTAGTGATTTTTTTAAATAACTGAACCTTTTAAATTGGATCAGTGAGTCAAATCGGGCCAGTCGATAAAATTGACTCGCATTTAAACCAATAAGAGCCATTTATTTAGGCGACGGTGTAAGCTTCAAAAAATTTTAATGACGGCGATGCGTCTTATATTTTTCAAACCGCTTCCGTGTGTCAAACAGTTGGATTTTTATGTATGTTTTTATTATGGTTGCATTTTTTAGTAATAAAAAGTGTTGCATCAAAATGTCTTATCCAGTCTCAGACAACCCCGCGGGATCAGGGACCTTACAAAACCAAGGCAACATATTTCGCCAACCAGTTTGATCTTTTGCTTTATTTCTCCAGTTGGCAATAACAAGTGTACGCAGGGATTCGTCAACCTGATCCCTCCAGCGCAGTCTTGGTCATCCTACTTTGATGTGTTAACATCTATAGGCGTGGGTAAGGCAATTTATCAAAGTGAACACATGCAAACAACACACAGCGTTAGCGTCACATACGTGGTTGTTGTACATCAATAGTTTTTGGCAGAAAATAAGTATGATGATATTGATGTAGCGGCAGCGAACAAACAAGAAGGTCGTCGTCGCCAAATGGTATTGATTAGTATAGAGAACGCATGGAACAAATTGTATGACTCAAAAGTACTGGTGACATCTGGGGAATGATTCAAAACGTCTGGAGAATGATTCAAAAGGTATTACTCTCTTTTTGTCATAACTTGGTCCATTCAAAATTTTGATGTGAAACATTTATTGCCTTTTGAAACATTTACACTTTTTGTACTGTTTTATGTAATAAAATTATCGAAATGGTGCATTTATATTGAAATATTATATAAAGAGAATAAGACTCGTTAATGCTCGTTTACTCAGACTCTCTATGTGAGGGCGGAAAAAGACCGCAATAAGTTCTCTATACTATTCAATATTTTTTGTCGTCGCACTGTTTATGACAAAACACAAACAATTATTTCAGTGAGCTAAATATTGCTTTATTTATTTTAACAATATTACATCTAATGTTAAAGCAGATGTAAGAAAAAATCCAATGAGCTTTCGAACTCACGGGCGATGTGTTAACACGTTTTTGTTACACTGTACCTGTTCGATTTCTATGAACACATTAGTAAATGTTACATTAGAAAATACAAAACAGCGTTCAATCATATGATGACGTTACATTTAAATAATATTAATTCTTAAAATTATTTAAAGACCAGTGCAAGCACATGTGTCATTATTTTCTTGCTTAATACTTTTTGTTGTATTCCCATATAAAACAAAGAGAATGCAAAGCAACAGGCACATGAACATACATACATTGTTATGTTCGTCCATACGCTACACAAGTTCACACAATTTTCGTTGCTCTCTTGCTATCTCATTATTTTTATATACGTATAACCACGGCATTATTCTCTTTGCTCTGAGAGTGCTCCGCACCCAGACAAGACAACTATTCGCTGCCGCCTACATCAGTGTGTTGTTTTTCGTATTTTGACAATCGGTGTTTCGCAATCGGACAAATCTGTGTTCTATATAGGGGTGGGTCACCCTTAATTTTTAGGGGTATGATAAATAGATGCTGGCCGATTCTGAGACCTACCCAGCATATGCACACAAAATTGCATATAAATCGGTCCAAACGTTTCGGAGGAGTTTAACGCCAAACAATCTGTGAACGCAGTCGGACAGTCTGTGTGATCGCAGTCGGACAAACTGTGTTTGGATGTATTCACTTTGTGAATTTAGTCCCTACCCGCGCCTATAGATGTTAACACATCAAACAGAAAGTGCAATGGCCAAAGAGCCTTCAGCAAAAAATCTATTCTTTTTTTAATTTCTAACGCAACATTTACTAATGTGTTCATAGAAATCGAGCACTCGAGCGAAACACTCATTGATATTTTTTTTGTCTTCCCTCGAGTTTGGTTTCGAAACCCAGAGCAATCGCGTTATTTTGATCCGCTTAACTATCCCAATGTCAGGATAAAGCTCATACAGCTGATGGTTCGTGCGTCGCCGATACTCGCCGTTGAGCACTATATAAGTAGGGCCATCAATATTTCGCAGTATTTTTCTCTCGCAGACGCCCACAGATGTTTCGTCTGTTTGCGATAAGGCCCAGCATTCTGTGCCATAAAGCAAGACAGGTTGAATGAGATTCTGGCACAGCTGGACTTTTGTAACTCGAGTGAGGGCTTTATCTGTAAAGTGCTTACTTAATCCAAAACAACATCTAGTCGCAAGCACAATTCTCCGCCTGATCTCAAGGCTGACGTTTATGTTTTTGTTTATGGCAGATCCGAGGTATATAAATTCGTCCACCACCTCGAAATTATAAGGGTTATCAACGTTCCCTCCTTGGTCTAATCGCATGAAGGCCGCGCTCGTTGAAACCTTTAATTTTGTCATGTCCTCATTTACCGTCAGGCTATCTTTCCCTGACTCCTTTTCAATTCTCGAAAAACCGCAGTAACTTCTCTAACTGTGCGCCCAATGATATCTATATATCATTTGGGTATGACAAGAGCTCCAACTTTCCCTCAGAGAGTAAATCAAAATTCCGAACGGTTTGCAAGATATGAGCCTGACAAAATTATCACTTTTTTTGCAAAATTAACACCGAGGCCCCAAATCTTTGGGGGCCATTAAAAAAAGTGCATGACTTTGGGCAAAACTTTGAGACACGGGTCTTTTTTTTGGTCTTTTATCACGTAGTGGTGTCAGTATATGGTTATATTTCCATGACTTAAAAAATTACACACAGTGTCATAATTTCAACTTTTGTAGCCCTATTCTAGGTAGAAATAAATTTGTTATAGACCGAACCTATTAAATATCAATACCAATAATTTCAATTATAATGTAATAGGAACTATGTACCAAATATGCACATGGTTGTTCGTAATCATATTGCAATTTACTGGAAAATTTACAAAATTGTATTTGCATTCCCTCCTAATATTCCCTGGTGATCTTTGCCTTCAAATGTCCTTCCCACCTAATTCAGGACTAGTATTCGCCAGACAAAATAGAAGAAAATATTAAAATCTATTTCTTTCGGCAGCTTGTAGGCCAACCAATGGAGAGTAATACCTGCCGCTGACACCTTTTATATTTTAATTCTTTTTGCTCTCTTTTGAATTTGAAAACATTTGTATCGTGTTGTAAACATTTTTCCCTTAAATCCCCATAATTTTGAAAGTTGATGTTTTTATGTATCTTCTGGTAGCATGTGTCGTATATATTTCAACTCCTTTAATAATATTACATAAAGTCCTTTTGTATCCTGCTGTTGTCCCTTAGTTATTTGTTGTTTTCAATTTCATTTTCTGAAAATACAATTCCAATCTATGTATGTATGTACATATGTTTTATTTAAATATTTTCCAATTTTCCATTGTGATTTACGACTTGTATTACGCAGAATGTAGTACGATTACAATTTTATATATCCAACAGCCCAGTTGATTACCTTTTACGACCTGTGGCATGAAGGATCTTCTTGTTTTGTGCGAACATGTGATGTCCATTTTACAAACTGCAGGACATATATTTATAAAAATGTATACGGCTGATGGCACTAGATAGAGAATAATTTATGGTCCGGTGTATGTCTGTTGATGTGAGGAAGTATGACATGGTTGATTGGAAGAGTGTGTGCATAACCAGCAGCAAAAAGAGGTGGGTTGCATGCCTTCGAGCAGGCCTACAAATGCAGTCAGTTGCTAGAGTGTGCGACTAGGGAACAGTGTATTCCTTAGTATTAATAGATATCTATTTAATTATTTGTAGTAACGGGTTTTTCAACAGAGACGCTACAAAAGTAAATCGATAGGGACAGCTAACGACGCCATACATTTTCCCGCTCTTTTGACATTTCTCTTCAGTAAGGTTTGCCATTTCATCATGGAAAGATATACGAGCCAACAACGAGTCGAAATTATTAAAATTTACTACCGAAATTTGGAGTCAGTGGCCTCAACTTTAAGAGCGCTACGTCCAATTTATGGTCGTCATAATCGTCCTACCAGATCAACAATTGAGCGTTTAGTGGAAAAATTTGAATCCACAGGCACAGTACAAAATATTCCCGTGCCAGTGAGACAAAGAAGTGCCCGTACTGTCGAGAATATTGCTGCCGCTGAGGCTTCAGTTCAAGAAAGCCTAAATGTGTCTCGCACACGTCGTTCTCAAGCGTTGGGCATCTCTGTGACGTCGTTGTGGCGAATTTTGCGAAAAGATCTTGGCCTACATCCATACAAGATCAAATTGACGCAAGAACTGAAGCCGCTTGACAACGATAAGCGTCGTATGTTTGTGAATTGGGCTGAGAAACAACTTAAAAATGATTCGGATTTTCATCGGAAAATCATCTTCAGCGATGAGGCTCATTTCTGGCTGAATGGCTTCGTCAATAAGCAAAATATGCGTTATTGGTCAGACAGCAATCCACACGTAATCCATGAGTCATCATTGCATTCCGAAAAAATTACGGTTTGGTGCAGTTTATGGGCCGGCAACGTCATTGGGCCGTACTTCTTCCGTGATGATCACATTAATGTGAATGCGAATCGCTACCGTTCAATGATAACCGAATATTTTTGTCCCCAATTGGATAATATGGACTTGGAGGACATGTGGTTCTAACAGGACGGCGCCACAAGCTACACAGCGAATGCCACAATCAATTTATTGGAAACCAAGTTTGGTGAACGTGTTATCTCACGAAATGGCCCAGTCGATTGGCCGCCTCGGTCGTGTGATTTGACGCCGTTAGATTATTTCCTGTCGGGCTACGTCAAGTCAATGGTCTATGCCAACAAGCCAGCGACGATTGGTGAACTTTGTACGAATATCGAACGTGAAATTGCAGCAGTATCGGCCGATTTATGCTTGAAACCCGTCGAAAATTGGGTTCAGCGTCTGGACTTCTGCAAGCGTGCCCGTGGTGGCCATGCAAAAGAAATCGAGTTCCATACATAATGGCATCGAACGTACTTTCACAGGAGTAAAGAATTTCACTGGTATCTAAAACCAGTTTTGTTTTATTTAAAAAATCTTTTGTAGCGCTCTTAGTGAAAAACCCGTTATTAAACATAAAAGGGTGGTCCAAATACAGGTATCTTTTTAAATCATATGTCATATTGACACTGATAGATTTTTCCTGTTCGAAATATTTACTACCAGTCCGTATCTTACCTCCCCGCACCAAAATGAGCCGCTTTGCGCTGAACAACAGTGGCAAATAAGATTGCACTTTTGGAACGAAGTTTTTTATCGCAAGTTGCGGGATTGGGGCTAAATGAAAAAAATTAAACAACTTTTGTTTTAACACTATTATGCTACGACCCACTATTATCAATTATATTGTTAACTTTTGCTTTGGTTTGCGTCTAGACTAACATATGTTAGGAAATTTCTTGTTGAATGGGAAGTGTGATGTAGGTGGAGTCTGTAACCAATAGTTGGTATATATTGTAGTTTTGAACCCAAAAAACAGTAAATTTAGAAAAGACAAAGTAAAAGGAGTTTAGGAAAAGAATGTTTTCTTAAATAAGTGCGGGTTCTTAAAAAGGTAAATTTTCGCAAAATAAATACCTATTCATATTCATAAACAAAGTACCTTTTCTAAAAAAAATACCTTATCTTAAGGAAGTACCTTTGCTTAAAATAAGTATTTTTTTTACAAAAAGTACATTTTCTTACAAAAAGTACGTTTTCTGACAAAAAGTACCTTTCCTTACAAAAATTACATTTTCTTACAAAAAGTACATTTCCTTACAAAAAGTACATTTTCTTACAAAATGTTAATTTTCTTACAAAAAGTACCTTCTCTTACAAAAAGTACCTTTTCTTACAAAAGTACCTTTTCTTACAAAAGTAAATTTTCTTAAAAAAAGTACCTTTTATTAAAAAAAGTTCCTTTTATTAAAAAAAGTACCTTTTCTTACAAAAAGTACATTTTCTTACAAAAAGTACCTTTTCTTACAAAAAGTACATTTTCTCACAAAAAGTACCTTTTCTTACTAAAAGTACCTTTTCTTACAAAAAGTACCTTTTCTTAAAAAAAGTACCTTTACTTAAAAAAAGTACCTTTTCTTAAAAAAAGGTAAATTTTCTTAAAAAAATTAAATTTTCTTAACAACAGTACATTTTCTTACAAAAAGTACCTTTTCTTAAAAAATTCCCTTTTCTTAAAATAAGTACCTTTTCCTGAAAAAAATATTTTTTTTAAAAAAATAAGTACCTTTTCTTAAAAAAGTACAATTCATTACAACAAATTGACTTTTCTTAAAAAGAAAATAAGGCGTACCTTTTTTGTGAAACACAATAACTTTTCTTGCAATAAGCACCCAATCTCAAAAACGTACCTATTCTTGAAAAAAGGACCAATTCAAAAAAAATTCACATTTCTTAAAAAAAGCCTTTTCTTCAAAAAAAAATACCTTCTCTTTAAAAAAATACACTTTCTTACAAAAATTCCTTTCCTTGATAATACTTTTTTTTCTTTTCTTTTCTTGAGATACTTATCTTTCTGAAAATGAGTAAATTTTCTTAAAAAATAACCTTTTTCTGAAAAGAGTACCACTTCTTTTAAAAGTACCTATTCTTAAAAAAAGTACTTCTTTGTAAAAAAAAATCATACATAAATCATAAAAATAGTACATTTTCTTAAAAAAAAAACATTAGCTTTTAATAAAAGAGGTACCTGTCTTAAAAAATTACCTTTTCGGAAAAGTATAATACATATTCTTACAAAAAGGGCCTAAAAACATATTTTTTTTACAAATACATACATTCTATAAAAATATATTCTATAAAAAAAGAATTTCTTTTAAAAAGTTTAACATTTTACAAAAAGTACGTTTTCTTAAAGTTCCTTTTAAATTATCGTATATTTCAATGGACGCCTTAGGCGTGTGGAACTAACTAGTAGATAGCATAGTATAGCGAAAGGAACTTCGTTCCAATCGGTTGTCCCCTGACACCTCATGTAATTTTTTTTATAAATTTAGTGTAATTTTTTTTTGTGGGAGTGGCAACTCTTAAATTTGACAGCTGTCACATATGTTTATTCTGATTATTAAAAATGCAGCGCTTTTCGAAAGAACAGCGCGTTATAATTGTGATAACTTTTTACAAAAATTTGGAAAGTTATGCTGAAACCGCTCGCAAACTTCGAAGAATTTTCAGTCGATAAAGTGCACATAACGTGTCAACCATTCGAAATTTTAAGAAACTGGGTCGGTTATGAACAGTAAGACAGACTCCTGTGCGTCAACGTACCGGTCGGTTTTTTGAAAACATTGTTGCTGTAATCAAGGGTATCGCCGAACATCCGAAAAAATCAATTCGGCATCGTTCTTAAAAATTTTGTCAAAAGACGTCAACCTTCATTCATACAAAATTCAGCATACTCAGGAGCTCAAACCAGCAGACCATGGAAAGCGTCGGTAATTCTTTCAATGGGTAATGGAGCAAAGACCGTCGGTGGTGCAGTGGTTAGTGTGCGCGCCTCTTGTACAGGAGATCCTGGGTTCGATTCCTGCTCCGACCACCTTAAAATTTCTTTCGACGACGGTCACCTCGCTTAGTGACGGCGACACTATCGAGTACTTAGCCATGAAAAAGCTTCTCAAAATACCGTTCGGAACCGGTGTAAAACTGTAGGTCCCAATCAGTGAGTATAAAACAATAAAGCGCACAGCTCACTGGTTGTGAGAAGCTCTCCCTAATTCCTTCATGGGATGTAATGGGAAACCATTTATTTATTTATTTATAATGGAGAAAAGTGAAGTTAATGCGAAGTTTTCAAAAAAAAAATGTAATCTTCTACGATGAAGCGCATTCCCATCTGAATTGCTTCGTGACTACACAAAATTGTCGAAATTTATACTTAGAAAATCCTCATGCAATTCATGATACATAAAATGGACCCACAACGAGCAACTGTCTGGTGCGTATTTTTGACCTTACTGTTTTGAAGATGAGGCCGAAATTGCAGTGACTGTGACCGGCATGCGTTACAGGAACATGATAACGGAGTTTTTGTAACCTCAAGTAGACGGCGTGGATGTGGAAGATATGTGATTTCAGCAAGACGTTGCCACCCCCACACGGCGCATGAAACCATCAATTTATTGCAGCAACTATTTCCAGAACAAATTATCTCAAAAAATTCTTATGTCAACTGGCCGTCAAGATCTTGAGATTTAACTCCGTGCGATTTCTGTCTTTGGGGTTTTGTGAAAACTCGGCTTGATGCGAATAAACCAGAAACAACTACTGAGGTCAAAACCGAGATCCAACGCCTCATCGGTGAGATAGAGCCACATCTCTGTGAAAAAGTCATGGAAAAGAGAGTAATGGACTGCCATCAGAGCCGTGGGGTCATTTGACGGATATTTTAGTCCATACTTAATCGGAACATGGCTTCTTTACAATCCAATAAAAAAATCACAACTATCTCAAAAAATACGTGTTTCTACTGTGAAACGAAAAAGTGAATTCTTACTGAGTGCATTCTTCATCTGCGAAAATGTAAGGCCCAATCACGCCGCCTGACCAAAATCCGCACCAGACAGTTGCTCGTTGTGTGTGCATTTGTTAACCATGCATTGCATCAGGATTTTCCGAGACCCAAATTCGACAATTTTGTGTATTCACGAAGCCATTCAGAAGGAAACTGAAAATTCTTCTCTCGACTGAAAATTCTTCGAAATTTGCGAGCGGTCTCAGCATAACTTTCAACATTTTTGGAATAAGTTATCACAATTATATCGCGTTGGTTTTCCATTTTTAGTAATCGGAATAACCATATGTGACAGTTGCCAAATTTCAGAGTTGCCACTTGCACAAGAAAAAAATGGCACTAAATATAAAAAGTGGAATCTTACTGAGACACCCTTTGGAATAAAGTTTATTTGAATGTCAACAAACTGCCTCAGGAGGCATAATTGCATGCATATTTTGAGAATGCCTGGCATTTACGCTGCTGGGTAGAAATTCATTTGTAAATATGTTATGTTGTTGGATTTAAGGCAAATCTTCTGTATTACATTGGTATGTGAGTCGATTGATTATTATATTTAGATTATCCACCAACAGTTGTAACAACAGAATGCAAATACCAAAAAAAAAAACTCAAAATGAAATTAAAAGTATGCGAAAATGCTAACACTTCGTAGAATACCAGGTACAAAATAAACAAGGCAGCACCTTAATGAAAAGTAAATGGAAGAGAAGGTAGAGGATCAGAGGATATTTGTAACCCCAAAAAATCAAATATATATCAGTCTTGTTTGTTGGTTGGATGCAAATATAACGTATTTGTATCTTGTCGCAAATAAAATATACTTGTGTCCAACCACATTATGTTTGCTATTCAATATTACATGTTGGATACACAATGATTAATTGTTATAACATATGTTTTTGTGATCCAAATATGGATTTGTTTGTTGAAAACAATAACGTGACAGACAACAAAGCAACAAAAAAGCATCAGATGTTCAATTCGAGAAAACAATGCTTGCAAACATATACATGGGTGCTGCAATATTTTGCTGGTGTCGTTTGTTCAGCGTATGGCTAAACTAACTCTAAACCCTACAACACAATTTTATGCTGGCGTTAGTTGATATCGCCCAAGGCGTTAGCTGACAACGTCCAAAATCAAAAATCTCACAATGTCCAACCATCGGAATATTACCCAAATTCGTAATGTTATAAAAGACAAATGCTGTGTTACAACGTCCAAAAAATAGTTTGGGTTTTGGAACTCTTTTATTGGGCCTTATGGCATTTTTCGTCTTAAATTTTGGGCGTTGTACCATTTATTTGACATAACATTTTTTGGCATCCATATAGCCAGTAAAGATTTTGGAAGTTTTTACCATTTCAGTAGGGCAGGCCATTTCAGTAGGGCAGGCAAAATGTTTTTTATTAATTAAATACAAATTTTATGAAAAATGCTTATATTTGTTCCATCAATGTGCCTAAAATAAGGATATGTTTACTGTTATGGAGAATAAAAATAAACTGTTTCCCATGATATCCTATGAAGGGATTGGGAAGAGCTTCTCAAAACCAGTGAGCTGTGGGGTTTCTAGTTTTTCACTCTCTGATTGCTTACACGGTTCCTTCCTACGGTTCCTCCGGCTTTCTGTTCGTAAACTGTTCCTACAATTACTGTTCTTACACAGATGTTTCGGCTTATTGTTCCTACCCAGAGGCTGTCATTACGGCTTCGGCTTACTGTTCCCATTCAAGAGGTTCAGCTTACTGTTCCTGCACGGAGGCTTCAGCTTACACTGTTCCTACACAGAGGCTTCGGCTTATTGCTCTTAAACAGAGGCTACCACTACGGCTTCTGCTTACTGTTCCTACTTAAGGGGTACGGCTTACTGTTAATACACGGAGGCTTCGGCTTATTGCTCTTACACAGAGGCTACCACTACGGCTTCGGCTTACTGTTCCTACTCAAGAGGTTCAGCTTACTGTTCACCAGCAATGCATTCGATGATGACTGATCCCGAACCGTTCTCACCGGGCTCATACCTAGCCAGTAACTTGCATATCCGATACCTATCTACGCAGCGAATCCCGATTATCCGAAAAGTTCCTGATTATCTTAAAAGTTCCCGATTATCTGTCCGGAACGTGCCCCCAGAAGAGTATTGTCAAGCCAAGACCAGTGCCCTCAAAAGAGTGTTGTCACAGGCAAGACTAATATTCCCAGAAGAGTGTTGTCAAGCCAAGACAAGTGCCCCTAAAAGAGTGTGGTCAAGTCAAGACAAGTGCCCCCAAAAGAGTGTGGTCAAGCCAATACAAGTGCCTCCGGTAGAGTGTTGTCACACCAAGACGAGTGTCCTCAAGCTAAGACGAGTGTTCACAACAAGTGAATCAGTTGATGTTATTTCTGTGAATCAAATTACTTGGTAAATTCTGAATCTGAATTCGAACCCCCGAAAAGGGTAAACTATGCTGTTCGTATTTCGAAAGTTTTGGTGGATTATACAGAATGACTCTGGACATGACTGAGCTTCCCCCAGCCCTCGATAAAACCACGTTACATTCCTCCGCTGGGAAGATAATGCCAGAAAGAGGGATACCTACTGATAGTGTTATACCCAGTGCGGTTGAGTAAACCCCAGCTCCCACTTCACCATCCACCTTAGATCCATCCATAAAAATGTATATGTCAACATCCTGCAATGGTGACTGATTCTGCCACTCTTGTCTGTGCAGGACAATTGTTCTGAGGTTTTTCTGGAAGTTCAACTCTTGGCTAGCATAGACCGTTAATTTAGATATAACCCAATTAGGAGGTGTCCAGCTGAAGCCCTTAATGCAATGCTTCATGTTATACCAATAGACCTTCACATCACAGCTATGAGGCGTGGAGTGCCATCCGACAAAACGCTCTTGGACTCTGGAAGAGCAACGCATATGGGCATGAGAGTATACTACCGACAATTCCAAGAGAACTCAATATAACAACCAATTACTGCACCCCCTCATTGACGTTCGATAACCTATTCGATGTCAGGTTTCCCAAGAGAATACAGTGGTACCATGAGGGGGTACCACTTACAGGTTGTGACACCAAAGTACTTACGGACAGATCCAAAATGGAATGTGGAACCAGCTCGGCTGTTTTCTCCAAAGAGGCAGGCCTGAATTTATCATTCAAAGTCCCAGACAAGTGCAGCGTTTTCCAAGTGGAGATGCTGGCCATCAAAGAAGCCTGCACCGCACTTATACTACAGCGGAATATTTGTAGATAGCGAAGCGGCTCTCCTATCACTCAAATCTTACAAAACTGCATCTAGACTCGTTAGTTAATGTAGGGAAAAACTTGTCGAGCTAGGCCGGCTGGCCAAAGTGGTTCTTACTTGGATACCAGGCCACAAGGGTCTCCTAGGGAATAAAAACTCCATATGGTGTCAGTCCCAACGCCTATAGGGTTGGTCAAAAGAGGTACTTTCCTGCATTACCTTGAACGAGCGAAGACCAGATGGGATATGACGGAAACGTGCCGCATATCGAGAAACACATGGCCAGAATATAACATTCACCGGACTAACTCCCTGATCAGCCTTAATAGGGGAGACATATCTAGGCTAACTGGCGTGCTGACCGGACATTGGCCAATTGGTAATCACGCAAGATGGTCGAAGCTGCCATATAATGACCACTGCCGTGCGTGCGATGACGCAGAAGAGGAGGAGACGATGGCGCATCTACTCCGCAGTTGTCCGGCTCTGATGAATAGCTGCCTGAAAACTATGGGCCGTCCCTTCCTGCATAACCTCAGTGAAATACACGAGATAGATCTAGGGGATCTAATGAGGTATCTCCGATTAACAGGCTGGATATAGACACGGTACTTTGGACCTTCCGGAGTGATGTGGTATGCAAAACGGTGTCTCAAGAGTCTAATTGATGCTAAATAGTATCTTTAGCAACCACGAAAACCAACCAACCAACCGGGCAAACTGCACACAATCATACTATTACTTTTACTTTAGCTTCGTTGGGTCCAACATTACTGGTCGCTAAGCCGCAAAGCACTCTTTGCCGTTACACTCTTAGAGCAAACTGTTCCAACGGAAGCAAACTCATCATCGTATTGAGAGTAGCATAGTGAAACGTTCGTAATGCCCCTATCACGCAAAAGCCAGCTGTTCTCTGCACTGTTGATAATTTTCTAGCTTTCTCGAGAGCCGGTCAAAATACACATACTCCAGAAAGGGTCTAACCACAGTAAAGTACATCCATAATACCATCTTCGGGTTGAGGCCATATGTTCTCCCAAATATTATCTTTCGAGCGTAGAAAGCATCTGGCGGCTTCTTAACTCTGCGTTCAATATTAACTTTCCAGCGAGTTTCGGATTCAGAATTACACCACGATACTTCACCTTATCCAACAATACTAATTGTTGAACATTGAGTGGGGGTAGCGGATATTATGGAACAGTTCGCCTACACGATGAAATATTTATAATTTATTGTTGCTTGGATGCAAATACAACGTGTTTGTAGCTTGTCGCAAATATTGTGTACTTGTGTCCAAAAACATTGTGTTTGCTATTCAATATAACATGTTTGGGACACAATGATTAATAGGTTATAATATATGTCTTTGTGACCCAAATGTGGGATTGTTTGTTGGCAACTGCTAAACACAAAAACCTGACCGACAATAAAGAAGCAAAAAGCAGCAGATCTTCAATTCACGTAATCAATGCTTGCAAACAAGTATATGGTTCCTTTAATATGCTTCGGGGGTTGGTGTTTTTCAACGGGTACTACACGCAAAGAAAAAAAACGTTTTTTGCTCGGTTGCCGCAACAATACTTTGATTGATTGTGGCGAAGAATGTGTTCGTTAGCTTAATTCCGATGAAAATATTCGTAAAGGCGATGAACCAATTCACTTGTAAAGGGTTTTCTAATAAGGCCTTGACAAATTTTTTTCAAAATAAAACGCAAACCATTTGAGATATTTCCAAAACTTGACTTGAAATACAATCAAAACATTTATGATTGAAAATCGACTTTCTTCATATGGCCACCGGGGGCACGTAGCCCCAAAGAAAAAAGTCTAGAGGCGTTAAATCGCACGAACGAGGCGGCCAATTGACTGGTCCATTTCTTGAGATGACACGCTCTCCAAACTTTCTCTTCAATAAATCGATTGTAACGTGTGCTGTCTTTCACCGTCCTGTTGAAACCACATGTCGTGCAAGTCCATGTTTTCCATGGTAGTCATGGCGCGATAATAATCGCCATTCACAGTAACGTGACGATCGTTATTGTCGACGAAAAAATATGGCCCAATGACGCCGCCGGCATGCAAACCGCACCAAACAGTTATTTTTTGTGGTTGAAGTGGTGATTCATGAAGCAAATGTGTATTTTCATCAAACCAATAACGCATATTTTGCATATTGACGAACCCATTGAGCCAAAAATGAGATTCGTCACTGAAGATAATTTTCCGATGAAATTCATTATCTTGGCGCATCTTCTCCAGAGCCCAATCGGAGAACGTACGTCGCGTCAAATGGTCCATCGGCTTCAATTCTTAAATCAGCTTGATCTTGCATGGGTGTAAACCCAGATCATTACTCAAAATTCGCTATAAAGTGATGTTGGCGACGCCCAGTTCTTGAGAACGCCGCGGAATCGATTGATTTTGATCGTTTGATACGGACGCCTGAACGGTAGCGATATTTTCGTCACTTCGACCAACCCGTTATCTCACTGGCACGGCAGCATCACACAATGAATATGTAGAGTCAAATTTTTGCACTAAACTTATTATTGCTTGTCTACTAGGGCGAGAATAACGCCGGAAAATTAGAGTTAATGCTCTTAAAGTTACGGTCACCGACTCCGAATTTTGACAGTACATTTTTATAATTGCATACGTTGTTCGTTCGTGTACTTTACCAGGATGATAATGTGGAGTTTACTGTAAAAAAGGAAAGTAACAGTTCGATGATCAGTGAAATAATGCGTTCACAACTTAAATTCATAGTTCTCCAGTACCTATTCGAAAACCCTTTATAAGGAAGCGTTTTCCTTTCAGTGTATCACCCAAATATATGCAAATTATCTCTCAAAATTGAAACCATAAAATTTCTTTCACTGCATTCAGCAAACTCCATAATCTCCGTGCATTTTCTGGATAAATAATTATGACAGTTTATTTTTTGTTTATTGGCCCCTATAAACCGCGATCAAATTTGTATTTGGTCCATGTGCATGTGTGAGAAAACAATTACTTTTTTGGGTTTTCTGTGGAATTACACGGAAAAATTAGTTTATGCGAAGGTCCTTGCTATTGTTTTTATTATGCTAGTGCATACAATTTATGCGAAGTGGAAATATTGATATTGGCAAAATGTCATTAGAGATATTGGCAAACAACAATGAAGCCAGAACCAACAGAAACACCAGCCACGATAACACAGACACACCGCACACAAAATTTAAGAGGAAACACTAGAATTCACTGGCACGCAAACACTCACAGTGCCCACAACTTTAGTGGGAATTCAGTGACCACAGAGTTTGGTGTTTCCTACCAATAGATGTTTTTGCTGTGCGACCAGCGGTTTTAATGGAGGATTTTCTGTTACTGATGTAATGCTGGTAAGTGAATTTTAAAATTGAAAACAAAAAAAAAATGTATCAGCGATAAACGGTTACAACATTTAATGCAATGCATGTTCACGCCGGAATTGAAAGGAAGAAGGAAGGAAGAGTTGGAAGAAAAAGTCCACAAAATTGAACAGAAAAGGGATTATTTGTACATCAAACTGGAAGTTAAAACATGAAACCATATTTCGGGTGGGAACGCAAATAAATTAATACCAGATTGGCAGCCCACGTATAAAGTGACTACATAGGAACAGAGAGGCAAACCTCCGTAAAGTTCGGGAGAGAGCCTTCGTAGGAGAACGATTCACTAGACTTCATACGAACAGAGAGGTGAACCTCCGTAGGAAAAAGAAATAAAGGGATAATTAGGGAGGCTTTGTACCTTTCTCCATTTTTCCCTACGGAGGTTCATCACTCAGTTCCTAAGAGGTCTGATGCTTTTTGGGACAAAGCCTTCGTAGCCACAAGGTTAGCCTTCGGTGTTATAATGCTTAGTGTGCGCGGCTCTTGCACATGACAACGTGGGTTTGATCCCCGCTCTGACCACCTTACTTTCCTTTGGACGATGGTACCCTCGCTTAGTGATGGCGGCACTATCGAGTACTTAGCCATGAAATAGCATCTCAAAATACCGTCCGGAACGGGTAGTAAACTGTAGCTCTCATTAAGTGAATGTAGAATTTAGAAAGCACAGTTGTGAGAAGCTCTCCCCAATCTCTCAATGGGATGTAATGGGACACAAGTTTTTTTGTAGGAATATGAAGACAAAATTCTCCTACGAACAATGCAGAAAATCTACATAGGAACTTCTGTGAATCCATTGAGGGAACCAACCAGACTGTATGCTTAAGATGCGTGTTCGCTAAAAACCCACCGTGTGCGGGGTTGTTAATGAAAGACGATGGAACGTGGACGTATTCGTCTGAAGAGTCTCTTGGGATTCTCCTGGATACCCACTTTCCCAACGATGACAGGAATGCTGGTCATCAGCCAGAAGAGCTAGGCGGAAACTCACGTAGCCTAGAAAAAATTCGCTCAATTGTGAGCAGAAAAAATCTGATGTGGGCCATTAGATGCTGTAAGCCCTATAAATCAGCCGGACCTGACGGGATAATTCCCGCGCAACTACAGGAGGCACTTATCTTGTAGCTGGATGGAGGCAATCTTTAGGGGCTGCCTTATGCTGGGAGTCATTCCTAGGATTTGGAAGCAAACCAAAGTAGTTTTCGTCCCGAAAGCCGGCAAATACTCTCATGTCAAACCAAAGGACTTTAGATAAATCAGTCTATCATCCTTTCTTCTTAAGACATTTGAAAGGTTACTGGATATTCATGTTCGAAGTCATCTTCCACAGAATCTACTATCGATTTCTCAGCATGCCTATGTCACGAGCAGGTCAGCTGAGACAGCTCTCTACTCTATAGTCAGCATAATAGAAAACTCTCTTGAGAATACGGTCTTCGCTCTGGGGACCTTCCTGGACATCGAGGGAACATTCAATAACATTCAACCTTCGGCGATTCTTAGGTCGTTACAGAATGTAGGAGTCGATAGCTTAGTGACACGCCTAATTAGGAAGCTTCTGGTAGATAACCCCGTCAAAGCTGAATGGGGTGGTGTTACCATTGCTAGGAACGTTAACAGGGTGACTCCGCAGGTGGCAGTTCTGTCTCCACTAATATGGTTAACTTCTGTCAAGGAACTGCTTCTTGAATTGGGCATGACCGAATGCCAGGTCGTTGCTTATGCCGATGATATTGCTATTATCTGTATGGGTAGAAACCTTAATTTACGTAGCACCGTACAGCCAGCCTACTTAGTCTGATTTCGAACTGGACCGCTAACAACGGACTATCGCTTAACCCACTTAAAACCGAGCTAATCTTGTTCTCTCGGAAATATAAAATTCCCGCATTTGAACTGCCGTCAGTTACTGGGGTGCAATTACAGTTGACGGAAAAGGTCATGTATCTGGGAATAATTCTCGATAGAAAACTGTCTTGGAAACCGAATGTGTATGATAAGGTGCATGGTTAGATGAATGCATGCTCCGCGATTGGAATCTCCGTGTACTATGTCCCATATTTAAAAAAGGTGACCCGAGTCTCTGTGCCAACTACCGTGGAATAAGCCTTTTATCCATGGCATATAAGGTTCTGTCAAGTATAATTTGCGAAAGTATAAAACCAATTATCGCTGACCTGATTGGACCATACCAGTAAGGCTTTAGGCCTTGAAAATCGAAAACCGACCAGATTTTCACGCTACGCCAAATCCTGGAGAATACCCGCGAAAAACAAATCGACACCTATCATCTATTTGTCGATTATGAGCCGGCCTTCGATAACCCGATACGGGCTAAACTCTACGAAGCTGTGTCTGAGCTTGGTATTCCTGCAAAACTCATACGTCTTTGCAGGATGGCCTTGACGAACACCAAATCCGCAGTGAAAGCGTGTAAGGATCTTACCGAACCTTTCGAAACTAAGCGAGGCCTCAGGCCAGGTGACACCCAATCATGCGATCTCTTTAACATCTTAATGGATGACATTATCAGAAAAGCTGCAGTCAATATGAATAAAAGCATCAGCAGCAAGAATAACATGCTCCTCACGTATGCTGATGATATTGACATCATTGGACGCACAGTTAGAGAGTTTACTGCGGTGTTGATAACGGATATAATTTCGAGGCAGTGGGCGAATTTATATACGTCGGATCTGCCGTAAACAAAAACTACAACGTCAGCGTAGAGATCAAGCGGAGAATTCTGCTTGCGGAGAATAAGCAAGGACTTTAGAGATAAAGCCCTCTCTCGAGTAACAAAAGTACAGTTGTACCAGACTCTCATTCAACCTGTCTTGCTTTATGGCGCAGAATCCTGGGTCTTATCGCAAGCAGATGAAATATCTGTGGGAGTATTCGAGAATAAAATACGCCGGAAGATTTATGGCCCTATAGTGCACAACGGCGAGTATCGGCGACTCATGAACCATGAGCTGTATGAGCCTTATCCTCATATTGACATAGTTAAGCGGTTCAAGATAACGCGATTGCGTTGGCTACGCCATGTCAGTAGAACGGATGCAGACGAAGCAGCGCGAAGGGTTTTCGAAACCGAACTCGAAGGAAGGCGAAAAAATCAATGAGAGTTCGAACTCACGGGCGATGTGTTAACACCGTTTGTTACACGATACCTGCTAGATTTCTATGAACACATAAGTAAATGTTTCATTGGAAAATAAAAAAAAATAATAGATTTTTTGCTGAAGACTCTTTGCTATTGCACTTTCTTTTTTTTACATCTTCTTCAACATTAGATGTAATATTGTTAAAATAAATAAAGCAATATTTAGCTCACTGAAATAATTGTTTTTGTTTCGTCATAAACAGAGCGATGACAAAAAGTATTGAATAGTATAGAGAAATTATTGCGCTCTTTTTCCACTCTCACGTAGAGAGTCTGAGTAAACGAGCACTAACTAGTCTTATTCTCTTTTTATAATATTTATAATATTTTTATAATATTATAAATGCACCATTTCGAAATTTTATTACATAAAACATTACAAAGAGCATAAATGTTTCAAAAGGCGTCAATGTTTTACATCAAAATGAAGAATGGACCAAGTTATGACGAAAAGAGAGTAATACGTGCTTTTCAGTCATACAATTCCTTCCATGAGTTCTCTATACTATTCAGTACTCTTTGGCGACGACGACCTGGTTGTTTGTTCGCTGCTGCTACATCAATATCATCATACTTATTTTCAGGCAGAGACCATTGTTGTACAACAACCAAGTATGTGATGCTAACGCAGTGTGCTGGTTGCATGTCTTCACTTTGATAAATTGCCCTACCCACGCCTATAGATGTTAACACATCAAATTAGGTAGACTAAGACTCCGCTGGAGGGATCAAATTGACGAATTCCTGGGTACACTTGGTATTACCAACTGGAGAGGTAAAGCAAAAGATCGATCTGTTTGGCGAAATATATTATCTTCGTTTTGTAAGGTCCCTGACCCCCCGGGTTTGTACGAGACCGGATAAGTAAGTAAGTATCCTCGCATTAGTTAGGAGGGGGCAGTCGGCACCATCGTCTCCCTCATCGGCCTTGAAGTCTCCTGGGACAAGTACGGCAGATAACTGATATCTCTATATGCCCAACATATTTGGCACATTTGCGACTATACTCCCATCCTTACCTCTAGAAAAGGGCACCCTGATCCACGGCCATTGTATAACCTTAAGGCATTTCGTCACTTTTCCTGAATTTTCGAAGCAATTGTGGGAACCAAAGACATATTCCGATCGAATTGAAATATTGCCAACGTGATACTGACCAATGCCACATCTTTTTCTGTATCGGAATAATATAGTATTCAAAAATATAGAAATCGAATTCAAAATGTTTCGGGTTTCGCCCAACCCTATTACTGAATTGCCAACTTTTCTCGTTTGTAGACAATTTTCAGTGTCCTACATTAAAACTTAAGAGATTCTGATATCTGCACGAGGGAAATAAAAACCAATGAATATGTAAACCAAATTATTTTATTGTGTGAAAAACAGCCAGTGAAAATATTGCATTCAGTATTATGAATTTTTGATGACAACACAAGGAATAAACTACAGGACCAATTTACAACGTAAGAATGGATAGAAAACCAAAAGCACTGAAATGTTGGAGCAATATGAAAGAGCAAAAGGATATGATATAAAATGATATAACAAGAGCAGGTATAACTTGTGTAAAGCAGAGATGACTCTGAAGAACTCTCCTTTTGACTTTGAAGTACCTTCCCTTCGAAGTGCCTTCCCTTCGAAGTTGTGTCGCAGATTATTAAATTTCCCCATGAGGTAGTCAGGCAAATGTCGTCATGAAATTTGAAAGCATTCAACAATTCCAACCAAGATGTTTATATCCTGGCTTGCATAATTTCATCCCATTGTATTGTTTAGTTTCTGATTAAAAGCGATCAACTTTTGTATAGTTTAATAACTAAAGCTGTAGAGGGAGGGAAACCAACTGTTTAGGTGGAACAATTTTCAATAAAAAAGCCAGAATTTGCATGATTAATAATGAATCTCGAAAATTTTCCCAGACGGCTAGTGGATCGAACAACTGACCCAAAAATTGGCTGCCCTCCTGCAAGCACGGGAATGGGAATCTGGTGACAGATAAACAGTGTGCGCTCAAAATGTGGGCAGAAAACTTCCCACCACTGCCCCACCCAGAATCTTGTGGTGAAGATAAGGAGGCATTGATTATGGAAGATGGTGCAGATTGTCCCATCTCCATCCAAAACGAGATTGGAGCGTCAATCTCCTGGCTTCAAAATAATGAAGTGGCGGGTGCCCGCTGAGCTTTTTAAGGTCGGTGGCGAGGAATTACTGTAGATTTTGCATATGAGTTGAAGCATGTAAACAGCTCAGCCGATAGTCCATCAGCACCATCGGATTTAATGTTCTTAAGCTAAGAAATTGCAGTCGACGCCATTGTTCTGTATTTACTGTATATCCCGAATCTACATCTGCACTGAAATCTCCTCGCCATTGTCCTGTATTTGTACCTATATTGAATTCTCCTGTGGCAAGTAAAGCAGAGTAGTGATCTCTCTATATTCCCAATATACTCTGCACAACTGCGACAAGATCCCGTACTTATCTGTACAAAAGTGATTTGACTTTGTACTTCTCGGTATAACTACGGCCCTCATTCTTCCTACTGTAAGATTCAATTTGCTCACCCTAACTCTTTTTCCACAATCTTTTTTTTTTCGTTTATATAAACAGGGTTCCCCTCTAATCTTCTCCTTATGTCACTCCGTCGCGGCTCACGTTCCAATTAACTGAAGCATTGCCATACATGAAGAGTTATTTTCATCACCTGCCATGCGACACTCTTCATCGTACAATGGTTTATCTTTAAACGTTTTTTCATAACCAATTACGGTATTTACATCAGTTTTCATAGAGTGGGAAATGTACTTCAACCGCGCTTCAGGATCACGAGGCGGGGATGGGTTCTGCGCCAGTATTTGATTGAGCTTCTCTGCATATGCAGTGGCTATGGCTGGTAATTTGAACTGACTACCTTATATTTCTTTCGACGATGGCCAACTGTCTTAGTGATGGCGACACTATCGAGTACTTAGTCATGAACAATTTTCTCAAAACTCCGTTCGGAACCGGTGAAGAACTGTGGGTTCCAATCAGTGAGTGTAAAACTATAAAGCACACAGCTCAATGGATGTGAGAAGCTCTCCCCAATTCCGTCAAGGGATGTAATGGGAAACCATTTATTAATTTATTTATCTCTGGTAATTTCAGATTTCCGATGTCCAGCTTTCTATATGTCTGATTTCATACGACTTTCGCTCTGCTTATCCTTGTGCGAACCTTTGCTGTAACTATATACGTACGTCTTTGACACTATCAGAATGACTTCCGTCAAATACCGGGTGATCCATGTGGTTTTTCGTTTGTTGAACAGGCGATATCCAAGTAGCCTTGTGGGTGTCTTCATGTTGGAATCTCATGTTAAAGTCTCTTGCCAACAACAAAGCCGCAACAAAATGCATGCTGTTTCTCATAGCAGCTGTAATAAATATCGCAGTTTTTCTTTCTGGTGCAACCATATCCTGTTCATCGTATTTCCTGGATAGCGGTGATGTCAGCATAGTATATTTCAAGGACATCCGCCAGTTGGAAAGTGGCACCCGTCTTGTATAGTATTCTTACGTCCTAGATAAATATCTTTAAATCGTGGCCCTTATAACGTTTGCGAGGGTCGTCAACAGTTGGTTTATTGTATATTTTTTTGTATTTTCACTATCTACAGGCTGAAAAAAAACCCACCTCTGTAACATATTCTCCCAAACATATTCTGCAGGAACCATGTACATGTTTAGAACACACTTCAAATATTCATATGTTATCAAGTTCCAAACACACTTGTATTTAAATGCAAACAATAGCATTATTACTGGCAAACATGTATGCTTTTACGGGGTCACATATGCGTTCTTCATCCCAAACATCGATATGCTTACGTGTAAGCATTAGCGTGTTCCCCTCAAACCTCCACATAATCAGGTGGAAGCATGTGCGTATTTTCTCCCAAACATACTAATACTTGGAAGAGATTTATTCTTTGAATTCAATATATATGTATTATTTATTATAATTAATTTTAACAACAACTAACATTTATAATAAAAAAAATAATAGATTTAAAACGGCCCTTTTTCTTATTAGATTTAAAACGGCCCTTGTTCTCGTGTCTTCTTTGTCTCTCACGTTTTTGTTTTGAGAAGGTTTCAGCTATGCGGTGGTTATCACTGTGCGTTGGTACGCAAACAATATACTTATATACAAATCTAGTTCAAGTCAAGCCTGTATTAATTACATGTGTTTCTTTTTATTGTATCTCACAAATGGTCCGCCGTTCCGATTATCTCAGTAACGGCTCGGACAGACAAAGGGCTTGCCGTTGTTGCCCTTTCCAGTATCTTTCCTGAAAATCGTTTCTCACTTTGGTACCACTCATACATATATACCAAACACATACACAAAACCCAAAGCAAGTTCACAAACCATTTAACCGTCCGAACCTTTGTTTATTATTTTTTCACTAACCTAGCGATTTTGATATCCCCTGTCCGTTGAATCTTTGGCGACTCAATACATGAAACTTCATCTTCCATTTACACGCACATTTAGGAATATTTATGAATCACTGACTGAGAGAGTGATGTCAAAATAACAGATACACACTCGCAAGATAAACTCTCTCTGTGTCCCTCTTTTATTCTAATGCTCTCGAGAGAGCGTAAACAGTGCAACAAACTCAGCTGTATTTCAATCAGAAACACATGTATATTTGGGTCGCAAACACATATATTACAACATATTATCTATTGTCTCAAACATTTAATATTCAATAGCAAACGCAATGTGTTTGCGCACAAGTATATTATATTTGCGACGAGCTCCAAACACACGTTATATTTGCATTCAAACAATAAAAAACGAGAGATTTGTCAGCGTGTATATAACGGTGAAGGGAGGGTACACGCAGCCCACCGTGGTTTGCATTTTAGCTACTGCCGGGATGACTATGTTTCAGCCGCCCATTATGGATCCGACGCTGACCAGATTGTAGTGAGTTGCAACTGGATTTTGGTTTCTTAAATTTTAATCCACCGTTGGCCTGGGCTGTTGCCGCATCCGCCTTCAAAGGACAGAAGAGTATGTCCACTAGTTCGAAGAGGTTCCGTGACAGGGTCACCCAATTAGCCTGAGACGTATCAGTGATCGCATAATAAATCAGCCTGCTCATTTCACTCGCCTTTTCACTTTAGCTAGCTAATGAAGGTTTCCGATAAAGCCAACAAACTCCGCGGAAGTAGTGAGCTGCTTGGACTGACCAATGAATGAATCATTCCACACCAGTCCCAAGTGAATGGCTATCCGAAACATTTGATCTCAAAGGACAGTCCAATGTCCCAAGTAGTACATTAGGTATATATCCGAGTAAGTTATTGATGAACAGTTCGAAACTATTTCCTGCACCCAGAGAACTAATTGGCTGAGAAGAGGTTGTAGCAACCGTAAATTCGCGCGTTACCACCGATCATTTCCTGCAGACAAGCCGAATGGCTTAGCGGGTTTAGTATTAAAAAATCCTGTACAATAATTTATGATCAATAAAATCAAATTAAAAAAAAAAATAAAAATTGCGGTTACCGCAACCGAATTGAGGTATTCACGACCAGATTTAGCCGTCTCAACTGAAATGCCGCGATTCATAATTGATTCGATTGTGCAACTGAATCTTGAATTATATTCGTTTTGCCAACCAAATTTTCTAAAACTTCGGTCGAGGTAACCGAATGTGGCATCAATTCAGGGGGAACAACCGAATTTGGCTTCAACTCGGTTGTCACTACCAAATTTGGTATCAATTCGGTTGTAACTACCGAATTTGCCTTCAATTCGGTCGCAGTAATCGATTTAATCCTTAAGTCGGTTGCAAAGGCCGAATTCGGCGTTAATTCGGTTGCTGCAACTGAATTTTTCAGGAATTCATTTGAGGTTGACACAACCTCATTAGAGTTTGACACAACCTCTTTGGAGGTTGTCACAACCGAATTTGGATAGTGTCACAAATGAATTTAAAATCTTTGCCACTGCAACCGAAGATGGTAACAATTTCGGTTGCTGCATCTGAACTAAGCCCAAATTCATTTGTTGCAACTGAAATTTTAAAAAAATTTGCTTGACAAAACAAACATTATTCAAGATTCAGTTGTTACAAACGAATCAATTATGATATGCCGTTGCTTCAACCACATTTCAGTTGTGACAGCTAAATCCGGTTGTGGCAACCTCAATTCGGTTGTGGTAACCGCAATTCGGTGACAACAGCCGAATATACGGTTGCTACAACCCGTTTTCGATTAATTAGTTCTCTGGCTGCAGGAAATAGTTTCGAACTATTCAGCAAGAACTAACACGGGTATATGCCTAATGTACTAGTTGGGAAATGGGACTGTCCATGGAGGTGGAAACTTTCTGATATCCATTCACTTGGGAGTGGCCAGAAATGATTCCGTCATTGGACAGTCAAAAGCAGCTTCCTACTTCCATGCAGTATGTCCTGGGCAATGGCTTTATCGGAAACCTTCTTTAGCTAGCAAGAGGTTCTGGCACTCTCCAATGAGCTTGTGATAACCTCCAATGAGGTTGTGACTGCCTCCAATGAGGTTGTGAGAAAGTCTAAACTCGGTTGTCTCAACCGAATTTTTCTGTGAGTGTGTGGAATTTGGATGTGTTCAGGTGTAGTGCAAAGGGAATGCAGCGCTGGCAATTGCCAATTCCTAGGCCATCTGTTTGTAAAAGGAGACAGTTATTTACATGCACAGTGTATAGTTTAGGGACAGTTATCCCCGCTTCTGTGAGGACCAATGCGGAACTATGTATGAACTAATCGCTTTTACTACAGGGAATAATCAGAAACTTATGCAACCAAATACATACATGTTCCTAAACTGCAACTCCTGATATCTCAATAACTAAGCAAGTTATCACAACCAGTTTATTTCGGGAGTAATACCAAAAAATTTTCTCCAATCTACGGGCCCGGGATATCGTACTCTCCCCAAAGCGAGTTCTGGTGGAAATTCCTGTAATTTGTGCACAAAGAATTTGCTGTGTTATTATCTGCGTCATTAACTTTCACAATATGGAAAACGTACAAGCCTCTTCATCTAACATTACAAATATATATTAGGTGGAAACTGTAATATCAGTCCAACATTGAATATGCAGCTGTTCAAACCTTTATTCCACGCAACATTGTGGCTTTTGTGGTACTCCACACCGGGAGCAGTCGCATTGAAGACGAAATTTACTAACATAGATTGTGTGCCTCACGATAAAGCTGTAGCTACATTTAGGCATTGCTATCTAAAGGCCATTGCCCGAGATAAAGTGACACTTTATGTCCATTTGGAAATGCATCAGTTGCCTGTAACCAGCATTATGGTAAGATAAAATGCTAACATTTTTTCGAGAATTTTTAATATGTATTTGAGTTGTAGCTGAATGCTGCATTCTACCAGAAGGGAAATGGCTATCGACCATTTATGTACAACAACACTATAGATTTTTTTTGAATTTATGCTCCATCCAAGTCGTTATATGTTTTGGAATATACTTTATAAAGCAACCACAAACAGCACAAATTTAAATCATACGTGTCCCTATAATGTGAGTAAAAAGATGCTATACTATACTAACACCAAATATATATACTAACTATTAATAACACTTTAATTAAATATAAATTTTTGAATTTTAGCATGACGTAATAGTAGACGGTCTAATGTTTAATGGCGATACATTCAAATTGATTCCATTCCCACCCAACGATTATCAGGCGCGAATGAGAGCAGGAGATGCCAGCGGTTTTAAAGTAGAAGTTCGAGCTAATATACAAATTTATGACTGATAATGTCTATTAATTAGTATGGTAATCAAATTAATTAGTATGGTAATCAAACTATATGGAAGAAACAATATACGTACACATGTTTATATTCATCCAATTGTATTTAACAGTGTGGTCAACTCTTGGTTGCTCATAATCATACAAGAAATGGTATATTCTTGTAAAAAAAAACTACTTAAAAGCTGCTAAAAACCACTGTGCGTTGCAAGATAAACCCACCGCAATCTGGCAACCCTCCTAGAATAGAACAACAAAATGAGTGAAGCGCCTCGTTTCTCTGCTATCTCTCTCTCTCTCTCTTAATCTCCTCGTTGATTACTTCAATACACGAGTAGTTTCCTGATGATGTTACAGTAACTAACTATAGAAATTCCAACCATATTTAACCCTAGTGAGATAACGTACGACTCTGAGACGTATGACAAGTAAGCATTTATATATTTCTTTGATTTTTTTAGGCGAATATTGTTCCTCGGCTTTGCAGTTTAAAATTTGAGGGCTTTTCGTTAGATAGGATTTTTTGTAGAGCAAGACTTAATACCATTAATTTCAAATGAGTTTTATTTTAAAACATTTTGGAACCTTTATTAATTAGACCTCAAAGTATCATACGTCTTCAAGACGTATGTTTATCTTTTATGTATAAAAAAATAAGGTTATCTTTCTAGGGTTAAACAAAATTACATAAAGTATATAAAAAGTATGAAATAATCAAGTTATGACGCGAGAGAGAATTGCGTTTGAGGGAATCGCGTCGACTTTTTGTTCTCTTCTACAAGGGTTGCCACATCGCGATGGTTTTTTCTTCTCTACTGGTACATCCTTTATACTTACTTACTTACATATCCGGTCTCGGACAACCCTGGGGGTTCAAGGACCTTACAAAACGAAGACAACATATTTCGCCAACCAGTTCGATCTTTTGTTTCATTTCTCCAGTTGGCAATACCAAGTGTACGCTGGGATTCGTCAACCTAATCCCTCCAGCGGAGTCTTGGTCTTATTATTTTTCGTCTTCCTTTGAGTTCGGTTTCGAAAACACTTCGTACGGGTTTGTCTGCATCCATTCTACTGACATGGTCTAGCCAGCGCAATCGCGTTATTTTGGTCCGCTTAACTATGCCAAAATCGGGATATAGCTAAGGCTCATAGTTCATGCGTCGCCGATACTCGCCCTTGTGCACTATAGGGCCATACATTTTTCCGAGTAATTTTCTCTCGAAGACTCCTACAGATGTTTCGTCTGCGTACTACAAGACCCAGGATTCTGCGTCATAAAGTAAGACAGGTTGAATGAGAGTCTGGTACAGCTGGACTTTTGTTACTCGAGACAGGGCCTTATCTCTAAAGTTCTTGCTAAGCACAAAATAACATCTATTCGCAAGCATAATTCTCCGCTTGATCTCAAGGCTGACACCTTGTTGTTTTTGTTTACGGCAGATCCGAGGTATATAAATTCGTCCACTACCTCGAAGTTATAACGGTTATCAACGTTCACGCTTTGGTCTAATCGCGTGGAGGCCCTGTTCGTTGAAACCATTTATTTTGTCTTGACCTCATTTACCGTCAGACCCACTTTTGCCGACTCCTTCTCAATTCTCGAAAAAACCGCAGTAATTGTGTGCCCAATGATATCTATATCATCAGCATACGCGAGCAGCATGTGACTTTTGCTGCTGATGGTTTAATTCATGTTGACAGCATCTTTTCTCAGAATAATCTCAATTAAGATGTTAAAGAGATCGCACGATAGTGTGTCACCTTGTCTGAGGCCTCGCTTAGTTTCGAAAGGTTCGGTAAGATCCTTACCAACTTTCACTGCGGATTTGGTGTTCGTCAAGGTCATCCTGCAAAGGCGTATGAGTTTTGCAGGAATACCAAGCTCAGATATTGCTTCATAGATTTTCTCCCGTATCGGACTATCGGAGGCCGCATTATAATCGATAAATAGATGATAGGTGTCGATTTGTCCTTCGTGTGTCTTCTCCAGGATTTGACGTAGCGTGAAAATCTGATCAGTTGTCGATTTTCCAAGCCTAAAGCCACACTGGTATGGTCCAATCAGGTCAGCGATAATTGGTTTTAGTCTTTCGCACATTATACTTTATTGAACCTTATGTGCTATGGATAAAAGGCTTATTCCACGGTAGTTGGCACAAAGATTAGGGTCACCTTATTTTAATATGGGACATAGTACACTGAGACTCCAATCGCCGGGTATGCATTCATATAACCAAATTTACTAATCAGCTGAAGCATGCACCGTATCAGCTCATCGCCGGCAGCCTTAAACAGCTCCGCCTGTAATCCATCGGCTCCGAAGTCTTTATTGTTCTTGAGCCGGACAATAGCTGTTTTGACCTCGTCTTGGTTATGAGGGGGGCAATCTCAGGTACCATTTGATTGAATATCTCTGGTACCAGTAGCGCGGAGAAATGATCTCTCCATATTCCCAACATGTCCTGCACATCTGCGATGAGATTTCCGTCCATGTATTTACAAAAAGGGGGCTCTAAACCATGTCCATTAGTTGCGTTTTTGACTTTTTGGTAGAATTGTCGGGCTTCGTTCTTCTTTCTATATGTCTCAATTTTCTCACTCTCGCGCTTTTCCCACTGCCGTTTGTTACACCTAAAGAGACGAGTTACCTCCTTTCTTTTCTCCCTATACCGCTCAGTTGCAGCTCGCGTTGCAATTGACTGAAGCATTGCCATACGTGTAGCGTTCCTTTCATCATTTGCATTGCGACATTCTTCATCGTACCATGGTTTATTGCGAGGCGGTTTTCAAAACCTGGCAAGGCTATTGCGACAGTTTTTATAGAGTCGGAAATGGGTCGGGAATGCGCTTCAGGATCGTCATCGGGAGGAGGTGGGTTCTGTGCTAAAAGTTGCGAGAGCTTCCTTGAGTAGGCTGTGGCTATCTCTGGTAATTGCAGCTTTCCGATGTGTAGCTTCCTCTGCGTCTGGTTTTGTACGATTTTCGAATCGATGTTAGCTCCTCGGTTCACTCGTACGTCCATTACACTGGATGAGTGCCTTCCATAAATTACCACGTGATCAATTTGGTTCTTCGTTCTTAGATCAGGGGATACCCAAGTAGCCTTGTGGATGTCTTTATGCTAGAATCTTGCGTCACCAAAGACCATGGTTTTTGCCGCGGCAAAGTCAGTCAGTCAGTTTTTTTTCATGGCAACTGTAGTATATATCGCAGTTTCTCTTTCTTGTGCATGCATGTCCTGTCCATCGCATTTTCTGGGTAGCGGTAATGTCAGCCTTATAACTTTCGGGGATTGCACCGGATCTGTATATAGTTCTCACATTCCCATATGCACGGGCATTTCCACAGAAAGGTCCACCTTTTGTTACATCACGTCACCCTCGTTAATTGCTTATATTTTAGGACCAATTTCATTGATTGTTTTCTGATCCGTTATTAAATATAGAGATTCTTACATTCTGTATTTAGTATAAGAATAGAAAACAATCGAACTTCATGGTCCTAAAATATAAACAATTAACGAGGGTGACGTGATGTGACAAAAGAAGCAGTTCATTGACAGAAGCAGAAGCATGATATAGGCATGCTGAGAACTCGATAGTAGATACTGTGGGAGATTACTTCGCACATGAATATCCAGATAACCTTTCAAATGTCTTAAGAAGAAAGAATGATAGACTGATTGGTCTAAAGCCCTTTGGTTTGACATGAGAGCATATGCCCGCCTTCGGGACGAAAACCACATTGGTTTGCTTCCAAATGCTAGGAATAACTCCCAGCATAAGGCAGCCTCTGAAGATTGCCTCTAACCAACTACAAGATAGGTATAGTGCCTCCTGTGGTTGTGCTGGAATTATCTCGTCAGGTCCGGCTGATTTATAGGACTTAAAGCATCTAATGGCCCATATCAGATTCTTTCTGCTCACTATTGAGCGAACTTTTTCTATGCTAGGTGAGTTTCCACCTAACTCTTCTGGCTGATGACCAGCATTCCTGTCATCGCTGGGAAAGTGGGTATCCAGGAGAATCCCAAGAGACTCTTCAGACGAATACGTCCACGTTCCCTCGTCTTTCAGTAAGAACCCCGCACGCGATGGGTTTTTAGCGAGCACGCATCTTAAGCGTACAGTCTGGTTGGTTCCCTCTATGGATTCACAGAAGTTTCGCCAGGATTTCCGTTTGGCCTTCTTGATTTCACCTTTAAATAGATTAAGACTAATCTTGTAAATCTTTATATAGATTAAGACAAATCTTGTACAAATATAATGTAAACTACAAATATTATTTCATGTTAAAGTTCAACACCTCTATAAAAATAAATAATATTATTACAGCGTTACAATTATTATTAATTTTCAGTAATAAATATTTATATTACATCGAACTTCTCCTTTATAACCGTCGGAATCACTTACTTTCACTCGTTGGGGGGAAATGGGGTCAGTTTTAACATACCACTGTTTAAAATTAGACCGTCCATAATTATGTCATGCTGTAATACGCCAAGAATGATCAGTAATTAAGGTTGTTTCAATTGTTGGAGTTTTACCTACATTATAGGGGCACGTATGATTTATATTTGAACTGTTTACAAATGCGTCATACACAATCTTCCAAAACATATAACGACTTGGATGCAATCGAAACTTACAAAAATGTATTGTGGTGTTGTACATAAACGGTCGATAGCCGTTACCCTTCACGTACAATGCAGCATTAAACTAGAATTGAAATACATACTCGTATATGGTAAAACTTCTCCATGGATCAACAGATGTCAGCATTTTATCTCACTGTAATATTTGTTATAGGCAACTGATGAACTTCCAAGTAAATATATAATGGCACTTTATCTCGGGCAATTGCCTTTAGGTAGCACTGCTTAAAGGTGGTGAATGTTTCATCGTAGGACAGACATTGTATATTAGTTAATTTTGCCTTTAAATCGGCTGCCTTCACAGTGCAGTGACACAAAAGCCACAAGATTGCAACGAATACAGGTTTGAACAGATGCATGTTCAATCTTAGAATGATATCACACTGTCACCGTATTATCTATTTCTAAAAATTTTTTAAATGTAGTTAATTTAAATAGGTCGATGTCCTCCAGATACTCGTATATTGAATGAAATAAATTATGCGTGGCGAACCGTTGAATATGCATTAACCTCCGCCTTACCAACACCCACCCGCCTGACCATTTCGTTTTTATTTCTTTAATAACTTTAATTTTGTTCTATGGGATATTTTGACATACTGCACAAACTGCTAGTTTCTTTTTGATGTGTTAACATCTATGGCGGCGTATACTAGATCTAAATCTATCAAAGTCAAAGATTTTATGCTGCTGCTAAAACCAGATTTTATGCTGCTGCTAAAACCAGATTTTCTGCGACTGCGAAAGAGAATAATGACGTGTTAAACAAAAATGATCGAGCAAGAGAGCAATGAAAGAGTGGTGTGGCAGGGGTGAGGCAAACGAAATTGTGTCTATAGCGTATGTATTAACATAATAATGTATGTATGTACATGTGTCTGTTGCTGTTGTTGAACAGAGATATAAAGCATAGCCACGCAAAATTTCATTTGCAAGCCCGACCATATGGTGACATACTAATACGTCAGCTACTTCGTACAAAGTATGTGTGATGTTGTGTGTTTGGCTGTTTCGTTGCTGTTGATATGGCAAACATGTGGTTATGTGACACACGTATACGTCAGCTACTTCGGACAAAGTATGTGTGATGTTGTGTGTTTGGTTGTTTCGTTGTTGTTGCTAAGGCCAAGCAAAGCGAGTCATTTGATGCGCAGCATTGCCCGGTGTATACAAAAACAAGTAGAAACGGTGTTAAGTTCGGCCGGGCCGAAGCTTATATACCCTCCACCATGACAATTTACACTCACACTCTCCACTCTTTGCATTCCCTTAACAGTTTTTCTAAAGAAAAATTTTAAAACATTTCTATAGAAAAATTTGACAACTTTTCTATAGAAAAATTTTAAAACTCTTCTATAGAAAAATTTGAAAAGTTTTCTAAAGAAAAACACTTAATACTTTTTGCTCCGGGTAGTGGTACAAATCTGAGGTCCGTGTCTCTTAATTTGTCTATTTTTTACTGGTTGCTTTTTCGTTTGTATTGCAATTCTTCATGGTTTTCAATCCCCAAATATGTATACTGCTGTATAATGTGAACAACATAGAGTAATCTCAGACTAGAGAGAATATTTGGCTCATATGACGTTTTCTTTCACACTCTTCGTGATGCGGCCGGTGTAATAGAGAGATGTTTGACGAAAAGTGATATACACCAGGTGGAATTACAATAACTTCTTGCTTTAATTTTTCATGTCGTTTTGGTGAAAAACTCTGTATTTAAATGTGTTTCACACATTTCTATTGATTGGTATTGTTAGCATACATTTGTGTTGTATTTAACACAATAATTTTAACACACAAAACGAAATGCCGTTGTTGTTATTTTGTTCGTTGTTTTGAACCATTGCCTCTATCTGGTATTAGTAAAGCAATTCTTTTCAACATCAAACGTAAATATCACACCACGGCAAATGTCATAAATGTGGTGGGAGAACTAATAGATCTACTATAAGTATTAATCTATGGTAAACAATGTTGCCAGTCAGCTGTATTTTCGAACTTATTCGAACAAATTTGTTGCTTGCATTGTGAACGCCTGTTGAAATTGTTGCTATCATTGTGAACGAGCCTTAAGTTTTCTTCGTCTTTGAGATTGTCATTCATACTTAACAGCTGCATATAAGCACCATCTAGTGTGCAATAGTAGCTACTAATTTTCGAAAAGCATTGCTGTAAAATAACTACATGCATAACATTTCAGTAATCAGCTGATTAATAACTTGTCAACCGCAACAAATACAAAATAATAAAATATTTAACAAAACAACAAAAAAATTATAATTCAAAACATAAAACAACACAAAGTGTATCAAAGCTGAATGGAGGTAATGTTAATTCTAATAAAATTTCTATTAGATTCCAATATAAATTAAGATTATAACATATCTTCATTACGTACTGTTGCCTTACACTGAAGCTGGTGCACGACAATTGGGAAAGAATCTCCATCTCATGCCAATTATTATGGGTGGAGATTTTAATACAAATTGTGCAAACCCACAGTCGCAAGCTTTATCAAAATTTTTATTTGACGTTTTCCACTTGCATATGAGCAATTCTCCACAAACCCCCACAACTAACAATTCCACTACTATAGATGCAGTTTTCCATAGATTTTTAAATACAATCGAGTCAAAAAATTAAATATGTATCTTATTTTAGTTACCATAAGCCAATATTAACTATTTGTACTTAAGGCATTTACCATAGATGGGCACTTTGCAGTACTACTAAAATTTCAGTAAAAATAATTCTTTAACTAGTAAATTTTTACTGATTACTAAAATATTTTTCAGCAATTTTTATTATAAAGTGCCTACATGATTATGATGAGGTTCATTGAATTTTCAGTACTGCCCGATTACTGATTATTATGAATACGGCCCTATAATTTTACTGGTAATGCAAATTAAATTTCATTATCAGTAAAAATTTACTGAATTTTTTCAGTAATCAGTAAATTTACTGCTTACTGTAATTTATAATGCAGTACATATATACTACAGTGTGCCCATTTACTAACCAAATAAGTTAAATAAAACAAACAAAAACCAGCAAATTCCTATGTATTTAAAATATTGAACGTTTTGATACTTTTAATTGATTAATTAAAAAAAATATACTAAAAGCATAAGTACTTCCAACTTCATTACTAGATGTTT
Source organism: Phaonia tiefii (assembly GCA_963931995.1). Taxonomy (NCBI): domain Eukaryota; kingdom Metazoa; phylum Arthropoda; class Insecta; order Diptera; family Muscidae; genus Phaonia; species Phaonia tiefii. Next base: position 261,952,129 of record OZ008369.1, on the reverse strand, counting down.
ACACATCTCCCCTGTGATCGGACTCACATTAATTTTTTTTTATTTTCCAATGTAACATTTACGAATGTGTTCATAGAAATCGAACAGGTACCGTGTAGCAAAAAGGTGTTAACACATCGCCCGTGAGTTCGAACACTCATTGGATTTTTTTAATTAAAGTATTAACTGGTGATTTATTTTCCTGAAGGCTATTGCATCAAATCTCAAATGACCGACAAGGCTAAACCGACAAAGCTACCGACTCAAGGCTAAAATTGCTTAATGCGACTGAATTGATACCAAATTCGATAGTTACAACCGAATTTGTCATCAATTACAACCGAATTTATGATAAATTCGGTTATTCCGACCGAATTTGATACCAAATTCGGTTGCTACATCCGCATTAATTACAAATTCGGTTGTCCCGACGAAATTTCACAAAACTTAGTTGACAGAACTAATATAATTAAAAATTCAGTTGTCACAACCGAATCAATTATGAAACGAGATTGCTTCAACCGAATTTCAGTTGTGGGGACTAAATTCGGTCGTGACAACCTCAATTCAGTTATAGCAACTGCAATTCAGTGGCAACAGCCGAATTTACGATTGTTACAACCTCTTTTCGAACAATTAGTTGTCATTTTGCCTGTGCTGACATATTGGTCCGAGACTTGGGTAATAACGCAAGCGGATGAAAAACACCTGGGAGTATTCGAGAGGAAATTTCTCCAGAAAAAAATATATGGTTCTGTTAAAGAAACCGGCGAGTACCGACGTCGTTGAAACCAAGACCTGTATCATTTATATTCTGACGTGGTAATCTCTAGGCGAATCAAATTAGGCCGACAGCGTTTGCAGGGCCATGTTATCGGAATAGACGAAGATGGGCTAGCGCGAAAGATTTTCGATCACATACGCGATGGAAGCATACCTGCGTATCCTTGGAAGAATACCTGCGTATCCTTGGCGTTACCAACTGGCGTGAAAGGGCGAAGGATAGACCCAGTTGGAGGAATATGTTGAAATTTGTTTAAATTGTTTGTTTAATTAATACTCGTACGACATCTGACCTCATGAGGTTGTAAAATAGTCAATAAAAGTTAAGTATAAACAGTTTGTAGATATTCCAGTACATTTGCTGTAGTATCAAACAAAATGCCTGCTGTCAAGAAGCAAAACTTGTTTGCTTTTAATAGCAAACCATATTTTTCGAGTGTAGAGGTGAATAAAATAAAAAAAATAAAATTAAGAACCAAATTGATCACGTGGTAATTGATGGAACGCACTCATCCAGTGTAATGGACGTACGAGTGATCAGAGGAGCTACCAATTATTCTGATCACTACCTGGTAGCAGCAAAGGTTCGCACAAGATTAAGTATAGCGAAAATCGTACGAAACCAGACGCAGAGGAAGCTGTACATCGGAAAGCTGCAATTACCAGAGATAAGCTCTCGCAACTTTTGGCACAGAACCCACCCCCTCCCGATGACGATCTTGATGCGCAGTGGAATCCCATTTCCGACTCTATAAAAACTGCCGCAACAACCTTACTTGGTTTAGAAAAACCGCTAAGCAATAAACCGTAGTACGATGAAGAGTGTTGCATTGCAAATGACGAAAATAACGCTGCACCTATGGTAGTGCTTCAGTCAATTGCAACGCGAGTTGCAACTGAGCGGTATAGGGAGTAAATAAAGGAGTTAACCGTCTCTTTAGGCGTAAGAAACGGCAGTGGTGAAAGCGCGAGAGTGAGATAATTGAGACATACAGACGGAAGAACGAAGCCCGAAAATTCTACCTAAAAGTTAAAAACGGAACTAATGGACATGGTTCAGGGCCCCCTTCTGTAAAGACAAGGACGGAAATCTCGTCGCAGATGTGCAGAGCATGTTGGGAATATGGAGAGAGCATTTCTCCGCGCTACTAGTACCTGAGATATCCAATGGCGATGGGACAATCGATCACACTATGGACGACGACGTCGATTGCCCCCCTCCTAACCAAGACGAAGTCAGAACAGCCATTGCCCGGCTTAAGAACAACAATGCCGCAGGAGCCGATGGATTACCGGCGGAGCTGTTTAAGGTTGGCGGCGATGAGCTGATAAGGTTCATGCATCAGCTCATTACCAAAATTTGGTTAGATGAATGCATGCCCGGCGATTGGAGTCTCAGTGTACTATGTCCCATATTTAAAAAAGGTGACCCGAGTATCTGTGTCAACTACCGTGGAATAAGCCTTTTATCCTAGCATATAAGGTTCTATCAAGTATAATGTACGAAAGGCTGAAACCAATTATCGCTGACCTGATTGGACCATACCAGTGTGTCTTTAGGCCTGGAAAATCGACAACTGACCAGATTTTCACGCTATGCCAAATCCTGGAGAAGACACACGATAAACAAATCGACACGTATCATCGATTATAAGACGGCCTTCGATAGTCCAATACGGTAGAGACTCTATGGAGCACTGTTTGAGCTTGGTATTCCTGCAAAACTCATACGCCTTTGCAGGATGACCTTGACGAACACCAAATCCGCAGTGAAAGTTTTACCGAACCTTTCGAAACTAAGCGAGGCCTCAGGCAAGGCGACACCCTATCGTGCGATCTCTTTAACATCTTAATGGAGATCATTATGATAAAAGCTGCAGTCAACATGAATAAAACCATCAACAGCAAAAGTCACATGCTGCTCGCGTATGCTGATGATATAGATATCATTGGACGCACAATTAGAGAAGTTACTGCGGTTTTTTCGAGAATTGAGAAGGAGTCAGCAAAAGTGGGTCTGACGGTAAATGAGGACAAGACAAAATTAATGGTTTCAACGAGCAGGGCTTCCACGCGATTAGACCAAAGCGTAAACGTTGATAACCGTTATAACTACGAGGTTGTGGACGAATTTATATACCTCGGATCGGCCGTAGACAAAAACAACAACGTCAGCCTTGAGATCAACCGGAGAATTGTGCTTACGAATAGATGTTATTTTGGGCTAAGCAAGGACTTTAGAGATAAAGCCCTCTCTCGGGTAATAAAAGTCCAGCTGTATCATACTCTCATTCAACCTGTCTTACTTTATGGCGCAGAATCCTGGGGAGAAAAATACTCCGAAAAATTTATGGCCCTATAGTGCACAATGACGACTATCGACGAGGCATGAATCATGAGCTGTATGGGCTTTATCCTGACATTAACATAGTTAAGCGGATCAAAATAACGCGATTGCGCTGGCTATGCCAAGCCAGTAGAATGGATGAAGACGGAACAGCACGACGGGGTTTCGAAATCGAAAGAAGAAAAAATAAACCGATTCTGCTGGCGAGGCCATGTCAGTAGAATGGATGAAGACGGAACAGCACGAAGGGGTTTCGAAACCGAACTCGAAGGAAGACGAAAAATAGGAAGGCCTAGACTCCGCTGGAGGGATCAGGTTGACGAATCCCTGCGTAAACTTGGTATTGCCAACTGGAGAAATAAAGCAAAAGATCGAACTGGTTGGCGAAATATTTTATCTTCGTTTTGTAAGGTCCCTGACTCTCCGGGGTTGTTCGAGACCGGATAAGTAAGTAAGTAAGAGGTGAATAAAATAATATCAAAATATTGTGTTATATTGAGATAAGTTTAACAACGAAACTAGAAGAGAGTGATCAAGATATTATCATTTTGTCAGAGTGCATATATACGTGAAATTCCAAACCTAGTTGTTGGCAAAACAAATTAATTTTTAATAAAATTCTGTCATCCGTAATATGCGATGATGGCAACAACAAAGGTATTTTGATGTTATCAATTTATATGTGAATCCAAGCGAAGCATTACACTTATATTTGTCAATAAACTCTAGCAAAATTCAGTTGGAGCAACGTATCAGTTTCCAATGCGTATTAAAATATATAAACTTTCAATTATAATGTTGCATTTAATATTAATTATATTTTAGAAGAGCTATTTACCATATTTATTTGGATACGAATCATATGGTTGTTGAACCAGTAACAATTGTACAATGGACACGAGCAATTCATACACGAAGACGCTGCTGTACGCTCTCATCAGTTGCGCTTATGTCATCGAGTCGGTGAAACTTAAATTTACCAATATAGAATGTGAAGAATTCGACCGACCATTTGCCACATTCAGGAATTGCTCCTTGAAAGCTTTGGCCCGCGATACCGTTGCTCTATACATCCATGTACAACTTCATCAGCTACCTGTCGCGAATGTTTCGGTAATCAGCGACAGGACTTTTGTATCAAAAATTATACTATAATATCATTATTCCGTTACAGGTTAATGCTGCCCTATTTCAGAGGGGCAACGGCTATCGCCCATTTTTGTATAATGATACCATGGATTTTTGTAAATTTTTGAAACATCAAAATAGCTTCATGTTTTGGAAAATTGTGTATTCTATATTTAAGGACTTTTCAAATATTAATCACACATGCCCGTTTAATGTAAGATTTGGATACGCTACACTCAATCTCCATGCTATAAAATAGATTGTATTTATTTTTCTATATTGTAGCACGATATTATCATTCATCGCTTAATCTTGGATGCATCCATGCTGCGTCGTATCCCCTTTCCCGCCAACGATTATATGATTGCTCTAAAAGTTGGCGCCTACAATCATTACAAAGCTGAAGTTCGTGTGTATGTGAAAATTGCAGACTAAGAACTGTCATAATGGGAGTTATCGTATATTGCGTGCACAAGTATTTCTTTTTTTTTTTAGACTAATATTGGGTTTTTCAATAGGTTCTTAACAATAAGGCTGTTTTTTTATTTCATTAAGCTATCGCCACTTACGACTTTCCAACTAGAACGATCCACACTTAATACTACAAAATGTGGCAACATTTGCTGTAATGGGTGAAAAATATGCGATACGGCAACACGTTTGTAGCCAGTGCCAACAAATACATAGTAGAAGCAGATGTTGTTGTAGTTGTAAGCAGCAGCAGCAGACGTTTTATTTTCTTTCACTCGTTTCAGTTGTCAAACTCTACACAAATACATATATACCAATAATACAAGAATATAAAAACAAGTATAATAACAAAATACATATGATTTACCAAAAAGCAAAACGAAAAATGGACAAAATTTCATCACCTGTTTAAACGACTATACCTTGTAGAAAATTTTACCATGATCAATATGTATAACATGTTGTGAACAATTTATTTCCAATTTTGAATTCAATCGGAAATAAAAGTCTATCCTTCAAACTTAGAGATATAAAAGTATACGTAAGTTTTCCATTAAACAAAATAATTTTAATGAACTTAAAATGCGTAAGACATTTTGGAAATTTCTGCTTTTGAGTCTCTCCTTGATAACATTTTCATTCGCAAGAAATGATAACAAAATTTATCTAAGATAACTTTTTGTTGACATTTCTTGAAATTTAACATGTGGCAACACTGTCATTGCTCAAGTCGGAATTTAAGTGGGAAATTGAAATGCCACTTAATATCGCTTAGCTGTCCCATACAAATTAAGCTATAATTAACTTTAGCGGGATAAAAAAAAAAAATAAATAAAACTATTACGTTCAAATGAAATGAAATGTGCAGCGATCGATTCTTTGGAACCAATTTTCCACCACTCTCACACTCTCAAATGTTGGCAATTTCGCGTTCGATATTGTTTCTGAGCTGCTCTAACTTTTTGTGGATGAATGAAAAAGATTCATCGCTTTTTCGATGAAATTCATTATTTTCTTCAAACTTACAGTTGCGACCACCGACTGAGAATTTTGGTAGTGTGTTTTAATAATTTCCAAACGTTGCTCCTGCGTGAACTTCACTAAGATCAAAATGCAAACATTGACTAATGTTTTGACATTGCCAGATCGTGCAAAAAATGTAACAGTGCATTCGTATTAAAATACAACATTGTTATGTCCCTATTAAAAAGCCCCTTAAAAGTATTCTGGTGAAAATATTCTGGTGAAATGCCAGTATAATTTGAAAAGCAAAGATAACTTAATGAACAATTTCGTTACTTTCCCTTGTTTAACGTTATACACCCAAAGAAAAAATTCGTATCTCCCAAAACGAAATTTCAGATAACTGAAGTTCGGTTGGGGACTGTAGCTGGGAGAAACGAACCTCTGTTAAGCCATACATGTTATTGGGTTTGGGAGAACCCAAAAAATCTATGCAGCAAACCAGTTATGGAAAATATAAGCAGAAAAAACGTTTGCGGGAAACGTAAAACGGTTCCGCCAGCTGTTATTTTGGTTACAGCAACCGAGTTCTAGTTACTCCAAAAAAAAAAGACATTTGCGAGAACTAAAAAACGTTTGCAGTAAACGAGTTATGAAAAATTAGGGCTGAAAAAATGTTTGCGTGAAACGAAAAATGGTTCAACCAACTGTTCTTTCGGTTCCAGCAACCGAGTTGTAGTTACAGCAACCGAGTTGTAGTCGTAGTTACTTTACTCAGTAAAATATTACTTGTACTTTAAAACTTTTATTTATGGCTTCCTTCCATAAGCTCTTTTTTGTGTAAATTTCGAAATTTTATAATTTTGGTTTTACCCATAAAGTAAGTTTGAAAAAACTCTATTTTATCACTGTCTACTTACATGTCTGTCTCGCCTGGCATTCAAATAACAACTAAAAGCGCAGCAAACTACACCGCGTCAATTGTCAATTCAAGGTATATTGACAAGGTAGAAGCATTAGAATGTGTGATGACTTTTATGTGTATGCGTGAGTGTGTATGCCAAACGAGTGGATAAGACTGTGTATACAGTGTATACGATCGAAAAGGTACTAGGCCGATGATGGAGAATGAGAGAGCAAAGAAGACATACATATTATAGACCACACAACAAACTAAGTTTCAAAGTGTTTGATTTATACTTAAGACAGCTAAATTATGTTTGCATCGAACGAAAAAACGCATTCCCTCTTATTTCTGTGCGTATTATGCCAACCAAAGAGTAAATTACCAAAGCAACTCGAACTGGATGAAATGTCTTGCGACCTCGTCGTTCATTAAGAGAACACGAAGAGAACATTAAGAGAAAGCTCTTTTCTATTGCCCTCTCTGTGCTAACACACAACAACAAGTTGAACTTTATGGAGTGACATCCTACCTCGTCGTCATCGAGAGAACGTATTGCTTTATGGACAAACTCAAAATTTCTCCACCAATGCTCGAAAACAAATCACCACAGAAATCAAATCATCGGTTCCTTGCTTTACGTCCTCTCGATGACGATGAGGCAGTAGACCATTTCATCTATTTCCAGTTGCTGTTGTATTTTGCTCTGTGGTTGGTCGTAAAACGGACAGAAACAAAAGGGAATGCGTATTTTCGTTCTAAGCATCAGGGCCTGTCTCAAAGACGATATAGAATTAGACGACCAGAAGATGTGCGCAATTTCGCTACCCTGGTAAAAGAGAACCAAAAAGTCCTGGAAATCCACTCAAAGGGATTTCTCTCACGCGTCATATCTTGATTATTTCATAATTTTTGCATAGTTTATGTAATTTTACTTCAACGTGGTTGGAATTTGTATAATTATATACAATAACACTATCAAAAAGCTGCTCGTGTATTGAAAGATTCAATGAAGAGAGTAAGAGAGTGAACTGAAAATAACTAGGGTTTCACTCGTTGTTTTTGTTGGCATTTGAGTGTAGAGAAATTTTGAGTGTATGCTTGTATAAAGTTTTTGGGTGTCTATGGCACAGCTGATCGAAAAGGTACTAAGGAAAAGAATGAGAGACCCATAGACTAAAATAGGTATAGATACATTTATTCTCTCAATAATTTAAACGTCATAGGTACGGTAGAAAGTAAACATTGGATGGTGGAAAACATGGGTTCAATAATACCAGATAGAGGCAATAATAAACAACGTCCAACAAAGGAACAACAACCGACTTCCGTGTTTTTGTAGCAAACTAGTTGTGTTAAATACAATACAAATGTATACCAACGATAAAGTCAACAAAAAAGTGCAAAATACATTTAAATTTTTCAGTTCTACACCAAAACGACATGAAAAAGTTAAGTGCACATATTTTGTGACTCCACCTGGTGTAAGTTAACTTTATGTCTCTCATTTCCACAAACCTACGACGAAGAGTGTGAAATGAAACGTCAGATGAGAGAATAAATGTATCTAAACCTATATGAGTCTACGGAGAGACCAAAGAAAACAGGAACTAATTTTAAATAGTGTTTGTTGATGCTAACGACAGCTAAATTATGTTTTTTGTATTGAACGAAAATACGCATGCCCTTTGATTTCTGTCCGTTTATGTCCAACGAAAGTGTAAAATTGGTAAAATACAGCAGCAAATAAAACTCTATGAAATGGCCTACTACCTTGTCGTCATGAAGAGGCAACGAAGAGAGTAATGTAAACTCTTAAGTATTTCTCTATGCATGAATGTACTCTCTTTTACAAAACATTCATTATCTCACTGTACCAATCCCAACGGTCTGAATAGTGTAAACAACGAAATGAAACGATACGTGCCTGTGTGCTCTTTGAATGAATGTTGTATGCAGAGTTGCCAATTTGGTGGTTTTCCCGCTATTTGTGGTGATTTTTGACATCAAAATACCACTGTTTTCAAGATGTAGCGATTTCTTTTTTAAATCGCTACAGTAGCAACATTGACTGCTTCAGCGTAGCGCCTGTAGTGATTTTAGCACATTTCTTCTACGTTCCATTGTGATCACTTTTGAGTAACAATTGAGTAACCGACTTTTCTATATTTGCTTTGATATATAAAGGCGTGGGAAGTGGAAATTAATTAAAACCGATGAGGCTATGCCTACAAAAATTCCAATGGTGGCACCAACTAGATGGCTTCCAATCGAAAAAGCCGTTAAGTCAATTGTGTGGATGTGGCTGGAACTAAAGACACATTTCAACGTTATAAACGAAAATTATGTACAATGATTCATAAAACTTTGTGTATTTAACATATTTAGCATCCATTTTATCAGAGATTCAAAAGGTAAATCTGGCGTTTGAATCGCAGAATGTAGATCATACAAAACTTTTCAGCGTTTTATTTAGATTATTAAAAAGTTTAACAAATATTATTATTTTGCCTGGCATTGAATTCAGTTACATTGAAGGAGATATAGATCCCGTACTAAACCAGTACTGTTACCTTGGATACTGTTTCGAAAATTCTTGCCACGACAATCATATTTCTGATACTGATAAACAAATAATAAAGACAGATTGTATAGAATTTACAAAGGCTCTTGTTCTAGAAATACGGCACAGAATTCCGTCAAATATGTAAATATTTCAAAAAATTTCCTTATTTAGCGTAAATAATTTATTTTCTGTTCAAGAGCAAGACATTATTAACTTCATTAAAATCGTCTTAACAGATGAAACTGAATTGAATGAAATTGACAAATGTATAAAGAATATTAAGTTTTGTTCTTGGAATAATTCAGACCGGTCTGATTTGTTTTGGATTGAACTCATAACTTTAAAAATGCATCAAATCAGTATCCTTTTCAAAAATGTTCAAACTTTGTTATAAAGGGTTTTTCAACAGAGACGCTACAAAAGTAAATCGATACGGACAGCAAACGACGCCACATTCTATCCCGCTCTTTTGACATTTCTCTTCAGTAAGGTTTGCCATTTCATCATGGAAAGATATACGAGCCAACAACGAGTCGAAATTATTAAAATTTGTTGCCGAAATTTGGAGTCAGTGGAAAAATTTGAATCCACAGGCACAGTACAAAATGTTCCCGTGCCAGTGAGACAAAGAAGTGCCCGTAGTGTCGAGAATATTGCTGCCGCTGAGGCTTCAGTTCAAGAAAGCCCAAATGTGTCTCTCACACGTCGTTCTCAAGCGTTGGGCATCTCTGTGACGTCGTTGTGGCGAATATTGCGAAAAGATCTTGGCCTACATCCTTACAAGATCAAATTGACGCAAGAACTGAGGCTGCTTGACCACCATAAGCGTCGTATGTTCGTGAATTGGGCTGAGCAACAACTTGAAAATGATTCGGATTTTCATCGGAAAATCATCTTCAGTGATGAGGGTTTCGAAATCGAACTCGAAAGAAGACAAATTAAAGCGATTCTACTGGCGAGGCCATGTCAGTAGAATGGATGAAGATGAGCCAGCACGAAGGGGTTTCGAAACCGAACTCGAAGGAAGACGAAAAATAGGAAGGCCAAGACTCCGCTGGAGGGATCAGGTTGACGAATCCCTGCGTACACTTGGTATTGCCGACTGGAGAAATAAAGCAAAAGATCGAACTGGTTGGCGAAATATTTTATCTTCGTTTTGTAAGGTCCCTGACTCTCCGGGGTTGTTCGAGACCGGATAAGTGAGTAAGTAAGAGGTGAATAAAATAATATCAAAATATTGTGTTATATTGAGATAAGTTTAACAACGAAACTAGAAGAGAGTGATCAAGATATTATCATTTTGTCAGAGTGCATATATACGTGAAATTTCAAACCTAATTGTTGGCAAAACAAATTAATTTTTAATAAAATTCTGTCATCCGTAATATGCGATGATGGCAACAACAAAGGTAACCATAAGATGTTAAAAATTAAAAACCAATATTTTTACTTAAAGACTGAATTATTTTTTATTTTTGGGTTTTTAAACTTGTTTTGTTCTTATGTTTATCTTCACTGAATTCAAAATATAACTCAATTTTTTATACCCTCCACTGTAAGTGATAGAGGGTATATATCAGTTTGTCATTCTGATTGTAACATATATAAATAAGGCTTTGCGACCCCATAAAGTGAATATATTCTTGATCCTTATAACAACCGGAGTCGATATAGCCATGTCCGTCTGTCCGTCTGTTGAAAACATTCTCACGACTTCAATCGGCTGTAACGCGGTTTGGTTTTCGTCCAGAATGTTCCACGTATTCCTGAGCAGTTTGGTATTGAAATTGGTCCATTGGAAAAAATTTTATGATTGGAAACCTAAAAAAACTCATAAAATTTTCACATTAATTTTTGTAGTTTTATACTAAACTACTCCTTTTGCCGTGTGGTGAATTTCCATGTTGAAAATCTTTCTTGTTCTTCATAATAGGTAAGTACTTTAGAATGTTTAGATGTACTTTCATGTGTGCATACATTTATATGAATTTTGTCACACTTTATAAGGTCGCTGTGGCCTGATGGGTAAAGGGTTGCGCGTAGGAGTCTGAGGGTTGTTGGTTCAACTCTCGTCCCAGCTTGTTTTATTTTTTTTAACAGTTCTTCAAAAAATGATTTTTTATTTTTAAAAAATTCTTTGCAGCGTTTTTTTTTTTAACAGTTCTTCAAAAAATGCTTTTTTATTTTTAAAAAATGCTTTTTTATTTTACTTGTGAACAAGTAACTTATTTTTATTTTTTTTAAAAAAGTAAATTTTCTTAAAAGAAAGTACATTTCTTAAGTACATTTCAAAGTACATTTCAAAGTACATTAAGTAAATTTGAAAGTATATTTCTTAAGTACATTTCATTAAGTACATTTCTGAAGTACATTTCTTAAGTACATTTCTTTCTTAAGTACATTTCTTAAGTACATTTCTTCTTAAGTACATTTCTTAAGTACATTTCTTCTTAAGTACATTTCTTCTTAAGTACTTAAGAAATGTACATTTCTTACGTACATTTCTAAGTACATTTCAAAGTACATTAAGTACATTTCAAAGTACAGTTTCCTAAGTACATTTTCAATGTGAGCATTGTGAGCAATGCATTTGTGAGCATTGTGAGCATTTGTGAGCATTCTGCATTTGTGAACAAGTAATTGCATTTATGAACAAGTAACTTATTTGCATTTTTTTTTTAAAGTAAATTGTCTTAAAAAAAATCCTTTTTAAAATCTAATATTTTGCTGGTTAACACTAAGGTGGAGGGTATCAAAGATTCGGCACAGCCGAATTTAGCACTTTTACTTGTTTTAACGTAGAATACGTTATACGGTAAGGTAGGGGTGTTGATCTGGGGCACAACATTTTGAGAAAATGTTTGTCAACTTTCACCCACTTTTACTTAAATATTAAAACATATTTTAGCAATTTTTATATGTTACTCAGTTTTGGTAATATGTTTTGCTTCGAATTACATTAAAAAAATTATATGTCTATATATAAAAGTTTTATGTAGTTAAGGAAATAAATATTTAAGAGCATGATATTTTACACTTTTTTTGTACATGCCGCTGTTGTTGTTGGTTTGTAAATGCCGCTGTTGTTTTTGTTGTTGTTGTGAAATCAAATGATTTTGGCTTTGCTGTGCTTTGTTTATTTATCGAGCAGCGTGTAAATGTGTGTGTGTGTACATTTCGTTTTGTTGGATCGGTCGGTTATTAGTTCGTTTGGAGGGGAACATAAAATGAAGGGAGGGGAGCGTGGACACTTGTGTGTGCTTGAAGGTTTACAGATCTTTGCTGTCGTTTGTTTACTTCTGCGAGCAGCGTGTAAATGTGTGTGTATGTACATTAATACAAAGGATTGGCGATGTATACGCTCACTATATTAATATATCATATATAATATATCAAAAATTATATTTAATTCATATATTTTAATTGCAAAATGACTAACGTATTCTACGTCTGACCTATGCGCCCGTGTTATCTAACACAGGCTTGTTATTTTTTTTTGTTGTTTATGTTATTTTTTGTTATTGAATATTAATTTATATTTCTTTAAAATAAAAATGAATTGTTATGTAATAAAAAACGTCTAAAACTAAAGACTGTATTATTTTATTTATGTTAAATGAATTAAAACTGGTAAGTTCTTAAAGCAAAACGCTTTTCTTCATATAAATTTTTTTTCTTAATAAACTACATACTCTATAAATAAAAATATTATGAGTTTTACTTAGAAATTTTTTCATCGGGATTTCCCGGGATAGCGGGATTTATTTTCAAAAATCCCGGGGAAAAAAAACTCTAATTGTGACACTACTTTTCAGTAGTTCGGCAGCCTCCAGTATCGCGGTAATTTCCGCCTGAAATACACTACAGTGATCAGGCAGCTTGAAGGAGATATTTATGTAGAGGTCCGGTGAATGAACCCCACAGCCTACTTGCTCCTCCAACTTCGATCCATCCGTGAAAAATCTGCTGCCCCCTTCCAGTGACTTATCCCATGTATTCCTGTTCGGAATAGAAGTCCTTAGATTTGTCGCTGGTAGAAGGTAGGGGATACAGTAGTCCGTTTTTACGGGATTATTGATCCAGGGTAGTAATTCAGAGTGCTTAGAATGCCCCGATATCAAAACGCCACACTCTCTGATTCTCACCAGGGATGTAGTGGCTGCTGATTCGGCCATGATATCAGGAGTACAGATATTCAGGATATCACTGAGTGCAGTACCTGACGTCGTGCCCATTGCCCCGCTAACGCTAATCAGTGCTGATTTTTGAATTTTCATCAAGGAATTCAGAATATATTTCTTTTGGAGCGGCCTCCACCAAACTACGATGCCATCGACAAGTATTGGTCTGGCTATTGCCGTATAGATCCACATCGATAGGAGACAGTCCCCAGCGCTTTCCTATCGCCCCTTTACAGCAGTAAAAAGCAACAGACACCTTTTTCATCCTCTCCTCCACATTCGGTTTCCAAGACAGTTTTCTGTCGAGAATTATTCCACAGATACTTGACCTTTTCCGTCAACTGTAATTGCTCTCCACTAACTGACGGCAGTTCAAATGCGGCTATTTTTTCTTTCCGAGAGAATAAGATAAGTCGGTTTTAAGTGCGTTAAGTGATAGTCCGTTGTTAGCGGTCCATTTCGAATACAGACTAAGTAGGCTGGTTGTACGAATGCTAAGTGAATTGAGGTTTCTACCCATACAGATGATAGCAATATCATCGGCATAGGCAAAGACCTGACATTCGGCCCTGTCCAATTCAAGAAGCAGTTCATTGACAAAAGTTAACCATAATAGTGGTGTCCCCCTGTTAACGTTCCTAGCAATTGTAACACCACCCCATTCAGCTTTAACGGATCTATCCACCAGAAGCTTTCCAATTAGGCGTGTCACTAAGCTGTCTACTCCTACATGCTGTAAGGACCTAAGAATCGCCGAAGTTTGAATGTTATTGAAGGCTCACTCGATGTCCAGGAAGGTCCCTAGAGCGGAGACCTTATTCTCAAGAGAGTTTTCTATTATGCTCACTATAGAGTGGAGAGCCGTCTCAGTTGACCTGGCCTTGATATAGGCAGGCTGAGAACTAGATAGTAGATTCTGTGGAAGATTACTTCGAACTTAAATGTCCAGTAACCTTTCAAATGTCTTAAGAACAAAGGATGCTAGATTGATTGGTCTAAAGTCCTTTGGTTTGACATGAGAGCATTTGCCCGCTTTCGCGACGAAAACCAATTTGGTTTGCTTTCAAATGCTAATAATGACTCCCAGCATAAGGCATCCGCTGAAGATTGCCTCCAACCAACTACAAGATAGGTAAAGTGCCTACTGTAGTTGCGCGGGAATTATCACGTCAGGTACGGCTGATTTATAGGGCTTAAATCATCTAATGGCTAATATCAGATTGTTGCTGCTCACTATTGAGCGAACTTTTTCCTAGCTAGGTGAGTTTTCGCCTAGCTCTTCTGGCTGATAACCAGCCTTCCGGTCATCGTTGAGAAAGTGGATATCCAGGAGAATCCCAAGAGACTCGTCCAGGTTCCATCGTCTTTCATTAAGAACCCCGCACACGGTGGGTTTTTAGCAAGCACGCATCTTAAGCGTTCAGTCTGGTTGGTTCCCTCAATGGATTCACAGAATTTTCGCCAGGATTTCCGTTTGGCCTTCCTAATTTCACCTTTATATAGATTAAGACTAATCTTGTAAACGTCCCAATCCCTTTGGTCGCCGCTCTTTTTGGCCTTGTTATAAAGCCGCCTAATGGACAATGTTAGATCCTGAAGCTCTATTCACTTAGAAACGGCAAGAAATTATTGCTTAATTGGAAAAGTTACCGAATGTATTTTTGTCATTTTATAATATTTGTGTGGGCATCACTGGTGTTAACCATAAAGAAATAGAAAAGAGCCGATATATCTCTCTTCATGTTCTTTTGATGACGGCGAGGTAGTAGGCCAATTCATCGAGTTCGAGTTGCTTTTGTAATTTATGCTTTAGTTGAACCAATACGGACACAAATAAAAGGAAATGCGTATTTTCGTTCGATGCAAACAAAATAAAAGATAATTTAGCTGTCATTGCTATCAATAAAACACGTTTAAACTTCGTTTGCTACATGATCTATAATGTGTATGTCTTCTTTGGTCTCTCATTGTACATCATTTCCCTAGTAACTTTTTGATCAGACCTTGGTGTAAACACACGATTACTACTAAAATTTATATTTATTTTTATACATATTTATATGTGAAATAAATTTATATAATTTATATAAATAAATCTTTATCTTCCTTTTAAGGAAACAGAGGCTATAAACTGAAGCGATATTTAATGATGACGTTTAGAAGCAGCCGAGAGGAAATTTAATATGAAGCACGCCAACACACGCAATGTTGTTGGCAAGCGTTTCGGCAACATTAAAAATCGATTTCGGTGTATCATTAGCTCCCAGGGAATTCAGTATTCACCTAAACAGTGACAGGTGGTCAATGTATACCGCGCTCTACATACTACATATACATATGTATGTATTACATACAAATGCGTCGAAGTGCTATTCGGAAAGCCAGCAAGTTTTGAGGGGAGTTTCATCGACAGCGACGAAAGCGCTGATATAGAGAAAAGAGCTGAGGTCATATGGAGGACTATAAAAAATAATCTTGAATTAAAAACTTCATATATTTTGAACTGATTTTTATTAAATTTCAAAAACTCCATCCCAATTGATTTTAAAACATTTCTTAGGACTTCAACAGCGCCCGCGGTTCTTTTGGCAGCATGCGCTTGAATTTCTGCGGCATTTGCCATTCTTTTGGCTGCATCAGCTAATATTTTGGTCGCATTGCTTTGTCACCTAGCTCTCCGAGCTGCTTCTTCAACCACCCTCCTTAATTGGCCCTGAATAAGGGAAATTTGCTTATTAACTGATCTTCGCTTTTGATGTGTTAACACCTAAAGGCACGGGTAGGGCAATCTATCAAAGTGAACACATGCAAACGACACACAGTGTTAGCATCACATACGTGGTTGTTGTATAACAATAAGCTCTGCATGAAAATAAGTATGATGGTATTGATGTAGCTGCAGCGAATAAACAAGCATGTCGTCGTCGTCAAAGAGTATTGAATAGTATAGAGAACTCATGGAACGAATTGTATGACTGAAAAGCACTGGCGACATCTGGCGAATGATTCTAAACGTATTACTCTTTTTCTACCATAACTTGGCCCATTCATAATTTTGATGTGAAACATTGATACCTTTGCAATCACTTATCTATGCTTTTTGTATTGTTTTATGTAATAACATTGTCGAAATGGTGCATTTATGTTGAAGAATTATATAAAGAGAATAAGACTCGTTTATGCTCGTTTACTCAGACTCTCTACATGAGAGCAGCGGAAAAAGGGTGCAGTAAGTTCTCTATACTATTCAATACTTTTTGTTGTCGCTCTGTTTATGACAAAACAAAAACAATTATTTCAGTGAGCTAAATATTGCTTTATTTATTTTAACAATATTACATCTAATGTTAAAGCAGATGTAAGAAAAAAGAAAGTGCAATAGCAAAAGAGCCTTCAGCACAAAAAAAAACGATATCAAACCAAAACAAACCGATTTTAACTTAAATTTTATGTATAATGGAAGTAACTACATTTCGTATAATGGCTTTTGGAATTGACTGTATTCTGGGCATCATAATGGGTTTTTCAACAGAGACGCTACAAAAGTAAATCGATAGGGACAGCAAACGACGCCATATTTTTTCCCGCTCTTTTGACATTTCTCTTCAGTAAGGTTTGCCATTTCATCATGGAAAGATATACCAGCCAACAACGAGTCGAAATTATTAAAATTTACTACCCGAAATTTGGAGTCAGTGTCCTCAACTTTAAAGCGCTACATCCAATTTATGGTCGTCATAATCGTCCTACCAGATCAACAGTTGAGCGTCTAGTGGAAAAATTTGAATCCACAGGCACAGTACAAAATGTTCCCGTGCCAGTGAGACAAAGAAGTAGTGTCGAGAATATTGCTGCCGCTAAGGCTTCAGTTCAAGAAAGCCCAAATGTGTCTCTCACACGTCGTTGTCAATCGTTGGGCATCTCTGTGACGTCGTTGTGGCGAATTTTGCGAAAAGATCGTGGCCTACATCCTTACAAGATCAAATTGACGCAAGAACTGTAGCCGCTTGACCACCATAAGCGTCGTATGTTCGTGAATTGGGCTGAGCAACAACTTGAAAATGATTTGGATTTTCATCGGAAAATCATCTTCAGCGATGAGGCTCATTTCTGGCTGGCCAGACAGCAATCCACACGTAATCCATGAGTCATAATTGCATCCCGAAAAAATACGGTTTTGGTGCGGTTTATGGGCCGGCGGCGTCATTGGGCCGTACTTCTTCCGTGATGATCAAGACCGGCACATTACTGCGAATGCGAATCGCTATCGTTCAATGAAAACCAAATATTTTTTGCCCCAATTGGATAATATGGACTTGGAGGACTTGTGGTTCCAACAGGACGGCGCCACAAGCCACACAGCGAATGCCACAATCAATTTATTGGAACCCAAGTTTGGTGAACGTGTTATCTCATGAAATGGCCCAGTCGATTGGCCGCCTCAGTCGTGCGATTTGACGCCGTTAGATTATTTCCTACGTCAACTCTATGGTCTATGCCACGAATATCGAACGTGAAATTGCAGCAGTATCGGCCGATTTATGCTTGAAAACCGTCGAAAATTGGGTTCAGCGTCTGGAGTTCTGCAAGCGTGCCCGTGGTGGCCATGCAAAAGAAATCAAGTTCCATACATAATGGCATCGAACGTACTTTCACAGGAATAAAGAATTTTATTGGTACCTAAAACCGGTTTTGTTTTATTTAAAAAAACTTTTGTAGCACATTACAATCCAATCGTAATTTTCTCCGTTATTGCAACTTTGTTATTCTCCATTCCGTTTCGGTTAAATTTCTTATCGTGACTGAGTTTTTACGATCGTGTGTATTCTGCGTTACAATCGTAACTCAGTTTTTCTAAGTTGGTAATTACTTGACGGAGCGTCTTAAAATTGTTGTGTTTGGTGAAAAAATTAGTCAATAAATCAAGTTTAAGTGTAAAAAAGACGAACTGAGCAAAATGTAAGTATAAAATACAATAAAAAAAGTTTCATAAATTATATAAATTGTTTATTTGTTTGTACTGATTTGTGAGTTTTATTTAATTTATTGCACACAAAAACAACAACACCGGAGCAATACGCGAAGTTGGTGACTTTAATGTCAGGAAAATTAGACATGGCCACTGCGTACTCGAAGCGTCCGAAAGAAGAAGTCCTGGCATTTTGGGAAGAGGTTAGAGTGGAGCTAAATTCATTAGGGCCACCAACAAAAGATGGCATTGCAAGATGGAATAAAGCAACCACTACTGTGTTAAGCGGTGATAAAGACGTTAACGTATTCGCCCGAGCTTCTTGTGCAAAAGTATATAACACATATTTAAACGCGTCTTTATTTAGGCGAAAGTTTTTTTGGAATCTGTAAAAGTAAAAAATTATTTAACACATCAACACTTTTAAAACAAATCTCTTACAATTGATCGCTCATCTCGAACGGATTGCAATTGTCTCTCAATTTTCGCTTTTCAAGTCTTCCCTCTGTATTCCGGAGCACGTTGTTCTCCTCATCCAACAAAAACGCTGCTGCTATCGATTCCATTTCTCTTAACTTTACTTTGTGCTACAATGATGTTAAACTCATGAAAATAGCACCTCCGGCAGAACGAAATTCTTCTCCGGCACAATATTCTTGTCCGGCACAACAACACACTGGTATAGTTTGGCCACAAATACCTTTTACTTATGTTCTGCCTTTTTTGTATTTCAGTACTCACTGATGTGTTAAATTTGTTAAAGTATCAACAATATTTAATTGTCATCTGTTTTATTTATCACTGAATCACTGTTTTATTTGCACTGAATTCAACTTTTTACTAAAATGTTTACACAATCGACAATATTTTTTGTTTCTATCTCATACATTTCACAACAAAGCAGCTGTTTGTGAATACACTCTTGTCTTCTTCTTTTTCTTCTAATTCAGTTTTTAGTTGGAATACCATTTTACGATCGTAACGTAACGGAATGCGGAGACGGAATTGTAATGCAGAATAAAGCATGAAACACATAAACGACGACAGGCTACATGAACACACGACTACAAATGCCGCTGACTGCAAATGTAGACGTGTGGCTGCTACTGAATTATTTTCAAGACGGCAACTGCAAAGTAAACAGCTGATCTGTAATGTTGACGTTTGTGTTATTGTCTTATTTGTGTTAGAAGAAAATAAAATGTCTGGAGAATATTTAATAATCAATCAGTGAGTGAAAACTGGAAAGCGCACAGCTCAGTGATTGTGAGAAGTTCTCCCCGGTCCCTTCATGGGATGTAATGGGAAACCATTTATTTATTTATTTTTTTATAGAATATTTAATAAATATTATTACAAACATAACAAAAATTGTGAAAACAGTTGATTATTCTGTCAGTGGTGCCACTTCAGGCATTGACAGCTCTAATCTGTTGATTGTCGCCCACACAAATAGAAATTAGTTTAATTCAACTACAGCTACATAAGTAGCATAGACAACAACCTGCAGTCGTGTCGCCTTGCCGTCGTTAAAATATTCACTTGCATATAAACGCATGTATTTTATTTTTGACAGGTTGTGGTCGGTAGCCTGTCGTCGTCTATGTGTTTCATGCTTAAGGCTGAATGTTAATAATGAAGTTAGTAATTTTTTTTTGTATTTTCCAATGTAACATTTACTAATGTGTTCATAGAAATCGAAAGGGTACCGTGTAACAAAAACGTGTTAAGACATCGCCCGTGAGTTCGAACACTCATTGATTTTCTACGAAAAGGAACTATTTTTAAGAAGTAGTACTTTCTGTAAGAAAAAGCCATAAGAGTATGAAATTTTTTTACAAAGAAGTACTTTTTGTACGAACAGGTACTGTTTAAAGAAGTGGTACTCTTTACAGGAAAATGTAATTTTTTAAGAAAATTTACTTATTTTCTGAAAGGCTACTTATCGCAAGAAAAGGAAAGGTTTTTTTTTTATTTTTAAGAAAAGGTTGTTTTACGGAAAGGGATTTTTGTAAGAAAATGTATTTTTTACGCAAAGGTTTTATTTTTTTGAAGAAAGAGTTTTTTTTAAGAAATGGGAACTATTTTTTAAGAAGAAGTACTTTGTGTAAGAAAACGCCATATGGGTATGATTTTTTTTTGCAAAGAAGTACATTTCTTAAGAACAGGTACTGTTTAAAGAAGTGGTACTCTTTTCAGGAAAAGGTTATTTTCTAAGAAAATGTACTTATTTTTAGAAAAGCTACTTATCTCAAGAAAAGAAACGAAAAAACATTATTTTATTTTCAAGAAATGGAAATTTTGTAAGAAAAGTTTATTTTTAAGAGAAGGTTTTTTTTTTTGAAGAATGGTTTTTTTTAAGAAATGGGAATTTTTTTTTAAGAATTAGTCTTTTTTCAAGAATATGTAGCTAAATTTTTTAGAGTAGGTACTTATGTCACGAAGAGTAACTTTGTTTCACAAAACAGGTACTCTTTAAAGAAAGATGGTTTTTTCAGGAAAGTCAATTTGTTGTAAGAAATTTTACTTTTTTAAGAAAAGGTACTAATTTAAAGAAAATATTTTTTTTCAGGAAAAGGCTCTTTTTTAAGAAAAGGTACTTTTGTTAAGAAAAGGTACTTTTTTTTAAAAAAAATTACTTTTTTAGAAAAGGTAATTTCTTTAAGAAAAGGTACTTTTTTAAGAAAAGGTGCGTTTTGTTAAGAAAATTTATGGTTTGGTTTTTTCAGGAGTCAATTTGTTGTAAGAAATTTTACTTTTTTAAGAAAAGGTACTTATTTAAAGAAAATATTTTTTTTCAGGAAAAGGTACATACTTTTTGAAGAAGAGGTACTTTTTTTAAGAAAAGGTACTTTTTTAAAAAATTTACTTTTTTAGAAAAGGTAATTTCTGTAAGAAAATGTACTTTTGTAAGAAAAGGTACGTTTTTTTATGAAAATTTATTTGTTTTAAGAAAATGTGCTTTTGTTTAAGAAAATTTACATTTTTTAAGAAAGGGTACTTTTTGTAAGAAAATTTATATTTTTTTTAAGCAAAGTTACTCCTTAAGATAAGGTATTTTTTTTAAGGAAAGACATTGTTTAAGAATAGGAATAGGTGTTTTTTTTTAGAAAATTTACTTTTTTTATGAAAAGTCACTTATTTAAGAAAATGTTCGTGCTTTAAACTTCTTTCACTTTGGCTTTTTTAAATTTACTTTTTATTGGGTTGAAAACTGCAATATATACTAAATATTGGCTATAGGCTCCATGTAGAAAACTTCCCATAAAAAAAGAAATTTCCCAACATATGTGATAGATCTAGTTAGTCTAGACACAAACCAAAGCAAAAATAAACAATATAGTTGATAATAGTGGGTTGTAACATAATAGTGTTAAAACAAAAGTAGTTTTGATTTTTTCATTTATTTTTGCGATAAGGAACTTCGTTCCAAAGACGAACTGTGTATTATTGTTGCCATCAGTTACAATAACACTTCCTAGGGCTGCCACGAGTACTTCTATCATGGGTGATGATTAAAGCAAGTCACTTTCTGATCCATAACACTTTTATTTCTCCCGAATACACTTGTACACACACTCCATTACAATTTATCTCTATCAAAAAGATATTAATTGTATTGAAATTGTAAACATTACAAACAACAATGTAGATAAAGGTTGTATATCAGATACGAAGGAAAAACACGAAGATTATTCTTTAATTTGAACATAGACGCGAACAGTGGCTCTCAGGCGATTATAAGCACCAACATTCAATTGCAACATGTAGTCATTCGATGGAAATGGAATCATTTGCAACATATCGGCTTTCAAGATCAAGCCATCGACAATAATGTCATGCTGAAATTGGGGGAAAATTTAGCTTTAAGTTATTTTGTTCTCCATAATAGTTTTCATTTAATGCCTACATTGTACGGACAACTGTGATTAATATTCGACTTGGTTTTTGCTATGTTGAATATAATTTTCCAAAACATATGACGATTTGGATTTTTCATAAACTGACAGAAATTCATAGTGTCGTTATACAAGTAAGGGCGGTAGCCGTTGCCCCTCTGGTAACTTGCTGCATTAAGCTGCAATAGATAAGAAATGTATAATTTTTTTTTTTGATACGTATCTTTTATTTATGACATCTAGGCGTTACCGAGATATTTTTCACTGGAAGTTGATGCAATTCTACGTGTATATTCAGACTTGTTGTATCGCGAGCCACAGCCTTCAAGAAACAGTTTTTAAAGGTGGCAAATAGTTTATCGTGTTCCTCGCATGTCACACTTGTAAATTTTACTTTCGTCGACGTAGAATCCTTGACACAACTCAGTAATACAAGCAGCAATATTATCAGTAATGTATAGAACAACTTCATGATGTCAACTGATCAACTGATGGAATTCTAAATTATGTCGATGGATGAGTAGATTCAAGCAAATTATATTTTAATTTGTATTAAAAAAAAAATCTAGTTAACTGTTTATTAATTCATATTTAATTATACTTGCATTATAAGTAAAATATTTTACTAATTCTGAAGTTGCCGGATTTGGGATTTGTGGGCCTTTTGCTGAGCCTGTGTTACGGGCCCGTTTAAAAAATTATCTTTGTAACACAAAAAAATAAGGAAATAACAACCCAATTGCAAAATGAAAATGGGCCCCAAATTTAGGGTTTATTTTCATTATGAAGGTGGGCCCCAAATTTCAAAATGATATAGCCTCCCAAGCAATGATGAAGGGCGTCAAAAAATTGTAAAGCACTACCCCAAATATTTTAGTGGGCCGGTTTCATTTTTTTTTGTTTTAAACCGTTTAAAAATAAGGCCCCACTAAGCGCAAGAGGACCCCAAAATAATTTGTTGTTGTCTACTGTTGTATAGCCATGAAAATGCTTCTCAAAATACCGTTCAGAATCGGTGTAAAACTGTAGTTCCCAAACTTACTTACTTACTTATCCCGTTTCGGACAACACCGGGGGGTCAGGGACCTTACAAAACGAAGATAACATATTTCGCCAACCAGTTCGATCTGATCCCTCCAGCGGAGTCTTGGTCTTCCTATTTTTCGTCTTCCTTCGAGTTCGGTTTCGAAAACCCTTCGCGTGGTTCATCTTCATCCATTCTACTGACATGGCCTAGCCAGCGCAATCGCGTTATCTTGATTCGCTTAACTATGTCAATGTCAGGATAAAGTTCATACAGCTCATGATTCATGCGTCGCCGATACTCGCCCTTGTGCACTATAGGGCCACACATTTTTCCGAGTATTTCTCTCTCGAAGACTCCTACAGATGTTTCGTCTGCTTGCAATAGGACCCAGGATTCTGAGCCATATAGCAAGACAGGTTGAATGAGAGTCTGGTACAGCTGGACTTTTGTTACTCGAGAGAGGGCTTTATCTCTATTCGCAAGCACAATTCTCCGCTTGATTTCAAGGCTGACGTTGTTGTTTTTTTTTTTCGGCAGATCCGAGGTATATAAATTCGTCCACTACCTCGAAGTTATGACGGTTATCAACGTTCACGCTTTGGTCGCATCGCGTGGAGGCCCTGTTCGTTGAAACCATTAATTTTGTCTTGTCCTCATTTACCGTCAGACCCACTTTTGCTGACTCCTTCTCAATTCTCGAAAAAACCGCAGTAACTTCTCTAATTGTGCGCCCAATTCTATCTATATTATCAGCATACGCGAGCAGCACGTGACTTTTGCTGCTGATGGTTTTATTCATGTTGACTGCAGCTTTTCTCATAATGATCTCCATTAAGATGTGAAAGAGATCGCACGATAGGTCCCAAACAGTAAGTGTAAAACTAGAACGTGCACAGCGCACTGGTTTGCAAGAAGCTCTCCCTAATCCCTTCATGGGATGTAATGGGAAACCATTTATTTTATTTATACTGTGGCCAGATTTCATTGACTCTTTGGGGTGTATTTTCTTGAAATGTAATTTTAAAGAATATAAATTACACCCCAGGAAAATCGGCCCCAATTGAAAAAAAATTGGTTTTGTTTTCTCCATCGATTTGAATAATTTCAGAATGAATATACAATACACACATAAACATATTCCATGTAACATTAGACAAAATAAGATAGAATAGAATAGTTATTTCAAATAAAAGGTGTTTCAAAAGAAGTCATCCATCCGATGTTGTTTGGCTCTCATTTTTTTTTTGTAAATGAAAAAAAATCAATGAGTGTTCGAACTCACGGATGATGTGTTAACACCTTTTTGCTACACGGTACCTGTTCGATTTCTATGAACACATTAGTAAATGTTACATTGGAAAATAAAAAATAATAGTTTTTTTTTGTATACACCGGGCAATGCTGAACATCAAATGACTCGCTTTGTTTGGCCATAGCAACAACAACGAAACAACCAAACACACAACATCACATATTCTTTGTCCGAAGTAGCTGACGTATACGTGTGTCACATAACCACATGTTTGCCATATCAACAGCAACGAAACAGCCAAACACACAACATCACACACAATTTGTACGAAGTAGCTGACGTATTAGTGTGTCACCATAACGTCGACCATAGGCTTGCAAATTAAATTTTGCGTGGCTATGCTTTATATCTCCGTTCAACAACAGCAACAGACACATGTACATACATACATTATTATGTTAATACATACGCTATAGACACAATTTCGTTTGCCTCACCCCTGCCACACCACTCTTTTATTGCTCTCTTGCTCGCTCATTTTTATTTAACACGTCATTATTCTCATTCGCGGTCGCAGAAAATATGGTTTTAGCAGCAGCATAAAATCTGACTTAGATGCTATAGATGTTAACACATCAAAATTTCGATTCTGTTTTTCGATTATGTTTATTTGAACCTTAGGAATTTTATTGGTTAAGTTGAGCAGATGATATCGGTTAAATGGGCGCCGTCACAATTGATTACTATACAGGCTCGTTTTATGGCATTTTTGTTCATATTGATTTGAAAATCATAAAGAGCGATGAGGCTCATTTCCACCTCAGCGGGTACGTGAACAAGCAAACCTATCACTTCTGGGGCATCGAAAATCCACGTGTGATGCACGAGTGAAGCCATTACACCCGCTCAAAGTGAGTGCATGGTGCGCTGTTCATGCTGGAGGAGTCATCGGGCTATTTTTCCGAGAACGCCGCTGGTCAAACGACAACAGTGGACGGTGCGCGCTATAGGGCCATGTTAACCGAGTTTTTCCTGCCGCAATTCGACGAATTAGGACCGGAGAACATGTGGTTCCATCTGGACGGAGCCACGGCACACACTGCGCGAGCCATAACCGATATTCTTAAGGCGGCGTTCCCGGGTCGCCTCATCTCTCGTTTTGGCGATTTGCATTTGTCCGCAAAATCACCCGATTTAACCGTTCCAGATTTATTTTGTGGGGTTTTTTGAAGTCCCGTGTTTACGTGAACAAGTCCGAGACCCTGGAAGCCCTCAAGGTCAACATTCGACACGAGTGCGAGAATCTGTCGCCCGAAGTTCTCGCCGAAGTGCTGAAAAATGGCATAAAACGAGCCCGTACGGTAATCAATTGCGACGGCGCCCATTTAACCGACATCATCTTCTCAACTTAACCAATTAAATTCTAAAGGTTCAAATAAACATAATAAAAAAAAGAATCGATGATTTTCATTTAGAAAAAAAATGAAAGCCAAACACCATCGGATGACTTCTTTTGAAACACCGGTATTTGTCTTCCATTTTTTGACGTCTTTTTTTGGAAATTTTTTTATAATTTCTTTCTAAACCAGTAAAATATAGTTTATTAAAATTGTTGTTGATCGTGTGTTGAAGCGCCGCAGGGAAAAAATTTTTCCCAAAAAATCGCGCGATATTTTTTTGGAATTTTTTTTTATTTCTTTCTACAGGGTGATTCAGGAAGTTCTGGACAAATTTCTCCAGCGTAGTCATTGGCTGATTACATGAAGAAAAGTCCACTAGGACCATGTCCGAAAATGCAAGGGTGCGAAATGGCAGCGGATTCAAAATTTTTGGATTGGTGGTCGTAGGGTAGTAGGGTAAAGTTGCTAACTTCTGAGCCAGTGGTCGGATTTTTTGTTTTTGGGCTTGTTGGAAAGGTCTTTAAGAGGCCTTTCAGAATTAATTAAAAAAGAAGTAGAAAAAAGTCAAATCGCCTAGATACGGAGCTGGAAAAAAATTCACATAACCTCAATTTTTTCTGTTGAAAGATAGCCATACCTCTTACCTTTCCAAAATGACCTAAACGAAGCCCAGAGGTCTTACTGTTCCAAACTTATGACCATTGGGGCCGTTCAAGTATTACGTAAGCACTATAGGGGGCGGGGGGATCTTTGCGTTGCTTATTTTTGATGACATGGGTGGTGGGGGGTCAAGATGGTGATTATGGAAGCGCAGTAGCTGTGGCGTTACAATTACGTGGCGTTACAATTAATGAACATTTAGAAAGATCCAATTTCGAGTTTGCAGGAAATGTGTTAGCTGAGATATGGAGTTCAATGGGAATTGATGGCTATCATGTTACTGCAAAATATGTTGGGTCGGGCGAACGAGATCTTCCTGATTTTCCAGACATTAAATGGTATTCAGAACATGTACGTGAAAGCCAATACTTGCTTCAAATTGTAAAATGTACAAATATAGAATGCTGTCGTCCAAGAAGTGGCCTATTTACATTACTAGACAACAGGTTTCTTCCACCACCAGTAAAAGTAAAACAAACAGTTGATGACTTGGTTTTGGATGATGGAGGGCAATTTCTCAATCTCCCAGTCAATTTAGCTCAACGCTTACATTCTTCACTCAAAGATTTCCTGAAAATGCCCCACGATTATTTTTGTCCGACGGTAAAATTGAAGCTATTAAATCGAACATGCAAACCGTGCGGTCTTTATCATACTTCCGTCAAGTCACTAAATCGTCACATCGAGAAGATCCATAAAAGGGTAAACACGCACACTGGTATGAACGTTAGGCCTATAAGAGTGGCTGCTCGTCGTGCTAATGAACTGATGTTAATTATTCAAAATTTAGAGCACCAAGATGTTGAATGGCTCGATGAGAACGACGTAGACATTCCAAAATCGGATGAAAGTGAGCAGACACACAACATTGAGCAGCAAACATCCAATGTCATCGAAAATTTAGAATCATGGATTCGGGTGTCATGGACTGAAGACTGTTAACTGGAATTAATATGTAAACCAAAAATTTAAAAGAAGTTTGTTTTACTCGTAATATTACGATTATAATATATGTATATATGTACCTTACTCTATGTTGAATACCATGCCAATAAAGTTTGTTTAAATGAATATTATTATTAGTCCTTTTCCTAAGCCTATTTTTTTATTTCTAGAATTATAACTGCTGCTCGTGAATCAATAAAACAGAATAAATTGAAAGTCAAAATGATTACGTCAGCATTGGGGGGGGGGGGGGGTTCTGGGTTTAAGAGCTTTGGTTACTTTTGATGGCAAGGGGGGGGGGTTAATAATTGTAATAAATCTGCTTACGTAATACTTGAACGGCCCCATTTTACTGAAATACAAAAATCCAAAAATATTTGTTTTTGAACTCGAAACTATTGCTGCAGCAGAGATTAGCGTAAACAAATAAATGTGTGCTGCTATTTCGCTTCCAAAAACAAAAACAAACATTTTTGCATTTCAGTTCCCGAAAGCTCTGTATCTCGGCGATTTGACTTTTTTCTACTTATTTTTTAATTAATTCTGAAAGGCCTCTTAAAGACCTTTCCATCAAGCCCAAAAACAAAAAAATCCGACCACTGGCTCAGAAGTTAGCAACTTTACCCTACTAACCTCCGACCACCAATCCGAAAATTTTGAACTCGCTGCCATTTCGCACCCTTGCATTTTCGGACATGGTCCTAGTGGAATTTTCTTCATGAAATGAGCCAAAGAATACGCTGGAGAAATTTGTCCGGAACTTCCTGAATAATCCTGTATAACAGTAAAATATAGTTTATTCAAATTTTTGTTGATCGTGTGTTGAAGAGCCGAAGTCCAAAAATTTTTCCAAAAAAAAATCGCAATTTCTCATTTTTTATTTCTCTCTAAAACAGTAAAATAAAGTTTATCAAAATTTTTGGTGATCGTGTGTTGAAGCGTGATTTTGTTTTGTAAAAAATGTTTTCATTTCTTTCTAAAACAATAAAATTTAATTTATTAAAATTTTTGTTGATCGTGTGTTGAAGCGTCGTGGCGAAAAAGTTTTGCCAAACAATCGCACTATTTTTTTTTTGTAATTTTTTTTTTTAATTTGTTCTAAAACGCTAAAATTTAGTTTATTAAAATTGTTGTTGATCGTGTGTTGAACCGCGATTTTTGTTTGTAAAAAATTTTTTCATTTCTTTCTAAAACAGTAAAATATAGTTTATTAAAATTTTTGTTGATCGTGTGTTGAAGCGCGATTTTTCTTGTAATTTTTTTTTCATTTCATTCTAAAACAGTAAAAAATTTTCCCAAAAAAATCGCGCGATTTTTTTTTGGAATTTTGACGTAGAATACGTCTTACCTTACGGTATGAGGAGTCATGTCAGATTTTTATTGTTGTAATCTTTATTTCATTGAAGTTGAGGAAACGGCTAGATGAATTTTTTTAAAATTTTTTTTGTAGGTAAATGAAGATGTTATCTTTCGTTTGATATACATTTCATATTGGTTGATATATTTTTAGTATTTTAATTTCTCAAATGAAAATTGTTTAAACACATACACTCAAACATATGTGTGGTGTTTGGTTGAGTGTTTTTGGTTGCTCAACATTGCTTAGGAACATGTATCTAGTTAAAAGTGAAACGAACAGCAAGCTAATGTTGCTTGGCAACATGTATCTAGTAAAAAGTGAAACAGACAGTAAGCTAACGTAATAAACCTTTTTTGCGAAAGCTTCAATAAAGCTGTTGTAACATTAACTTTGAATTGTAAAGCGTAAAGCTTTCACACAACGCTCGAATGCTAATGCGAAGACTCGATAAGGTAAACCTTTTTTAATATTAATTAAAATACATAAATTAAATTAAGTTTAAAAAAATT